>ML058513.1:11564920-12764920 GCA_003013855.2 Liriodendron chinense
GGCCTTTTAAAAGCTCTTTCTACCGTTCCATTTGAGATATATGCATGCCACGTGTACCTTTTCAGTCTCTATGTCTGGATTGATAGAATGATCCTAGCCATCAGAACAGCACGTTTACAATGATATGTAGCATTCTCTGAAAGGTTCCATTTTCTAATCTATAATCATCCACTACAGGGCCCACTAGATAAACGGATCAGATTCTAAAATACCTTCACCATGTGTACTGTGGTGAGATGGTTCTACATAATTACAGTGCTACAGGCTCTACAGTAACATACATGTATAGACAAAAATCCGAAAACTACTCCCGAAAAAATGATAGAAAGAAGAGAGCTTTGAAGAAAGGGAGGAGATTTGGGTAAGAAGCAGGCAACAGTCTGCGGGCTTTTTGTACGCAGCTGCTTCTGTCAGCAAAAGAAAAAGAAAAAAAGAAAAATCAGAGAAAGAGAAGAAGAAGCTGCGATTAGAATCTCTCTTTTGCTCTTTTCTATCACCGGCTGAGATGCGTCGATCACCTCTGGCCGATTCTCCTGAAGTTCTCCGGGTCAGTGACTCGTCGCCTTCCTCTGCCGAGTCCAGCTTCCGAGAACTCGATGACGTCTTCTTGCAGGTAAAGAAGAAGAAAAAAAAAGGAGGAATTGATATCTAGGTTCACCCTGATTGATTTTCATACTCCCATTTTTTCCATTTCCGTGGAATGAAAACAGTACACCTTTGGTACTGTGGGAGTTTGCGGATCAATCGAGGTGGGTGTGAAAAATAAGAAGCACTATATCTTTCTCTCTTCGGTTCCGATTATTGTTTTTTTTTTTCCTGAATATGAGTTTGTGGAATTAGGGAGTTTTTTGGTTTGGGGATTGATTTTTACACCCGCCATAGTTGATGAATGCACCCTTTTGTTTCTACTCTTTGGTAATAGAACGGTACAGCTTAGTTTGATTGGATTATGGAAAGTAGAGAGAGAAGGGCGTGTGTTCCGGTTTGTGTGGGTGTAAGCAGTGTATACAAGTCTATCGGGATGGTAGGATCCTCTACCTGAGTCTTTGCTCCGTATCTTATATTCTCAGGTCTTACTAATGGGGTCCGTAGTTTGGTTATCTGGACCGTTGGTCTGTTTCGTGCTATTGTGAATGGACCATGCACGGAAAATCAATCTTAGCCCTTCAATCTGTGGGAGCAATTATATGGTTAAGAACAGAATTACTGCATTGCTCCACAATTCTACTGAAAAGCTTCCCAGATTGGTGGCCATGATCTTCTGAGTCTGCAGGATTTTTTTTTTTTTTTTTGGGCGCGTGGTTTGGTGGGACACAACAGACCCATGGTCTGATTACTGAGCAATGGGCCCCACTTGTCAGAACTGAGAAACTGGTTGAGGATGCTGCTAATTTCTCAACATCATTTCATACTGCTACGGTTGAGAATCAGATGATAGAATAGGGTCTTCCACTCTGGGAGGTTTTTGGGGCATCCTCCATCCACTGTGGGACCCATCAGATCAACAGCATGGATTGCTGAAGTATGGACCACATGTGTATGGAATTGGGAGCTTCAAGAAATTGAACATTCTCTGAGGCTTAGAACCACCCTATAGTTCCTTTCAATACAATGCGAGCCTTTACTGTTTTCCATGGTATGAAATTAACGCAGAATATTTGGGTTAGTGGCTAATCCACCCATAAAGCTTAATTATCACTTAGGAAATAAATAGCCTCTGACTAATTATAAGAATGTATATAATAACAATTTATTTGATATTCAATTCATTGATCTTAGTTCCAATATCTGTCATTTTGCTTGCGATTCCTCTATGGTGAGTTGAGTTGAGAGTCTTTCTCAGTAGAAGATTCCCTAAAATGGTGCTTTGCCCTGCATAATTGCAATTATGGAGGTTTTAGAAAGCCAAACAGGCTGCTAATTGCTATTATGCAGTGTAAAGTGCTGCTTTAGTGCAGCGAATCTGAGGGTGGAGGGGCATAGTGCCTGTCGAAGTTGGGATTAGGCTTAATCCCAACTTGTGGGCTCCCCTACCCAAACAGTTTTTTTTTTTTTTTTTTTTTTTCTGTTCAAATTTGTAATATTTTTTCCTTGACCTACGTGATTGGTTCTTTGTATAGACTCAGACAAGGATTTGGCTTGGAGAAGTTCTTCACACAAGATTTGATGAGGAGACAGCTATTGCTGACTTACTTTCTGATGGAGAAGTGTTGTACGTTTTCTAAATATTTCTGGTTTTCATCTTATTACCTTGATAAACATGGATGCTACAATATATTCTGGAATACATATGTGACTGCGCTGGTGTAAACTGTATATTACATCTGAATAGTTTATTACCAACTAAATTTATTTTTAATCGTATATCACAGGTTCCAAGTCTCTGAAGTAATTTGGAAAATGCTCCAGACAAAGTGTGCAGAGATAAAATATTCAAAAGCAAATATATATGAACCAACTGCATCTGGGAAGGGCAGTGGGAGGTACATGCCTTATTCTAATGTTGACTCATTTTTGAAGGTAATCTCTATCATGGTCTTTTTCTTTTCCATTTTGAATTGAACATACAATATCTTGGGTGGCTGAAAGATTATTTTATACAACAAAATAAGAATATATATATATGTGAAATCTGAATGGCTGTGTCTTATGCTCTTACGATCGTTCCTTTCTTTTATTTCTTTTATTTATTTCTTTTTTCTTTTTTCTTTTTGGATAGATTGGTAAAAGTCTATGCCAATTCCGTTCTTTGTGCATATCTAGAAGATGCTGTTTGTTTATCACTATATTTTTCATGAATGATTTTGTGATACCAACTTCGATTAGACAGATGCTAATTTTTCTCCCTCAAGGGTTTAAACAAGAACTTGACTCCAAATCAATTGGGGATTGAGTTTCAAAAGACTTTAAAACTACTCTAGCCCAACCTAACTTCACGAGTGCTAGCTCAAAAGAAGAAAAAAAAAAACTCAAAAATCATAAAAAAAAGATTGCTTATTATTATTATTATTATTATTATTATTATTATTATTATAAGCAACAACAATTTATTAAGCAGACAAAGAATCCAGGCCAAACAAGAACGGAAATCAGAAAAGAAGGCCGCCCATCCCGACACTAACTTTTGACTATGCAAATAACCTCTTCAACACCCACATACTCATTCGTAAAACAACGCCTGTTTCTAACTCCCCATAAGGCCCAAAGAGTAGCCATAATGACCAACCTCCAAATTGCCTTCCCGGATTTGCCAACTCCTCTGCCATGCTAAGCCCAAAGCAACTCCCCCATAGATTTTGGCATCACCCAATTGACATGCAACAGTGAAAAGAAATGGTCCCACACTCATTGGGCGAAAGAGCATATAAATAGGTGATCGATCAATTCCTCATTAGTCATGCACATGAAATAATTAGGAAGGAGGACTAAGGATCTCCTTTGAAGATTGTTGATTGTAAGAATTCTCCTCCGCCAACAAGCCATACAAAAACTACCACACGGGGAGGTGCTCCGTTGAAACCACTGGTGAAACGGGTGCGGCGAGCAAGGAGAAGGGGACTCTGAAATCAACTCGAAGAAGGAATTAACTGAGAATTTTCCTGACTGGTGCTTCGACCAATAAATTGAGTCATCCTCATGTACTATAGACTTGACATTCTTTAGAAGGTCCAATAGCTCGGCAACCTCCACAATCTTGTCCTCCAACATATTCCTACAGTGAGGGGTCCAAACAACCGGTCCCTCAACAATAGAGAAACAATCCACCACACAATTGAAGCGAACAAGAGCAAGGTGGGCAATCCTCCAAAATAGAACTTGGAGAGCATGGTCACCACACCATGGGTCAGCCCAAAAGCGTGTATGTGTACCACTGCCAACTGTGGAGGATATCCCATGCCTAACCAAGTATTCCGTAGCTGCCACCGCTTTCCACACAGCCGAGGCCCTATAAAGTGAGGAGCTTCTCACGAATCACCCGCCTTCTTGCATGCCATACTTGCCAGATATCAAATGTCTCCAAAGCCTTCCCTCCTCCACAGCAAAGCGCCAAATCCATTTCCCAAGTAGAGCTAAATTCATAACACCCAAAGGTTTAATACTTCCACCCCCTCCCAAATGGCTTGCATACTTCATCCCATCTGAGAAGATGGAACTTCCTTTTATCACTAGCACTGTTCCATAGAAAATCTCTTCTCATCTTTTCTAACTTATTCAACACAGATTTGGGGCATTTGAATGGAGACATAAAATATACTGGCATGTTAGAGAATGCCAACTTAATGAGAGTAAGGCAACCACCCAAAGACAAGTAGTGGCACTTCCATGAGGCCAACTTCCTCTCTATTCTTTCAATCACCCTATCCCAAAGGTGCTTTGCCGGCTTCCCAATGCACAGAGGCAAGCCTAAATACATAGATGGAAAGAAACCAGGTTTGCACCCGAAAATGCTAGCAAAACGCTCTAGGTTGCCATCACTAACATGCACACCTAGCATCTCAGACTTTGCCACATTGATGCTCAAACCCGAAACAACTTTAAAGCAAACCAGGACTTTCCGGAGTTTGTCAATGGAGTCCTCATTTGCATCACAAAAGAGGAGCATGTCACCCGCATACTGGAGATGGGTGATTTGACTCCCATTAAGAGAAGGATCGAAATTGTTGAACAACCCATTCTAGACTTGCTAGAAGAACTAATGTGTAAAGGCACAAGTTCTATATTCAGGTATATTAAAAAGAATGCATATTAATATGTAGTATCTATTAAATTTGGAGTAAAATATTCCTTCACTAATATATTCCTCCAATTCTAATCCTTTGGCAATGTGAAATTCATCCATAAACATCACATCTCCCATGTCTAATTTGTCATGGTGCTGCTAACACGATGTCTAATTGCTTGGGCACTATTAACTGACCTTAGACGTTTTTGCCTTCTACAATCTATGGAGCCAATGCACCATTATTGCACCAATCATTTCTCCAAGTAGAGCATAAAGATTATTGTGATGGATTTCTACGTAAGGCATGAAAGGCTTCTGGTCAGTGTCATTAAATTCTGTTTCTCACTTCAAAATTTCAACCTACAAGCTTGTTTATCAAATTTATTACCTGATATCTGCCCAGGTATTTTGTTGGAAGGTTCTTCTTCCTTGAAATGATCACTTGAGTTCAAAGAATTAGACATGCGTAATCTGTGTAGGTAGTGCATGGACCAGCCGAACCCTCCCATAATGTTTAAGCCTTTCCATATAGGTCAGTGCCCAAAGGCCAAGGCAGAAATCTCACAGGACTCCAACTTGATTTCGATTATATATATAAAGCAACTTATATTAAAAGACGTCAAACAACGACAACGTACAAAATCCCTGCCATCTCTAACCAATCACTATGGTTGGAGTCTAAATTACAATTAACCCACTCTAATACATCAATCTTTGCCCTCTTAAAAACATCCACCACTGACCCATGGATATCCCACAAGATCCAACTGTCCCCCCCCCCCCCCCCCCCCCCCCCCCCCACCACAAGGCCCACATTACCGCTGGTAAAAATAATCTCCAAGCAACCCTTCCTTTACTTCACGTTGGGAAAAGATCATCGATACTCCTTGGCTCAACTAGTGAGTGTTGAAGATTGCTAGGAAGCTATACCAGACCATCCGAGAAAACGCGCAATGAATGAACAAGTGGTTTCACCGACTCCACATTCCTCATACACATAGCACAACAATTGGGGATCATCGTCGCTCTTCTCTATAAGTTATCTATAGTAAGCACTCTATTCCTTCCTGCTGACCAAGCAAAGGCCGCAACCTTGGGAGGAGCCCTGTAGGATCAAACATAGGAGGTAAGCAAGAAGTCAATTACCTGTAGAAGGATCAAATAGAGAAACAACCAGATTTGACCTTGGACCACACCATTGAATCTCTCACAGCAAAAGATGGCCTAACATGATGGAGCCTCGTCAAAAGCGAAATGAACTCCTTTGTATCCTCACCCGATAGATTACTTCTAAACACCAATATCTCAAGAAGCCAAAAAACATTGATCAACAGTAATGTTCTGATCTTGCGAGTATCACTGGCCTCGGAAATTTCTCTTGAAGAGGTTGCTCACTGATTCAATGATCTACCCAAAATCGAAACCTCTGCCCATCGCCATGCACAAACCAAATCACTTCCTTGAGATTGTTCTTCACTTTGTTCATCGCCTCCCACATCCCAGAAGCATTGTAGACTAACGAATCCTTCACCCGCCAACCCCCTTCTTGGGTGCCATATTTACAAGCAATCACCTCCCAATCCTGCCCGGACTTGAGAGTATTTGGGTGTATTTCAAATCCAACAGTCACCTTTTTGTGTTTGGCATCCAAGTATTTGGAGGTAAATGGAAACAAAGGTATTTGAAATATACAGTTTTGGTGAGTTTTGAATTCTCAACCTTTTGCTGTGATTCAGGTGTAATCCGACTAAAATGCCTTTTTAGGCTCCCTTTCAAAGGTAGGAGAGTATATGTGTAACAAAGGTGTCACTACGCTACTAATCTGTTGTACACATGACACACTTGATACCACAAAACAATCTAATGATTGGCTTCAAATATTGGCCAACTAAATGGACGGTTAAAAAATGTCGGTGAGTCGCTCAGTTGTGATCCTTACGTTTGTGGCCCACCCAAGGCTCAGAATTTCCTCATTTTTGGCCAAAGTATATATTTCAATGGGCTTATTACAATCATTTAGTCAAATATCACATTTGTATACTAACTTGCGATATTAAAGCTGATTTCGATAATCAAATTTAGGTCCCGTGAATATTCTAAAGAGTTCCAATGCATTCCAAATACAAGGCTCCCAAATGGAAGGTTTGGATTCCAGTGCATTCCTACCAAACACTATGACGAAGCAGAATCACCTTGATTCCAGTGTAATTGTGATTTGGATTCCAATGCATTCCAAATACAGGCTCCCAAAACGGGTCGATAGTCATTTGTTGAGCAACGCAAGGTTCATCTGGTCCAACTTCCTAACCCTCGCCCCTCCTTCCTGAAGAGGCTTCCACAATTCATCCTACCTTAATAAATGAAACTTCTGTTTCACTTTAGATCCTGGCCACAGAAAGTTGTGCTTTAATTTATCCAACATTGCCAACAGGCAGTTGAAAAGGACATAGAGTAGATCAGGAGAAAAGTTTCAAATATTGCAAGGAGAAAAGTTTTTCCACCAGATCGGGGTTCGGTCATAGCAAATTTGCGCTACTGTAGTCTGTCTGGCCCGAATTAGTCTGTGTTGTAATTTTCTCTTTTTTTTGCTCTTTGTATTCTTTTCAGCTTTGCTGCTTTAACAATAAATTGTCGTCCTTCAAAAAAAAAAAAAAAAAGGTTTTTGCACCAGGCCCAAACTTTCCCCTTGCAGTATTTGGTGGGAGCAGAAGTCATGGAAGGTTCCACCTTCCACCCACAAATGACCTTATCCAGTAAGTCATCTTTGCTATGACACAGATAAATCTGGCTCGTTTGTCTTGTTGCATAGAAAATTGTGGAGGCCTGCCACTTGAGGTGGTCAATGATATGCAACCCATTTTTCTTTTAGATCCATAGAGATCATTGAAATCATGGTATTCAAAATTGGTTACGTACGGCTGTTACATAAGGGTAACGGTCATAACTGTTACGCATAACCAGGCCAAAACGGCCGTAACAACCGTTGCAGAAAAAAGGGTCTCATAATGGCCATGTAACGGTCCTGTAACAGTTTTTTTCAAAGAAGAAAAAAGAACCATAACAGCCGTTATGGCCTGTAACATAGCAGTAATGGTGGTGGCCATTATGGCCACCGTTACTGTTATGGAACACCTTGATTGAAATTGTTTGTTGGGCAATGGACTATAGCTAATAGAGTTCGGGTGCTTTTTGGACCATGGTCCATAAATGTCTACTAATTTGGAAGCGCAGAAATATGGCTCTAAGGTAGGGATTACTGGAATTCATAGCCTTTTTTTTTTTTAATGAATTCTTCATAGCTGCTCAACAAATGAAGAAACACGCACACACGATGCCAGCATCACTACATCCCTAAGATTTCATTATGAATTATAGACAAGCTTTCAGGAAGCCAATTTCTATGGCTTCTAACTGCTGAACACCCTTTTGTTCCAGATCTGCAAGATCCTGGGGTTGACTGGTGTTGATCTGTTCACCCCATCAGATGTTGTTGAAAAAAGAGATACCCGCAGAGTGTGTATGTGTATTCGCTCCCTCTCAAAGAAAGCCAGGTCGAAGCATGTAAACGTATGAAATGTATATACAGGTTCACTGTTTGGTGCAACTTCTATAATTTGGCTTTTGAGTGAAAACAGCATAACCATTATTTTTTAAAACAAATTTCTATGTTTTTGCTTAGAGCTGAAAGCACCTCAGGTTGGTTGGTTGTTCTTGTGGTAGGTTCCAGATTTTGACATTGTTACCTATACAATAGTCATGCCCACAGATATGGTTGGCTGTATCCGCAGAAGCCTGGAGCAATCTCAGTGTAGCTCTTCAAGTTCTATCATCTGTAGTAAATGCAGGCATTCAAAAGGAAAATACAGACAGGTAGGCTTATGTTTCAAATCACCAATCAAAGAGAACACAAACTGCCTCTTTCTAGGATCATATCCTGAGGTTGGGTGAAGTGCATTTTCAGTTGATATTGTAAGAAGTTTCAAGAACATTTCTTATCTGGAATTCAGCCCTGGTTTGTGTTTCTAATTGTTCACATTCTTCACTGTAGAAAAACCATGGAGTGGACTATGCCCAACATTATGATTTATCTTCGGAGGAATCGGATGATGCAGAAAGCAGTTATCAGGTATTTGAATTTCAGAGTCCAGCTTCAAATACTTCATTTGACGACGCAACTCTGTCAAGGTTATTTACAGAGAACTCACCTGGAGGAGATTCGATAGTTGAGGAAAATTTTCGTACACCAGCAAATAAATTCCGGCTGCATGGTCAGCATCAACATAAAGATGGATCAAGCAGATGTCAATATAGAGCAATCTCTTCCACAGAATCAGCCAAATCTCTTAATGCATGCGCATGTGTTGATTATCGCTTGTCAAGCAAACACTCGATTTCTTCATCCCAGTCATGCCTTGAGTGTCGGATTGATCCGAATGAATTAGATCAACTGTTACTCGTTGATTCAAAAGAAACAAATGGAGGCAAAATATGCAATGGTCCCATACTATGTTGTCAGAGCCTTAGCAGTTGTTTGCCTAAACTCATGCCGTCTGATTCCTATGCAAGTTTCTCTGACACGCAAGAAGAATTTACAAATGTGTCTGTGGTTCTTTCACGTCCTGCACCGAGTCCCAGCTGTACCACAAAAGACGCTGACATTGATGGGCCCGACTGCAAGTTTATGCTGGAGGAAAATCTCAATGCAAGTTGCAGCTACGTACCAGAACTAAATGAAACAAGACCTGAGTGCGATGAAATCGTGGGACTGCCTGCCGAGGGAGGTAAAAGTAGTGTTCAATGTGCTTGTTCAGGAGATGTGGAAGGAACAAAATGCTGCATTGATCTTGATACCTCGAAAATGCATGCTGATGATTCTGTCCTTGGTGACACATTTCCCAGAAGATGCATTGAGCATCAGGCACCTTCAGGTTTGATCTATAACAGAAATTCCAATGGCAATTGTGTTCTGTTTGAGATGGAGAGCGCAGATGACATAGTTGGTGCATACACAGGGGCAGATTTCTTTGGGTTGAGTTCAAACTGCAGAGCTTCAGAGAATGGAGATTCTGACGCCTGTTTACTGAAACCTATTTCAGGTAAAGCAGCAGAACTAGATCATGAAGATTGGTCTGATGCGAATGATGATTTCATCGGTTTAAGCGCCCATTTCCCTAATTTTCAGAATTTGGAGGAAATAGATGAACGCAATTGTACCCTTGAAGTTTCAGTTTCCAAAGACTCCAATAATGCTCTCAAGGTGACGGACTGCATCCCATCTGATTTTTCTGAAATGGATGCAAATGAGAATTATCGGAATTTATCGCTGGTGAAAAATTATAGTCTGATTGACATGGATATGAGTTCTGTTAATGGGTATGAATCTCGGGATGTGGTTGAATGTAGTATTCCCACAAATCTTGTTTCATCATGTGATACTGACAACCAATATTCCAACATGAAAAATGAGGATATTGATGCCACCAGACTCTTATCAACCATGCATCAGCAATCTTACATCACGGGGATTCAAAACCATGCTCTACTGGAAACTCATTCTACAAACACGCCCCACGTATGTTCAGCTTTTGTGAGAACTAACATGGATGAGGTCGTGTTGAAACATAATGGCTTGAATGGTGAAGATTCCTCGAGAACTGCTTATCGGAACCAACTTGATGATGGGGTCCTAGCAGGCCAGTCCAAGTCTCGCTGCAATGGTTTCACCGTACAAAGTGAGATCTATGAAAGCTCAGTTGACGGAGTATCAAATGGAAGTGACAGCCATGGAGTTTCTGCTGAATGGTTGCAGCCACATGATATTTATCCTGACAGTGCTTGTAGGCATCTTATGGGAACTTTGAAAGATTCTCTGCTGGTCAATGATGGCAACTCAACACATGCAGTCAACACATTCACAGCCATAAGTGAACCAGGTATTGCCATGAAGAGGCACCCGAATGATTCATCTATGTCCAGGGCTTGTAGCAGCATAGAAATTAGCTGTGAGCCCGAAAGTATGGCACCTGAGAAAGTAGTGGTTAAGGAAAGTAAAGAATGCAGTAATAGCACCATAGGAAGGCTGGCGCAGGCTCATACAAATTTCTTTCTTTGCTATGAGGTTGAGAACGATCACCAGGCACAGGATCCAGAAGCTAGAAGTGAAGTACAGAAGATGTTAGTTCGACAGAAGGAATCATCATGTCATGCATTTGGAATGTGCAAAGATATGCAAGAAGCAGTTATACAGGTCCCTGAAGAAATGATCATGGAAAACGGTCTGAATTGCTGTTCAAATAACAGGCTTGAAGATAGTGTTGGCTGCAAAAATATCACCCAAGAAAAGATTGACGATGAGAAGAGCAGCACAGAGAGCGAGGAAGATAGGTGCAAGGGGTTTCCAAATGCAGGAGATTGCTGTGTTCCTCAAGTAAATCCATTGGGCATTTCTGTTGGAGGAACTGGTGAAGAGTGTGTGTTGAAAGAAAAAGAGAGAAATGATCAGCCATCCGTGTGTATTCTCACCATCAAATGACTTGTTCTGCATTGCTGGCATGGATCGATATGAATCTTCGTTGGTGAAACAGAATGATAGGAATCCCCTATTGGCTGGCATTTTGGATCATAATGACCAAAAGCAACACTCAGGTCTTGGTACAGTGGACAACAAACCCATGCCAGCTGGAAAAACACAATTAGGAAGTGAGAGTGAAACTGAAAGGCATATGTCGGAAACTAAGGTGATGGAGTTCCATGTTGATTTTGATGAGGCCGGCTTGGGTATTCCTCCAGACATTAGTAACGTAGATCAAGAGATGCCCAAGAAGGCTGCATTTGATAGTGGTCATGCTTTGAAATTTGCTTTTGATGGTGATTCCATCCATCACAATAATGTTCCCAGCTCAAGTAGTATAGAATTCGACAGCCTGCCCCCGCCAAGCTTGCTGAATCAACCCTGCTCATTGCCTGAATGTTTAGATAACACAAGCGATGAAAATCAAAGCAATGGAGTGAAAGAAGATGGTTATCGGCATCTTATTGATGGGAATGACATGCAAGTGCATGGGCCCACTATGAATCATGAAGGCGGTGTTGGTGCTACTGGAAATATGGATAAGGTGAACTCTTGGGGAACATTGACGTCTTTCCGTTTCAGCTTTGCTCCCCCCTCCCTCCCTCCCTCCCTCATGCTATACTAATACTGTAATACAACATATGCCTGTCTCTCTCATGCTATACTAGTACTGTAACATAACATATGCCCATATGTGATCTGAAGTCTGTTGTTGAAAAAACAGGAAGAAGAAAATGAAAGGGACATGTCAACAGTCAACAGTTCAGATGGGAGAGAGAGCAGGCCAAACAAGAAACTATTGCTAAAGTCAGTTGCTGGGGGAATGACACTGTTCGGTGCTTTGTTCATTTTACTTCACCTCAGGTACGCAATCATGTTTTACAGGCATGTCCTTGAACTAAAAGTCTAAGGTTGTGTCTGGAAAGGGCTTTCAATTCCTATGGAAACGTGTCGATGCAACATTTCATAGGACAACCTTGGTGTTTTAGAAATTGCAAAAATCCCATTACAGCTATTTTTCATCAAACCTTTGTTTGTGAACAAAATAACTCAACTGAGTCTACTCGGTTTGACTAAATTTCATCAAGACTCCAAAAGGACTTGACTTGGTTGCAACTCTTCAAGGCTTGGTCGATTTGGTTAACTTGAAACAGTTAAACTCAAGAAGACTAGACTCACTGATACTTACAATATTTGTAATTTTAAATATTAAATATCATCCAGTCTTGGTATTCAAGTCTCCAAAAAAAAATCAACCAAGTTACTCAATCTTCTTCAAAGGTCTTCAAATTCTAGACGTAACTAGCAATTTGCTGCTTTGAATCCAAGTCAATGCCCCATGAAGGAGAATCTGAAGTCACAAAAGCACCTGCAATTTATATCACAGCTTGCATTTGAAATTGTTCATCATTTTTCACAGGAAGAGGAGAGATGAAGAAAAATTGGGTGGAGAGAAAATTGTGGAAACACTCAAAACAACTGCACCATCAAAAATCCAGAAGCCAACTCGGGACAGGCTCCCAACAAGTAACATGAGCACTGTATATTCTGGAGAAAGGCTGAAATTGAAGGATTAGGCAAATTTACAGAGTACATGGAATAACATGCATTTCTATTCGGAACCCAAGTTACGCACACTTGGAAAGAATAGAATGTGCAACCAGAAGCATGTAGCATGAAGTTTCTTGGGAGATGGACCAGCTGTATCGCGACAGTGTATACTTTCCATTATACAGAGTATATAATCAGTTGAGAGGTGAATAAACAAGTCCACCGTTGTACCGAAAATGTGAGATGGGGTCAGTTTTGTCTGAGTTTTACTATTGCAGGCCCTTGTAATTATATAAACAGAGTAGTTTTGTCAATAGAAAGAGGTAAAAGATTTTATTGTCAGCCTCGAATTTTGTTCACTATAGGCATTCTTTGTCCCTGCATTATGCCCTCCATGTTCGATTTAGGGTCTCATTTGCAGTTCTTCCGCCACAGAATCACAATGTTCAGTTTTGAGATTTGCAGGGTAACCGTCAAACAATGATGCATTTGCCATCAAATTATAATTTTGGGCCATTTGTATAAACAGAGCATTTAGCCATTTCATAGAAAACTAACAAAAACTGGAAGTTCTTGGAGGATTTGGAGAAGTTGGAATCAGGCTAAGCTGGAACCATCCACTTTTCATGTTTCAAACCAAGCAGAAAGGATTTGACGGTTAAGATGGATAATTTTTCATGATTCTAGTCTAGTGAGCCCACAATTTGCTGCCTGTTTGGTTCCTTGAAATACCACATTATCATAGTAGTCCGTCAGAGTTTTTCACCGACTTGGATGGGCGGAGGTGCGTTGATGTGGCATAGTTTCGTGGGCCCCACCATAATGTATGTTACTGTCCAGCCATCATGCCAGATCATTTTATGGAAAGAGACAAAATGAGGCACATCCAAAGCAGAAATTAACCACACCACAGGAAGCAGTCGGGATTGAACACCTGCCATTGAAAACTTCCTACGGCCCACAGAAGTGTTGGAGATAACACAGTGAGTACTTTACATGCACATCCGAAAATTAAAGCTGTGAGAGCTGTATTGGTATTACATATGACTTTACTTGGAACTACTGTGGTAGTGATAATCATTGCCCATTTACATAACATTACACTACATTACTGCAGTAATCGTTAAAACAAACAGGCCCTTGAACAGTAGATCAGTTGTAGCACCATAGTGAAATCTAGCTGCACTAGTGGCATCCATGTCTGGTTTGGAATTAGCATGTTGGTGCTATCACGACAGATATGCTGTGACACTAGTTGACACCAAATTATCCATGCAGCAGGCCATCAATGGCTGGAAATCTCAGCAATCCTGTCTGCACCAATTGCATCCATAGTAGAATTCAAACAGAAGGGGAAATGTCCATTGATGGGATGGCTTGGATCATTAAGTCACCTGGAACAAATTCTCGTGCCATCCACAGCAAGGCCCACCATATGTAAATATGGGTGCACTGATCTTGAACAAACTCATGACCCAATCACGTAACAAATTCTCAATCTTCAATAGAGCTGAACATGAGCCAAGCCAAATTAAGTTTGACCCAAGTTTGGTTTGAGCCGAGCCGAATCAAGTTTGACCCAAGTTTGGTTTGACTAGTTTATTTCCTAGCTTTTTACATGAGCCGAGCATTGAGACTATCCCTACTGTTCAAACTTGGTTTAGTCTAGATTATAAGTCCTTGAGCTTGATTTGGTTTGGTCCAAATATCCAAGCCGAACCGAGCCAAGTTTGAACAGGGTCTACTAAGTTTTCTTTATTAAATAAACAATATATATAATAGGAAATGAGCTGGAAAAATGGCCCCAACAAAGAAAAAAGTATTGATCCGAAACTTCTGTCCCCTAAAAAGTATGGATCCTGTGTTTATATCTTCACAAGTTTGGATCCTGTGTTTGTATCTTCACAAGTTTGGATCCTGTGTTGTGGTCTACCAGAACGTAAAATGAGCTAGATAAAACATATATATCATGATGCAGGCCCACAGAGCTTTGACACCAGCTATGCGGCGGGTGTTGAGGTCACCAGCCCCTTTAGCATATTGAGTAAACTTTGGGGGCCCACTGTCATGCATTTGTATTATCCATGCTGTCCATCCATTTTTACATATCATTTTAAGACATGATCCATAATTGAATCATATCACAAAGCTCAATAGCTCAAGTGGACCAAACCAAACAGTGTGCATTCATGTATATATATCATGTACGTCGTCATGTATAGGTATTATCCACACCACCCATCCATTTTTACATATCATTTTAGGACATGATCCCAAAATTGAATCATATCCAAAGCTCAAGTGGATCACATCACAGGAAACACTGTGCATACAACCTACGAGTCAAATCAAGCCAAGCCCAGCCGAGCCAGTTTGAGTGTGGTTTTTTTTTCAAATGAGCTTGACTCCAGGGCTTGGTTTGGTTTGAACTTTTATTGGAACCAATCCAGGCTAAGCTTTTTCAAACCAATCCGAGCCAAGCTTTTGAGCTGGCTTGGTTCGTGTTCTTCAGCGTTATTTAAGAGATGATCGAAGGACAGCAAGAAGGCAGGGCATATGTTTCCACTTTTCCTACTCCATCCAAATCCAATTCTCTATTCTTCTTTATAGCCATGTTACTCCTGCAACTAAAATGGTCAAGAAACTACTGCTATTTGAATGACTAAGAGACCAAAATCTTTAGTTTCTTTCTGTGAATTCTACCAAAAAGGGGGAAGAAGAAAAAATCTGGTTTTCCGAAACTGTGCAATTTCCCTTAAAATCGCATGGACCAAAATACCCCTTTCCTATCCCTTGATGCCATGGAAACTTTCGTGAAAAAAAGTAGGCCCATGTTTGACAGTGCAGAGCACACTACAGAGAAACTGATGACCGAGGCACTGTCACTTATTTGAATTCACTTGGTAAACAGAGGGAGGGTAAAAAAACACCCCAGGCCCACCACCCTCTCTCTCTCTCTCTCTCTCTCTCTCTCTCTCTCTCTCAATTTCAATATCAATGAAAAAGAAAACCTTTGGCCATCATCAGAGCATATGGTGGAACTTTTTAAGAACTGGATGGTAAATATTGACAAGCAAATCATGCTTCGTGTTCAGCATCAGATGAGCTCAAACCAGAGGAAGCAACTCCCACATTGCCAACAGGAGGAGATTCAAGCGGCACTATCTTCGACTGCTCCATCCCTCTGCATAGTTTAGAGGATGGCATCTTCTTGATGTACTGCAAATCAAATAGACAAATACCAAAATCAACATCAGTATGTGTCAAAAGTGCCTGTCACCATATGAGAGAGAGAGAGAGCCATGTAGGACGGTCAATGGGCCAAGGCTCAAGCCTGGTAAAATCAAAATTTTGATTAGGCCTGGTCCAAACGGTTCAAAATCCAGGCTGAAACCAACCCAGGCCTGGCCGATGACAGTCCTAGTGCCATGTCATCGGCATGACTGTGCTTTTACCAACAAGGAATCATACGGCCCTAATGCATCAGATGGCTATAATTTTCGTGATGTACCAGTTCCATGAAAGAGGAGCCCAAGGTCTGGTGACCCGGCCTGTCAATCATGTGGACTTGCAAATGCTCCGAAAATCATCATAAGCGGAAGACCCTAATAATTCGATCAGTTTGCTACAGGTAGATGATTAAGAAAAATAGCCAATGTAGTAAGAAAAAGGACCAAAGGATCAGATAGCTAGGATCATCCACAATCTGGGAACTGTTGGGGCACCTCCTCCCATGTGTGGGGGCCATCAGATCAACAATCCAGATCACTGAACCATGGACAGCTTGCACCAGATGGGCACATTAAGGGACTAGCCCGTTCTCATGCATCAGGACTCCATGGTTCTTTGCTGGTGTGGGCACCCAATCAGCAAAAGAACTCCCAGCTCTGAATACTTCTCAATGATTGGCAAACACGTCTGTTTTGAAATTTGAAAAAACGATGTGAAACATAAGATGCCAAGTTGAGCTATTATACTTGGATCGAGCATTAGCAATTTACCTCCTGATAGAAAGCATTGATCTCCTCCTCCGTCAGAGCTTCTTCCCCTGCATTTTCCTCCCATCCAAGCGATCGCAGAAACTCAACCTCCTCCTGATCCAGGTCAACTGCATCTGAACTTGAGTTCTTCTCTCCACAAGGCTCAAACTCCTCAGAGGCATCACCATTGCCAGCTGGCCCACTGCCACCCTCGGTTGAGCACCCCAAACCAGGAGCTGGCGTGGGAGCATCCTTTCCCTCACTAACAGAAACATCAAAGCCTGTTGTTTGTTCGTCAGACTTCTCTGAGATGGTTGGTCCCATCAGGCTTGCATCTGGGGTAGCAGCTGAATGGCTTGCAGAGGTCTTCTTCCTTATAGAATTGAAGAAATCGCTCCGAGCTTGAGAAGGTAGTCTTCTATCTGCAGAGGTGCTCTGCATCACGGACAGAGCAGCTGCCTTGCGATCAGGAGCAAGCTTTGGATTATTGGGGCTCCTCAGGGGAGCAAACGCAGCTGATGGAGCAACACCAAGCAAAGCTCTACCGGCATTTGTCGGACTTGGACTCTCTTTGGCAGTTGGAGACGCACCGTTCTTTTCTCGTGCACCTTTGAGGACATGAAGCTTCCCAACTTGAGGTGTCTTGGAAGGATCAGATCTAGCGGGCATGCGGAGAGCAAGGTTGCCAAGCTGAGATGTTGAGGTCTGCAATCCAACCTTAGTCACAGTGCTCAACTCACCACTTCTTGTTGCTTTGGGTTTCGGCTTCTCTGAAGAGTTGAGAGCCTGAAAGAGATACAAAAGTAATGACCAACCTATATAGAACCCGAATTGGTTTTGCTAGAAACCAACTAGTTCATTTACAGAGAGAAAAGCATGTCGAGAAGCAAGCAATGTTGGGGTTCACTAATGAAAACATCAACAAACACAAAGCGACTAGTTGTAAAACAAAATCAAATGTGCAGCCATATCTATATTGCACACATCGAACGAACAGGTCGAATAGATCCAGACAATCCCCTCTGCCCCTGGGGTCACAGAAGCAATGCCTGATACATCCATGTGTCTGTCTGTGTCTGAGCCTGTGTACGCATCTGTGTCTCTGTATGTATGTATGTATGTCTCTATGTATGATTCCTTCTTCTTTTTTTGGGTATGGTCAAAGTGTGACTTCAAGGTTCTGGTTAAGGCCTAGGGCAGTTCGTGGTTTGGTTCTTGGCAGGCAGGAATGGTTACATACCACACATGGAACGAACAGGTTGAATAGATCCAGACAATCCCCTCTGCCGCTGGGGTCACAGGAGCAATGCCTGATATATCCATGTGTCTGTCTGTATCTCTGTATGTATGTATCTATGTATGTCTCTATGTATGATTATATGCTATGTATGCATGATGTATGGTCAAAGTGTGACTTCGAGGTTCTGGTTAAGGCCTAGGGCAGTTCGTGGTTTGGTTCTTGGCAGGCAGGAATGGTTACATACCACCAGCTGTAGGATACAGACTTCTCGTACTTTTACCTTCGTCATTTATGAAGTCTTCTGAGTAAATTAGTGGAATAATTTTGAAGATGCTCAACCTTAACATCAAGCTCTGGGCAGCTTTAAAAATTAAAATGGACAGGATCCTACTACAGTAGACTCAGATCGAACTTCCAATAGGTATGTTGAGGTCATGCTTTCAAGTGTACCGTGTGAGAAAGTCAAGTGTGGAGAAATTTCAACCGCAGCAAACATCCCATAATAGTAACAAATCCCCACAGTACCCACGAAATCAGAAACATAAAGACGAGAAAATTGGTAGCACACATTCCTGAAGGTCATAATTCATTCTTATGATCTACCCAAAAGGAACCATTAAAAAAATCAGGTGAGAATGGGTTAAGCTTACAACCAAGTACAAGATTCACATAATGTATAGGCCTGTTTGGAAAGATGCATTGAATTAGATGAAATTAACACCATTGTTACACGATCATCTGTCTGGAAATACCATGGTATTTTGACCTGTCCAATCCCATGTTCGGGATTGAACTCTTCCTTTGGGAAAAACATTGTTTTACGTGAAACCAGGATTTGGCGTTGGAATTGTAATTAATGGACCAGATTTCACAACTGATGCCAGTCACCTATATTCATATGCAACTCGAGTGTCACATGTAAAGGGCACATATGGATGGACAGCATGGATAAAACACATGCATCAATGTGGGGCCCACAGATGTTAGTATATTTGGAAATCCACCAGAAATCCCGCAATATCTCTTGCTGGGACTGTAAGTTCAAATACAGGGATTTATCCAATCCTTCCCATTGATTCCAAATGCCAGGTGGAATTTATATCCCACCAAATGCAATTCAATAAGGAGCAGTTTGGATGGGAGTAAATGGAGGTAAATGGGGGGAATAGAGAGTATATGAAGTAAATGGCATTTGAGGTGTGTTTGGATGGGAGTAAATGCAAGAAAATGAAATGGAATGGGAGTAAATGGGCTTGTTAATGAAATCCTCTCTGTGAGAGAGAATTTGAAAGTAAATGGGGGTGAAATGCCTTTTTTCAGATCCCTTGGAGAGTTGCACAAGTAAACAAAGGTGCCGCTACACACACATCCACTAGACACATTGCACACTGATGATACTTCGAAACAGTCCTCGCTAAAATCACACCAATAAAATGATTCAAACCGTCCAAAGGTTAGTCATCTAAATGGACAGTTAAAAAACGTTGGCAAATTGCTTGTTTGTAATCCTTACATTTGTGGCCCACCCGATGCTCAAAAATTTCCTCATTTTTGGCTAAAGTATATATTTCAATGGGCTTATTACAATCATTCTGTTAAATATTACATATATACAATAATTTGGAATATTAAAGCAGATTTGGGAATATATTGAAAATTTTAAATGCATTCTAGTTCCTCCCATTTACTCCCCTCCAAACAGAATATTTGGATTTCAGATGCATTTCATTTACTCCTATCCAAACACAACTAATTAACCCATTTACTCCTAATTCATTTACCTCCAATTCCATTTCCCATTTACCTCCATTTACAAAGCTCCCAAATGAGCCCTAACACACAATTCTGTGTACCAAGCAGGCCTAAATGTTCATCATTCTTAACGAACAAAGATTCTGCGGAAAACTAAAGGTTGGATAAGATTCATTCCTCTATGTTCAGGCAAACGACCAATGCATTTAGGTTCTAATACAACTCAAGAACCAGCATTCTGAAATGAAGCTTATTGAATGCGGCAAAAGGGAGTGATGCCGGAGTCAGTTCATCATCTCTTCATTCACTGTCCCTTTGCCAGTGAGATGTGGGAGGGCTTCTTGGTGACATTCTATGTGTCATAGGTGATGCCCGGATCCATTGAGAGTGTCTTTTTGTCATGGCACGGTGGTGGGATTAGGAAGAAAGGGAGGATGATATGGGGACTATCCTTATAGGGAGAGAGGAAAAATTGGTGCTTCCTTAATCGCAGTGGGCTAGTTTCGAGGTCTTCAGAAGGGCAAAACTGGATGTAATGGGCTGTGCCTCAAATATAAAGGCTCTTGCTAAGTATCCCCTCTCGTCTTTATCTTGGTTTGCCTTGTAATTTGTCTTTGGTTATTATTTAGCTTTCATTTTCTTTTACAATATAATAGGTAACTTAAAGAGGAGGAAGGAATGCGGCAAAAGGGGCAACCAAAGATCGTAGATGGCAAATCCTGCGGAAACCAGATTATCTACACTAGCAGGGGATGCAGCAATTAAGATATACAACATGAAAACACAAGCAATACCTAGAATTCATTGAATGGGGCACTGCTACATATGGGCGTTCTTAAACTCGGCCAGGTTTATAACTCAGCTGTTTCTGTATTTTCTGAAAAACAAATATTTTTCTTTACCAATGAAAAAAACTAAAACAAAAGAAACCTTGGCAAAATTGTAAACCTTCTGAACATT
Source organism: Liriodendron chinense (assembly GCA_003013855.2). NCBI lineage: Eukaryota > Viridiplantae > Streptophyta > Magnoliopsida > Magnoliales > Magnoliaceae > Liriodendron > Liriodendron chinense. The sequence goes on from ML058513.1 coordinate 11,585,698, forward strand.
GTGCAATAGGGGAAAATAAGGTACAGGTGGGAGTATCTGCATGAGTCATCACTTGAGCATACAATTATACAAACTAATAGATGCCTGGGAAGGGTAAACGAAGTGACATCTCATCGAATGTGCAAATTCTTTAGGAACACGTATAGATCGAACATACCAACACCCGGCAGATATTTAGGAAGGGTTCTGCAAAGGGTGAAATCACATCAGACACTAGGAACATGCATGACAACACAACAAAAAACAGAAAGTGTAAAAAGTGCAAGTACAAAATGGAAGGAGAAACCGTACATACAGATTATTTCTGTCTTTTTCTTTTTTCTTTCTTTTTTGGTTTCTGATCAATGATAAATTATATTAGAAGAGACCCTGAAGAGCAAAAAAGACAACCAGGCATAGATACACCTGAGACTGCATTTCAGAGAAACTCTTTCCATCACACTTTTTGCCCATGCATCATCAACAGCACAATCCACAAAGGCAATCAATTTTGCATGTTAAAAGTTCTACTGTTCCTCACCCTCCCATATAGATCATATGAATGTGAGGAAGCAAAGATTCCACAGCTTTCTCCCTTTGCCCTGAATTTGGTGCCCTTCTAATGCTAATACTATGTCTCCAAAAGCATAACCATTGATGCCCACACCACACCAGATCTTTTTCTTTCTTTTTTTTCCTTTTGATCGGCAATAAGGAAATTTTATTAAATGAAGAAAAGGCCCAACGGCCAAAAACAACCCAGCAAAAACAAAGAAGCCGATCAATAGGGGGGAACATCCCCAAATCCAAATATGGGGGGCGGGAGCATCCTGCCACTTCCACCCAAGAGCGAACAAGAAGTTTGACTTTAGCAGAGACATCTGCAGCTGTCAAGCACATTCCATTGAAGGCGTGATTGTTTCATTCCTTCCAAATTGCCCAGAGGGTAGCCACCAAGTTTAGGTACTGTAGATCTTTCCAGTTTTTGCATGAGCAAGTGATTTTTCACGTGTCAAATAACTGATGAATAGAATTTGGCATCGACCAGAACATATTAAATTTTCTCAGCACCCAACCCCAGATCATGGACAAGATCCCACATTGGATGAGGGGATGATTGACATTTTCAGCTCTTTCAAGCATAAAAAACATCCATTAACCAAAATCACGTTTCAGCAATGTAACCGGTTCATGGTGAGGATGCAGATTGCAGCCCCTTCCAACAAGCCATGCAAACACGATTGTTCTTTTGTTATCGGGGGGGGGGGGGGTGCTGTTGTCTTCCACGCCCATCTCGTTGGATCCATATATGGATTCGGCAAAGAAACATCCATTAACCAAAATCACGTTTCAGCAATGTAACCAGTTCATGGTGAGGATGCAGCCCCTTCCAAGAAGCCATGCAAACACAATTGTTCTTTTGTTGTCCGCGGGGGGCTTTTGTCTTCCACACCCATCTCATTGGAGCCATATATGGATTCTCCAGGAGCATGATTGAAGCCAACGTTTAATCGAGAAAGATTTAGAAGGATCCCATCTCCACATAAGGAAGGCCTCTTAACTTGGATCGATCATAGCTAAGGAGAGCAAACTAATCATCTCCATGAACTCCTCTTCTTTTTCATTCAGATTTCTTCCCAACACTAGGTTCCACACGATCTAATTCTCCTAGCATTCTGCCACTTTGGCTTCCTTAGCCACTGCCAGTAGGAATAGATGAGGGGCGCAAGTGAAATTGCAGTGGACGAACAAGTGACCAACTGACTGCTCATCCCTAAGGCACATGCAACACCGTTAATGATGATATGCTCTCGTGCAAGTTACTGATTGCAAAGATTCCGTTTCTGCCCACTACCATCCAAACACAACAACTGTGAGAGGCACACCTTCAACACCACAAACTGATTTATATTGGTTATCAGCCGGCTTATGGGGGCACCGATGTCAATATTCTGAACTTGCTACTGATACTACTTATCATTATAACTTGGGTCATTCTTTTCTTCCAAATATTGTCAGCCTCTTTCAAGTGCATAGACCATCGTCACTAGATGTGATATAAAAAGCCTAGGACATTAACCCTTCAATCCTCCTGATGCGGACACAAGACCATTTCAAGTTTACCAACGAAGAAAGCGCCCACCACAAGCATCTTCCTTGTGGTTAGGTGATAATGGAGGAGCACTGAAGACCCTACGCACTGTGATTACACGTGATTTGGCACATAGAAGACACGTGTGTAGGATGGAAGAAGAACCGACTGAAGGTCATCGGGCGCCCGACCAACTGGTCACCTGGCGCCCGAAATTCTCCGATTTTGAAGATTTGCTTGGTCCTCGTCGGGCGCCCGACCACCGCACGAACTGTTTTTTTTCTTAACTTGTTTTTTACTTAATTTTTAGGGGTATTTTGATACTTTTATGTTTTCTTATTGCTTATTAAGTGGGCTAAGCCCTAAAAACGAGATTAGTTGATTAGTATTGAATGAAAGTCTCTTTGGTTGCCTCCCTTCCCTCTCTCTCATGAAACTTCATCTTCTTCTCCAATCTTCTTCTTCTATTTCCTTCTTTTGCCCCTCCAATATTCCTCTAAGGTAAGATCTTCTTCATTCTCTCTCTATCTCTATTATCCCCAATCCTTGAAATCCTAAATTTGATAATCGAATCAAAATCCGAAATTCTCAAGTTTTCAAATCCCTAATCCGAGAACTCTTTGATTCCTCGGACTAGTGATCCCCATTGATCGATTGGGTTATGACCATGCAAGATCGGGAGGTTCCATCCCTCGCTGGATCCAACCATAGCAGTAATTTAATCTCATACTTCGTGGTTGTGATGAATGGCCCGCTCCATTGCATGTTTCCTTGTGATTTTCTTAGTTCATGATGATTGATGATAGATTTTATATTATTATTGTCTTTTATTTCCGCTGGATTATATGAGTTCAAGAGCATGCATCATAATTAGGGCATCCTACGTCACCTCCTCAATATGAAAATACCAAAAGATAATTGTAATTGGGTTTTTTGAGTTGCAGAGAGTGAAAGAAGTTTTAGGGTAGGTTACTTTCATCCCTTCTTTTTCTTTTTTCAAAATATGCCAAAAAAGCTAACAACCATTAGAAGAAGAAGAAGAAGAAGAAACTGAAAGTGGGTATCGGGGTTATTTGCGAAAGTATTATTTTTATGTGGGAATTTGCAAAAACCCTATTATTTAGGTATAGTTCCAAATTTATCGGATATCTCAAAGGAGATGCCTAGTTAGTTGCAAAAGCCCCAAAAAGAAAAATGCCTATTTTGACATTTATTGTGTTGTCATGATAATTTTAATGCATGTAAATCTGCTTTGCGGTGTAACCATCGCTGTCTGTCAAATTATCAACTGTTTGTATTTAGTAGGTTGTAAACAAATTATCGAGCAAATGGTGGCACATTCAATGCATTCGTGATTATTAGCCACTGAAACAAATCTAACTAAAATAGATCAATGTTCACTTGACTGGAGGCCCTCCCAATCCAACAAGTGGAAACTGAATTTTGATGGCAAAGGCCAAGGTAACTCTAGGCAGGTGGCTTTGCTGGCAAATTCTTTGATAATGAGGATGTATGTTGCCTATGTTGGACCATCTAATTTCAGTTTGATATCAAATCAGGGTCTTAACACAACTGAATCTAGTTTCTAAAGGTGCCTCCCACCATGCTTGGATAAAATAATTTACACAATCAGGTACAACAGCTGAAAGCGAACACCCCAATCCATGGCTGCTCAATTGAAAATTCTAGGAGATCTGATCACTCCAGTGCTCAAAATATCACCGATATTATCTATTTCAAACCTTAGCAATACAGATACTAGGATAATAACACATTTTACAAGTCATCCCCAATATTATAGATCATATGGCTAATATCTCACGATATTTTCGATATCACAAGATATTGGCAACAATCCTTTGAAATTAAAAAGATACCGGCGACAGCTCTTTGAAATAAATACACTGTATCCTCAACACATGCAATAATAGCAATGATACCAGCATTAATACCTGTGAATTCCAAACACACACACACACACACACGCACAATTTTTTTTCACAGATTTTTGGGGGACCTCTTCCTAGGACTGTTTAAATTAGTGCATTATAGGTGCTGAATTATTGCATTATTTCTTCAAAAATTTGAGCATTAAAATCACATTTATTAATTGAATATTTCTGTCCAACAATGCATAGTTTCGGCCCCTATATAATGGAAACTTATCATGCATAGTTGTTTTTTGAAACTTTTTTTAAGATAATTTTTTGAGTCCTAAGTGTGCAATCATGTGTCTATTAACATCTCCTGAAGTTTCACTAGAAAATTCCACCGTTTTCCTAATGTTTCCTCAATCTTTCCCTTGGACAGAGATACATTGCCCAGTATCTATGACATTGTCGACGGGTATTGGCACATGCTTCCGCTATCCCATGGATGTGATATATCTAACAATAACAATACATAAAACCTTGATCTCCTCCATCTTGGTAGTATTGCATAGTAATAGTGAACCAAAGTCACAAGCAAACAAACTCGAAAACCATGATGATGAATTTAATATTGCCATGTAGTTTATCTATGCATGATGGGTACTTGAGAGAATAATTTGGCATTTTTGGCATGTTTCCATAAAATCCTTAGAAATTAATGAACTTTGATCTTTGGTTGTCCAAAAAATGCTACTGATGTTTTGCCTATAAGCAGTTCTTTTTAATATAATAAAATTATATAACGTTTTTCTTTTTTCCTTTTTGTCAATGGTTGAACCATTAAAAGGCACAGAAGTAACATAATTTGTCAACATAAAACAGGAAAAAGAAATGGAATATAGATGACTGAAATGTCCTTTTCTCCAATCCAATCTTTTGTGAGCACAAGTTGACTTCAAATAAGTAGTTAGAAGCTTGAATTATCTAATAAAGTGTCACAACCATTCTCTCTGCACTTTGGAACAGTTCAGAATTCCAACTTAACTACCAGAACACCAATTGAGTAAATTTTCTGTAATTAGACTATTTTAATGGCCATTGGACCAGCTATGCAACATGGGTAAAGTGTTGAGCAATTAAGAAGCAACATGAGCCGGATTTGAAGGAAAGCAACAGCGAATGCCATCACCAACCATCATGGTAGATGGCTATCAGAGGAGATGGCGGTCAACTTCACTAAATATGAGCCAGAGGTTTTTGGCAGTGTAGTTAAAGGCGCTAGGCGCACCTGCCCCTGTAGCGCCTGAAATGTCTAGGCGTGTGCCCAGAGATTCTAGGCACAATTTTTTAACTTTATATAATAAATATTAATATTTATTTATTTCTAGATATAAACTATTTTTTAAAATAAACAAACTCAACATCATTCAATTCCTCTTAGCCAGAAGCCCATATCCACAATTTCCCCAAATTCCCAAATTCTAAATCCAAATTTCTCAAATTTCCCAAATCCTAACCTTAAATTCACCAATGTAAGACCACAATTTTGCTCCTTAAAATTTCTATATGCTATAATAATCCAATTTCTCCCAGCTAATAATAAACTAAATTTTCCAAATCCCTAAGTCACCTTAAATGTCTTGTACAGCACCAACAAAGCCAAAATTGTTTTCAGGAAGTCCATGCAGATGACCTTGTCACACCATTAGAAGAAAGAAACCAAGAAGAAAAAGAAATTAGAAAAGTAGTTGAAATTTGGGGAGGAATATCTAAATTTTTTTTATTTTTTTTTTGGGCAAGGCCAGAATATCTAAAACTTTATTATCAAAAGAAACGAGAAAAGTCGTTTGAAATTGGGCTTAAAAGGCCTTTCTTGTCTATTTGCATCCTTATTGGGTGGTAAATTACACACCTATGAGGTCCTCATAAGGACACCTCATGTAGAAAGTTGTAGGTGCTTCAGGCGGACACCTGAAGTAAACACCTCGCCCATGGAATGAGTTAGGACTAAGAAGGGGAAAAAATATAGGTTGAACACAGGAAAATCATGTAGGGGAAAAAATATAGGTTGAACACAGGAAAATCACATAGGGTAAGACATAAAGAGGAAGACTGGAAATTTTGAAAGGAGGCTGAAACCTTTGTTTTCTGTTTTTTAGAAGAGACTTTGTTCATTGGGGAATCTTGGGCACCGTCCGGAATAGGTGGGGTGGTGCAGGACGAGTTAAGCGTGATCAAGATGCCATTCTCTGGTCAGCATGGTATCAGAGGCTTAGATAGAGCCAAGTTGGAAGCAATTCTCACTGGTGCTAAGCTCACTTGGGAATCTTACAAAGGGGATCTTATGGTGGAAGGCAAGTCGAGGATTGCTATTTCGGCTTCTTACCTTTGTAGAGCCATGAAAAGAATGAACTTCGGTTGCGGAAATTATTGTTACATCAGTAGTGAAACCAACTGCTTTCAGGTAGTTGATAGATCCGCAAATTCGACTGCAGATTCTCTAACTAAAATTGGGGTGGCAAGGTCTTCTCTCGTAATCAGTAATTGTTATCCATTGCCTTAATGGATACCTAGGCATTGCTCTTTGTCTTTTCAATAAAAAATTCGGTATTCTTTAAAAAACAATGCCAACACATAACCTTGATTATTGCACTGTAAAGAAACATAAGCACATTTTCTATTACCACTGCCTAACATTTATTACATGAAAGAAAACAACAACTAAAACAAGGGCCAGAGATTGCCCAGTAGATAGAAAATCCAGCAATTCAATGAATTACCAGCTTCCCCTTTGGCTCTCCATAAACATGATTAAATACAGCAAGGGGGAGATTTGAGATCTCCACTAAATAATGCATACAAGCTTTCCTGGAAAAAAAAAATTCTTGAGCACCCAAGAGATAAAAATTGCAAGAATCACTTCTGCTACAGGCTTGCCCCCAAAGACACTTAGAATAATTTCAAGCCTTGAAGTAAAGACCTCATTGCCACTTCATTTGAATCGCTAATACCAAATGGATTGGATAAAACAAGAATGATCTTAACCACTATCATTTCTTGAAAATGAACTAGCCAACTCTAGGTTACCACTCAAGCTGCCATCCAGAACTCAGCAGAGGAGCCTTTCAAGAAGAAACACTTTGCTCCCCCATACTCCCTCCATTGATGGCTACTAATCCGTAAAGCAATTCTGACCATTTAAATCACCATTTCTTTTCTAAAGCAACGCACAAAGTGAGAAGATACGATGCTTCATTTTCCTAGCACTTCTCAAATTACCCTCCAGACCTTTCAATTGCTCTGAAGGGCTGCATGTGTTAAGAGTTCTCCATAAATAAGTCCTCCCCAAAGAACTGTTTCCCCAGCCAATGTTTTTTTTCCTTTTTTTTTCTGAAATTGCTTCCTCTACCATTAAAGAGAATTTCAGAAGAAGCCAGAAACATCCATGCCCCTCTGAAGGAACTTGAGAAAAAACACTAAGTATAATGCCACTGCAATGAATCATGACAATTGAACAATTCTTCATTATTCCAACACACAAAACACATTCTTAAGGCAAAACGGTGCCTACCTCTTAGGTGATCATAAGTCAATACCACCTACCTCTTTGGGTGTGGAACAAAACCCTTTCCTTCCACGTACCATGGTCTGCCCCTGTGTATCGGGAAGTCAGCTGAACATTTATGGGATAAAGTTGTGGAGAGATTTGAAAGGAAGCTGTCTAAATGGAAGGTTCGGTATCTATCTCTTGATTGCTGTATTATCATCATCAAAAGCTGCTCTATCAAACATGTCAGTTTCTTTGTGTCCTGATTCAGATGTCCAAAGTCACTGTTGGCTAAATTGGAAAGATTGAGGCGTGATTTTTTTGTGGCAAGGATCAAAGGGGATGAAAAAGTACCCTCTCTTAGGATGGGGGGAAGTGTGCAAATCCTATGAAGAGGGCGGAGCTGGAATAAGGGATTTGGAGCTGATGAACTCTACGACCTACGTTGTTGGGGAAAGTGGAGGTTCGAGATGGATGATGGTACCTTATGGATGGAGATTATTGCAAACAAGTATGGTTGCCAAAATGGTGGGTGGACACTAGGAGTTCCTCCTTAAATAAAGCTTCTACAATATGGAATGAGACATCAAGTGTGAAGTGCAAATTCTTAGAGGAGAATGGTTTTTCTCTTGGGAATGGGGAGAAGATCCGATTTTGGGAGGATATGTGGGTCTCCTTGCGAATAGAATTTTCGAGAATTGTCCACCTTTCCATGGATCATGATCCCACAATTGATCAGTGCTTCTCCTTTTGTATGTTTCGCTTCTTGATTGTATCCATTTGTCTCCAGTTAGAGGAGATTAGGATAGGATGGTATGGCCAAAGGACAGCTTGGGAAGCTTTTCAGTGCGCTCCTATTACATGCTTAAACATCCGAGGATGGATAGTAAAAGTTGTGATGAGGTGATATGTGCCCAAAGGTGGCTGCGTTTGGATGGCTAGTTGGTAGGGAAAAGGTTCTCACGGTAGACAACCTCTTAAAAAGGTCTATGATGATCCCAAATTTTTATTTTTTTTTATTTTTTTATTTTTTGAAGATTGAAGAAAATTTATTAAGAACCTATTAGCAACCGCTAAACAGGGAAAGAACGACAAGAGAAATAGGAAAAGCCAACACCCACATGGCAAGGGAGAAAGAAAGCAAAAAAAACTCCAAGAAGACCTTACAACTCAGCCCAATCAGACAATAAAAGGTTAACCCCCAACACAACCACCTGAAGACGATGGGATTGATTACAAAAGCGCCAACAATTCCTTCCCTGCCAAATTGACCACCAAATCGCAGGTAGCGTCAGATGCCATCTCGATCGAGCTTGCTTCCCCCCACCACCCTCATGCCAAGCCCAAAGAAGGTCCCCACACCAACCCTGGCACCACCCAAGCGGCAACGAAGGCAGCTATGAAATGGTTCCAAATCTCTTGAGTGAACAAGCAAGAAATGAATAGATGGTCGACAATTTCAACGTCATGGCTGCACATGCAACACATATTTGGGACCATCAAAGACCTCTTCTGAAGATTATCGATCGCTAAGACCTTCTTTCTACCAACTAGCCACATGCAAGCAAGCAACTTTGGGAAGCACTCCATAAAACCAAAAGTGGAAAGCATGACGCTCCTGAGGTTCGGTGCCACCGAGCCAAATCATTTTATAAAACAACTTAACCGAGAAGAGACAAGAACCATGCACCCGCCAAACCAAGGAGTCGGGACCCCGGTTGGGGAGACAACCTACAAGCAACCTAACAAGGTGGCATAATCAACTGCCTCATCGTCCGACAAGTTCCTCCTACAAGAAGGAGCCTAAGTAACCGATGAACCACAGTGGGAGAAACAATTTGTCACTGTCAAATCCACCGAAAGGGCAAGACCAACCAAAAAAAGGGAAGTTTCATTGCAAACGGGCTTTGCCACACCAAAAGTCCTCCCAAAAACGAACTCTGGCACCATCCCCCACTGAAAAGGACACCTTTCCAAAAAACATCTCTCATCATAATCGATTTATAGGCATAAGAGGCCCTATGGAGGAAAGACCTCATAGTTTCCCAACCCCTGCGATGAAGATCGTACTTGCATGCAATGTTGTCAAATCGTTAATCGTATCGTAAATCGTTTTTTTGTCTAAATCGTATTGTATTGTAAATCGCAAGATTTTTTCAGATTTTCATAAAACATGTCATAAAAAAATATAAAAACTGTATATAAATAATAAAAAAAACATATCAATCATCCATTTTCTCATGAATATGCAAAATGTAATGGGTTAATTTTGACTTGATATATACCTTGTGTACAAATTTTTAGGGCACATGGGCACACTCGATTATGTATTATATATCTATGTTGTCCATTCATTTTTGCCAACTCATTTAAGGGCATAATAAAAAAAAAATGAGGTAGATCTAGATCTCAGGTGGACCACTAGTGGACCAGGCGGGCCACCTCAATGAATTTGTATATCCATGCCATCAATTTGTTTTGCCAAATCAATTTAAGGCATGGTCCAAAAATTTAAGTAGATCTAAATCTCAGGTGGACCAGAAGTGAGTACCCCTTAAATGTGGGGCCCACCTCAATGCATTTGCTGTATATCCACAAGGTAAATTCAAATCTTCAGTGGACCACACCACTGTTTTCAATGGGATGAAGGGAAAATACAAATATCAGTTTGATCCAAAACTTTGGTGACCCCAAAAAAGGTTTTAATGGTGGACGTCCAGTCACCACTGTTTCATGTGGTGTGGTCGACTCGAGATTTGGATATGCCTCATTTTCACGTTCATGCCATAAAATAATTTGGCAAAATGGATGGACGGCGTGGATAAAACGCATACATCATGATGGCCCCATGGAACACATGGCAACGTCATTTGGCAATCCACGAGTGGGTGGGCCCTGACCATGGGGCCCACCCACATACATATTGTATATCCATGCCATCCATTTGTTTTGCCAACTCCTTTTAGGGCACGGTCCCAAAAATGAAGTAGATGTAAATCTTAGGTAGACCACACCACAGGAAAAAAGTGACCATTGAACGCCTACCATTTAAAGCTTCTAGGGCCAACTGTAATGTTTATTTGCAATCCAACCTATTGATAAGGTCACATAGACCTGATGAAAGGGAAAACATAAATAATAGCTTGATCCAAAGTTGTGGTCCCAAGAAGCTTTTAACGGTGGAAATTCAATCCCTATAGTGTGATCCACTTTGATTTGGATTCCCTACATTTCAGGGACCATGCCCTAAAATGGGTTGAAAAAACTAATGGACGGTGTGGATATACAAAACATATATCAAGGTGGGCCCCACAGGTGCAAGCGCACGGAGCATCATATGCTCCAGCGTACCAAAAAAAGAAAAGAAAATGAGACGTCTCTGTTGCTTTTTTCAAGAGAAGAAAGAGAGAGAGAGAGAGAGAGGATGGTGTGGCCGCTGCTGCTGCCTCAACAGCTGAGAAGAAGAAGAAGAAGAAGAAAGAAGAGGAAGAAGAGGAGGAGGTCAGGTAAGTTCCTTTCCTTTTCCTTTTCCTTTTTTTTTATAGGGCCACACAAAAAAAAATGAAAAAAAATTGAAAAGAGTCGGTTTTTACGCTGATTATCGAATCGCACGATTCGAGCTGAATCGTACGATTCACGATTAATCGTACGATTCCGAATCGAATCGTACTATTTTTTTTCCAAATTGCGATTTTATGGTACGATTCATATCGTATGACCATACGATACAATTCAAATCATACGATTTGAATCGTAAATCATACAATTTTAACAACACTGCTTGCATGAGATAATTTCGTGCCAAAAGCAACCTTCTTCCGATCCAGATCGCCATTACTGTTTTCCGAGAAGGGCCAAATTCATATAGCTAAGAACAAGCAAAACCCACACCACCCTAAGTGACATGCCTAACATCTCCCATTTCAATAAATGAAACTTGAAGCCCTCATTAAAGCCCCTCCAAAGAAAGTCTCTTCTCAGCTTTTCCAATCTAGCTAGCGCCGCTTGCGGGCATCTAAAAAGAGGCATGAAGTCAAGTGGCATATTCATCGAATATGAATCTTCTTCCAATTGGATAATTTCCTCTCGATTCTTTTTATCACCCAGTCTAATAGATGAATCATTGGTTTCCCAATACAAAATGGAAGACCCAAATATGTAGAGGGGAAAGTACATGCCTTGCATCCGAAGGAAGAAGCTAGACGGGAGTTTTAATCTTTTGACGGGTTAATTCCCAATAATTCACTCTTCCCCACATTAATCTTCAAACTAGAAACCACTTCAAAGCACACCACTTTCCTCATGTCTTCCACCATAGCCAAGCCTACTTCACAAAAGATTATCATATCATCTGTGGACTGGAGATGAGAGACTGGGTCTACCATCCTACCCACCCGAAAACCACTAAAAAGACTAGCTTCTTGGCCTTTAGCTAACATACGGCTAAAAGCTTCTGCAATTACCAAGAAAAGATACGAACGAGACCCCTCAAGGATTTGAAGAAAAAAAAAACTTTCAAGGATCCGTTCACAAGCATTAAGAAAGCAAGAGCTCTGTCTCATGTGCATGGCAAGCATCAAGTCAATCAACCATCTCTTTATCCATTGTCCGTTCATGTATCATGTGTGGAGTAGATTCCTTGTGGGGTTCAACATAATATGGCAATACAAAGTTATGTAGGCAACCTCTTCATGGCGTGGCATGGGGTGGTTCTTCGGAAGAAAGCGAGAGCCCTTTGATAATTGTGTTTATTGCCTACCCTGTGAGCAATATGGGAGGAAAGGAATGGAACGTACTTGAGGAATAAGAGCAACAAAGTGGAGAGGGTCATTAGAGGGGCAATGTCTTATGTTGTGGAATGGGCTACATGAATAGTTGATTTGAAAGATTGTTCTTTTCTTTCTTTGGTTTGTTAGCTTGGGTTTTAGCTTTCATGCCATCTCAACGCTTTTTAAATAAAATATCAATTACCTCATCTAACAAAAACACATTCACACTAACGACAATATGAGGACGTTAACAAACTTGGAAGAAAATAAACTAAGACCATCCTCTTACCGACACCAATCGAAGAAATATACTATTTCTCTAGCTTACACAGAGGATACAGTAAACAACATAATCACATAATTATCCCTTTCGCAATCATGTCATTTTCCTAAAGGAATTTGCCTCAAGAGCATTTCATTATCCTTGATATATAAGGACCCTAATAGCAAAGCCATGTCTCTAGACGTGATGGTGTTCAAAGATACCCCTCTTCTTTGCAATGGAAGACTCTGTCCCCCTTCAACGCAGTTTCGTTTCTAGCTTTAATCAATTTATCTCATCACATCAAGAAGTCTTACACAACCAGAAAATTATCAATCAACAAGCTTCTTGTTTTAGTGGAAAGGACATTGACTCTTTTGGTTATGCACATAATGATGTCAAGAGAGTTGGCAACTTGCATGTTTGAGTATGACCTAGTCGAAGCATTACCATTTTTCTACATTTGAAGGTACCACCAATTCGCCATAGCACACGTAAGTTTCTAATTATAAGTGAAAAATCACCATTAATATATAAGTTACGCATATGATGACCATCATTTCAAAGTGAAGACATTTTACTCAAACTTGGTAACTTTAGTAGGACTCATGCATGAAACTTCCAATTACCTAACAGCTGCTTTCTGCAACTACTAACAAATCAAGAGTATGATTGAGTCCTATGAACATGTGGAACAGGAGCAATCAATGTTATCTCAACAGTTCATGCTTATGCAACCAACAAGAAGATGATTTCATCCAATGAAGTGAACATAGTGTGTATTTTGCGGCTTAAACACCTCTGCAAACATGATGAAAATTTGCACTGCCTATCCAAAGCAATCCTATAACTTTAAGGTTCCCATTGGAATTAGATATTAAAATATATTTTTAAAAAAAGGACAGAAGCTACATGGAAATTAAGCAGAACATTCTCATAAAATTATGTAAAGACTCGGTTTCAAAGAACATAAAGTGTTAGAAATGATCAGTTTAAAATGGAAAGCATCTGGGCAATCAAAGAGAGGAAGTAAAATCCCTTACCAAGGTTTTAGGCATTGAAGGCGTGACGGGGATCAACTGCCGAGATTGTTTGAGCGCCAATTCCTCCAGCCTTTGAGTCTCGGCAGACAACTGAAACCAGGCAATAAAACTTGTTGGGATACAGAACCACTCCAAACCAGAATATGGCTTACAGGTGTGCTTGCTTACTACCTGTGGAACAGTACGAGCTCTCGAAGGAACCTGAGCCAATGTCTCAGCCATATTGAGGCCAGTTGTTGTGCTTGGGGGCACAGAGGCTGAATTTGCTGGGGTGGTTTGTTGAACAGGAGAAAGTGACGTGCTATTGCTTCCACCTATGACAGGTATCTCTACTAAGGCCGAGGTCCAACGATCGCTGCCAATTACAGATGAAGTACCCACTGGCAAGCTTTGAGAAGCAGTGCTCGAAATGGGAGGAGAGACTCTGCCAACTTCAGGAACCCCTTGTTTTTCTTCTGCTCCAAGTGATGGAAAATCCCTTTCAAATGCAGATTTATGGACATTACTTGTGATGCTACCCCCAACGAGGAAACCGTTGCTCATGCCATTCCCTACTCTTCTAGGCCACATCTCAGCGCGCTTTGCCGAAATCATGGACTGTGAACGTCTTAACGAATCTTTCTCAATCCTACTTGTAACTGTCAAAGAATCAGAATAATCACGATCACCAAAATGATAATCAAGGTCCTTCTCCCGATCCCTGTCACGATGGCTCCTACCAAAACTACTGTAAGAGCGGGAGTCCTTGTCATGCATTATATGACCATTACTGCTTGAACTCCTACGGAAGTACGTAGATGAGGCTCTTTCCGCAGAAGTGGAAGATCGGGGAGTGTCATGATCGTTAGAACTAATGGTTGATCTGCTTCTCACAGGCAATGCAATGGAATGATCACCTACAACAAGAAAAAATGCGCAGTAGATATTTTATTTCAGGCGAAAATATGGCTACAGAGAGATAAATAAAAAATGTGATGACGTTAACTAAACTGCACCCTATTGCAAGGAACTATCATCTATATCAAAAAAGTGTCGAACATACTAGAAATGAAATGCCAAAGAAAGAGAGTTGATAGCTTAAAAACACGGTATTCAATAACAGTAACAGTGGCCGTAATCGCCACTCCTAACTTGCTGAAATCATGAGGACGTCTTAAAGGATCTTTCTCAATCCTACTTGTAACTGTCAAGGAATCAGAATAGTTAGGATCTCTAAATCAGCAATCAAGGTGCTTCCAATCCCTATCAAGATTGCTCCTACCAAAAGTACTGTCAGAGCATGAGTCCTTTTCATCCCTCATATGACCCCTCGAACTCCTATTTACGTATGCAGAAGAGGCCTGTTCATGGAAGTGGATGAACGGGGAATATCATAGTCGTTAGAACTAAGAATGATCTGTTTATCGCAGCAATGCAATGGAATGATCGCTTACAACAAGAAAATGCGCACTATAAACTTCATTTGAGGCAAAATCTGGATATGGAGAGGGAAGTAAATACGCGATGAAGTAATTACTAACTAAACTTTACTGATGCAACCAAATGGCCGCACAAGTCGATTGATCAAGATTTGAAGGAAAAAAAAGGCCCGAATCTGACGCGTGCACGCTCCGCACATGTGCACAAGAAAAATGCCCACTTTCCCTTTTTAGGCCATTTGTACTTTTCATTTTTAGGAAAATCTCTACATTAGGAAATACATTAGGTAGTTTCCTTTGATATCTTTATATTAAGCAAGAAGTAATTTTAGATTCTTCTTATTTAAATACCCTCTTATTTAAGTGGTTTCTTATTTAGTTAGTTTCCTTTTTTTTTTTTCAGATCTTTGCTAGTTAGGAATTCTATTTTTAGATTCCATAGTTGTTTTGCATATTGTAAGGACTGATTATAAATAAGGCATATGGCTTATGGAATGAGATAAGTTGAATGATATTTCTTTTGAGTAAATTCTCTTATTTCTCTACGGTAGTTGCTGAATGGGGGAAAGTGATCTCTAGTTTAAGACTAAAGGACTGTTGAGCTTGCTAACAGTCTTGCATTCGCAGTCTCTAGCATTCGGCTAGAGGATTGTTGGATCTTTTCCCACAATCTCTTTCTTTTTTCTTCTTTGAACAATTTGCTTCCCCATTTGGGGTATGCATTATTTACCCTATTGCAAGGAACTATCATCTACAAAATATAAGTTACCAAATACTAGAAGCAAAATGCTAAGGACCGAGAGTTGAAAACTAAAATCAGGCAAAGAAATTTTAAACGCCAATTTGCAATGAAAGATAATCTATGACTAGCATAGAGTGCAGAAATATAAGTGAAAATGAAGCTGACAAATACCCAATTGCAAGGAATGATCATCATAACACGAAAAAAGAAAAACACCCAACAAATATTTAGCCAAAAGCACTGATTAAAAAACATTTAGTCAAAGTAAAAACCCAAAGTCAGAGTAAGATAACAAACATGAAGAAATTATTAAAAATGACAATTACAGGAAATGACCATCTACGAAAAAGAAAAGAATGATATAGCAGCAAAATGCTAAAGAAATGAAGAAATTAGAAAAGTACCAGACTGCAAAGAGGACGTAAAATGGTGGAGATTACTGCCACCACCAGTTATGCCTCCGGATGCGCCCTTCAACCATCCTGGTACTAACGCCGGCTCACTTCTTTCCATCACGATTATCGACCATGATAAGAAAAAGAAAATGCTTGCTCTTCTAAATTTATCTCAAAAGAACATTTTCACCACCCAACAAAATTCTGGCCTCTGTACAAAATTTACCTCAAAAAAAAAATACCTTGTCTAGAAAAGAAAAAAGGAAAAAAAATCTCTCGACTGAATTCACATGAAGTTCCTAAGGAACTCTATACAGCAAAAACACCAAAATTTCGAATTGCGAGATCGTAGACTATGCTTCCACTCTAGACATTACAGAATCCAACAGAGTCGAATCGAGGATGGGATGGTGGTAGTTAGGGAACTATAGATGGACTGTTGTTGTTCTTTTCTATGCATATATCTTCAAGCAGATGGATTTGCAGTAAACGGAAGCCGCTCAAAAGACCCTCATCTCCTATGGTGCAAGAGGAATAAAAAAAAACCTAACCGTCTGAAAGCAGTGATGGCGAGATGGAGGCCCTTGTGGAGTCGTAATTCCGAACCATCTCCTTCAAGAAAGACCAAGCCCTAGAAATTTAAAAGAAGAAGAAGAAGGAAAAGATAGAAACCCTAGAGGAGAGAATGATGTGAGAGAGATTGCAGAGAAAGGAAGTGCCAGGGGCTAGGGTTTGGAGATGTATATAGAAAAAAGGTTAGAGGATCGAACGAGCGAGAGCAACAGAGGCGGTGGTTTCTACGTGAGGGAATGGGGCCCACAGGATCCGAGCGGAGAAACCCCAGCCGTTGGATTTTCCTACTTCCTTTTTTTCTCTTTTCTTGCGTCGATGTTTCTTCGAAGCAGTGCGTTTCAGAGAATGAGAAAATCTGAGAGAGAGAGAGAGAGAGAGAGAGAGAGATGTGAAATAGAGTAATGAGAGAGAGATGAAGGGTTTCTCCGTTGCTGTTTCTAGAAAGAGAGAAGAAGAGAGGAGACGAGGTTTTATCCGAGAGAGAGAGGGAGAGAAGAGTCTTCTATTGGGATTGTGCTTTGCAATTTCCTCTCCTTTTCTTTTTCTTTTCTTCTGTTGGCTTCAACCTTTCAGAAATCCCTGCACACAACGGAATTGCTCTTTGATAGCTTTCCTATATATCCCCTACCAACGCTACCAAGCACCCACGCCTTCTGCAGGGACTTATTTGATACTCTGATGGAGTGTGACACTTGATACACAGTTACTATGAAATTCTACACACCTTGAGTCGAGTTTTTATATATTTATTTATATGTAACAAACATTCACAAAATGTGATTATTTACATATCCTGAAATCTTATTCGTGAACAATTGTTTGTTGAAATAGGACCATTGGATATTTTTCATTTTAGCCGTCCAATATGTGTCCACCAATCCCGCAGTCAGGTAATCAAATAAGGTTAGTTTTTTGTTCATGATACATGCAAATTGGGGCCAATGATTTGGACAGTTTAATTTGATTTTTAAAGTATTTTTTAACTGCCTGTGTATCATCTCTATCATGATCTGCCAGAGTATTTAAGATTCTCTCTACTACAACTACATGCCCATATGCGGGAGGTGAAGATACTACTCGACATTGACGGAGATATGTTGTGCTACTGGGACTCAGGTTACTGTAAATAGGGCTGGTATGTCAGTGATCCGGACCGTTGATCTGATTTCCCTACTGTAGATTGGGTTGGTTGGTGAATTTCTATATTTGGGACATCCTGGCCATCCAGTTCTGTTCTCCGTTGAATTTAAACCGTTATTTTATTTTTTTCCGTAACTGTATTGAAAGTGTTAGGCTTGTCCCATGGAGAAGATTTCTAGGGCATCCACACGTACGGTGAGGCATGTGATCCAGATCACTAAAAAGTGGGCCTCAGTTGGTGATTGACGAAGGGTGGCTTGAGTAGGTGCGGATTGGGTACTATCCCCACCAAGACCCGGGCTAGAGACGGACGGTCATGTCACAGGCTCTGTGGGGCCCATTGTGAAATATGTGTATTATCCAGGCTGTCCATCCATTTTGAAAGATCATTTTAGATCACGATCCCAAAAAGGAGGTACATATAAGGCTCGAGTGGACCACACCATAGGAAGCAGTGGTGACAATAATCCTCACCGTTGAGATCTTCCTAAGGTCCACTGTGATGTTTATATGTCATCCAACGTGTTCGATCTGCCTCATTTTTTTGGGCACATCACCTAAACTGATGTGCCAAAATGGATGGACGGTGTGGATAGAACACATACACCACGGTTGCCCCACAGAGCCCCTGACATGACCGTCAGCCTCTAACTAGGTCCGGGTGGGGTAGTACCCAATCCACGCCCGGCTTGAGTTGTGCATGTGAGCCCATGCTTCAGTCATCTGAACCGTTGATCAAACTGGTCCCACAGTGGATGGACAACCGCAAAAAAAATAAAAATAAAATCTAAGATCGTCATCCTTTGATCACTACGAATAGATGGTTGAGAGAAATATACGACAACGGATCACATTCAGCAGAAGAAGGCCGAAGGTTGGATGGCTGGGATCTCCCGCTGTGTGAGATTTTTGTGCCGTGGTCCAGCAGTCTGAGGCTCATCAAAGTGACGTCTGAATCACCGTACCGTGGGCCCACTCACAGACTTGAGTCCCCTTGATCAATACATCATAAAACTCCTCTCAGTGAGGAGCAATTTGATTATACTCTGGCAGAGTATGAAGCTTAATACGCCGGGCATTGTACACGTGGCATGGTAACTCAAAATTGTGCAACCTAACTTCTCTGAATCGTTGATTAAAATAGGATCATTATATATTTTCAATATTAACCGTCCAAAAAACGTCCAATCCAATAATCCGATCATCAAACAAGGACACATTTAAACAGAGACCCATGCTTTGAACAGTTTTTAATTTGAATTACGTTTATGCCACCCATGTGATTTCCAGACAGTTTAATTTAAATATGCCACGTGTATTTCTAAACGCCTGCGTATCATCCACCAAAACGTGCAAGAGCATAAAAGTTACACTACGTTCGGAGTACGGTGGTTGATACTCTCCTACTATCTTGCACGTGCATTCATGCATGTTAATCACCGTTCATTCCAGATGGTTACTGATGGGGCAATGACCAAAAACAGCATTGAACGGATGATCAATAGTCATTCTGTGGGACATCACTAACATAAAAATGGGTGGGTCCCACCATAAAGAACTTTTTTTCGGAAATTAGGTTGATCCAATGGCTAGGTGGGGCCACACCTGAATATTGAATCAGACCATAGGTGTCCGTTGATTCTGATGGTGTGGCCCATTGGCACAGGTGATAAGTTATCATTCAATTTCCACGTCCACACATCAAATTGCAAGGACTATCCAATCAGCATTAACTGATGGGCCATGTTCCATCCGTAGCTGGGGTTCATTATTTGGACGGTCAAGATTGAGATTCCAGAATCCGACGCGTAACATCGACGTGTGCGCTAGCATTATCCACGGTGCGCTCTACTACAGTTTCACGGCCATTAAAATTCATTATCATATGAATGAAATCATACCATTAGAAGGCTCTTATGAAACGCGTGTGATGTCGACATGATATTGTAACTTCATTTTGTGGACCCAAGATCAATGGTCCACAGGTTAAGACTTCCTTGACCATCTAATCCATGGACTATAAATGGACGGTTAATATAAGTAGGGGCCGGTCCTCCAAGAGTGTGACCAGTTCAAAGTGGCATGCATGAGATGAATTCTTGGAGTTATTTGGTGGGCCACCTCCATGAAGTTGCACATGAGCTCGATCAGGATTGCCTTGGATATGGAGTAGAGCCAAAATACAACAATCCACATATCAGACTGTAAGACTTGTATTAGGTGGGCCACACATGATCAATGGTTTGGATGATCTAGCCGTTGGATATTTAGATTAAGCCTACCAGTGGCCCTCAGTATAATCGTGATTGGTTCAAATACATAATGGGGTGGTGCACTTGAACTTTGTTATGTATCCATGATATTTTAGTTGGACATGGACTCTAATCTTCTTCTCTGCAAGTGATTGTTCATAGATGATGTTTAAACTATGGATTTGTGGGCTACTATAGATTTTTATTACCTCAATGGGAAGATTTGAGGCCATTGTCTGTCTCTTGCATGGCCCATCATATCAACCATCAAGATCAATAGACTTTGCATCCTGATTGTACGAATCAAGAATAAGCATCTATGCACCTTTATCTAAAGTGTCAATTCAAAACTACTACCGACTTAGTGATTGACATTTAGGTGTCTTTATCCACAAGCTTTCATATGAAAAGTAATGTTACCTGGACCGTACTATCTATATTTGGATTATATGATTCATGTATCTTATTATTCATATGGTATTGGGTGGATGTAGGATTCAAATCATACACCTACATCCGTATATCTAGGATTCTTCTATGAACTATACAATACTCGCATAGTTTAATAAATGAGGCAAATACATTAGAAATTTAAATTTATTTATTTTGATTCCTTTTTAACTTATTTCCATTTTTATCCTTTTGCTTATAAAAACATGAATAATTCCTTGCCCCATATTTATGCATTTATTCTTTTTCATTTTTGTATATTTTTTTTCTTTTTTTACATTTTACTATTTCATGCATGACATGTATAAGGCACCGTCTTTTTATGGGTTAGTTCACACACCCCATTGTTAGTACACCCAACCACCCCCATTAGTCACATCACAATGTCAGCCACTCCCACCGTGGAAATGGATACGATGACCTCAATGTACATTTCCTCAATTGATAATATTAGAATATGCAGTTACTTTTCACAGTGTATATTGATTGGAAACAGATTATTAATCATTTTTTTATTTTTTTCAGATTTGTTAGTATTGTTCAAGTGTTCTAAATTTATTTATTTTTAAGAAATCAAAAGAAAACTATCATAATTCCGATATGATGTGTGATTTGGTATGATTTGAACCTTCTTACAACGTGCAATATAATAACAATTGCGACAATATTAGTGAAAAGAATGTTATATATCTCAGGGATGATTATCTAGATGCATTTATTAAAAGTTTTAATTTGAAAATAGAAGAAAATGCCTTTACAGGGAACATTTAGGTGCTATTTATAAGAAAGCCAGGCATAAGTGTTGCTATAAATAGTTCTCATTTAGTACTTTGGATTTAAAATGCTTGGATTGGCATTCCCTTAATTTGGAATACTTAAAATGCTTTGGTTGTGCCTAACTTGGAATCTTTAATAATCAAAAAATAACCATGGATTCCAATTAAGCAATATATTTACAAGAGTTTACATATGTGATTTTTGACACATTGATTATAATAAGCTTTTTGAAATAAATATTTAAAAAAAATGATGAAATTCTAAGCTTAGATGGACCACAAGTATAAGATCACAATTGAGCTACTAACTAGAGTTTTTTAACCATTGATTTACATGGCCAATGTCTAGATTGCTCAAATCATTCTATTGATGTAATTTTAGTGATATAATTGATAATATAATCATTTTAAGACATCATTAGTGGGCCATGTGTACAGTAGATTAGTAATTTAGTGACACATATACTACTCATGTGACTCTCACCAAACAAAAAGGAGAAAAGATTGGTAATCCAAGTACAATGAAGGGATTGCAAAACTCATAAAATGAGAATTTGAAATCTCTTGGATTCATAATACTCCCAATCCATGTTGCCAAATGACTGGTGAATTCGAAATACCCTCAAATTCTCCCAAATCCATGATACCAAACAACTCTTAGTTTTAATTTGAAAATGATAATAAATACCTTTAGAATGGTTGTTTCGACAATTTTTTCCAAAATTTTAACATGAAAATGAATAAATACCTTATAAATAAGGATGACTATTTCTAAATGTAGATTCAAAATAACTATTCTAAATCTACATTTAGAAATACACAATTAAGTACCTCTTTTATGAACTCTTGATAAAGAATGAGCATTAGATGCTCAAGGAGACATTTAGGTACCTTTATCTACAATTTTAAAATGATAAAATAAGCAAATACCTTAAAAATCGGTATTTGCCTCCATGTCTCCACCTAACATTTCTTTTAAATAGAGTAAAATGAATATAGAGTTGCGATTTAAATGCCTTTTTTCCTACACTTTTAACATAAACAGAAAAAGATACCTCCATATTAGGTATATGAGTGCCTATTTATTATTTTAATGAAAAAAAAGATTACATATTTTGATAATAGGCATTTAGGTGCCTTTATTTAGTCATGTAATTTCAAATATTGCTAAATTACATACTTTTTCTTCTTCTAAAGTTTTAACATAAAAAAAAAAATGGCTAAATGCTATAAGGATAGATATTTAAGTATCTTTTAATGGAATTTTAACATGCAAAGAGGGCTAAATGCCTTAATGCATTAATATGAATGGGGTGATAAATTCCTTAAGGGTAAGTATTTAGGCTCATTTATCTATATTTTTAACATGGAAAAAAATAAAAACATTTCACATCTCAATATATATGTGCCCAGTTGCCTTCACTTAATGTTTTAATTTAAAATGGAGCCAGACAATTTAGGAATATATTCCTAACCACCCTTACTTAGAGTTTTCATTTGAAAATATGACAAAATGACATTGTATGGGTATTCTAACACATAGAAATGAATATGCCTTTTCATAGATTTCTAACACATAGAAATGAATAAATGCCTTAAGGATACATAGTTAGGTATTTTTATCTAATGAAAATAAATATAAATTGTTGAGCTTGGACGCCTTAAAGCTTCAAGCATGAAGACCACCGACTGATCGGCCAGTTAGTCGGTCACGATGGAGCAAGACAATTGGTTGCTATATCTAGACACTTCGGGTCCCATTCGGCCAACCGGCCGACCGAGCCGTGATACATAGTGTTCCATTTTCCTAGACGTGGTTTTCTTGCGCGATTTTGCGTAAGGAGTTTCTAATTTCGGTTTTCTCATCTCATTTAAGGATAGATTTAATCCGAGATTAGTTTGCCGCCAAGGGGCCAAGGGATTGGATAGTCCTAAGGTGAGAGAAAGAGCTAGGGAGGAGTTTGGAGTATTTGGTTGAGGAAAGGGATGGGTTTATCCTCCTCGTGTGAGAATTAGCTTCGGGTAACTTGGGATTTCTCTTGTGGGCTGTGATCCAAGGTTTTTTTTTCTGTAATCTCTTGTAACTTCTAATTCATAGTGGATTTGTATCGCTTTGCGCTGTGGTTTTTTACCCTTGAAGGGTTTTTCCACGTTAAAATCGAATTGCCTTCTTGTGTGTGATGATTTGCTTGTTGATTGCCATTGTGGTGTGTTCCTCGCCTGCTTTGATTGCTTCCGCTGCGGGGCTCCTAACGCCAACATAAATGCCTTATAAATAAGCATTCACGTGCACTTATTCGAGGTTTCAATTTAAAAATAAAGCTAAATATATTCAATGGAGGCAGTTAAGTACATTTTTTTTAGAGTCTTAACATGAAACAAGGGATAAATGTCATAAGAATAGACATTTATGTGTGTTTTATCTAAAATTTAACATAAAAGGGGGCGTGGATTGGGTACTACCCCCAATTGGACCTAACCTAGAGATGGATGGTCATATCAAGGATCTGTTGGGCTCACCATGATGTATATGTTCTATCTGCAATGTCCTTCTATTTTGACCGATCATTTTTAGGGCATGAGCATATAAAGGAGGCAAATCGAAGGCTTGAGTGGAGGACAACTCAAGAAGCAATGGAGATTGGACTCTTACCAGTAAAAACTTCCTACAGCCTACCGTTATGTTTATTTGTCATCCAACCTGTTCATAAGGTCACAGTCCTGTATGAAGGTAAAAGATAAATACATGCTTGATCCAAAACTTTTGTGGCCCCTGAGAAGGTTTCAATAGTGGGCTTTCAACTGTTTCCTATAGTGTGGTCTATTGGTGCCTTTATCTATCTCATTTTTGCAATCCTGTTGTAAAATAATTTGTCAAGATGAATAGATAGCGTGGATAAAACATATATAACGTAGTGAGCCCCACAAAGCCCCCGAAAGGACTGTTCATCTCTAGCTGGTTTGGTGGGGGTAGCACCCAATCTACTCTCCCTAAAAGGCATGCTACTCACTTTAAAGAAAGACAACAAAATCACTCTATTTAAAAAATTTAATTTAAAAGTATGATGAAATACTTCTATGATAAATATTTAGGTGTACTATTTCCTAGACTCATGAAAAAGCCGAGGGATACATGACTCAAGTATAGACATTTAGGTATTTTACCTATACTTTTAGGTTAAAAGAAGACAACTCGTCCTAGAGGGATGCGGATTAGCTACTGAGGCATTCAGTAGCTATCTCCCTACTGAAGTGATGGCAGCAAGTTTTGTGGGCCCCACCATGATGTATGTGTTGTATTCACATTGTCCATCCATTTGGAGAGATCATTTTAAGGCATGAGCTGAAGAATGAGGCAGATTCAAAGTTTCAGTGGACCCCACCACAGATAATGGGGACAATGGTGCCTGCCATTGAAACCTTCCTAGGGCTCACCATGATGTTTATTTGAGATCCAACTTGTTCGTAAGTTCACACAGACATGGACGAAGGGCAAACACAAATATTAGCTTGATCGAAAACTTCGATGGCCCCCAAGAAGTTTTTAATGGAAGATGCTCAATCCCCATTGTTTTCTGTGGTGGGGTCCACTTGAGCTTTGAATCTACCTTATTCTTTGGCTCATTCCCTAAAATGATCTTTTCAAATGGATGAACAGTGTGGATACAACACATACATCATTGTGGAGCCAAAGAACTTGTTGACGTCACTTCAGTAGGGAGATAGCTACTGAGCTAAACCGTGTCCATCTTAAGAGGGATAGAATTACCTTTGCATAGAGTTTCAGTTCAAAAATAGAATCTCTAGGATTGTTAGTGACATAAACAAATGGATAAATGGAGAGCTTAATACGCCCTAAAGACGATCATTTTAGGTGCATTTTTTTAAAACTAGCGAAATAAACAAATGGATAAATGCTTGAAAGATAGGCATTGTGTGCCTCTATCTACAATTTTAACATAAAAGAGGCTGCATATCTCAATAATAGACATTTGTTCATCTTTACCTAAGTATTTCAAGTTAGAAATGGTATTACATATCGTTTGAATAGGCAAATGCATGAAGGATCAGGATTTTTTGCAACATGAAATGATGCTAAATGCCTGAAGGATGGGCTTAGGTATCTTTCCCAAGAGTTTTAATATGAAAAGAGGGTTGGATGTCGTCATCTAGAGTTTTCACTTGAAATGAGATAAATGCCTTAGAAATTAGGTTGAGGTTGACCCTAGCCCAGCCTTACATCTCTAAAGACCCTGGCCCCAAAAGGCAGCCCTGTGCGGGTTTTCCTTCATCCACGGCTGAGTCCCACTATTCAAATGGTTTTGATCACGGAACATAACCCTAGATGCAAGAGTGCCTTTAAAGTGCATATGCACATTGAATAGGAACCAGTCACGACCATCGTTCATTCTTTCATATAACTATGGCCCACTTGATGAATAGATCATGTCAATGAGCCAGGCCACTCATTGCTTGTCCAGGCTCACTCGGGCTCAATGGGCCAGCCACTCATCGCTTGTACAGGCTCACTCAGGCCCAATCATCAGTCCTTTAGAGCCCCAAACCCTGGCCCTACAGGACTGGGCCGCCCAATTCATTACCACAACTAGCGTGGTGGCTTTCAATGCATCTTGTTGCCTTTATGATTTCAAAGTGAGCCAAATCATGATTGGTTCATGTCTGAATTTTTTAACTAGTCAGACTGGGCCGATTCTGAAACATTGATTTTGCTGGGCCATGGCTGGCATTTGCTGAGTTCTATATATGAGAAATGCACCAATGCTCTCAGAGCACCATTAGTTATAATTCCCCTAGTTGCATTGGTTCACTTGGACCGTCTAACTGATTGATCCGAACTGTCCATTTGAGTCATGAAATCACATTGATTGGATAATCCAATACTTCAATGAATTGGACTTTTTTTTCTGCTGGTGGCAGATGGGCTGGACCGTTTCGTATTAAGCTGCTGACAGAAACGGGTCCACGCACGGTGTGCAGTTGTAGAAGTTTCTATAACTAGGGCTGTCCTATTCAAAACATTCAGCTTTGCTAGGATCGGCCCCCTGCCCATTGAATCATGAGCTGACGAGGAGTTATATGACCCTCGAGCCAAGGATATCCAATACTCCAAGATCTTTAGTTTCCACAGGAGGGGCCAGCAGTTCTATGATCCAGGCCGTTGGATTGTTGGGTCCACAATGAATGGACGATAAAAATCTCCTTAACAGGACAATCCTCGCCTTTCAATTATTTGCCCCCAAAAGGACAGAGGAGAGAATTACAGCAACCGTCCAAATTCGGCTTTTGAAAGATTCCCAGATTAGCATTTAGGATCCTCCAAGCGATGAGACTTTTGGATAGAGCTATACACAAACCGAGATATCTCGAAAAGCTCGGTTCGGCTTGGCTAGAAATCAGGCTCGACTCAACTCGTAAAAGGCTCGGTATATTTTTTTACTTATATATATATATATATATATATATATATATATATATATATATATATATATATATATTTTTCACGCACGCCCTAATTCTTTTCTTCCAACGGCCTTTCGTACTTGCCCGCCCATCCCTAAAAATCTCAAAAACAAAACCCCCTCCCCCAGCCGAATCGACCTCGCCCAGCAGCCTCGGCTTGACCAGTGACTCCCTCCGCCCGTCGGCCTCACCTCCTCCCTCTCCAGCTCTCCCTCATCTCTAACCCCCCCCCCCCCCCCCCCCCCCGCTCGGCCTCACCTCCTCCCTCTCCAGCTCTCTCTCATCTCTGCAGCTTTGCCCCACGCTTGACTTGAATTTAGGCTCGAAAGCTTGAAGCTCGAACAAGCTCAAATTCGGCTCGAAAGCTCGTCCAAACCAAGCCAAGCCCACCCCAGTCCATCAATTTCCTGCTGGCAAATAAGCATTCAAAACTAGATTGGCAGGATCTTCCAACATCGGAGAATTCTTTTCGGAAACCAAAGAATGATCTGGACTATCGAACTCATGGGCCCCACGTATATAAACTGAAACCACGAGTACAATGTTGATATCCTAAGGTCGAGCATCTCAGAATTCCTCGCTCGATGAACAATAAGAACAGGAGGAAGAAGTAAACGGTTCAACATCATGTACCCAACGGAAACTTGTGAAGTTTCAATTGCTACTTTAAACGAGAAGCTGTTAGATCCTCAGCCGGAGAATAATACAATCCCAGGACCTGAATACCAACGATCCAATAATTTGGTAATCCACACCGTTGATCTGATGGGCCGCACCATGGACCACCACGCCTCAAAATAGCCACCATATACAAAGTTCATAACCGTCTAACCTTTGCCATTTTCCTGGTGAAATGTGAACCATAGATGTTTAATGCATGGTCCAATTAACCACAGGGGGTCAACAGGATCAACTAGATCAGCAAATATGGGCCTACAAATAGTAACTCTCGGTCGATGATAGTATAGTAACATATAATTCCCAACTCAGGGAACTTCTCTTCAGTTTAAATGAGACAAACAAGGAACGCCTTCCTTCTTAACAAACTAAGATGAAGTATATATAAAAACGCCTTCCTTCTTAACAAACTAAGATGAAGTATATATAAAATAATTATATTTTCTTTTATACATATAAAAGCTGACCAGAAACTACTGGAGAAGAGGTAAGATGATGATGATCTGATGATTAACAGCAAATCATGTACCTGAACCCTTGGCCGTTGACGGTGCAGCAACGTGGCATTTCGTAGTGGTAATTATGGCCGCAACAGTGGTCCGTTGTGGCCATTACGGTCTCTCCATCCTTTTTTTTTTTTGGGTGGAAAAAAACTGTATTGGGCTTAAAACATAACGGTTGGCACCGTTACCATTATGTAACAGCTGATGTGGACCTGTAACGGCCATCATGGCACACCTTGGGCAGCAACCATTACCAGGACCCAGCAATCCTATAAAGAGGCCATCGAACTTCCACAGCACTTCTTCCCATACCCTGCTGCTATCTCCAAATGCTTAGAAACTTCACAACTTCAGCTTCTCTCCCCAAAAACTGGGTCAAATAACTTATCTGCTACAACAGAGGAAAAGTGCTCTTTCCACTCATGGGGTGACGCAAACGGCATCAGACCACACAAAATGGGGAGAAACAAAAGCATGGTGCTGTAAAATGCAACTCGCCGAATCCAGTATGGCAACCAGACCTGCTGTTGGACGCCTTGAGCCACAGAAAGAGGACCGTGCAGAAGACAAAACAGAGAAGGCGTGAAGACGTTCGCAAAGAAATGCAGTAAACAGAGTGTCTCCCAATGCAAAAGCCAGCAATATCCACTCCCACCCAAAGTGTCAACACACAGCTTGCCGAAAAAGCCACAGACAACTCCCAACAGCAATAAGATGACTGTCACCGGCATGGTCTGCCTTGAAGTCGCCGAACGTTGGAGAAGTGAATAAGCGACCACCAAGATCATCAGCACTCCAAACAGCATGCGGCTCAGAACTGTGGCGTGGCATTTCAGCAAATGAAACCCTGAAGTAAAAGATGACATTGGTTTTGGAACCCACCAAGATTTCGATTCCTGAGACCAAATTAAAGAAACAATTAATATTTCCTTGAGCCACACAAAGACAGCAAGTAAGCGTTCTACTGGATGAAAGAAAGGACGGACCGGCTAGATTATGGTCTGCTTTCACCACAATTTCTAAATAGTGGAGATTGGACCACTGTACCCATGGCATATGTGTAAAGCAATCCAGCCAGCCAAAATGATGTGGATGGAATCTAAGCCCAAATTATTTCACTGATCAGACAATCTTAATCATCTCATTTTGTCTGCTGAATATGTCCTAACCCATTTATTTTTAGCATCCTTTGGATTGTCATTCAATTGGACAGTAGAATATAAGTGCAATTTTCACATTGCCTTCCATACACAATGGGCCCTATAATATGGATGCTCTACATTGACATAGATTTATCCCACGTGTAAAGTGGACGAGTCCCCACTGTTAAAAACTAACTTTTTTTTTAATTTTATTTTATGAAAAATGCAATCCATCTAGCTGTTTGAAAAGAAGAAGTCAGGTACCTTGGGTGGGGATGTGCAAGAGTTGGTGGCCTCCGCGATACGTCTGTAAGAATAAACATAAGCTCCATACACGAGGCAGGCAGACATTATTAGCAGGCCAGCAACAAGGCAGTCTATACACTTCTTTAGCAGTTCCGCATGCCTTGTATCCTCCAGCTGGCTCTTAAATTTCTCCACTTTGAAAGATGCCTTAGAAATTCCCATAGATATTTTACACCTCTCCAAAGAATTTGCATCAGAAGAGAGTGTAAGCTGTGATTCTTTTAAATGCAACCGTTTCATGGCAAGAGCGAGCTCATACATCTTGAGGTCGTTTGAGCGAGCTTGCTCCATGACGGATTTTTCAAAGGTACTCAAGGCAGATTGATTATATCCGGAACCAGATACACTTTGACAAAGACTTGCCAGCTGTTGGTTCATATCACCATGCAGGATGAGCTGACGGTTTACAGAATTCATTGGGGCATCATTCTCATGGATGGCTTCAACATCAGCAGGTTGTGTATGAGTGTCACAAACAGGTGGGCCTTCCAAATGAGAATCTTTAACATCAGAAGTGCATAAAGAATCTCCTTCCTCGTTAGGAGATACTTGGTTGAGCAGTCGCAAGGTCTTCAGCGTGCTGCCGAATGATGCTTCAAAGTTTCTCATGAAACCTTCAAATCTGTCTCCAAAGACCTATCCAAAACAAACCGCCACAAAAGAAGGCAGAATTGCTACTTTAAAATCTCCACTTTTGATATGACCTTGCATAACTAATCAGATAAAACTTAACCTCAAAAACGATAGCTGTGGCCAGTTAAGCAGTTCATTTTATGACTTACACTTGCCACAGACTCCTTCACAGCTGCTGTGCAGATCTGCAAGATGGTAACATAATCAAGTTACTACATTTTCCATAATCTAGCATCAACTTGACAGCAAAAGCTACAGTTATATGGCATGAATGCATCAAATGGTTACTGATTAAAGGATCATTGAAGAAGGGTACCATAGAAAGATGGTCCGCTGGGAACCTTTCTCCTGAAGCATCCTTCCGGTCCAGAACCTGAAATCGATACAATGCATCAGGAAAATAAAATCATAAACCTAAAAAAGTCAAGAGTATGTTGTGATGACATGTCATTTGAATTCAAGGATTTTCTTTGTGTGTGTGTGTGTGTGTGTGTGCGTGCGTGTGTGTTGGGGGGGGGGGGGGGGGGTGAGCTGTGACGAAGATGTAGCGCGTATCTTGATATTATTCAATTTCATCTTAATTCATTACGTAGCTGAAACCAAACCCAACACCAGCACTTGCATAAACAATGTACACTAACCCAAGGATCTCGGCATCTTGTCCCCTTTCCAATAAACAACAGAACCTTCATTGCTCTGCTGTAGCATCAGCAAACTCATTTGCTTTAATGTTCATTCTTCTTAGCAAATCTCTACTTTCATTCACAACGAGAAACAACCTCAATCGCTCAGACTCATTGAAAGATGCCCTATTGCCTTCCAAGTGTGAACACCTATTTGAATGTTTACGATTTCAATGAACTTGGGGGGGGGGGGGGGGGGGGGGGGGACAACGGAAAGAGATTGAGCTGTAATGAAGATTAAAGAAAGCAGCACATATCATTGATAGACAATAATTGTCAAGATGTTTGCCTCTGAAGCAGCACATATCATTGATAGACAATCATTGTCGAGATGTTTGCCTCTGCCAATCATCACTTTGTAGTGGTTCCTGGCAGGATATTATTCATCTTAATTCATTACAAAAACCAAACACACCACCAGTACTTGCATAAACAATGTACACTAACCCAAGGTTCTTGGCATCTTTTCCTCTTTCCAATAAACAATGGCACCTTCATTGCTCTGCTGCAGCATCAACAATCTCGCTTGCTTTAATGATCCTTTTTCATAGCAAATCTCTACCTTCATTCAAATGAGAAACAACCTCAATTGCTCAGACTCATTGAGAAATGCCCTCTTGGCTTCCAGGCCTGCACACCTATTTGAGTGTTTAAGATTTCAATGAACATGAGGGGGTAACAACCAGAAGAGATTGAGCCGTAATGAAGATTAAAGAAAGCAGCACACATCATTGATAGATGATCATTGTCGAGATGTTTGCCTATGTCGATCATCTCTTTGTAGTGGTTCCTCGCAAGACATTATTCAACTTCATCTTAATTCATTACAAAGCTGAAACCAAACATACCACCAGTACTTGCAAAAACAATGTACACCAACCAAAGGTTCTTGACCCCCCCCCCCCCCCCCCCCCCCCCAAATAAACAACAGCACCTTCATTGCTCTCTTGCAGCCAGCAATCTCAATTGCTTTAATATTCATTTTTCATAGCAAATCCCTACTTTCATTCACAACAAGAAACAACCTCAATCACTCAGACTCATTCAAAGATGCCCTCTTGGCTACCAGGTGTGCACACCTATTTGAGTGTTTCAGATTTCAATGAACATGAGAACAATGCCATGAACATGGTGAGAACACTCGTTCATTGGAAATCTAGTTCAGTTGGTTCACGTTATTTCACAAACCATCCCCCCTTCTCAGTTTGATACCAACCAGAAATCAAAACAGGTCTAAGAAACCTAGGCACAAAAGAGGGTTAGCTAAAACATGTACAACAGTCATAACCTAAAACATGTCCAATGTTATTTCTAAAAACCATCGAAGGTAGGTTTGATGTACTCACCTAAAGGGACATCAAGTCATCAAGATTTATTTTCCATTATTCATCAGCATTCACATAATGGTTAGTTCATCCAAATCTGATAAAAGAACGGCTAAGGGGTTACCCGACGGGAGAAAGCAGTCCAGGAGAACTTTATACCTAACTTTTTTTTTGAAGGATGCTTTATATCTAAACTTCATCCCTTGCCGTTACATTCTTAAAGTAAAGTTTGTTTGATGAAGGAACCGCGTCAATAAGTACGGCGAGAAAAGAGATTCCGTGAATCCAAAAAAAAAAAAAAAGGAGAGGCTATTCAACAAACTCATTGTTATTTATGAACACAATAAATGAGATTTTTTTTTTTTTTCTTATATCATAATTTAATCACTACATCCAAAGGATTCATGTTTCGTAACTATTCTACCAATCATACAAGTTTGGCCCTACTAACAAAAGGCTATAGAGGCAAGTGGTTTGCAGAAAAATTACACCAATAGAATGCATAGATTTCTTCCATGAGCCAGTTTCAAGAGAAATTTGCGAATCGGAAAGGTAACATGGCGATCCAAATGATGCTTTGGACTTTGAATTCATCACAGGCATTCAAGATCAGGTTGAAAGCTACTGAGGTGTTTGGATATGGAGTATGGACACATGCATCCAACATATTACATTTTGAAGGTGTCACTATAGAGAGCAAATTGTGCATGTTTTTTGTATCGTTAGCAGAAGCTCTTGGTAAAATGTTGGAACGGTGACATGCAGTTGTACTTTTTAGTGGATTTTCTGTTCATAACACAAGCCCTCCGGTCTCCCATCTCCACTTCGCCGACGATATGCTCCTATTTTGCGATGCCGATGTGGGTATGGTGGAGAAGTTGAGGATCATCATCCAATGTTTTGAAGCCGTGTCGGGTCTAATGGTCAATATTGCAAAGAGCGTAATGTTGGGGGTCCGTTTGCATAAGGAAACTCTTCAAGAGTTGGCTTCTATGTTTGGTTGCAAGGCGGAAGAGTTTCCATCCACGTATCTCAGTTTGCTCCTTTGTATCTGTAAGCCTCCTAACCATTTGTGGGATGTGGTTGTGGAGAGGGTCAAAAGAAAACTTGCGAGATGGAAAAGCCGGTGCTCGTCTCTTGGGGGCTGCATCACATTAATCAAAGGCGTGTTATCAAATCAACCCGTGTACTTTATGTCATTACTCCATGCCCGGCGTCCGTTTTGGCGAAGATTGATAAATTGAGGCAGGACTTTCTATGGCAAGGGGCCGAAGGCACACATGAATTTCACCTGCTAAGTTGGAAAAAGGCGTGTAAAGGACATGATGAAGGTGGAGCTGGAATTAGACATATAGGAGACATGAATAAAGTGTTGTTGGCCAAATGGCTATGGCGCTTTGGGACGGAGGAAGGTGCTTTTTGGAGGGACAATGTATCTAGTAAGTATGAGTGTAGCAAAGGTGGATGGTGCATGAAGGATACTTCGTTGTATAGGGCTTCGGAAATTTGGAAAGGTTTTATTTCTGCAAAAGGCCTCTTTACTCAAGGGGTGGGGTTTGTGCTAGGTGATGGAGAAAATATTTGTATCTAAGGAAGATGTGTGGATTAGGGAGGAGCCTTTGAAAGCTTTATTTCCAAGAATGGCTCACCTTTCAGTGGATCAAAATGTCTCAATACCTAGATGTTTTTCGGTAAGTGGAGAATCTAGGGTGTGGGCCCCTCCATGCCGATTGCTTTTGTCTGAGGAAGAGATTGATGAGTTGATTTCGTTGCTAAATTTCATTAAGGCTTGTAGGCTAGTCATTGGGAAAAAGATAGGATGGCTGGCGCTGGGTGAAATCTGGATGCTTCTCTGTGCGGTCCTTCTATAATTTGGTGCATTGTAATGGATCCGATGGGGTCACCAATACAACTAAGTATGTTTGGTCCTATGGAGCTCCGCCGAGAGTAGCAACTTTTGCATGGTGCTGCTCTGAACTCAGGAGCATTAGTCTAAGATTGCTATGTCAGGCACCCTTCTCCCGCCCACTGGCTCCCCTTTATTCCGGAGGAATTTATCAGAAATTAAAGAGGAGTGGCTGTCCTTGCTATGCTTACCTGCCACAATGCAGCTTTCAGATGAAATAGATTCGAGTTTGTTGGAATTTCAGCAAGACGGGCCTATCCCATCTTCTCCTCAATCCGAAGCTCTTAATCCGTCTTGGACAGCCTTCTGGTCATATGGGGCCCCTTCCAAGATATCATCTTTTGTTTGGTTGGTTAGAAAGAGGAGAATCCTGACCTACGATAATCTGAGGAAAGGGGGGCTGGTGCTTGTCAATGTTGTCCCTTGTGCCTTAGTAATGAAGAATTTGTTGATCACCTTTTGCTGCGATGTCCGTTCGCCAACGAAGTCTGGTGCAGATTTCTGGCGTCTTTTGGGGTTCAGTGGGCTTTCCCCTTCACAATAGAAGATATGCTAGTCCAATGGCATGGAGGGGGAGATGGGAAGAAGGGAGGGTTGATTTGGAGTTTAGCTCTGCTAGCAGGTCTTTGGTGCATTTGGTTAGAAAGGAACAACATGCGTTTTAACAACTTGTACATGGATGCGAATTTGGTGTTCTGCAAGGCGCGGTCCCTTATCTCGGATTGAGTGGTTGTGTCTGATAAGCTTAGTGATTGTAACCTTTCTAGTTTGGACTGGTCGTCGTTTTGATTTTCTTTTCTTTGTATTCTTTTGCGGCTTCCTGCTTTCTTAATAAAAGTCAGTTACCCCTTAAAAAAAGGGGCTACTGACTTTGAATAATCTTCAGAAACGACGGATAGTGCATCCAAATGTTTGCATCATGTGCATGGCTAATATGGAGATGGTTAATCATCTTTTTCTTCACTGCCCATTCACTAGTAGGTTATGGATTTTTTTTTTTCTTCTCAAGTTCAATATCTCTTGGGCCACCCGAGTTCTATCGGCTACTATCTTTTATGTTGGCACGGGATGGAGGTTGGTAAGGACAGGAAAGGCATTTGAAGTCTGTGTTTACTGGTGGGTCTTTGGGTGGTTTAGGAAGAAGAAACAGAAGGTGCTTTAGGAACTTGAGTCATGTTTTATGGCGAGTTAAGATACGTGCAAGGGGCCCGATTATTGATTGAGCTTCATGTCTGGGTGGGGGGATATTGATTGTAATTTTTTGTAAATTTTGGCTAGCCGACTTTGGTGTCCTGTTGTATAGCTTTTCTGCTTTTTGGCGCTCTGTTTATAAATAAATAAAAAAATTGCTCGCTCTAAAAAAAAAGATCTCTATGCAAAAACTATCCATTACCTTAAGAGATTGTAACAAGATAGGAAAGAGACAAACATGAGAGAATAAAAAGAAGGGAAAGATTTAGGTCCATGGGTGACATTATATGTACATAGGGTGGCTTAATTTGCAGATGGCCTATATGATGCATATGTTTTGGTAAGTTGATGGGTTGAGGTGTGGTGATTTTCCCTAGAATTTCTTGGAGGCCTTGCAGTGGCCTTGGGAATGCGAGCTGACTTGAGCACACTAAAGAAGATGTCCACGTGCTTCTGGGATGTATACAGGAGTTCTCAGATGGAAATATGCGCCTTGGAGTCTACCTAAGCTGCTCTATGATGACAAACTCGGGCATGCGTGTACGTGATTGTAGATGCCATGTGGTAATGAATATTGGAATTGAGAGAGAGAGAGAGAGAGAGAGAGAGAGAGAGAGAGAGCATTCTCTTGCAGAGGAAGAAAACCCTATAAAACCAACCCCTTTGAATTGTGTGCTGTGCAAAAAATCGTTCTTCTCCTAGGGGTCGTTTGGATGGTGGTAAATGGGGCAAGTAGTAAATGATTTACTAGCAAATCATTTACTACTTGTGTCTGGATGCTCTATTGTGGTAAATGATTTACTAGCAAAGCCCCCTTCTCATTTACTAGCAAAAAGTTGAGATTTCATTTACTAGTAAATGAGGAGATGGCAACGGCTCTTCTTCTTCTTCTTTTTTTTAATGAAAGCCTATGAAACAGATTTCATTTACCATTTACAGGCTATCCAAACCCTGTAAATGATTTACAACTTAAAGCCAAACAGACAGGCTGTAAATCATTTACAGCCTTTCAGTGAATTACTGGTAAATCATTTACTACGTAAACCATTTACCACCATCCAAACGACCCCCTATTATTTCTTCTTTCTTAACATACTATATCACTAGCACATCGATTGCATTGCAATAGCTGGTTCAATTAAGAGAATTTGACAGCAATTTGAACCCACCATTCCTCTCAACAGTTCATCATATGCAAGAACCTACAGAAATCCCGAGATCAAATCTAACTGTCCATATTTCATCAAAGCACAACCACATCCTAATTCATGAGCATTTAAAAAAAAAAATTAGGGATTTCATGAGCATTTCAATTTCCTAAAAGAAAAAGAACAAGTAACAACTTTCTTGAAGAAAAAAAAAAGTTAACTACTTTCTATCAAGAAATTTCACTACAACTAAAAACACGCACATGTGCAACGATGGCAGCAATCGACATCCCTAGAGGAAGCGCGAGGGCCTGGACATCGTGCCGGCTGCGGGGCCCGCAGGCCGCCAAAAGGTTCCGGCGTCTTAGCGAGAAGTGTCGGACTCCTCCATGCTGCTGAGAAGGAGCAGCAGAAGAGGAAGAGGAAGAGGAGGAAGAAGAAGAAGCAGGAAAAGAAGGCCTTGGCGGTCTTTTCTTCTTTCTGATAACCGCTCTGCCTTTATGGGGAGATTTTGGAGGGTCCTGCGCCGGAGAAACACCAACCGCTGTATTCAACTGGGCCGCGACCGATTCGGTCGCGACACGATCCGCATCCTCGGTGAGGAGAGGGAGAAGGGCTGATGAAGAAACATCTTCCTCGCATTCTTCTGGTGGTCTGCGGTCTTCAAATCTGGAAGGCTCCGACGGAGGGATTTTGGGGGAAGACGACGAGTTGCAGGAACATGATGCGAGATTACGGAAAGGGATTTCCATGGAAGAAATAGACATGTCTTGAGAGGGAAGGAAGGGAGAGAGGGTTTTGCTTTACTGCCTCAACGGGAACAACTTGGCTGCAGGGGACGCGAGGGAACTAGACGATATGATATGCGGCCCGCATGCTTGTACGGTGCAAATGAGTTTTCAGATCTATCAATTATGGTCCATGGATGGGTAATCCAGTCCATTGATATTTTGTTTCCCACGTACGATGGACTAGCAATTAAAATAGTACTGAAAAAATAATATTAACATATCGATTTCTATCAATGACAACAGAAACGGTCCACTTTGAACTTAAAAAAGATCCTGAGATTAGGTATGGGGATCTTCCCGTCCGGGCGACTTTTGAGGTCCACGTGGTCTGGATTATCGAACCAATGGACCACATAGATCACAATGAAATAGGTGGGTGTTGCTCGATATGAGGGCCATGCTGGATTTACGAGCCCCTTTAAAACGGTATATGCGGCGGCATGCCCGAAGCAGCTCAATACAGGGCTAGGGCTGTGAACGGGCCGGGCTTAGGGTTGGTCTTGGCCTGAATTTTGAACCGTTTCAAGCCGGGCCCATTCAAATTTTCAGTTTTGGTAGGCCTGTGCGCGGACATTCACACACCGCAGGTGACGCGGCCCATATCCGGTAAACCATGAGGTGTGTTATATGCCACATTGGGCTGGCTCATTTTAAGATGTGGAAATCACAAAAGAAGTCGATTGCATGATAGTTAAAGGCCACATTTGATTGGATTATATGTCGCTGCTAGAAATAACCTAATAAAATAATAAACAAGTTCATTACAGGTGGGCCATTGGGCTGAAACCCAAATAATTCAAAATTCTGGCCAAGCTGAACCCACACCGATCCATTGACCATCCTTTCATATAGCTTTCACACCTACTTGTTTGGCTGATATTTACATGGCTCAGTCAAATCCTGCCATGCCGAGCCTGCTAGGCAATTTGTGTCCAATCCTATGGGAGCTCCGGAACTCAGGTGGATCAGACAATGAAAATTAGCCCATAGTTGAAACCTTTGTGGGCCCACCGTGATTTTTATATGCTACCAATACCTTTGTAAGTTGATTACTAGATGGATGAACAGAAATTACATATATCACTTGATTCAAAACTCATGTCGCCCGATGAAGATTTCAACCGTAGAAGTTCAATCCCCACTGTTTTCGTGCAGTGTGGCCTGCTTGAATTGTGGATCTCTCTCGTGTTTGGGCTTGAAAATGATGGACGGATGGGAGATCACACAAACATCACAGAGAGAGGGGTCACAGACGTGGACCCACTTTCACCATCGTATCAGATGGGCAAGATCTACCCACGAACTAGAAACGACTACTCAGGAAGCGGTGTGAAGTCATCCCAACCTTCCATTCAGGGGGCCATTGCCATTAGATCAGTCCCGTGAACTTGGATTCTAATGCACACCCAATTTTCAGTTGGGTGGCATTGTCGATGACCTGGCTAAAAACCATTCCGTTCATTAATCAGCTGGACCGCTGTGATGAATGTCCACCACTTCTTTACGTCTGCCCCACCTGATGAGTTGATCGGCTTACTTTTAGGTCGGTATCTCCACCGATCAACCACTTGATGCATGGCTGCGTTTTCCCACAACATGCCTGGTTGGCACGTGCCATCGTGTGTAGGACTGCGGATGAGCTGAGAGTTGATATTGTAGAGCCGGAAGAACCCGTACAGGGTTGGACCATATTGCTGGTAGCAAGTCGCAGACTTGTCCACCTGGTGGGACCCATTGTGGTCCATTGGGTGGTGACCCCAAAATTGTCCAGCTGTGGGGTCCACCACAGAGCTAATGGGGTCCACCGTTTGACATCGGGCGCGGTTTGGGTGGATCCTCGGATCCACTGAGGTCGGTGGATCCCCAACTGTGGGGCCACTGTAATGTATGTACCTTACATCTACACCGTCCATGCATTTTGAAAGCTCATTTTAGTGCATTATCCCAAAAATGAAGCAGATCCAAATCTTAGATGGATCATATCACATGAAATAGTACTGATTGAATCCCCACCATTAAAAACATCGTGGGGCACTGGAATGTTTATTTTCCATCCAACCTGTTGACGAGGCCACTCAGACCTGGATGAAAATAAATGATATGGGCGTTACTTAGTAACCCGCAGGGCTGATTGTATCAGGTGGGGTACCCCATCTTTTTCTCCTTTTGGCCGTACAGTACTGGGCCATGAAGACAACGGATGAAAATAAATGATATGCATGTGGGCCAAGGCGGGTTGGCACGGTCTGCCTTTAGCACCAGACCATTAACATGGTAAAAGAGAAGCCACTTGAAGTTCAGGCACCGCATGGTAGCCTTCCACCATAAGATTAGTATCCAAACAGGCCCTTAGTTTACTGGGCCACATTCGGCCCGAGACCAATCCATGCTGGAAAGAGATCAGGATCCATGACCCATTGAATGGACAAAAGGTCATTCAACTAGTCTATTGGATATTTGAATATTGCGATCTTTTTTGAGTTGGACGTGAACTGTTCTGCAACGTCTTTCTTAACGGTCCACTTGGATCAAAACCCACTTCGCCATTTTCCTTGGGAGCGGATTAGCTGTTACCCAGGTAACAGATTAGTGGGTGTTACCCTTATCGTGTGGGGCCCACCTTGATGAATGTGTTTTATATCGACGCCGCCCATCCGTTTTTTCAGCTCATTGAAGGACGTTATTAAAAAACTTAAGCAGATTCAAATCTCTGGTGGACTACACCACTAGAAAAAGTGGTTAATGGCCATTAAAAGCTTTTTGTAGACCACGAAAGCTTTGGATTAAGCTAATCTTTGTATTTCCCATTCATCCAGTTCTGGTTGACATTATCAACGGGTTGGATAGTAAATAAATATTATGGATCTGCTTACAGTGGGCCTTGGGAATTTTTTAATGGGGAGCTTTCAATCATCACTGTTTCTTGTGGTGTGGTCCACCTGAGATCTTGATATGGTTAATGTTTTGAAATGTGTCCTAAAATGGGCTTTTAAAACGGATGGACGGAGTGGATATACAACATATGATCAAGGTGGGCTCTACGGTAAGGGTCCCACCGACTCAGCTGTCACCCCGGTAACACCTAATCCACGCCCATTTTCCTCCTACATATCCATTTTGTGGACAACTGGATGGTCAGGATCATCCCGCTAGGTCCCAATTGGAGTTCATGCACCGTTGATGCACTCTGGCGAGTGCAATTTTACTTTTTAGGCACTTATCGCTTACACGTGGCAACATCGTCTACATACGAGAGATCCAATCCGCTCATCAAGATGGGTCCAATGTTTGAATGGTTTTTCTGACAAATCAGGCGGATATGATGATCATGTGCGCCCCATAAGTACAGAGAAATTTGATTTTTTGGATAAACAACCAACGGTTCAAATCCAACATACGTGTGTGGCCTCACTGATTATCAGATCCGCGTCAATTTTGATACAAGCAAACTTCAAGTGAGACCCACCTGATCAGCGGCTTGGATCCCCACTATGTGCCACGTTGCCACGTGTAGAGTCTCTGTCAAAGGAACTGTCGGATGCACGTGCTATTCCTCTCCTTTTCTTGCCCAAGTGGTTTGAAAACCATGCCACCCCTTTGTCAAGGGCGGTGGCCCATGCATGTAAGGACAAGGTGAGCTCCGGAAGAAAGGTGGGCCGCCTCCAATGTTTGTTTGCCACAGCTAAGCAGCACTCATCCATGGGATATGTGGATACATGTACGGACATTGGGGGGACCGACTTCGTAAATAAGACGAGCCTAACGGACGTGGATTTCCTGCTAAGAAAGTTCCCGCTCAAGGAACCTAAGTGGGGCCCACCGTGATGTTTGTGAGAAATCATCCCCATCCATCCGCTTTGTGAGATCATTTTAGAACGTGCGACGAAAAATGAGCCGGATCCAAGACTCAAGTGGGCCGCACTAAAGGAAAAGGTGGGTAGGAAAATTTCTACCATTGAAACCTCCCTGGCCCACAGTGACGTTTATATACTGTCCATACCGTTCATAATGTCATTCCTACGTGAATGAACTAAAAACAAAAAACACAAATATTAGCCTAATTCGAAACTTCTCTAGCCTCACAAATATTTCAACTGGGGAAGTTCAATCCACACATTTTCAGCCAACTTGAGTTTTAGATTGGGCTCATTTTTTGCTGCACTTCCTAAAATGAGACCATGAAATGGATGGAATGCATGAATTTCTCACAAACATCATGGTGGCCCCACCTAAGTTCTAATGTAGGAACTTTATGTGAAATGCTTTATCCATCTTATGCCACCTATGTTGGACTTTCTCCGGCCCATCATGCATCATTGGAACATGTACATGTTTACTTATAGAATTATATTGAGATTTTTTTAATGTGTTAGTGTTGGGAAAACCGGTAGCGGAAGCGAATCAAACGAGCAAACAACCCTGCCAATCACACAAGCAACAATCAAACACACATAAGAAGTCAATCCGAATTTAACATGAACCCCCCCCCCCCAACGGGTAAAAAATTACTGCACAAAGTGAATAATCCACTATGATATCAAAAGTTACAAGAGATGGAAGAAACAAAATTCGGATCTTAGCCTCACAAGAGAAATCTCAATCTATTTAAAGCTTATTCTCACAAGACGGACAAACACCATCATTTTCCTCATCTTAGAGAACTCCAAACTTTCCCCAAGCTTTTTCTCTTGTCCTAGAACTCTCTCAATCCCCTCTAGGAAACTTGGCCCCAATGGCAAAACTCTTAATCCCTCATTACACTCATTTTATAGGTATAAAATCGAAATTAGAAACCTCTTGCACAAAACCTCGCAAGAGACCGACTTGCACAAGGAAATCTGCTGATCGGTCACCGACCGATCGTCAATGCCCAAAAATGTTCAGAGAGCTCGCTGTCCTAGGGTCCGAAAAAAAAAAATAACACCGACCGATCGGTAGCCCCTGTTGCAGAAGATTTGATGCATGTGATTCCAACCGTTAGTTGGTATATATATGAATGTGATTATTGCATAGCACATATACTTAGATTGGCCCGGCCAACATTCATTGATTAAGGTTTTGTTCATCTTTCACGTATAATATAAACCAATGTGCAAAAATTCAAAAAAGACTAATGAATATTAAGGTATATGTATATATGCATTGCACATTCACTCTGATTTATGAAATAATTCGGGTAAGATTTTACAAAGATTGATGTCATTGGTTTCATACCCAATTAAAATCGTGTAAGTCTATATATTACATTAAAATAGATTATTAGTTGATTGAATGGATTCCATGTTATAAATAATTATCACATCTATGATAGATGCTTGATCATTTACAATATGTGAATTTAGTAATAACTAATAAGTACTTTGAAACTAACATTTACAAATGACGAATAAATTTTAGTATGGTCATTATGCGAGTATGCTAGTTCAATAGTTGATTTTTGTGTTTCTCTCTATGCAATGTGGAAAGGCTACAATGAGTTGACCATACTTTTTTGCACACTTTGAAGGACATGCTCACAAATTTGGTTGCATAAAGAAGAGCATGTTATAAAATAGTTAAATTAAAATTAAGTCAATGTAATCTGTTAGAGGAAGATTGTAAATAATATTACCATGGTAATGGCAAACAAAAGACTTTTCTAAAGTGTCAGATTAAATGAATGATTGGATTATATTGTGAAC
Source organism: Liriodendron chinense (assembly GCA_003013855.2). Lineage (NCBI taxonomy): Eukaryota > Viridiplantae > Streptophyta > Magnoliopsida > Magnoliales > Magnoliaceae > Liriodendron > Liriodendron chinense. The sequence goes on from ML058513.1 coordinate 11,628,475, forward strand.
TATTTTTTAATAAATACTTTTATTTTATTTTATATTAATATTCTTAACAGGTTTTAATCGATCAAATTGATTAAGATATGATCACTTTGATTTTAAAATAAATGTGTTATGATTAGAACATTAGGATTTGAGTACGTGTATATATGAAATCAAAAGTGCCCGATGAAGTGTAATCATATTAATTGTTCAAAATAAACAGTTGAAAATTTAATTAATTATGTATGGTCTACTTATAAATTTGGTGTGATGTCATTGCCCAATAGAGAATTATAATTTTAAATGTCTTATATTTATTTATGCCTGATTTGACGATATTGAATCTAATGACTCAGATAACGTCACATGAGAGCGAAATCTCAATAAAAGACAAAGGAAATTTATTTTTACTGCCCTTATGATCGAAGGAAATCAAAATTCATAAAACCATGAATAGCACAAAAAGGGTAAGCCCAGTTGGTTGTAATGACGATACATGTGTTGCATATTCCGCTCATGTGGCAAAGCCAATTAGTCACCAAAGCGGCCTCATAACCAAATATTGGTTTCAACTAAAATACTATCACGGAAAGTGATGTGTTCAACTAATATACTTTGGCATCGTGTAGGAGTCTTATGGCCAAAAACATCTGAGAAGCAGAATAACAATTACACAAAGTTGGTTGAGTTTCACGACGCACTATACACGTTCATACAAAGAAAGAGATAGCTATCACCAACACGTGGCGCCTCAAGATCCATGTAACAAGAGTAAAACATGTGCACAACCAATGACTACTTTATGATAAATAACTAACATATGTAGTGTTGTTTGATAGGCCGCAATTGTCTTTGAGCCCAAACGGTTATTTTCACATTAATATTCGTAAGAAGTGGCTATGAAGATCTCTCTCAGACAACCGTCCTAAAGTTCTATAAATAAGAAAAGGATCGAAGAGCTCAAAACCCTTGTTAATCCAAAATAAATCAAATTAAATCTATAATGTAACATTATTTAACATTTTATTTTATTTTAACTTAGCATCATGTCCATCTACGCTGTTCTGCTAGACTAACCTATCTTAGTAGTAATATAATTTCCTTCCATCTACATTGAGCATTGCATTGCAATGGTGACTTTTTCTTTCCTTTTTCAATAATGTAATTCATTTCGTCTATGCCTAAGTCGCTAGTCTGTAAAAGTTTAAATTTCAGGCATTGTCATCTATGTCACAGATTATAGATCGTTGATGAATACTTTTGTAAGTTTTTATTTTCTATTTCAATTGGTGCAATTGAGTTCTTTTACTCTTATATTATACAAATCATGTTATCCTTACTATCGCGATGAGAAAAAAAGTCATTTAAACTAAAAGGCAAAAGGAGCTAATTAGAAGGACAAACCCTTTCCTTTGCAAATCACCTTGTTTCTTTTATAGGTGGATGAATAATAGATGATTGATTGAATTGTTTCAATTCCCAGTCATAAATGACTACTCATGACCTTCCTACTTATTTAGACACTTGGGGTCCTTGGTGTTCACATTGGATCAAGCTATAAAAGGCTATAGCATGCCCGATACCCTTGTTATGGAAAATCGACATACCACAATAGGCTTTTGCTTTATTTTATGCCCATTTGTGTGAAGGGAAAAAGATGCCCGGGACTAAGCATTTCAGATGATTTCATCCCTAAAAATTTCAAAATAAGTCTACATTCTTACGTTTCAAATAGCTGACCAAGTAATCTGTTTGATCCATGGGTCATGCTCCATCCATGGGTCATGCTTCAAGTATGTCATGTCGTGGAGACGAGTCACCACACTTTAGTAGTAATTTGTGACACCAACTCATTGGAGGGTAACCGTCAAGATAGAGTAGCTCATATGCAAAGAAAGAAAACCCATGTCGGTCTATGATCTTGTCACGTCCAAACGGGTCACTGGATCACGATGCCTGAGCCGTTCATTTTAGGAGAAGACCTCCCAAGAGTACTTTTCGTATTTGGGGGGTTTGCTGGGTATACGCAAGCATATATATTAAAAAGAAGAAAAGAAAAATAAAGTGGAAACCGTTCATGCTTTCCATGCATCTAGTTGCATTTGGACTCGTCGGAAGACACATCATCTATCTGGGCCGTTCACTAGATCTACTCCACTTTTTATAAGATGCCTTGAAAATTTTATAATGGTTGGATGATTTAAACCATATAGTCAGTAAATGCAAAAATGGATGGCAAGATTATTCGTTGGAGGTAGGTTTGGTCGGGGACGTTTAGGACCATCAGATTGGCGTGATTTTTGTACGGTACTGGATGAAGAGTGGAATGGACCTAATGGATGGTCCAGATGGGTGATGCGGATGCTGATGAATCCAAATGCAGCTAGGTGCATGGAAAGGTTTCCATACACCGAGCCTACTAGATAATTTCTCTTAAAAAAATGATGGGAAGTCTTCAATAAGCGTTACCTACTTCATTGACACCATTTTCGGGTGTACCTCAATCTAAAATTGTACATTTTTGGTGGGCCAACTACAGCACATTGCCCTTAGTAGAAGTTCTTAACCATCCAATCCGAGGCTTTCCATATGTTGAAGCAGTGAACCAAAACTAGCAATGATCCAGCGATCCTAACCATCCAACTTGATGACTTTTATATGCTGGATGTATAACATCCAAGCCGTTGATCGGATGATTGCATGATCCTAACCATTCAATCAATAGACTTTGCTAGGATTATCAGGGTCATGACCCACCCATGATTAGAGCTGTCAACGGCATGGATCATGATCCGTATCCGATCTAGATCCGCTCCGATTTAATCTGATTCGGATCAATAATCGGATTATCGAGTCGGATTCGAATACCCAAAGACGATCCGTTTAATATTCAGGTCGGATTCAGATCAACTTTGATCTGGCTGTTAATGACCCGATTTAAAAAAAAAAAAAAAAAAACCCAGTTGTCTCCTTCATCTCTACTCTCCACGCACACAACTATGAGCTGTATCATATTCAGATATCGGGTCGGATCATATTTGGATCAGGAATGGATTTCAAAATATTTAAACGAGTCGAACTTAGATCATATAATTGTGATCCGATTTAGTTTCAAGTCGAATTCAGTTCGAATATATCCTTAATCGGATTGGATCCGGATCATCATGAATTCGGCCGGTATCCAACCCGTTGACAACCCTACCCCAATCGGCCCATGTCCCACCCGTTGACAGCCCTACCCCAATCGCTATCATACCTAACATCAAGTATCATGTAGGCATCGTACGGTTATATGCTACTGTAGGACTCTTCAATAGGCAGGCAGAGCCAGTCCTTCCCTATCCATTTGTATAGGATTTCTTTTTCCTTATGTCGCGGTAAGTTCTCCCAGCATACGTCGCTCCACTGAGCCCACGTGCTGAGAAGATGCAATGATCGGAACCGTTCATACGAACTAAGTGGACCTCAAGAAGAAACTTATGATGAACGGAAAATCACATTCATCATTGGGTAGATAAATGTGAAACACTGAAAAGAAAACCTTCAATTACATGCATCCAACTCCTAAAATCAGCAATTTTGCCACAAGCAACGGTTAGAACAAAATCTGAATCACACAATTTTTAATCAAACAGCAAGTTCAAGATGAAACTTGGTTTCCAGTCTGGTTTCTGCAATTTTGGATTCCAACAGTGGAATCTATATTTTCTCTAGAAAATCTGAATTCTGCAGCCAAACAGGCCCTTAGGGATCGTAGTCATACTTGAAGCACGATTAGTGGGAAGATGGACGGTTCCAATCGTGTACCATCTCTGGATGTGGAGCCAATGGGGTGACATACGGTGGCTATCAGTACATAGCCAAACGAAAAAGAAGGAAGAGTCTCGATTGAGTCACCGCTATGAATGGATGGACGGCGTTGACGGGGTGGGGATCGCCAAGAAGACTTGGGTGGTACAGGTGCTTTCTTTAGTTGTTTTTATCTTTTTCAGATGAGTAATCATAGGGTCGTAGTACATCATCACCTGAACTACAAGTGGGGCCTATTTTCGGGCTATCCAGACCGTTGATCGGATCGAACCCCATCTGACATAGGAATCCTCTTGGACCGTCGATCAGATCGAGATGGTTGATCTGATCGAACCCACAGTCATCCACACCGTTTGGGGCATCCCACATCTGTGGATGGGCCGATGAGATCAACAGTGTGGATCATTGAAAAATGGGCCCCAATCGTATGAACTGGGTGCATCAGGACCCTATCTGCGCCCTTGTGTATGTGGATTCTGAAAGTTCTCCCAACAGATTGGGGTGATTTTTATATGTGAAAACACCCAACGCAAAAAGTGGCTGCGGCGACGCTTGCTCCTGGTCCACGCTCACAAAACGTCGCTTCATTAATCAAAAGGAGGGTAAAAATGGATAAAGACCAAAAACCCCTCCATTCATGTTTTTGGGACTACACGCCTCCTCTTTATTTTTTTAGTCCGGAAAATTGCCTGCATGGCTGTATTTAACAAAATGCTCCTCAAAAAATACAACCCCAACAGATTTTAAGTGGGGCTCACCAGCATGAAGAGAAGGGACGCAATCCACGTACTGAGTAACTCCCTTTGCTATGGCCTACTTGATAAACTTTGTGGGGCCCACCTCAATGTATGTGTATCATCCATGCCGTCCATCAATTTTTCCAGCTCATTTTAGGGCATATGCGTAAAGCTGAAGCATATCCAAGGCTTAAGTGGACCACGCCATATGAAACAGTGGGGATAACGTCTACCGTTGAAAACTTCCTAGGGCCCATAGTAATATTCATCTGTCATCCAACCCGTTCATAAGGTCACGCAACCATGGATGAAGGGAAAATGCAAATATCATATTAATCTAGTACTTCCTTGACCCCTAAGAATTTTTCAATGGTGGGCATTCAATTTCCACTGTTGCTGTGGTGTGTCCACATGAGTTTTGGATATGCTTCAATTTTAGGCCCATGACCTAAAATGAGCTGAAAAAAAAGAGGAATGGATGGCATGGATGATAATTGATACACATAAATCATGGTGGGCCCTACAAAGTTCACTCAGCAAGCAATAGCGTAGTGAGTTACTCGGCACGCAATAGGCCTCGGAAGAGAAGTCGAGAAAAATCAGCCTGACCTGAAAATCACACAATTTACATGGTTTCCATTGATGTGGCCCATCTCTATTTTTTTTATTGGCTGATATTTTGTATGTATAGTGAATATAAGGTCCTCACTTGATGGACGGAGTGGATTTTGCATATAAAAAAAAGGTGGACCGAAGGAAGCTGGTATGTTTTATGCACGCATAGAGGAGGTGTTCCTCATGTATAGTTGAAATAAATAAAAATAAAGATAATAATGCTGCTTTGCCATTTACCTTAACAAGTGGGCGTAGATTGGACTATTTAGTGCATTTGGGGAGCAGGCTGGAATAAAAATAATAGGAAGAGGTGCTTGGTTAAAAAAAAAAAGTAGATGAAGGGGCCCTCTGATCTTTGTCCCATAATATTATATTATTTTCCTTTGCCCGTAGCCAGAGCTTAGTCAACTTGATCGAGTACACTTTTTTTTAATAACTCTCACACGTGGCAAATGTCACTCACGTACAAGACCCAATTGGCTGATCGGGCAGATCCCACCGTGTATATGTAAGTGGATTGGCTGGTGAACCCTAACTTGGTTGGTGTAAAGACGTTAGAAAGTTATGTGGGCCCCACCCAGAGGTATGTGTTCTATATAAAGCCGTCTGATTATTATGTGATATCATAAGGCTTTATAAAAAAAATGAGATGGATCCAAAGCTCTAGTGGACCACATTACAGAAAGCAGTGGATATTGAAGGATTTATCATTGAAAACTTCTTTGGGGTAACAAAGTTTTGGATCAATCTGATATTTGTTTTTACCCTTCATCCTGGCCCATCTGACCTTATGAACAGTTTGGATGGAAACTAGACACACTAGGAAAGTTTTAACGGTGAGAATTATTGTCCCCACTGCCTTTTGTAGTGTGATCTACTTGATCTCTGGAAATGCCTCATTTTTGGGATCATACCCTAAAATGATCTCACCAAATGGATGGACAGTGTTTATATATTAAATTTTAGGGCTCACAGAACCTTAATCTTCTCTGGATCGTTGGTATGTTCAAGATACTTGAGGACTGATGCTCACCAGCCAATCTGCTTGCTGTTTATGTGCCTTGTCGGGTAAATAGGCTCATTTGATCATTGCTCAGGTGTCAAAACTGCTGAAAATAGTCAAACCCTTCAGGAATATTTATCAACCATCCAAATTTGGTGTAGAAAATAGGATTCCAAAAATAAGTGACCATTTGGATGGAAAGTGGAATCCTTTGGGTTCATTCGATAGTTTATTTTGGATGTATTTCAGGTAAATGGATTTCTAATGAATGATTTTGTGTTTTGTGTAATTTTTTTGGGTAGATGAAATTGAAGGTATTTGAATTTTATAGTTTTTGTGTGTTTTGAAATCTCTAAGTTTAGCTACTATTCTACTATATACTTTGCAGCTAATGATATTCTAAAATAATCCAATTATCCATTACAACACTAAAATCACATGAGTAAAATGCATGATGCAAATTGTTCAAACATTGGCCATCTAAATTGCAGAGTAAAGAAATTTTTTGAGTCACTTATCTATGATCCTTATGCTTGTAGCCCACCTAAGGCTCCGAATTGTCTTTTTTTGCTAAAGTATATTTTTCAATGGGATTATTATAATCATTCTATTAAATATCACATATGTATGCTAATCTGGATATGAAAATTGATTTAGTTAATCAAATTTAAGTTCATATGCATATGCTAAGGAATTCCAATACATTCCAATTACAACATCTAATCATATTTTTTAAATTCCACTACATTTTAGTTACAAGTTGCCAAATATAATTAAAGATTTAGAATCACTTTTATTTTAATATGATTGTGATTTGGATTCTAATACAATCCAAATACAAGCTCCCAAATGTACCTAATCTCATTATACAACTGCTACCTTATTCACTCAGCTGGAAAATTTCAACAATGGGCAAGAGTAATTAATGCATCCAAAGAGTCCACCTATCTTGTCAGTGGAAAACAATTTTCATTTTCGTGAGGATTTCATTCATCTTAATACGCCATTAGGTTCTCAATCCTCAAGTCAAATCTCAAAATGGGAATCTAAATCGTAGAATGTTGCTACTTGAGTACACTTGATATGCAGAAATTTGTAAATTGTTTATATAGCATGCATTAGCACAAGCTAAACCTGTGGCTCCCACAGTCTCTAAGTCATAGCCGCAAAATCAGATTATTTGACACAATCATAACCTCTAATCAGTGGACACATGTTTCTTGAAGAAAATCGTCAGATATTTTTCATTTGGTAATCATCTAATAAATGCATGTCCACCAATTTGATAATTAAATAATCAAATAGGACTTATGTTTGGTTCACGAAACATATGTATTAGGACTTTCTTGTCAAGTGTAGACTATTGTTTAAAGATTTTATCTATTCAATTGTTGGACATTTTTCTTATCTAAGTGTAGACTATTGTTCTTTTCCTAATTATTTTGCGGTCAACAATCTAAGGCATCGTTTAGCATTTCTGTTTGCTTATGTCTAGAAAATAAGTTTATTTATTGTAATTAGATTTTTTTGGTAATGATTTAGTTTAATATTTATTATTTTAGAGATAAGAGTTTTACTTCTTAATTATCTAAGTTTATTTATTAATTAAAAACTTATTGTGCTAAAGTGGGTAGACATCTAACTCTCTCTCTCTCTCTCCTTTTCTTTTCCATCTCTCCACATGATGGATGGTCTATATCAAAGGTGGCCCCGCATGATGGACAACTCACATCAAAGTTGAAGCCTAGACAATGGATTGTTCACATCAAAGGTGAGCTTTATATGATAGAAAATTATCATTGATGGTGGGCATGCATTGGATATACGGAAGACAAGTCATATCTTCAAAGAACTATGGCGTTTATGTAATTTTTGGATGAGTAATCATTGAGATTAAACGTTTTAAGAATTCGACAAAAGGCAAAACACGATTGAGAGAAGGTAATCGCTCCTTTTCAGCTGGTTACATGAAGGTGCCATGTGGACAAGTGGTTATCCTCGCACCTCAGTCAAGAAGGCTTTAATTAGCGAAGGCAAATATGAAGAGAGAGATCCATGATTAAATTCAAAACTAATCAACAATCAATCAACACAATATTGCTTACCTATTTTAGCTTAGCTTATCATCGCTACTGCTCATTAGTTGTGAGATGTTTAGTCTCCAAGAGTAGTTTAGCTCGTTTCTACAATCACACCGGATCGACTTTTAGCTGTAGCTACTAGCTGCAATTCCCTTCCATCTACGCTTGCATGTCAGATCTAAAGTAAGATCCTAGTTTTAGGAATTATCTGTCTACACTCATACGCTAGCCTGATCATAATTGTAATTCTCGACATTGCCTTCACCTCTCTCATCGATACACCGCTCTGCGAAGCGCCCTGCTACTGTCAACCATGTTGGTGATCACGTGGTAATGATAACTATCGCTTATTTTCACATCCATCTTCCATATATTCCGTTTGACCATACATTTGTTGCAATTTCAAAAGTCATTAATTTCTAAGGCAAAAAAAAAAACTTACGGGAAGAAGTGTCCTAACCTACGCGAATCACCTGATAGCATGTACGACAGTAGGATAAATAAATGGACAATTAAATCATGGCCAAGCATCTGTCTATTTCAACACCAAAGGTTGGTGGTCACAGTTTGAATCGGACTCAATCGATTTTGCTATGCCGGCAAACCACACATGTCCCAAGTGGTCCAATTCAAGACCTTAACAAAGTGGAAATTATTTTAATGAATCCACTTGCCCCTCTCATGGGGTTAGAACACATAACACTTGTACTAGCTCTACTGAACAACTTTCAATGCAAACCTTTCCCTGAATCTAAACCCAAAACAGATTTCATCTATGACATGTGCTTCTCACGTAACAAAGACCTAGAGAAAAAAAAACAGAAGAGAACTAGTGTTGCCCTATTATCATTGGACGCAGGCATCCAATCCATTTAGAGCATCTTTACACGAATCTCATCTGTGAAAGAAAGATCAAAGTAGAAAGCACTGGCGGGAGAGGTAAACTTCTAAAAGAAAAACTCTGATACTCTAACAGATACGATGTTTTACACATGACTCGAATTAAACCGTCCAAATTGTGGAGCCCACTTCAGATAAGTCGATTAATCAAAGATTACACTGAAATGATATACTGACCGTTCAATCAGTTGACGTCTACTGCACTGAAAATATGGTCAAATCAAGGATGCATCGGACCCCCTTTGATCACTGAGATTTTTATATGGTAGCCTATAAAATGTGTTCTGGACTTAATGGACAGTTCAGATCGAAGGATTGGATTGTCCAAATAAAATTATGCAACTAGGAGCACTATAACTTGTGGTACTCTCAGAGCACTGGAGCATCTTTCATTTTCAATACCTATTTATTAGCCCAAGAGAGACGGGTGTAAAGGTAGCCTTTTCTAGTTGACATTTCAAAGAGCAGATGATCCAATGGCTCTTGTTTTGGGATTTCGTACAGGGATTGTAATCCATGAGGAGTTACGGATTCCTTACTTATTTTTTATTTTCTAGAGATAAACTTTGATACTCTGGCAGCGTGTGATGGATGATACGCAGGCACTTACGAATTACTTAAATATTGTATACCTTCCATATTATAATTCATATTGAACCATCCAAATTGTGTGTACCAACGTAGATGTACTATTAACCAAAAAAATTGTGCTTATTAGATTATCTGGTTATCAGATTGGTGGACACTTATTGGACGGTTAAAAATGAGAAATATCCAATGGTCTTATTTCAAGAAATAAGTGTCCACAAATGAGAGGCTGGGATTGTTAATTGATCCGATTTTTGGACTGTAATGTAGTGACTGTAGGTTTCACAATTTAGTCGGTCTAACTTGAGTTAATTGGGCCACGTGTACCATTTCCAAGTGACGGCTTATCAAGCGTCACACGAAGCCAGAGTATCAAAAAACGTCCTTAGTTTTTGGTTTTAATGGCCATGTGAACAGAAGTGTAATATACTCTAGTAGAGTACAGTGATCATGCACATGCGTATATCCACCACACATGTGGCATGCATCTACAGAAATCCATGCAATCAAATAGTGGGCCCAGTTGAGGATCAGGCATGGCCCAAAAATCAAAGATGTCAGATTACCCGAATTTTGAAACTCGGCCATTTTCATTTCTACCGTTCATTTCATGATGATGGACGACTTGCCATGTTGGTCGGCCCAAAATCGATTTTGGGGCCCACGTCCTATCTACAATCAGGGCCCACGAATCGAATGGTTTGGATATACGTGCACGTTACACCAATAGTCCAGCAGAGTATCAAATGACCTCGACCTTGGCCCTCAAAATTCTCTAAGTTGACAAAAAAATGGAAGGGCAAATGACAAAGATGGCCATGCAGTGGGATTTTGAGAAGAGAGATGGAGGGAGCAAAGAGAGGGTATTTAGGTCATTTAGAGGGGTGCTTGTGTGGAGAAGGCGTGAAGGTCGTGCATTGATTGTGATTTATTTAAATAATTGAGTAAAGTCAAGAGTTAGATGCGTCCTTGTATATCTGATAATACGTCTTAGAGACGAGGGAATTGACTTTGGTGCCTCAAAAGACGCATTTCATTGATAATACGTCTTAGAGAGAGAGAGAGAGAGAGATTGAAAGTTTGAAACCTTTCGTTGAAGGAGGTAAGGGAGGAGGAGATGAATAGGCAAATAGATCTTTCTTTGAAGATGGCTGATGAAGAAGGAGAAGATGTTGTAGTTGAAGAAGAAGGAGAAAAAGACCAAGGAGAAGATAACAAAGATGATGATAATGAAGAAGAAGAAGAGGAGGAGGAGGAAGAAGCTTCATCGGAAGAATCCATGCATGAAAATTTGAAGACAGATGAGGTATATTAATCCATGATAATCATCAAAACCAAACAATCTCTCTCTCTCTCTCTCTCTCTCTCTCTCTCTCTCTCTCTCTCTCTCTCTCTCTCTCTCTCTCTCTCTCTCTCTCTCTCTCTATCTATCTATCTATCTATCTATGTATCTATCATGTAAATCCACCACAGCTATGCGTTTTACAAATGGAGATGGATCGAATGAAGGAAGAAAACAAAGTGTTGAGAAAGGTGGTGGAGCAAACCATGAAAGATTACTACGATCTTCAAATGAAATTCGCAGTCGCTCAAAAACATGGCCATGACAATGTAATTCTCTCTTCTCATTCACCAACTTCCATTGTTTCTTTTCACTATTTCTAATTATCATTTTCTTTTAGGACCATCGGATCTTTCTATCACTCGGCAGCAACGATGAATCGAAAATAACCCGGGAAAGCATCAATGTTAAAAACCAATCGCCATCCCTAGGCAATGAGAATAAAGAAGCCAAGGAGTTGGGATTGTCATTAAGGCTACAAACCCATGTAGACCAACATGAGAGAGAAGAGAAAAAGGAAGAGATGAAAACATGGGCCACGACGATCGATGGTAGTATACACAAGAGTGAGTTGTCTGGAATCACAAGCCACACTGCTTCTTCGCCTGCGGTGAATCGAAAAGCGCGTGTCTCAGTCCGAGCTAGATGTCAAGCACCCACAGTAAGTTCAATCAAGCCCAGTGAAATTTATAGTGTGTTTGAATTGTGAAGAAACCAATCGAAAAGATACATGAAAAATCGCAATACAGATGAATGATGGATGCCAATGGCGAAAATACGGTCAAAAGATTGCGAAAGGAAATCCATGCCCGAGAGCTTACTATCGATGCACGGTGGCACCAGGATGTCCAGTTAGAAAACAGGTGAGAAAACCCAAATGGATATTTTCATTTGTAGATATTTCCTTTGCCTTCATTTTCATTTTTGAATTCTTCAATCAATGGCAGCAGCATAAATGCAAACCATGCAATCCCTTTCAAAAGATAATTTTGGATTTCTTTCCACCATTGGATTTTCATTTAGATTTTTTTTTTTCTTTTCTTTTTTTTAATTTTTAAAATTTGGTGCATTTAGGGCGTGTTTGATTTCCATTTACATAGGGTGGATACAAGCAAATGGAAAATTATTACTTTCCATGTAATTCTTGTACTTGTTGAAAATGACAGGTTTTGTTTTTTATGCACTAAAATTAAGGAAGGTAGATATTTATTGTGGGCCCACTGTAATACATGTGACTTATCCACACCGTCCATCCATTTTGCAAGGTCATTTTAGGGCATGTATCCAAAATCAAGGTAAATCCAGAGCTCAAATGGACCACACCTTGTGAAATAGTGGCTTGAATATATACCATAAAAAATCATTTATGACCGCGATTTCCTATGGTGTGGGCCACGTGAACTTGAGATATACTTCATTTTTGGGTTCATCTTCTAAAATATTCATTTAAACCAGATGGACAGCATGGATATGTGACAAGGATCACAATGGGCCCCACAAATGTATGGCCATCCTTCTTTGGACGTATTTAATTATAAGAGGTAAATACTATTCCCGAGAAAAATTATAATAATTACATACTTGCACCCATTTGCCTCATTTACACTGTAAATGAAAATCAAACACGCCCTTAGTGTAAACCATGCAAAACCATACATAAAAGATCATGAGTTTAGATCTAGTGGGCTGAGTGCATTGGAACCTACTCTTGCACATAGCAGTATTTGGAGTCGTTGGCATGACATCAGCTATCTGGACCCTCCAATGGGTCCAGTAGACTCTTGATGGGTAGCCTGGAAAAATTCATACTGATTGGATGATCCAAACCGTCCAGTCAATGGCTTGCACGAATTGATTGACAAGATTGTTCACTAAAGATAAGAAAAAAAATCATGCTGATTGGATGATCCCAAACCGTCCATGAAGTCAGTGGCTTCCAGAAATTGATTGACAAAGATTGCTCATTAAAGATGGGAATTGGATGATCCTAAACCGTCCAGACAGTGGCTTGAAGAAATTGTCTGACAAGATTGTTCATCAAAGATAGGTCCAGCCAGTGGACAATTTGAAAATTGCTCCATTAGTGAAAGAAGATTAGACTAGATCAATCATCATCATCTATTAATCAACCTCTAATTTTCTTCCCTCCATCATCATCTTCATCTGCTTCATGTGTGGACAGGTCCAAAGATGCATGGAGGACATGTCAATACTCATAACAACCTATGAAGGCACACACAACCATCCATTGCCGGTGGGCGCGACCGCCATGGCTTCAACCACAAGCGCAGCTGCCGCTTTCATGTTACTATCTGGGGACGGTTCAGCACCTCCCATCTCAAATAACATCGACAACAACGTCCAAACGCGCTTATCATATCCTAGCCCATACCTGATGAACACACATTCCCCCCATACATCTTCCATCAACTCCATCATCAACTCGGCTGATCCTTCAAGAGGGGTTGTTCTCAATCTCACCCACAACAAAGATCAACTTCAACCACAACAATTCGCGGCCCCCAACATGCCACCTTCAACGCTCAAATTCGAGAACCCTTGGGTGCACAACACCACAAGCTATACCAATGCCGGCGCCAATGCAAGTGCAAGCGACATCCCGAATTATCACTTCTCCAGTGCTGGTGGGAAAGATAAGAGACTGTGGAATGCTGAAGAAGAGAAGTCGTTATCGGAAAACATGAGCGGAATTACTTCGGACCCAAACTTCGCCGTCGCCGTCGCTGCAGCCATAACCTCATTCATCAATAAGGAAGGCCAGGTAAATCAGGCAAGTGGCCCATCTTTGGCACTTAGGGATGGTCATGAGAGTGGTGGTACAAGTAGCAACAGGTGGGTGGTCGAATCCATGTCTTCGATGTCGGAAAAGCCAGTTCGGCATTTGCAGTGATCATGGAATCCATGTAGCCAGGATTTGGATTTCCATTGTTTGGGTGCACACAGAACTCTAAAAATGCTGTCTACGTACCTTCTAGTGCTCATGGCCATGTGATACACAGGACTCTTGTTAGATTCAAATACAATAACACGACTGTTCTGGAATTTCGTGGATTTGTTATGATCAGTTAATAATGAAAAGGAAAACAGGTTTACAGCTTACAAAGGCTATTTAAACCTTGAGGCTGGAGCCACCGCAAAGCTTTGTAGGTTGAGCTTAACATACAATAAATATGTGGGGCCCACTGTGTTGTGTTCATGATATCTAATCCGTTCATCATATGTGCCCCCTTATTTTGTAGTAGTGTAAGAGAAATCAGGCTGATCCAAAACGCAGGTGAGTCACATCACAGGGAAAAGTTGGGATTGGAATGCCTGCCAATGAAAATATTCCAGATATTGCATTGGGCTCGCAATGTTTTTTCTATATCCATCCAATCCATTCAGAAGATGCGCCCAATCGATATGAATGGACACACAAAAAAGAAGCCTATTCCAAAACTCAGGTGGGCCACATTGACGTGAGTTTAGACGTTTTAGGCAGGATCTTAAATGGTGGCCTACGTGAGTTTGGATGGGCGCTAATTTTTGGATGCAAAGGGAATACGATGAACTCCACATGATGGACGGATTGGATTGTTGGGCTTGGACGCCTCAAACCTTCAAGCATGAAGACCACCGATCGGTCATGTTGGAGCAAGACAACGGGATCGCTGGAACCTTTTTTGGGCCATCCAGCCGGTGGGGGGTCCGACCGGTCGACAGTTTCCTTTTTGGTCTGGGTTTCTTGCGCGGTTTTGCGCAAGGAATTTCTAATTCTAGTTTTCTCCAAGATGTAATCCGAGATTAGGGTTGCCACCAATGGGCCAAGGGATTGAGAGGATTTTAGGGTGAGAAAAAGAGCTAGGGAGGAAGTTTGGAGTTCTCTTAGTTGAGGGAAAGGGATGTATTTGTCCTTCTCATATGAGAATTAGCTTCGGGTAGCTTGGGATTTCTCTTGTAAGCTGTGATCCAAGGTTTCTTCTGTAATCTCTTGTAACTTCTGATTCATAGTGGATTGGTGTCGCTTTGTACCGTAGTTTTTTACACTTGAGGGGTTTCCAGGTAAAAATCGGATTACCTTCTTTTGTGTGATGATTTGCTTGTTGATTTTTATTGTGGTGTGTTCCTCGCCTGCTTTGATTGCTTACGTTGCGGGGCTCCTAACCCCAACATGGATTGGATGTCATACACACATCACGTTGGGCCCCACAAATTGCATTCTAGTTTAATCATAGCTTGCCAAGCTTTACTATAGGGTAGCCTATTAAACCTTTGGGAGAGTATTTTTCGTCAGTCTAGCTAACAGTGAGATAGAGCTAGTTAGTTATCCTCTTCATGCATGGAATGATTCTAAATAGGTATAAATTTTATAACTCTATCACAATGCAGCATCATAGCAACCCTCCTTGCTGCAGGAGCCACCATAGACGGCGACGTTGCGCCAATCAAATTCATTAAATGATCCTGGAAATGAACGGTTACGACAGGAAAAGACCAAGAGCTTACATTCTACATGTAAAACTGGAAGTAAAAATTCAATAATCAGATGGGAAGGACCCCCTGATCGTTAAAAACTTTAATTTGCACATTAGGCCATCTGTGATGGGGTCCATGAAATGAACGGGGCTGATCACACCAGGGTGCGTTCACGTACGGTGGTGGGGCCCATGGACTATAAATACAAACTCAGAGAGTCCAAAGAGAACCAGTTGAAGTACTCATACTCGGGTCTATCAAACTCATTTTTTAATACAATCAGAAGTCTTGAAAAGGTCTTTAGAATCACTTGACTAGTTCTTGAGAAGCTAAATCTAGATCCGAGGAAGGCTAGAGTTGTTTCTTCAAATTCCAAGAAGTTCAGTTGAATAGAATAAACCATATCGATAGCTACCTCACGTAGGGACAATTTTTTAGTTGAATACTGACCCTCTATTTGTGGGCCACAAGTCAAAAGTATAAGATTGTCCTGTGGAGGAGATCCTAGAGAATGGACAATCAAATGGTTGGGCCCATAAGACCAGTGGTCTAGATGACCGAACGATGGGCCCCACTTGTCAGAATTGAAAATTCATGTATAATGTGCAAAACTTCAACCGAACGATGGGCCTCACTTGTCAGAATTGAAAATTCAGGTATAATGTACAAAACTTCAGTAGGGATCATATAATTTCCCTGGGCTTTAAGGCTGTATTTATGCTTTTGTGGAAGTTATAGAGCTTGTCAAAATCGGAAACCTACATAAATAAATGTTGGGTGAATGGCCATTTTAACTGGGCTTGTTTGGATCATGAAAGTTTTCTACATAAATAAATGCTGGGTGATGGCCATCTTAACGGGGCTTGTTTGGATCATGAAAAAAATTGAAGAAAGTTAAGGCATGTTTGGTTTTCGAGTTTTTTTTATGAAATGCAATAAATGGGCTATAATCAATATTTTCATGTGTTTGTTTAAACATAAATTATGACTCATAAATTAAGAGTCAGATACACTTGCAAAGAAGTAGGTGAAGTATATTGTTGTTGGGCCGGTTCCACCTCAAAATAATTAGTTATTATTGAGGGGCCTCTTTCCAGGCCTCTTTCCAATATAGCCCAGCAATCTCCCCAGCCTTTAGCCCATATGGGCAAACCCAACAATTGTAATTATTATATTTTCACACAATAAAATTCTCATTTTTAGAGTAATTTTTGGGTAAAATAAACAATACGGCGAAATCATCATTACAAGCCTTCGGAAAGGAAATTTTACTTCACGTATTCAATGGTATTTTTTTGAAAAGAAATTCCTCTATTTTTAAATTTGTTATTTCATAAAATGAAATATTTAATGAAAAGTGGCATATGCAAGGCATTGGAGATAGATTGCACTATATGCCATATTATCACTTGGAGCACATGCACATGAAATAGTAAATACACTTCCAATGGGGTTGGTGAAGATGAATGATAGAATGTTAGCACTTGTGACATGGTGGTTGCGCTTGGAGATGAATGGTGGTACATTGGCACATGTGGGCTGCTAGAAGATAGTTGTGCACAATTTCAGCCATTGCTTGCTTGCTAACATATATACCAAAAATAGCCCAACGCTATTGTGGCACAATTGCACACATGCGAACCATTTTATGATGGGTAGTGTCAGATATTGCATAGCACCATAATGATATATATGGGGCGCTTGAAGGTGATGGTTAGTGCTATCAATGGGCCAAGTCAACCTATCAGGCTTTTAGGCATAACCCACCTCAAGTCAAACTTTGGTTAGGGTTTCAGGCTCGATGGTCAAGCTCGAGCTTAAACTTCAAGCCCATTTTTAAATCGGGTCAGGCTTGTACTAGATGTCCAAATGCCTGTCACCAAGTCGGCGTGTTAGAGAGTGGAAAACCACCTCCTTACTCTCTCTCACATGCAACCCATTCCTCTCTCACCTCTAACCCACCGTCATAGCAGCCAACCTACCCCCCCCTTTCTCTCATCTCTCTGTTTCTTCCTCTCTGACGTAGGGAAGGGTGCGATGAGAAAGATCATTGTTGATATAGGACAAGAACCCCCTGATGAAGGGCATGGATCAAGCGCGTTCCTAATAGAGATGAACCGAAAAAGATCAAGGAAAAAACAACAAAATCAACAACTTTCGCATGAATGGACTAAAGGAAGGCGAACCATAAATCGGCCATAACTTTTGATCCAGGAGGAAATACGAGCCGCACAGGATATGGATTCCTACTGAAATTTCATTTCGTAGTGAACTAACCCAGTAAAGTGGGTCATGTCTGTTCATTTCACTAGAAAACACGTGGTTACAGCAGAAAAATAGAATTTTAGGAAAAACCTGTTATTTTTAGTAATTCTGATTTTTAACTTATTTCTTTATTTGTTAGAGTTTTTGTTTATTTAAGAGTTTCTAATTTGATGAGTAATGAGTTTTAGAAATACTACTAATTAGTAGTAGTGTTTAATTAGGATTTTACTATTTTTAGTAACTTTCTATTTTAGAAAACTTACTATTTTTAGTAAGTACGAATTAGGGTTTATTTAGGAATATATAAGGATGTTAAATCCATTTTTAATATTAACTTTCATATTATTATTCAATAAAATTTTGACTTTTATCAATTTTATCTCGTGGATTCGAGATTTGTCCTCATAGATTTGATGAAGCCCTGTTAATGAGTTCAGGGAGCCTTGTGGCTGATTACAATTATGACTGATTACAGTTCACACTTTGAATGACAATTTCTCCCCATTCAGAATATATTTCTTTAATCCAGACATGTTTGGGATAATTACATCATGCCCTTCATAAGACTAGACCTAAATGTGAGGGACTACATCCGTTTCTATTCAGGCTTCTTTTGGTCCAGCTGCGTCAAGAATAGATGTGTAGCCGACTCTACATCACTCTCCCCTTTGATGTCAACCATGTCATCATTGCCCCATTTTCTGTAGCCGGCAGCAGCATGGAGGAAATAAGCCTCCGCCTCTTTGCTCTCTTTCTTTCTTCCTTCTTCTTGCAATTGTTTCAGGACTCGGGCCTGGCTTGAGTCGGTCCATGTAAGTATATCCCAGGCTGGGTTCAGGCCGGACAATTTCATAAAGTCATGAGCTCGGGGCAAGTTCAGGCTTATGTTATAGAATTCGGGCCGGGCTTTGTCAGAGTTTGGCCCGGCCCCCCAGTGATGGTGGTGCATAGACTCACGAGGCACTTCCAGATGGGTGATGATACCTTTGCACATAGGCACGTGTGGCTCTTCGGGATGAATGGCGGCACCTTGGCACATGTGGGATATTGGTGCACGTGAGGTGTTTGAACTATGGCACGTGAGTGGCATTTAAATGTGGTCACCACCATATAGCAAAACTAAAACAGGAATCTAGCTTTAGGCCGAGCATGTGGATGGGAATTACGGGGACTTTACTATGATTTGAGTTTTGTCTTACTGAGAATAAGCCACTTTGAAAACACACATTAGAAAACATAATCCAAGAAAATGAAGAGATTTTCATAATCAAACACAGTCGAAGAAGTTGTTGTACTCTGTTTCTAACCGGCTTTGTTAGAAACGCTTGCGAAAAGAGTGGCCGATTGTCGTTTGCGTTCGGGAAAATCAGCCTATTGCCGTATGCTACTAGGATTGCGGCCAATTTCGTTGGCCGATTGCAACCCAAAATTCAATCTTTCTTCATTTACATATTGCAGCAACACAAGGTCGGTATGCTCTTTTAATATTTTATTTTCATACCAAAGAAAAAACAGAGAGCTCCAATATGTGATTCATAGACAAAAATACGTCAGTGAAATATTATAAAATCTCTCAACTATTCTAATCCAGTTGATTATGAAGTCCTTAATCTTATCATTCTTTTTCGTCACGCCGCCGTCCATCTTCTTAAGCAGGCGTTGAAATATTCTTTTAGAAAAAAAAAAAAAAAAAAAGAAGAAGAAGAAGAAGACCATTTCTTCCATAATTGTCATGAAGCTACGCCCTATTACTAGAACCATTGTGCAGATGGTGGGCCCCACCATGAAGATCGATCATCTGAAAAATCAGGCTGATCCACTCGTTGGGTGGGCCGCACCTGTTGGGTCAAACATCATGAGTGGACCCGCCTGATTTTTATGCCGAGTGATCTTAATGGTGGGTCCAACCATCTGCATTGTACGGCTGTCCTGCACATATGGTATGTTGGCGGGAAAGATGAGCCTGCTATTTTTTAAATGGTGGTTAACTAACACAGTGTATGATCCGTGTTGTCACTTCTTGGGGGCACAGGAGTTTTGTATCATGCTGATATCTTTGTTTTCCATTCATCCATGTCTGCGTAATCTTATGAACAGGTTAGATGACAAATAAATATCACTTTAGGCCCTAGCAAGGTTTCAGCGGTGGAAATCATTATTCCCACTGTTGCCTATGGTGTGGTCTACTTGAGCTTTGGATATGATTCAAATTTGAGATCAACCCTAAAAGGAGATGGAGAAACGGATGGACGGAGTGGATAAAACACATACATTAACGGAGGGCCCAACAGAGTTTACTCGGTACAATAAACGCAATCCGATTTAAGTTGGTTTCTGACGTTTAAAAGTCGGTCGAATGAGAGTGGATTGAGTGTAACCGGGTAATCCGTTAGTAGGTGGGCGCAGATTTGGTACTACCCCCACCAGGAATTAGCTAGAGACGGACGGTCATGTCAGGAGCTCCGTGGGCCCACTTTGATGTATATATTTTATCCAGGCCGTCCATCTATTTTGAAAGACCATTTTAGGGCATGAGACAAAAAAGGAGGCAGATGTAAGTCTCGGGTGGCCCACACCACAGGAGGCAGTGGGGATTGAGCTCCTACCATTGAAAATTTCCTAGGGCCCACCGTGATGTTTATTTGCCATTCAACCTATTCATAAGGTCACATAGACCTGTATGAAGCTAAAATATAAATATCAGCTTGATCTGAAACCTCTGTAGCTCCCAAGATTTTTCAATGGTAGGATTTCAATTCCCACTGCTTTCTGTGATGTGGTCCACTTGAGAATTCAATTTAACTCCCTCATGGGATCATGCCTTAAAATGAACTTTCAAAATGAATGGACGGTGTGGATAAAATATATATATTACGGTGGGCCTATAGTTCCCCTAATCGGACTGTCCGTCTTTAAATAAGTCCTGGTCGGGGTTGTACCTAGGGTTGTGCATGAGTAGAGAGTTTGCTCGATTCAGCTCAAAACAACTTTATTCGGCTCGAAAGAGGGCTTCTAACCAAGTCAAGTCTTTTCCCTTTACTTGAAATGAATTCATTTTGAGCCGAGCGGGAGTTGGCCTTGCCCGACTCGGCTCAATTTTATATATAATATTATATATTATATTTTAAATAAAAAGTAAAAAAGTAAAAACCATAATCCGTCCCTATTCCTTTGCCTGTCACCAATGCCCCCCCCTATCCGAACCCCCCCCCCCATCCTAACAACCCTATCCTAACTGTGTTTGTTGGTACATAAAACTTCTATATATGTATTTCCAAGCTTAACCCTTAACTCAAAAAACTTGAGCTCAAAATTGGCTTGATTCAGTTCAAAAGCTTGATGGAGCCCGCTTGAACATGAAATTCCAACTCGATAGCCAAGCCAAGCCAAGCCAAGCCAAACATGAGCCAAGGTGGTCATTGGCCGTGCCTAGCCCGAACATGGCTGAGCTTGGCTCGTGTATAGCTCTAAGTACCCAATCCACCCGCTTAGTAGATGTTGCCCTGAACGTGGGCCCACCTTGATGTATGTGTTGTATGCACACGTCATCCATCTCATTTTAGCATATGGTCCTAAAAATGAAATAGATCTAAATCTAAACTAGACCACACAGTAGGGATTGAATGCCCATCATTAAAAACTTCTTGTGAGCCATGAAAGTTTTGGATCAAGCTGATATTTGTGTTTTCCCTTCATCAAGGTCGATGCCACCTTATCAACAGGTTGGATGGCAAATAAACATTACGGCCGGCCTTGGAAAGTATTTAATGGTGGTCGTATAATGAACACTGTTGATCACTCACGGGGTGTTGACTCCGTATGGCCCAAGGTTTAGGCATTTTCAGCCCATTACCACCCGAGATTGGAAAATATATACCAACAATGGTCTAAGAAACAGACAAACAGTGGTTAAATGAGACGCTGCATATTCAAACATGTATATGACCAGTCCCCTAAATAGTCTGGTCCGTTCATCAAAGTGGGCCAGAGTTCATGAAACGCACGAACAGTTAAAACTTGGCATCTTAAGCCATCCATTTGTTTCAGACATTGCACTGACTTAAATGACCAAGCCAGTGTGATTTTATGGCAAAGGCATCTAAGCAATAGGACACACCTGATGGACGGCTTGGATCTAGTACACATGACACGTCACACGTGGAAGTATGTAGAGAGGCTACCTTGTGCAGTGTGTCGAACCAGCGGGCCCCCTTTTGTGTGTTAAAAATACCATAGTTAGCCACCAGGCCCACCACGTTAGATGATAAGATGGTGATGGGCAGTGGCCCCAATCTCACCCACTTTTATGGGATTGATTTAGCAATGCATGCTTGCATTTATACGTATCAGGCATGCAACCCATTGGGTGAAAGATGGTCTACGATCTGGGCTCAGGCCAGACCAAGGTCCAGCCCACAAAGTAAAACATAGGCCCAAGCCCGTAGAAGCCTACCGGCGCATCCATGGGCCTATTTTCAGTCCAAGCCCATCCTGCAGTGGGCAGGCCTGAGCCCAACAGGTCAGCCTGGCCCGTTCAATAGGCGTTGCGTCAAAGATTGGGCAATGAATAAAACAA
This sequence comes from Liriodendron chinense, assembly GCA_003013855.2. Taxonomy (NCBI): domain Eukaryota; kingdom Viridiplantae; phylum Streptophyta; class Magnoliopsida; order Magnoliales; family Magnoliaceae; genus Liriodendron; species Liriodendron chinense. Next base: position 11,650,844 of record ML058513.1, read on the forward strand.
GCAAACCCAAGTGAATCTCAATGACCAAAGCAAAGACAAAAACCAAAAAAAACCAAAAAGCACCAACCTTCAAAAGACACTGCACCAGGATTCCAACCTTTCAGCAATGAATAAAACAACTAAACAAGCAACGGGATCAAACAGATGGCCCATGGTACAAGACCAGAGTATCATAACAACGCCAGCGTTCCAAAGGCACTGCCCCAAGATTTAGCAATACATAAAACAAGCAGCCCAAATGAAGCTCAAATAGTCTGCCCAGATCAAACACATTGCACATGATACATGACCAAGGAACAAAAATAGCACCGACCTTCAAAAGGCACTGCTCCAAGATTTGGCAATGAATAAAAGACCGTATGAAACTCAAATAGCTTGCCCAGATCAAACAGATGGCGCATGGTACAAAACCAAAGAAACAAAAGTAGTACTAATCTTCAAAAGACACTTAACCAATATTGGGAATGAGTAAAACATGTAGCCCGATCGAATATCAAATAGCCTGGTCCATATCAAACAGATGGCACATACAAGGCATGGAACAAAAATGGCGGTAACCTTCAACAGGCACTGCACCATGATTCAACAATGAATAAAACAGGCAGCCCAATTGAAGCTAAAATAATCTGCTTATATCAAACAGATAGCGCAGGCAGCTCAAATAAGTCTGCACAGATTAAATAGATGGCACAAGCAGTCCAAATGAAGCTCAAATAGTCTGCCGAGATCAACATGGGTGGCGTATGTTACAAGACCAAGGAACAAAAATATCACCAACCTCCAAGACATGGAACAAACAGATGGCACACGGTTCAAGACATGGAACAAAAATAGCGCCAACCTTCAGCAGACGCAACGAAGTAAAACAGGCAGCCCAATTTGTTATGTGTATTTCAACAAAAACAAAGATCATTCGTAAAAGCATAAGTGTTCGCTTGGCTTTTATGTTTTTTTTTCTTCTTTTTTTTTTCTTCTTTTTTTGACAATTCTTTAGTCTCATATTAGATAAAATGAGAAATGAAAAGGGTTTTATAAACATTTGCTCAACATAGATTTGTGTGAAGTGTATTGAACTATGCCCAAGCAGGTGTGTACACACATGCACGCATGCATATATCATGAAACCTCCACAGAACCAAGGGTCTTGATGAGTGACTAGAGCAAGGATAGGAGACCGGCACAAATAATATCCAGCTCCCATCAATCAGACAAGGGACTTTCAAAATCAAGCTCAAGCCTGATTCACAAAAGGTTAGAAATTGAAACCCAATGGGTCGATTTGCATGCTGCCAACCATACTGATAGTGGGCCCATTGTTCCCAGTTGGTATGTTGTGTCCGCATCTTAGATGAACCGTGGCCCAACAATTTCCTAGATGGCATGGATCATGGCCTCATCATAGGCTCTTAATGTGAGCTAAAAATGGCAAATGCACAGAACCTCTAAGTCTCTAACCATATGACATTGGGCTATAAATGATTAAGTCCATGTGAAGGTTGAATTCGACCACACGCTCAGAAGTATCAAATGATGAAGCTGGATCGCTTTCACAACAAATGAACCTTGATCATGGACGACCGAGATAGTGGAATTAAAGAACGTAGTCCACAATCACAACCACTAAAGTAGGAAAGACTGTGCCTACCCATTCAATTCAATGGTTGAAATGATCTCCAAAGCCAAGGCCGAGAAAATGCCATAGGATGCGCAGGGCACTCTCAGGGAGATGATGTCCAATTGAATTACAAAAGGGAGGAGTTATTTGATACTTCAACTGCATGACATTTGATACACATGCACTAAAAAATTGTACATTCACTGTATATTAACTCAATTTGAATTGACTAAATTGCAGTATTTGTGTCATTAAGGGTCCGTTTGGATCGTAAGCTGCTTAAGATAAGTTACTTATGACACAAGTAACTTATCTTAGTTTCTACTTATTAAGAAAATAAGTATGTTTTGTAAACAACATACTTGTCAGCTTTTCCTCTATTTCATCTCTCCCAAAAAGTTAAAAAGCTAAAAAAATTAGCTGAAGGAATTATGTACTTTTAAGTAAAAAAGTTGCTTATTACGGTTCATAAACCAAACTTGCTTATCTGAAGTAAGTTACTTATCTACTGCTGTGAGTAGAAAAAGTAACTTATTTGGTAGTATTCAAATGGGCCCTAAGTAACAGTTCCAAAATCCAATTGGTCTAATAATCCTAACCTCTAATTTGTGGACAACTGTTTGTTGAAATAGGACCATTAGATATCTTTCATTTTAGCCATACAATAAATATATACTAATCCCATGGCAAAAGAGCAACATAAGTATAATTTTTGGTTCATGATAAATCAAAATTAGGAGCAATTATATGGACAGTTTAATTTAAATCACCCATAATCTCATGCTTTATAGAGCTTGATATATATAAACCAACTTACTAATACGAGTGCACATTCTCCCACTAGACACTAATCAAAGGTGCTCGGGCTCGGTTTGGCCACCGGCGACTTCAGTAGCAAAAAGCTAAAGTGACTTGTTTTACTTTTATTTGGGAGCAAATTAGCTGTTACCTGGTTACATCTCAGTGGGTGTTACCCCTACCGTGTGGGGCCTACCTTGATGCATTTTTTGTATATCCATAACGTCAACCTGTTTTTCCGTCTCATTTTAGTACGAGATGCAAAATTATAAGAAGATCCAAATCTCACGTGGACCATACCAATAGAAAGAGTGATGAATAACCATTAAAAACATTTTGCGGGCCACAGAAGCTTTGGATCAATATGATCTTTATAATTACTCTTCATCCATATCTTCTTGACATTATCAAGAGGTTGGATTGCAAATAAGCATTAAGAAAATGTTACAATGAGACGAAAATTTTAATGGTGAGGCACTTAATCAACACTGTTTCATGGGGTGTGGTCCACCTGAGATTTGCATCTGTATTGATTTTGGTAACTCATCCTGAAATGGTCCATAAAAGCTGATGGACGGCATGGATATACAGATAATCATCAAGGTGGGCCCCATGGTAGGGGTAACATCCACTAAGCTATTACCCCGAAAACCTAATTGATGCCCCTCCCGTCAGTGCCTCAAACGGCGATAGGCACACGGTAACGAATTAGTTGTTACCCAGCTAACAACTTAGTGGGTATTATCCTGACCATGTGGGCCCCACCTTGATGTATGTTTTGTATATCCACTCCGTCTATCTACTTTTCCTCTATCATTTTAGTACATTATTCCAAACCTCAAGAAGATTCAAATCTCGGGTAAATCATCCCACTAGGAAACGGTGATGAATGATTACTAATAACATTTTATGAGCCAAAAAGTTTTGGATCAAACTGATATTTGTATTTTCCCTTCATCCAAATACTTTTGACACTATCAATGGGTTGAATGGAAGCTAAACATTACTAAGACCTTACCATGGGCCCTTTGAAATTTTTAATGGGAAAGCACTCAATCACCACTTTTTTACTATGTTAAGGTCTCGCTTGAGATTTGGATCTACGTATCATTAATGTGGGCCCTGAGGTGGCACTAACCGAGGTGTATTAAGTACTCCAGCATGGGCCCTCAATTCTCCACTAATAAAAATATAATACACCCTTTTAGCAGCGTTTTTGTCACTAAAGTCATAGTAGCTAAACCGCACCGAGTCTTAGAAGAGAGCGACTTAGCCGTTACTAGCGAACAGTTTGGTGGGTGCTACCCTAACCATGTGGGGCCATATTGATGTATTTTTTGTATACCCATGCCGTCCATCTGTTTTTCCATCTCATTTTAGGACGTTATTCTTAACCCTAGGAAGAGCCAAATCCCGGGTGGAGCATACCACTAAAAAGCAGTGATAAATGACCATTTGAAACATTTTGTTGGTCACAAAAGTTTTGGGTCAAACTGATATTTATATTTTCCCTTCATCCATATCTTCTTTACATTATTAATATGTTGTATTAAAAATAAAAATTACTAAAACCTTACCATGGGCACTTTGGAAATTTTAATGGTGGGGAACTCAATAACCACTGTTTCCTATGGTTCACTTGAGATTTGTAAGTTTTGAAACGCCATCCTCAAATGATATGGAAAAACGAATGGACTGTGTGGATATACAAAATATCATCCATGTGGGCCACATGGTAGGGGTAACATCCACTAAGATGTTCCCCGATAACACCCAACTCCCCCACGTTTTATAATTTCTGAAGTGAAATCCACGAGGAGCGTATGGTGATACCCGAATCCACCGAGGTGGGTAGTACCCTTGACTTTGGGGCCACTATGATGTATGTGACTACATCTGCATCGTCATCCCTATTGAAAGTTCAGTTTTGGGCATGATCCAAAAACTAAAGTAATTCCAAATCCCATATGGGCCATAGTACAGAAAACAGTGCTGATTGACCTTTAAAAACTTTCTGCAGCCACAAAAGCTTTGGATGATGATATTTATGTGACATCTTCATCTAGGTGTTTGTGACCTTATCAACAGGTTGGATGGCAAATAAACATTTCAGTGGAATCCATGAAGTTTTTAATGGTAGAGATCCAATCACAACTGTTTCTGTGGTGTGGTCCACTTAAGATTTGAGTCAACTTCATTTTTTGGATCATACCCTAAAATGAGCTTTCAAAATAGTTGAATGGTGTGGATTTAAAACACATGCATCACTGTGAGTCCGACAGTCAGTGGTCACCTCATCCGCTCCCAAATCCACGATGCACTATTAGCTGTCAAAGGTGGCCCTACTTAGCCACTTCAGACACCATGGCCATGACCGTTAATGCATGTTATTGCACACTCGCTGTGACATATCAGCAGTGCATATGCACAAATTTCCTAACTGGTTGACCTTGGTCTATCAAATTTCTAACCAACCCTGGGCCCAAAGGGGAGCGAATTAGGTATTACCTGGTAACAGCTTAGTGGGTGTTACCCCTGCCGTGTGGGGCCTACCTTGATGTATGTTTTGTATATCCATACCGTTCATCTGTTTTTTAATCTACTTTTATAACGTGAGAAGATCCAAATCTCAGGTAGACCATACCAATAGAAAGAGTGATAAATAATCATTAAAAACAATTTACAGGCCATAAAAGTTTTAGATCAAGCTACTCTTTAAATTTTGTCTTGCTCCAGACCTTATCGACATTATTAAGAGCTTGGATTGCAAATAAACATTACCAATTACGATGGGATGCGGATTGGATACTAACATGTTGAGTAGCTATCTCACTATTGAAGTGATGTCACCGACTTCTATGGGCCCCGCCCTGATATATGTGCTGTATCCACACCTTCCATCCATTTGGAGAAATCATTTTGGGGCATGATCTAAAGAATGAGACATATCCAAATCTCAAGTGGACCCCACCAAAGAAAACAGTGGAGACAATGACCAGACCGTTGAAACCTTCCTACGGCCCACCATGATGTTTATTTGAGATCCAACCTATTCATAAGTTCACACATGCATGGAAGAAGGGAAAACAAAAATATCAGCTTGATCGAAAACTTCTGTGGCCCCAAGAAGTTTTTAATGGTAGGAGATCAATCCCCACTGTTTTCTTTGGTGAGGTCCACTTGAGCTTTTTATCTGCTTCATTCTTTGTCTCATGCTATAAAATGATCTCTTCAAATGGATGGACGGTGTGGATACAACATATACATCACAGTGGGGCCCACAAAAGTTGGTGACGTCACTTCAGTGGCAAGATGGCTGCTCAACTTGTCAGTAGCTAATCCGCGTCCCTTACGATGGGCTCTTTGGAATTTTTAATGGTGTGGCACTCAATCAGCATTGTTTCCAATGGTATGCTCCATTGGAGATTCGGATTTGCACGATTTTTGAAACCCCATCATAAAATGGTCTGGAGAAACGGATGAACGGAGTGGATATACAAAATACCATCCATCTGGTCCACACAATAGGGGTAACACCCACCTGGTGGGTGCGGGCACGTCAGCATAACTCTGGAGACACGAGTCTTCTTACGTCCCATATCGGTTGAACGTTGGCCTCTCGTGGAAAGGATGGGCAGGCCACACGACAAGATGGTCCCCACGCCCCAGTTTGCAAAGACGTTAGCAGCACAAACATTCAAGAGGTGATATGGCAGAGCCATCTTTGTATGGTGCACACGACCTGGTGAGTCATCACGGATGCTAAATGGTCCAGCTGTGCTCGGATGATCCAAGGAGTCATTTGGGAGGTGTGGATCGTAAAAAAACTGGTCATTTGGAGAACTGTGAATTATTGAGAATTTGAATCCAATTAGTACCGAATCAATGCCTTTAAAATCTTCTAAAAGTTGTAATTTCAATCTCATCCATCACCGATTCCTCTGATAACCCGAAATTTGATAGTTAAAGATGAGACTTTTTTAAAATAGTTACGTATGCTAACGATGCAAAAGTGGAGCATGGGTTTCGGTGGGGCCCATTGTGGTATGTGTGGAATCCACATTAACCACCAAGTGTGTCACCCCATCTTAAGCCCATGGTACAAAAATCAACCCATTTCATAATTCAAGTGGGCCATATAAAGGGAATCAATTGAGAGAGAGGCGCCCACTATTGATTTTTAGATGACCTACCGATGGTGTTTACATAAAATCCACTTCAACCATTGGATGCGTCATTCCAACTTAGATATTAAGCCAAAGGGTTGGGTTGACCCAAGCTTATCGATGGCACACCAAGTGAAATAGCCAGGACAGAAATGTCCAACGTTGATTTTTTTTTCAGGGTCTAGCATGATGATTATATGAAATCCACTATGACCATTAGATGTTATGTTAAAATTTATGTATGTGGATAAAAAAAAAAAAAAAACCCAACTACGATTCAAGTGGGTCACACTAAGGGAGACCATTTTGAGGATAAACGTTGCTTTGTACACTCTTTCCAGTCAAGTAATCCACTTGAATCATGGATGGGATTGAATTTTGGCCTCTTGGGGCCTAATATGGGGTGACGACACTTGGTGATCAAGGTAGATTATATATAAACATTACGGTGGACAATGTGAGAATTCGTAAAATCCTATATGGTTTGAAACAATTTTAGCTTGAATATCCATCAGTTCAACTCCATCAAATAGCAAGCCTACTTTTGTGGTGTGCTTAGAACTTGATAACTCTTCATTTTTTGTTGAGGTATATATTTAAATGAGCTTATTACAATCACTATGTCAAATATCACCCATGTATACTGATTTAGATATTAAAGTCAAATTACTTTAATCAAAATTAAGCTCTTGTGAATGTATTACAAAATTTAAATGCTTTCCATGATAAATAGCTATGACTAAGGATTCCAATTCATGTGGTAATTGTGATTTACAAACCGTTAGGTTGTTGTTTGGCACCATGTCATTTCATGGTAAATGAAAAATTACCTTTTACTAAGCTTTATTTATTTATGGGAAATCCAATATGATGTTTGGCGCATGGCATTAGATGGGATTAGGTGGGACGAAACTGTAGTTGGTTCCTCGCAAATTCCATGTGATGTTTGGGGAGGATGGGAGGCTTGGGATTGGGTGGGATGGAATTGCATTTAATCTCATGCAGGATTTCCATGGGATTTTAAAACCCCACACACATTCAGGCCCCACTGTTAATGCATGTGTTTTATTCATGTCGTCCATTCATGGCTTCCCTTTTAAGGCCTCCTTGGATACTGCCAAATAAGTTAGTTTTTAATTTATGTTAGGTCATTGAGTTGTTTCACTCGAGTTTGAAAAACTTATGTGATTAAAACTACTTATCCCTGCCTCGAATGATTGGATTTACTGTCCACATTGAAGGTGGGGCCCATCGGATGGACAGTCCACATCAAAGGTGGCCCCCACATGATGGATCACCTATATTAACATGGGCCCACATAATGGATGGTCCACATCAAAGGTCGGCTCTTTTTTCAGTTTTTACACACACGCATCCAAACCTCACACTCACTCCCTAGTGGGGTTTCTCCCCCTATGGGTTTCAAACCCAATACCTTTTGTTGAAACTCTAATGAGTCTACCAATGGGGTAAGTACTTGAACCTATCAAAGGTTGACTCTTTTTTTTATTTTATTTTTTGGTTAGCTCACCCACCTCACCGTCAGTCACATCACAATGTTAGCCACCCCCTGCCATGGGACTCTATACTATGACCTCGATGTTAAGACGAGGCTATCTTCACTCAATTTGCCACTTGAGCTATGGACCTATCAAAGGTTGAGTCTTAATGATGAATGACCCACATCCAGGGCGATCCCCACATGATGGGCTACCCCCATTGAATGTGGGGCCCACATGATGGAATGTCCACGTTAGAATTGGTCTCCACATGACAGGTAATTTATAATGGTGGGCCCCACATGATGGATGATCCACATCAAGGTAGGCCCCATGTGATAGATGGTCCGCATCAAAGGTTGGCCCTAATGATGAGTGGCCCATATCCAACACAAGCCCACATGATGGACGACCCACATTGGAGGTGGGGCCACATGATGGACAGTCCACATCCAAGGTGGGCACCACAAGAATGGCCTATGAATATTGAAGGTGGGCCCCACATGATGGATAATAGCATTGATGGTGGGCCCCATATGATGGATGACCAACATCAAATGCGGGCCCTACATAATGGACGGTGCAAATTAAAGGTCAGCCCCTAATGACGAATGGCCCGCATCCAAGGTGGACCCTACATGATGGACGACCCATGTCAAAGGTGGGAACTGCACAATGAACCATCCACATTAAAGGTTGGCCTTACGTGATGGACAACCTATGCAAGGGGAACCAAACAAACTTGAGAGATAGATAGTTGTGATGTTGGAAGCCAAGCACACTTTTCTACATTTTTTTATGATAAGTATGTAAACATACTTGTTTGCAAAGTAGAAACCCATATGATAACTATTCAAACATTAGCCCTTGGTTGGTTAAAAAACATTGGCAAGTCTCGTCATTTCAATTCCTCATGCTTATGCTCATCCAAGGCTAAGCAAATTCTTATTTTTTTGCCAAAGTGTATGTTTCAATAACAACATGCCAAGTGTTGCATATGCAGACAACATTGGGATGTTAAAGCTAACTCAATCAAATTAAATTATATGAATATATTATAAAATTTAAATTCATTTCAATTATAAGTTGCCAAACACAATTTAAGATTTCAATTTACACCTTACAAATACAAGTAAATGAGTAATAATTATCATTTACACATGTTTGGGAGTGATGAGTATTTCCTTCTTGAAATGCTGCTTGAAAGGAATAAACTTAAATTCACGGGCTCTACCATGCATGGTCCATTCATTTTAGTGGAACATTGGAAGGCACAAGCCCCAAAATAAGGTAGATCTAAAACTCAAGTGCCTTACACTATAGGACATCTAGGTTGTAAAGGGTTTTTAACTATAGGCGGTCAACCCATTGTTTCGCGTGGTGTGGTCCACTTGAGCTTTGGATATGCCTCAATTTTGGGTTCACACCTTAAAATAAGCTAGATAATATGGATAATCCACATATATCACAATGAGCTCTACATAAAATTTGCACAATCCTCAACTTTAGTGTAAAAAAATCAGGAAAAAAAGTAAAGAAATTACATTGATAATTAATTATTAAATTGAAAAACAAACGCCCCTAATCCATGGTAACTATGATTTGAATTCTAGTTAATACCAAATACAGCAATCACACAATAACCATCCAGTCAACAGGTGAAACCATTGTGCAAGTTCACTTTCAAAAAGCTAAATAACTGAAGTAGATAATTGGTAGATGGATGGATTTTGGGAATGCTTGCTACACATTATAGAGCCCCACTAAACAGACGGTCCTGGTTTAGGAGTCACCCGGACACTAGTGCCGTACTTAAAAAATGCTCTAATACAACCCGGTTCTACGAGCTCCACCGTACCATCCCCTCAACATGCGTTATGCCACCATGCTAGTTTTGCACCTTAATCATCCATTTGAAGGTCAGGATTGCTTGATCGGCATTTTGCAGACAAGCTCTATCTGTGAAATTCCGGCATTTTGATGGTCTGGATGGCATACCAGTACCAAGTAGTACCAGTCACCACCATTTATAAATGGTGCAAAACTATCACAGGAGTCTAACGTGACTCAACACTCGGCAGTTAATGATACTCTGGCAGCGTGTGGCGATTGATACGTAGGCACTCAGAAATCGTAGACGTGGTATAACCACCATTTATAAATGGTGCAAAACTATCACAGGAGTCTAACGTGACTCAACACTCGCAAGTTAATGATACTCTAGCGGCGTGTGACGATTGATACGCAGGCACTCAGAAATCGTAGACGTGGCATATATTAACTAAAACAAGCCAACTAAACGACGGAACCCACAGTTTATAAGGTATAATCCCAAAATCAAATTGATTGAAGAATCTTAACCTCTGATTCGTAGACAGTTGCTTGTAGAAATAGGATCATTGGCCCTTTTCATTTTCGACCGTCAAATCAATGCCTACCAATCCAATAGCCAGTTAATAAAATAATCTTATTTTTACGTTCATGTTACATCTAAAAATTATCCAATAATTTGGACAGTTTAAACTGAATTAGTTATATGCCACGTGTGCAAATTAAGTGCACGCTTAGCATCCATCAAACCTCTCTCATAAAAGTAAATCCCCCTAGGCGTAATCTACGTGGCGCCTTTTTAAGCAGCGAACGGGGCGCTATAATCCGCGTAGACTATCTAATGTACGCGGACTACCGAAACCGAACTCCTTTCATTTCTGTTCGGTAACGCGCAGAAAATCCCGTTCTGCCTGCAGGAAAACGCGAAAATACGATTACGAAGCCCTCTCTCTCTCTCTCTCTCTCTCTCTCTCCGGATCGAAAAAGAAAAAACTCAAAACCAAACATCAAACGCTCCAAAATACAGACCCTAACCCCCACAACTCGTTCCAAGTTCCAATCTCTTCTCCTCTCTCCTCTCCCATGCAAAACCGTACTCCAGCCCTAGGGTTAGGGTTTCCGTCAGATCCTCCCATGGAGGGCCCAGATTCGTCGAGGCAATGAGCCCCACCCCATGCCCTCATCCTAAGATGATGGGTAGAGGCGCGGACGGCGGATGCGGCACCCAAGAGAAGCCCTGCCCTATAAATAGGCCTCCTCCTCGAATTCCCACTCCCCCCAACCAAACCCCCGAGCCCATTGCAGCCGTTGATGCCTTCGCTCAGGCCCAGAAAGCTCTCTCCGAGCGATCCCCATTTGACGCATCCGAAGAATCGTTGTCCAGGGTTCTGACGCTCCCTGTTGGGATATCCGACTTCCTGTCGAGGCCTAGCGGTGATAGTCGGCGGCGCAAGCACAAGAAATCGCATTCTGTTCCCGGAGCGCAGGGCAGTGGCAGTGGCAGAAATGTCTGGACCGAGACTGAGGACTACTTTCGGCCGGTCACGTTGGTGGATATCGAGAGGTTGGGATTGAAGTCGGTTGGGTCAGTTTCCGATTCTTGCTTTTCGATTCCGTCGCTGCTGCAGCACAGTGCTTTTGAGCAGAATGCAGTTTCTGCTGGCTCAGAAAGCTGTGAGAATGCAGTTCAAATTGGCAGTTTGGAGCCGATGACTGTTATTGAAGAGTCAAGGAATGAGGAGCATGAAATGGATATTGATGGTAGAGTAGATACAGTTCCATTGCCGCCGAAAGAACCTGAGAATGATAATTCATCATTGTTACCGTTGCCATCATCGTCATCAGGTTTACATTGGCTGTTGGGGTCGAAACACAAGGTCCTTCTGACATCAGAGCGTCCTTCAAAGAAACGGAAGCTTTTGGGAGAAGATGCAGGTTTGGAAAAGCTAGTTGCAGTACATCCTTTGCAAGGAGGGGATTTAGCTCTTTGCCATGTCTGTTGCTTGGGCGACAATGGGGACCAGTCGAACCGTTTTATACTTTGTGGGTCTTGTAACTCCACCATGCATCAGAATTGCTATGGCATTCGAGATTTTCCGATGGGGGGATGGTTGTGTTCTTGGTGTAAGCAACATGATTTTCTAGAAACAGGCTCGGCTCGGAAACCTGTGGAGTTGCTATCTAAGCCTTGCTTGCTTTGTCCAAAAGAAGGTGGAGCTTTGAAACCCATAGGTGGGGATGCAGTTGGAAGTGGGAATGGAGGCACTGTGAAGTTTGCACATTTGTTTTGTAGTCTGTGGATGCCAGAGGTATATGTGGAGAACACGGAGACGATGGAGCCGATTGTGAATATTGGAGCAATAATGGACACAAGGAGAAAATTAGTTTGTTATCTGTGCAAGGTGAAGTACGGCGTATGCATCCGGTGCAGTCATGGTATGCTTTGTTATTTCTTGATTTTCTACCTTTTTTGATACACTGGTGAAGGAATGCCAGTGTTTCCGTATGCTGATATGGCAGATTGCCTTTTTACATTGTGTGTCATTTATTGAGTGCATGTTCATGATCATAACTCTTTCCTGACTATTTATGGTCAGGTTTCCAAATCATTTTTTGCCATTCAAAGCAACCATCTGCTATCCTTAGTAAATTAACAAGCCTTGACATCCCTCTTCACCACCACAACCCAAATACTTTTCTGATCTCTCTCTCTCATTCTGTTATCAGGCACTTCAACCCTAAGTCAATGTTCCTGTATTTACCAGAGTTGTCTCCAGTCTTTTCTGCACATGTCTGAACTATCTCAACATGCTTTGCATCATGCTATCTCTTATTGGGACTGTTACTAAGCTGTTTGGATATTGTCATTCTTAGCCTTGCTTGTCTTCCCACACATCCATCTCAACATTTCATCTCCACAACACTCAATCTCTGCAAATGCTGCTTTTCAAGTGTGCAACACTCTGCCTCATATATCATAGCTGGTAGAGTATATGCAAATAATGTGGTCAAATATGTTCAAACAATCAAAAGTTGAAAGCGTATTTGTTTGTTGTTTATTTACCATGGGTTTTAAAGAATGGAATCCCCCCCCCCCCCCTCCAAAAAAAAAAAAGAATGGAGTTTTTTTTTTTCCTTCCCAAATTGGCATTTTAAGAATGGAGGTTAATTGTACTCTTGTCAGAAATGGCATGTTGAGTTAGGAAGCGGTTTGAGATTTAACACGCGGCTTGTGTTTAAAGTTTTTTATCCTTTTTCTTATGAAACTTGGATGTCAATCACAATGAGAGTTCCATTAGATGATAGGATTGAAGGTGTCACTGACTCAACGTTGGATACTTCAATGAAATGTAAGTCTGCACTGGGAATTGCCCTTGGTTCGGTTCGGGACTTCCCAGTCTAATGCTGAATTTGTGCTCTTTTCTGGAGGTTCCTTCTCCTTTTCTTTTCTTTCTTTCGTTGTTCCTTTCTTTATTCTTTCTCAATGGTCATGGAAATTTTATTATCAAACAACAATGAAAAAACAGACTTGGATCTTTCGCCCAAATAAAGGGAGATAAATGGGCCAAAAATCCTAGTGAGCCTCTTCTCCTTTCCTCGAATACGAAGTCATTGGCATCCAAGAGGATCCAAAAAAAAAAAAAGCCCCTCAAGAAGGAACATAAGAAGCTGCTGCCCTGTTTAGGTGATTCTGTCAAGAATCACCTGTTTTGACTCCCACATGATATACTTGTACTGGTCACTCCCTAAATCCTGGCCTAGGGACTCCCACATGATATACTTGTATACCTACCTGATTCAACTGAGCTGCTTTGCTTGCTGAATCTGTTGCTCTATCCACAAATGCACAAGATGTGGCAACATCCTCCCTAAATTATGACTTGGTGATGCCACTTTATCATTTGGGTTTGAGTGAAAAGGGTCTTTGGGATTAAGTGGTGAAGTGGTGGAAGTGGGTCTAGAAGTGCATTTTGGGCATTTGATAATGAATGGCCATCAACTGGATTTATATCAAAATATCCTTGATTGACACCAAGGCATTCACTGCCTTCTTTAATTTTCACCTTTGTGGCAAAGGCCATGAGTTCTCATCTTAGATGTTTGTCAAGGAATGTATTTTTTTATTGGATCAAGGTTAGTATATTACGAGTGGAACTGAATCCCACCTTCAGTATGTCGATGATGATTTTTTTTAAGGGTAACAAAGAATTTATTGAAAGTGGGATTTTTTTTAAGGGTAACAAAGAATTTATTTAGCTGAGTTATCTCTCTAAAAAAAAAAAAAAGCACCGAGCTAGCACAAAAATTACAAAGAAAGCAAGAAACCTAATAATGTTTATTTTTGTTTTTACTTTATTTTTTACTGAGGCTACGCTATTTTGCCGAGGCCACTCTAGAGTAGGAAGAACTTTGAATACTCTCTTCTTACCAATTATGTTTTTTTTTTAATATTTTATTTTAGTAAAGCTTTTCTTTTTATTGATAAAAGAACTGTCCAAAGGAGATGAATACACAAAACTAACATGAATGGGGATCGCATGTAGGATATTGTTGTGATCATCAATTGCAATATGGGACTTTAAAGTTTAGGTCTTCTAGAAGAGATTGCTACGATTGACAACCTTCGATGGATTGAATTTGAAGGGTGTGAGGCCTTCAAATTGTACCACTATTTTGTATTCCTCTATACGCTGTCCTACAGCTATCCCGCCTGGGTTCTTGAAGTGGTAGATACTTATGCTAGAATTACTATCATTAAAACAACTTTGCCCAAATGTTAAATTCTATGTCAATGTATGAATTTGTGGCCTCCAATATGCTTGGAAGAATTCGATATAATTTTTTTTTTTTTGGGGGGTGGGGGGGTTGAATAGTCTCTCTCTACCACGCCTTTAGTCTTTTGGAAGCGGTGGTGTCGGCAGAGCATTTGTTTCTTAAAGGGATTTCCTTTTTCCCTTTGGTGCTGGAAATCGCATTGGTTTCTGGGTGGTTGTGTGGTGTGGAGACTAGGCGCTTTGAGAAGTTTTTCCTACAGTGGCCCGCCTCACATTGGATAGGTACACATCTCCTTCAACTGTTACTCCACTTGCGACGGTTTTGTGGTGTGGTCTCCCCCTTGCCATAGAGATTTGACGGATGAGGAGATTGCGGAGCTAGCTAGTTTGTTGGATCGTTTGAAGAATGTGGTTCCCACGGCTCAAGTAGAGGATTTGACGGTGTGGCATGTACATAGTTTGGGTTGTTTTTTTGTCCGCTCCTTCTACATTGTGATGCGTGAGGGTATTCAATGGCGGAGTGGTGAGAAAAACGCACGGACAGAGGGAAAGAACCTTTTGCAACCGGGGCAGCGAAAGATGAGGTGGGATGTCGTATGGTTACCTACAAAAAGATGTCTAATCGGGAAGCTGGTAGAAGAGGGAGATCTCGCTGTTGGAATATCCAACTCTCTTCGTCTAATCCTTTATGGAAGGTTGCTCACCAATAAATTTTGAGAGGATTTTCGGGGGTTTTGGTTTGGTAATATAGAGGTAGTGGTGCCACAAGACAGAAACTCAAAGTCCCCAAGGGGATTTGCCTTCGTCCGAATGGGTACTATGGTGGAGGTGGAGAAGGCATCACTCTATTTGAATGGGGAGAGCTTTGGAGGGATTAAGCTAAAAGTCCAAAAAGCAAAGCACGGACCTGAGAGAAAGAATAGAGAACAAAAGGATGCTGGCAAAATTGGGATTCCAAGAACAAAATGTATGGTTACGAGGGGGAATACAAAGAAAGAGTACTATGGAGGAGGTGGAGAAGGCATCACTCCATTTGAATGGGGAGAGCTTTGGAAGGATTAAGCTAAAAGTCCAAAAGGCAAAGTACGGACCAAAGAGAGAATAAAGAACAAATGGATGCTGGCAAAACTGGGATTCCGAGAAAAAAAGGTGTGGTTACAAGGGGGAATACAGAGAAAGAGTACTATGGAGGAGCTGGAGAAGGCATCACTCCATTTGAATGGGGAGAGCTTCAGAGGGATTAAGCTAAAAGTCCAAAAAGTGAAGTATGGACCAAGGAGAAAGAATAGAGAACAGAAGGACATTGGCAAAATTGGGATTTCGAGAACAAAAGGTATGGTTACGAGGGCGAATTCAGAGAAAGGGTGTTTGGTGGGAGTGCTGACTGTTAAGCTAACGGGGTTGAAGATGGGAGAAATCCTTTAAGGAAGTGGTAGCTACTCCTGTCAAATAAGGAAGATAAACACAGAGTTGTTGCTAAATCAGGAAGAAAGGTGGGTCTGGACGGATCAATTGACTGATGACCCTGTGGTAACGGTACATGAAAAGGTGTTACATGAATCTCTTACTTCTTTCGAGTCTAGCCTTGTTGCAATAGCTAAATTGGAGTCATTGGAAGAAAGTGTGGCTGATTGGTTTACTGGAAAATGTGATGGCGTAGAAGGAGGACATTGTCGTTAAGAATTCCACTCCGATAGGGTGCTCATCTCTTTTGCAAGCAAAGAATAGGCCGATATGGTATATGCAATCTGTAAAGAGGTGTATGACAATTTGACATGGGAAATAACAAAGATGGGAGGAATGGTCTTTTTTGGCTGGGAAGAACACTGGTATTAGTTTTGGAAGATCCCGCTCGAGCTGTGGATAGATGACATTGTCAGAGAACTAGGAGCTTACATCGGCGAAGTGGTGGAAACGGACAAAGCTACAAAGAATATTGAAGATTTGCTGTATGCCTGGCTGCAAATCAGGAAGAAAAGTTCTTTCACGCTCCGAAACAGATATTGCTTAGGGTTGGTGAGGTGAAAATTGCTATTCCCATGATGCAGGAGAGGGTAGAGATTCATCTTAAAGAGAGTGGGGGTCGGGAAGCGTTCCTCGGAGACGATATCAATGAAGGATCACCAACGGCATACTCCCACGACACTTTGGATTATGCTTCAGTGCGCTATCGAGAGGAGAGTGGTTTCAAAAAGGGGATACAGTAGAATCACCTCCTGGGTCAACACATGGGGTTGCTTCTCTTCCTCTTGTGGCAGGTGTTGATCAGATGGAAGTTGCTGCATGTTTCTATCAACAGGGGATTGAGAGGGCGATACGCATTGCTTTAGGTGTGTTGAACATGGTAGTGCCAGAGATTTTCAACAAGAGGGAGACAGGACTCTCTAGAGCCAACAAGTGGCGAGGTATTAAATGGGAGAGGGAGTGCGGTCGATAGCTGCTTTACAGCTGGGGTACCTTCGGAGGAATGCTCATGTGCAGAATGAGTCTCTCATTGCACAGACTGTACATGTGGTGTTACTTACACATGTGGCTACCCACTTAAGTCATCACACGTGTGCGCGGGAGGTTTTTAATCTGCTTAGGCCGGCTGTGACGCACAACTGATTCCGCTCCCGAGCACTCGCTAATTAGAAGGCGATCAGTGGAGAGAGCTTCGGGAGTCTACACTGTGGCTACCCACTTAAGTCATCACACGTGTGCGCGGGAGGTTTTGAATCTGCTTAGGCTGGCTGTGACGCAGAACGATTCTGCTCCCAAGTACTTGCTAATTAGAAGGCGATCAGTGGAGAGAGCTTCGGGAGTCTACAATTCAGCCAAGCGCTGATGCTCCACAACGAAACCTTCTTCTTCTATGCAGTGCTAAGGTTGGTTTTGTGTCCTCTCAGATGGCAGATCTCGAAGAACCCTTGGAAGATGGACCATAGAAGGAGCTGCTGCATGGAAGACAGGGTCTTGTGCTAGCAGGGAGTGTGGTAGCCCAAGATGAAAGGGCCCCAACAGATTACGACGATTTTGAGTGCGGGACTAGTAGAAGCCAATTTCCGATGTCAGAATTAGGAGATGCACAACTTATAAGCCTACTAGCAGTAATCAGGGACAACAGAGGGTCAGCAAATAAAATCTCGACTTTGAAGCTGGTAGAGGAAAGGTCAAGTAGAGGTAGGATTTCAAGCAAAGGCAAAGAAAGAAGATGTCTATGGCTCAGGGAATGAAAAGGGTTAAAAAGGTGGCAAAAGAGATTGCTCGTCTTGTGGGGGTGTCTTTTGGAGATAATCCTGCAGATTATGTGGCTCTTTTCGAGTGGTTGGAAGACAGAGGGTGACAAAATATGGCACAAGTGCAGTCAGAGAAGGTTACTGGGGAGATCGAAGAGGGAACTGGCCTAATCTAGGCTCCTCTGTAGTAGGTACAAACTTTTGGGGAAGTCGGGTATTTGTAGTTTCTTTATGAAGATAGTCAGTTGGAATGTTCGTGGGCTGGGGTGCCCTAAAAAATGGTTACAATCAGGGAATTATGTAAGAAATATAAAGTGCAGTGGGTGGCCTTTTGGGAAACTAAATTGTAGGGGGTTGATGGTTGGATGGTAGACTTGTTGTGGGGAGGGCAACATAAAGCATGGGAGTCACTAGATGCAAGTGGCTCCTCATGGGGAATTTTGGTAATCTGGAATACTCAGATTTGGAGTATTGTCGATTGCTTTAAGGTTCAATTCTCTTTATCATTGTTGATTAGAGATCCCTTGGGATTTATTTGGTTGCTGATGGTGGTTTATGGTCTAAAAAAACCCAGTTTGAGGTAGATGTTTGCCGAAGCAAGTGATCTTACCCTTGATGTGTGGGAGGAGACTTTAATGTAGTCAGAGTCCCATATGAAAAATCAATGAGGGCAGAATAAATTGGAGTATGTGAGAATTTTCAGATTGGATATCTAGAAATGACGTGGTAGATTTGCCAATGGGTGTGGTAAAGTTTACATGGTCAAACGGGCAAGCTCATCCTATTCAGTCGAAGGTAGATTTCTTCTCTCGCCAGAATTGCTGGACAAGTTCCTGTTGGTGCATCAAAGGGGATATAACACTGAAACTCACATAATTATGCTTCTAATTACTACGTATAAAAGAAACAACCCAAGGAGTACATGGATAATACGGATTAAAGCCTCCACCTTCGGGCGATTGATGCGAATAATTCAATATTCATCTCCTTCACTTGTTCTATTTGTATCGCTAGATCGGATGCGTCCATCATCGGAATTTGATCAGTCCTCTGATATGATATTGTGGTCTGTGAATGGATTGGTGTAGCTTCGGGATGGAGTGGCATGCTGGGATCTAACTTGCAACCTCTCCCCACTAGAGTGAGGAATGGTCTGCCTGGACTCCTGCTCCGATAGTCCTAATCATCATTGAAGTCTTCAAATCTTCTCCTGGTATTTCTTCCATTAAGCTTCTGCTTCCGAAAATGAAGACTGGTGCCAACAATCACTAAATCTATCCACTTGTTGGCGACATTCCTCCCAATTATTGTATATTCCTGAAACTCTGTTGACGAAGACTACGTAGTATTTTCCCATATTAGAATTTCAAGAGCAGATAATTGTTAATACAAGTCGAATGTAGAAATGAGTGAAGAGAAACTGTAAAATGAGATGTGCATCTTCAATTGAGAACTAACCTGTTATTGAAGTGAACCACCTGTGTATGTAAAATGTAATATTAATTGCCGACTGTGATAGCGCAACCAATTCCACTTTATTCTGCCATAACTAAAATTTCAATGGATATGTCTGTGACAATAGAAAAAACTTCATCTCAATGGCCGGGAAATGGTACCTGGTCTCGGGTGGTTTGGGGTTGTATGAGCAACTTTATCCTTGACTAGATGGAACAGTGCTCTCCGACACAATCCTCTGTCCTAATAGCTATATAGAGAACGAAAAAATGGTTAGTAACACGGATGGTATGATTTACTTTTATAAGTTATAAAAACCCATCTCACAGTTCCACAGTGAATTCCTCACTTGAAGATGAATTGGGACTAGCAATCATCTGCGAGACGAAACATATATAAATCCAATAAAGAGAGAAGGATCAACTACCTGCAGACTTTCACAAGACATTGGAGATTTCCAATTGACATTCCGAAAGTTCCATAGAAGATTTTCAACAAAAACAACCCAAATACGCCAACTCACAGTGCAATATTGTGAAATATAAATGCAAGACAATTGATAATTATTAACCACCATTTCTATTTTCTGGTACATATTTACTGGCCTCTTGTTAGAGGCATTTTCACATTCCTGCAATAATCAGACATTTTGCACAATAATACACCAATTATGCTTCCCATATCAAAGAAGATAAAAGAATCAAGGGCTTTATTCCCCTCCTAATATAAGCATTATCGTAAACCTGCATGTATCATAGTTATAGTTACCTATCAAAACCAAATTCGCATTCAGATCCCACAAACAATATAGAAGATCAGAGGTTTTGTATATGCCTCCTAATAGAGGCATTTTCACAATCCCTGCACTAATCAAACATGCAACATTCTATCAAAATCCAGCTATCATTCCCAATGCCACAGACAATATATAAGATTATAGAGTATTATATGGCTCCAGATACAGGAGTTTTCAAAGTCCTGCATGTATCAAATATATAACAATCTATCAAATACCGCAAAAAAATTCCTCATGGTCCGAACTTAGAGAGTTTTATACGCCTCCTAATCGAGGCATATTCAAAATTGGTTTGCAGCTACAAACCCATCAAGCAGAAAGGAGAACCACCGTCGTGCACCACAATCTTTCACATTTAGGTCATCCAGTCAATCACCTTTTCACACGAAAGCAAGACAGATTTTAAACATCTCCCACCAAACCAAGTTTCCAATACCTAGCCTTGTTTAAGATAATCCAAAATAAAGTCGTTTGTTAGTAAACTAGTTACCCCTACCACTCCTATCACCTTAGTCTGTTATTAGAACCATCGGGGCCTATCCAGAACCCTGTCCTAGAACTTGTTTGTTGATCCACTCACTTCGCCTTTCATGACCCAGGGTAAGGAAATAACGAGTACCGCATCTTTTTGAAGTACCTTGGCAGCACGTATATGCTATTCCTGACTCAACCCCTCAACTTCATCCAGTATGCCGAGGATTCGTTGCACTTGGGACATCCCCTTACCTTGTGACATAGTTAATGTCAAGGACTTCACCGCCTCTCCCATCTCTCCCATCTTAGACCCAATATGATCACTAGGCCTTATCATTTTCTGCTTCGTTTGGGAACTACTAGAGGAGTGGGTATATCTTGACGCTCTTGTATTGTTGAGAGTGCTGTTTTAATATCGACCTGCACGTTCATTAGAGTCATCCTCCCAACGACCCTTTGGACCACTGTCGTTGTCCTCATAGGAGGAAAGTCAAACCGTTTCTGTATAACGTCACTGCGAATCAGCAGAAGAGTTGTCCTCATCTCTAGCACATCTTTTTCCAGAAAGCGGTGAAGAGAACGCTGTGTCTGCAAAGTATCCAATTGAAGTTTCATTCCCAATTATGTAAGCAAGATCTTCATACTCGGCAATATGTTTCCCCCGTGCATGCTCTGCATAAGGATGGGACTACATGGGAGTTACAATGAAATAAATCATGAAAAGAAAAAAACCAGTTACTGGCACACATAAACAATAGTAACTGCCTAAAATACAAACAATAGACTTACAAAAGTTTCAACACAAGTTCATGGGTTCAAGTACCCATTGTGGCGTGAGCTGCGTGTGAGGGTGTGAATGTGTGTGTAAAAAAAAAAAAACTACCTAAAATATATTGATTTGAAATTTACCAATATATAAGCGTCCCATATTTCGTCCTCAGCCAATACCATCTTCGTATCTGGATCCCAGCCAAAGCCGCTTGCTTGAAGCAAGTCCCTCACATAGTTGTACAATCGTCTGTAAGTCCGCAACCGATTAGAAATGTTTTCGTTGGTCAATAACATACCACATTTCTTGTGTATTTCAGCTATGGCTACCTAGTATGCTACTGGCTTAAATCCAATGTCACTTTTATGCTTAAATCCAATGTCACTTTTATGTCCAATGTTAACATGCTCGACGAGGGCATCAAGGAGTGTGTTGTCCACTAGATTTGTCCAATGTAGTTTGCTTCCACATCCTCTACGTTGAGAACAGGACTTGTACACTGCATCTTTGGACGAAGACTTTCCTCCTTGTTTCTGATTCGTTTTTTTTGGCGTTGGCTAGTGGGTCTTGACGGTGACGGCGCTGTCTTGGATGGGGAAAGTACGGCCGTCGCAGGAGACTATTTTGGGGTTGATGGGGATGCCCCTTGGTTCTTACGTGGCGTCATGTTCATAGTGCAATGTAAGAAATTCATTTCACCTACGCAGTGGTAAATGTCAAATGATAATAAAGAAAACAATCATACTATTAAAATCAACATCAAAGCCAAACTCTTATCGTCATTAGCAAACTGGATGCCTATGGTTCCACTTCAATGAGTACTAGAAAAATGAAATAATTTCTTATTCCAAGTACTAAAGTATAATTATTCTATGCAATACCATGTCACTATTCCAAGTACTAAAGTATAATTATTCCAAGTACTAAAGTATAACGTCACTGCAAATGCAGTTGGCATGCCACTATCCTATTCCAAGTACTAAAGTATAATTATTACATGCCAGGATTTATCAAGTTTAAATTCGTCTCTGAGTTTGCGAATGGCTATCATTCCATATCCGCTCTGCAATACCATCCCTCTTTTTAGTCCACTCATCTCTAGCACGTTGTGTTACGTTTATAAATGCACGTCTTTCCTTTGCAGTGGTGATATCAATTGGTGACAACGTCACCTCCTCAGAGCTAGGGCTGTCAATGGGTCGTATACAGTTGGATTCGGCTCCAAGTCCGAAAATCTGTAGATGGATTCAGATCGGATTCGGATCCAACTCGGATCCAAAAGGTGATATCCATATCCGATGCATTTATAAATAGCTAGATCCATTTTCGATCCAAAATCCATATAACCATCGGATTCGGGTTGGATCTAGGTCCGAATCCACCCCATCACAAATCTAAAAAATATATAATATAATATATTTAATTTAGTAGCAAAATGATGCAAATCCCACTATTTACTGTGATACGGTCGACCTAAGATTGGCATATGTCTCAATTTTGAGACGTGACCTAAAATAATCTGGAAAACGGATGGCCGGCATGTATATAACATATATAGTAAGGTGGCAATGAGTCAGGATCTGGATCGGATTCAGTTGGATCTGTCTCCAAGTCCGAAAATCTATAGACGTATTCGGATCGGATTCGGATTTAGATCTATTTCTGTGAATCCAAATCCGGTCCATTTAATTAATCGAACCTATTTTAAGATCCAAATCCGCATTATACGGATTCCAAGCGAATCGGATCTCGGATCTGACCCGCTCCATTGAGAGCCCTACTCGGCTATCCCCACTGTCCTCTACAATTTCAATTAGACTATCTTCCCCACTTAAATGGATGAAGTTGTGAAGAACACAACATGCGATGATAATATTTACTTAGAGTCAACATCTTGAAAAGTAGCACTGTCCTTAGAATAGGGAACCGGACCCTCAACACTCCAAAGCATTGCTCAATCACATTTCGAAGCTGGGCATGTCTGTAATTGAAAAGCTCCTTCTTGTTAGTTGCCTTCCTATCGGTATGATATTCGTTCAGATGGTACCGCACTCCTCTGTAAGGGGCCATGAAACCTGAGGAATGCACATACCCCGCATCGATGACAGTAGTATTTGCTTACATGTAAAATGAATGTAAACTATTTACTTCACATGAAGATCGAATTTAAGACGGGATTTCATTGGATAGATGTTACCATGTGGTATGATGAGATTGTCGGCTCTTTAGGTAAGTGCATTATGAAGCACACATGCATCAGACACCGACCCATCCCAACCATGGTGTGGTATAAAGGCCATTATGGGGCCGTAAAGGCCATTATGTAAAGGTAATGGTGGCAACCGTTACACATTATGGGTCCTAACGGTCATAGTAGCCGTTATGGAAAAAATGACTTGTAACTGCCGTTAATGGCCCATTACACCCCCTGTAAAGGCTATAACAGCCCTGTAATAATCTGTTATGGGGTAACTACAAGTTTTTTCGGATTTTTTTCCAACGTTACTGGGCAGATATAAGTTTTTTGGGTTTTTTCTTTCAATAAAAAAAGAGACCGTAACAACCGTTACTGGAAATTGTGGGCTTTGCAAGATTTCGTTGGGAGTTGGGAGTCCTGGAAATTTGACATACTCTGGATAAAGACGGATTATAACATTTAGCATTCTATTAAAATGCTGACTAACGGTCTCCCCGGACTGTGTTGAGTGATGTCCAATGACCCGATTCCGAACACTGTGACCAACGGTATGTAGGAACATAACAACCTACTCTTCAAGGCTACATCACCTTGTGTCATTTAAGAGGTTGCAATCCCTTGACACAGCACAATTGGAAGATTCTGTCTCTAGACATTCTTAACTGTGACAGACAATCTCAGTCATTTTTCCTAATAATCCCATCGATAAATCGGTTTTGTTCAATTTGACCATCTCTTGGAGGAGCCTTCATACAATATTGCCGATAATATTCAGCTGCACCCATTACGCAAGCAAAAGCTGCAATGGCCGTGATTGCAGCAACCACTTCCTCTTCGTCCCATTCGCTACTGGAAGACATTGCGCTACCAGAAGACATTGCCGATAATGGTCGAGTATATACTGTAATTTCTGCTTAAAATCTACAATGCATTTCATGGTCAACTTATAGTTGCGCATTGACCATTGTGCCCCCCATAATTTTTTCTACAAACGACTTTAGGCCAATTACCGTCATTAATCAGTTATAGTTCATAGGGACAAATGCATTATGAGAATCAAGGGGACAAATGCATAATGTGCCCAAAGTTAAATTTATTTTAACATGTAATGAATGGAACAATGACTAAGAATGAGTAGTCACAACAGAGTGACAACCATAACGTCACCTAAATATTTGTCCATAAGAATAAATTTTCAACTATTGGATATCAAAGCAAGGATTGAAAACATATACACACCTCAGCTTGGAGATTGAACTGTTGTGCACTTAGATCAGCGGAACAAAGACAAAGTAATCTACTCCTTTCTGCACTATTGTATCATTTAAAAAAAAAAAGAATTAGCAAGTGTGTATATTAGTTGAATTTTGTAAATACTCTTATTATTCTGAAGATTCATATTTAGAGGGTTTTATTCTATCCAGTTAATAGATTGATGATTCAATACTTGGTTGACATATTGAAATGCATTACCACCTCTGTCGAAGGTTTGCTGTATTGAAAAGATCAGATTGATTGTAAATATGGTCATGGATTCATGTAATCCTTACTGAAGGGTTGAGAACAGTTGATGTTTCCACGATATTTTAGTATGCATACGAAAGATAAGAGAGAAGGATAGAGGGGCATCTTACCTAGTCAGAATCGTCCCTTCTCTGTTCTTATCTCCCATATTTGCAAAGTCATTCATTTATAATACTCAGTGTTTTAAATAGGGAATAACGTGTAGCATAGCATTCACCCCTTTGAAGCGTGAGGCGTAAGCCACATAGCGTCTAGCATAAGCTACACGCGACCACTAGATTTTTAATCAATGTGCTTGGTTGCACCAATGTCATGATATTCTGTACCAAATTAGACTGATTCATAATGAAAGTTAACAAAATTTCATGATTTTTGGAGCAACAAAATGGAACCTAAAGTAATAGGAAAGGGCAATGATTAAGTATATAGGTAAGGAAAGAGCAATGAAACTGATTCAATATTGGTTTTTATATTAATTTGCTAAAAGCATTAAAAAGGTCAACTAATTTTTGTTGGAAATGGAAAAATGTAATAAATCATTGAAAACATCATGTGAACTACATAGCATTGTAGCGTAGTTACGTAGTGTGTAGCGTATGCAATTTATGATGTAGCGTAGGCTACATGCAACTTAAGCTATTTTCATGAGCTACGTAGTGTTAAGGCCATGCTACACTACGTAGTGTAAGCTACATGCTACATAGCGTAGCTATTTAAAACACTGATAATACTTACATAAATGGATATAAAAATGGTAGGTCTACCTTCATTGAGTTTGAGAGATGCAACGGTCAAGTAGACTGACAATATTAGATTTACCTGTGATTTCTTCCTTCTGGATTTGGTGTGCACGGAAGAAATCCACACGATTGAGTGTTGTCTTGTTCGAGAGGTCTCTGATATGTCTTCGCACTATGCATATGCTAGGCCCACGATACACCAACAAGTCCCATACTCGGATGGAATACCGCAGATGGTGTGTATAGAAGACGTGATTTTGGAGATTACAAATGCAACAGAGATATCGAGTGGGTGTGGATCAGCTATGCACCGGAGGGATATAGAGAAAACTTTAATTATACAGTCTGGTGAACGGAAAGTGAAAAATCCCTCGGTCGTGGATGAAGATGATGACGGGTAGTTGGAAATCGAAGAATGGCATGCTCCTGCATCTCTCTACGGAACCAGAATAAAACCTTATAATAAGGGGAGGGCACACTGCGATGATGCACGATAATGCCGTGATCCCGCGGCTCGAGCCTGCCTTTCTGATTTCCGACTTTCCTCAGGAAGGGCCGATTGGTTGGCATGCCTACCTGATTCGACTGTATGCCTACCAGCCTAGGAAAAGAAAATACAGGGTATACTTATTAATCGTTGTGTATATGTGTTCCTCCCAAACAGGTTGGTGGCGGTCATGCCAACTGGTGTACGTGTGGTCCCTTTGGAAGACTTGGAAATCAAACATCTCTTGCAAAAACACCATGACCGTTACATCTACGGCTGATGATTGTCGGAGCAGCGAAATTGGTACCTGGAAAATGATTTGAATAGACATCAGTCACCCAAATATGCGTATCTTGTTGGTTTACCTGATGAGGGTGGAAGACGATTGCGCTAGTGACCTCCGTCTTCTGTCCGGACGGAGAGGATGTATGGGTGTTAATGGAGGTTGTAGTTTCCTCTACGGGAAGATATGCACACCGACTTAGTTGCACTTGTGAGCACCGTTTCTGTAGCAATAGTCATATCAGTTGCAGAGATATATTTATGAATGTACAGCTGTGGTTTGAATATCACAGATGGCTCCCTATTTAATCCAAGCTCTGAAGCGAGCAGTATATGGGTGGCTCGTGTACATTCTCTCTCCTTCGTAACCACACACGTGTAAAAAGTAATAATTACTCTCGGAGACAATACTATACCCCTGCCAGATAAATCCAAACACGTCCAAAAGTAATTTATCTTACACAATAAACTTGACTACATACATCCAACAATGTCAAAATAGAAAATACTGAAGTAGATATGCAAATCTTATGAGCTTGGTGTTTTGGTACTAAGAAAAATTCTCAGATAGTTAATAATATGAGAAATAAAGAGGAAGAGTAAAGGATTTTTTGGAAGTTAAAATTTACAATGATTTCTCATTTAAACTTAAAAGGTTTACGCAGTCCATATATATTGATATATATGATCTTCCTAAGTACTACCATGAAAACAAGGACAGAAATAGGATTTACTTCTTAACGATTCTCTCATCTGTTCAATAGCAGGGTTAACTGATAAGGACCCAATCCTGATATGATTGAGCATTTTGTCTCAAAATCATCCAAGTATAGATTTGATTTGGTCATTTTTCCCCCATCTGAGTCTTGGTCAGTTTAGAGCTTGTGATCAAGAAATAACCAAGATTTTAAAGGCACAAGGTGCAGTTCAGGTGTTTGAGTGAGGCATAAGTCTTAAGGTATGCTGTGGGAAGATATCAAGTCCAACTGGTTAGATCATAACTTGCAGTCCGCCCAGTTGATATATTCCAACTTGTCATGTGCATAATATTTGTGTGCACGCGAGTGTGCGTCCATGTGGGTAAGCGTTTGGCGCACCTGCGTGCGTGCGTGTGTGTGTGTGTGTGTGTGTTAGGTCTCAAGTACAATCAGTTGGACCATAAATTATGGTCCACCCAGTTGATATATTCCAACATGTTATGTCAACGCAACATCCAACCATGACGACCGCCTTGTGCTAAAATCAGTCCGATCCACTCATGAGGTGGCCTCACTTGTTTTATTGTTATTTATCACTGGCTATATATTATTTTCTATGCTGTGGCCTGCCTGATGTGTGGATCCAGCTGATTTTGGTACAAGGTGATCCTCATGGTGGGGCAGCTAATTGGACAGGTTGGATCTCACAAGCACATGAGAGGTTGGAGTTCTGCTGGGTGGATGGCAGCTTATGGTCCAACTGGTTGGACTGGAGACCTCTCTCTGTATATACTCACACACGCACACACATGCACCAGTTGGATGGCAACTTATGGTCCGACTGGTTGTGCTAGAGACCGCGTGCACACACACACACACTTGATAGAGTTGAATGGCGTAAAAGGATTTGTGTAGCTGACCCTAGTTAGGTGGAATCAGGCTTATGATCTAGGGCTCTTATAGAACTCGTATCCAATTAAAACTCTAAAATAGCACTAAGCATCAACTAATAAAACACCATCTCATGGTTGTAATGGATATTCCTAGTTTAATCAGAATTCTTTTCCTGCTTTGCTGTTGCTAGCACTCCTTTAGTAAATTTTCCATCACTCTTCAAGAGGGAGGGAGGGGCAAAGGCAACCACTGCAATTGCAGGTTCAACTGTTGTGTAAAGTTAATGCAGCAACCCAGTCATCGAATCACCACATTTCCTGGGCATTCATTTCCACTTTTAGTAGATTGAAAGTGTTGATTCTCATTGTACAGATAGAGTGTGAAAGCATAAATTTTACTTCTACTGCCTCATGTTACACTTGATGCTACCTAATTCTGGATATAATATTGATGGTGATTTTATTGATAATACTTATTATGTTTCAGGAACATGCCGAACGTCTTTTCATCCTATATGTGCAAGACTGGCAAAACATAGAATGGAGATTTGGGGCAAGGTCGGATCTGATAATGTAAGCCTTTCTCTTTCATTCTTTGCCTTTTCGGATCTGTACATTGTGGGCACAGTGTCTGATGGGGTTTCATTTGACACTTCTGTAGGTCGAGTTACGGGCTTTTTGCTCAAAGCACTCTGTCTCTCAAGATACTGGTAGTGCCCATCAATCAGAACTTACATCTGCTACTGTTGATGGTGATTCTTCAGTGGCCAAGCTTTTCCCTGCGACAGTAACTGTGAACAGGCTCCCAAAAATAAAGCTTGGATGTAGGAATAGAGATGACGGCATGGTGAATGAAAAAACAACAGAACAGTGTGCTGAAGTGAGTAAAAGTGAGACTCCGTCAGAACCAGATGCACTGGCTATTAGGTCAAATGTTCGTCTTATGCCAGAAGCTGATAATGCATGCTTGATAAAAAATGTGGAAAGAGCTGGAGTTACTGAGAGGGAGAACATTGCAGATATTAATCGGCCTGATTCTCTTAATCATGTTTCGGTCCTGAAAAAGGTGCGTGCGTGATGATACACCTTATTAATGAGCAAGCAGTGTCGGGTATGCAACACATCTTTTATAGCCAATGTTGCTTTTATTCTCAATCTTTTTGTTGTGTTTGTTGTGCAGTTAATTGAGCAAGGAAAAGCTAATGCGAGTTATGTGGCATCAGAGATGGACATTTCCTCTGATTCATTAGCATCTATACTTGCGGTACTCTCAAAATTAATGCAACTCATATACATTTGTTTAGTTGATGTATCACATAAAGCCTGTAGGAGTAAATATACATTTTTTTTTGTTCTATATTTCTTGCGATTACAATCATAAATTTTTTAATGCAGGATGAGCATGCCTCCATCTCTGCTGAATTGCAATTGAAAATAGTCAAGTGGCTCCGAAGTTCTGCTCATATGGCTACGCCAATGCAATGTCTGAAATTTAGAAATAACTCTGCAGTGCCAATTGGGGATAAAATAGCATTGAATGCTGGTCCAAATTCTGTTAAGGAAATAGGTCCTGATGGCCCAGTTACTGTTCCTGTGAAGACACTACCACCAAGGAGGAGAACGAAAAATAACACAAGGAATTCCAAAGATAACAAAATGGTATGCCTATCCGGGGAGGCATTTGCGCAGCAAAATGGTAATGGAATACTGGTCGATGAGATTAGTGAAAATCCACTTGTTAGTGATGATATGAAAAAAGATTGTACCTGTAATGGATCTGTCTTTCGTAATCAAGATCATTTCTGCAAGGAGTCAGAGGTCATGGAAAAGGTAGCGGTATTTTATTGTTGCTGCATAGCCTTTTCTACGTATTTTGTTGAAGAAATTTGTTTAAGTTTTTGTGATTCTTGGAATATTAAGTGGTCTTGTTTCAACATTTTGTTTTCTGTGTATTTAGATTCACTTGTTTCTCTTTCTAATGGGAGTTTTGTTTACTCTCCTCACATTCATTCCTGCATCAGTTATTGCTATCTCTGAGCATTTCACAGCATATGATTTGGGTCTGGTAGTTGATGTTTTATGAACCTCTAATTTGTAGAGAGCCTGTTTCCTTGACTTGGCTGGCTTTTAGGTGTTTGTATTGATTACTTCTTCAGCTGTAGCCCTTTAGTCAAGGTCCTTGCATGGATTTCCAGTACTTGTAGTGATGTCATTATTTCATTGATTTATCATTCTATCATATGACTACACAATAGATGTTGTCTTGAAAGGTCCGTGGCTCAATGTTATAACTCTTCGCTTCAACACTGAGTCAGTTTGAGCTTCTAACCTACTAGAAAGAAAATTGTCTCAAAGTCCATGATTTCATGCTTTTTCTTGCCCTTGTTAATTTGCACTGTTGCTTCAACTTTCTGAATTAAGCTTTCGTTATTGGTTCTCCACACATCTCATGTATTTATGTTGTTTGGAATGTTAAAGTACTCACTAGCCAGAGTTTCTGAACTTTATTGA
The DNA here is from genome assembly GCA_003013855.2 of Liriodendron chinense. Lineage (NCBI taxonomy): Eukaryota > Viridiplantae > Streptophyta > Magnoliopsida > Magnoliales > Magnoliaceae > Liriodendron > Liriodendron chinense. The sequence goes on from ML058513.1 coordinate 11,681,571, forward strand.
AGAAAGCTAACATTTATACACAATCAATAATGATTTCTTGCTCCTTATATGTTTATTTTTGAGTTGTGAGCCCTCGTTCCTTCTTGAATGCAACATTGGTTGTTTTTGGCAGATTCCTGTAGAACCTTCAGGGCTTGCCGTGTTTGATTCTTCTCCTGTGGGTAAATTGCCTGGACATGAAGGTATGCTTTAAAGGACTTTTTGGCAGGTAGTGTAACGTTTATGCTGTTGTTAATTATGCAAGCTCTTTATCAGGGTTCAAGATTCTTGATGTTTCTTAGTTTGAGGTCAATTTTTATCATATCGATGGACATAGTTTTTATCCTGGTGAGAGATTTTTCTTTGGTGAATTACTGAAGCCTGGTGTTTCTGGGTAGAATTGATGCAGACATTCTTGAAGATGGATAAAACAACAATGATATAGTTTCTCTAAATGTAAATAATGGCTTAAAATGTGGTATGGAAGTGTTCTGGTTAGGACTATCAATGGGCTGGGCTGGCTTGATGGGCTTTCAAGCTTGGTATGCTATGGGCCAGGCATGGGCTCTTCTATCAAGCCTGAGGGCCTTGCCTGGTCTTCAAAATTAAGCCTGTTTCCAAACTGGTCTGTATTGGGTTGTGTCTAGAAGCTTGAAGTTGAAGTCCTACCATGAGTCGGCTTCTATTGATGAGTATGAATAGAGGTTTTTTTTAGTAAATAACCAGTACACATCGTATTCATTTCCTCCCTCACAAACCCCAAATTCTTCATAATACCTACACTGTAACCACCCCCCCCTCTTTGCCGCATAGGCACATGCATAATCCATTCATTATCCTCCGTGTGTGTGTTGGGGGAAATTCAGGGTAGCTTGGGAATAAGCTTGCCTGGCCTGAGCTTGACTGTCATGATAGTCCAAGTTTTGTTTATGGATAAGGCCCACTAGGATGTAGTCTAGCATTGATCTCTCCAAGATCCTTGGTATGCAAGCACCCCAAGCAGGCGTTGCATAATAGTGACTTTTCAACTACTTGTTGCTTGTTGGCTCCATTACTGTAGAAAATAAATAGGAGCTCTTACACACTTTACTATTTATGGGTTGGAACAACCCATGCACTTCAGCTGCCATTTGGGGGCCCTACTTGTTCACATTTGTTTTGCTCATGTCAACAGTAAAAGAGGTTCTAGGGTTTATGTAACATACCTCATCATCATCATCATCATCATCATCATCGTAACCTTATCCCAACTCCCAACTAATTGAGGTTGGCTACACGAATCCTGTTTTGCCATTCCGCTCAATCAAGGTTCATACCCTCAGTTAACTCATAGGTCATCAAGTCTTTTCTTACTACATCTACCCACATCCTCTTGTACCTTTACCTCGTCTTTTTAGAGCCTTCAACTTGAACCAACTCACTCCTAACTGGTTTAGTGCTCTTGATCCAAACCATCTTAAGGCTACTTCTACCTCATTACCTATTGGTGTTTCTCCTAAGTTCCCTTGAATGAATAATTTCTAATTCTATCCTTATCTTGCCACTTATCTACCTCAACATCCTCATTTCAGCTTATGCTCATACTAGGAACATGCTGTTCTTTAACTGCTCACATCAAGTCAAATGATGTGAAGCTCATGGGCTATACTTGTTCGACGCCGGTGACATCTCTTCTGCACTTGTTTCACATCTTAGAAATAAGTAGCATGTCTAGCTTTGGCACACACATTAGGTCATATGCTTTCTAGGAGCCTCGAGTTGTTATTTCCTAATAAATTTCAATTAGATGATGAATTTAAGTGTGATGTTTGTCAGTGGTGGAAACATTGTTGAACAATATTTTACCCCCGTTAAAAGGTTCTGAATCTGTTGATTTAGTTCATTCCAATGTGTGGGGTCCTGTCTCTGTTATTTATGTTTTTGAATATAAATACTTTGTTTCTTTTATTGATGAATTCTCTATTCACATGGATTTACTTAATGAAAACTAGAGGTGAAGTGTCATCCATTGTTAAAGTTTTCTACAAAATGGTTCTTATGCAATTTGATAAGAAATAAAGAAAATAGAGGTGCTTCGATCAGACAACACCATGTCATGATCTTCAGAATTATCCGTCTTCTCATGGCATTGAATTCCAAAAGTCCTGTTATTGTACTCCTTAACGGAGTTTTAGAACAGGAAAACCGCCTTCTTCTGGAGGTTATTGGATCCACTTTATTTGTGATGAATGTTCCAAAGGTTTATTGGGATGAAATGGTTCACACTACCTTCTAGTTGATTAATATTATGCCATCCCCATTATATGGAGATTGATATCATCTGAAAAATCTTCTCTTCGTCTTCTCCATGTGAAAATGACAAGTCTGCCCCACAAAGCATGGCTAGCCTTATAGCTATCTTATAAAATCTCCCATTCAGTTTGATTGGTATGTAGTGATCCCATAAAACTTCACATCTCCATGTCATCTGCCCAGATTCGCTCTGAATCTTTGAGTAGTATCCTTCTCAAGTTCTTGGCTCCATGAGTTGTCAACATCGATCGAAGCCTATAAATACAGTCTCCCTAATCGATACATCTTGTAGTGAGTAACTATTGATCCAAGATGATGGAAATGGTCATTTTTGGGTACTTCTTGGTTAGCAATCTTAATTAATTCCTGCTTCCACTCCTGTTGTCACTAAAATTGCATTACGTATACTTTTTTTAGTCTTACTAATTTTAAAACCTTTGGATTCTAAAGCATCCTTCCATGGTTCTAGCTTTGTATTTATGCACTTCCTTGTCTTGTCAATCAAAATTATGTCATTTGCAAATAGCATGCACCATGGGACCTCTTCTGGTAAATGCCATGTTAACTCTTCCATAACTAATGAAATAAAAAAAAAGAAAAAGAAAAAATGTACTCTTCTTGTTAATGTTGATCGCTGACTCTTAGTGTATGCCTACAGTAATTGGAAAGCTCAGTGGTGTCTCCGCTGGCAGTCTTCACATTTGTTACTGCTCTTAATCATGCCAATGTGCCCTCTCGAGATTCCTCTCCCAACATTCACTGGATTAAGAGCAGTAACATTTGTTACTTATCCAATGTGCCCTCAAGATTCCTCTCCCAACATCCACTGGATTAGGAATTATATGGTCTCAGGCGGAACAACTTTTGATAAAGGAAAGTGTAATTGGGGAGAGAGGGCCTTGTGTAATGAGCTGTTATTTTATCCAAAATATTTTTCTTTTTTATTCTCCATTTAATGAGTTGTAGATGTATCATAGCTTATTATAATTATGGGTTTGACATATGGCAGATGTATTCGAAATGAATCTAGATCGAGGATGGAGGTTTTTTGTTGTGGATTGGGCATCCTGTATAAATTGCTAGAGATTGTGACTTTCCTTTTTTTTTTTTTTTTTTTGCTTTGGTTGTAGCTTTTAGCTCCAGCTTGGTGTCTTTCAATAAAAGTTCAGTAACCTTCAAAAAAGAAAAATGAAAAATGATTTGATGCGAGCAACAATAGCCTCCCCCAATATCATTTATCATGTTATAATTTTCTGAATTTTAATTGGGTATATGCTGTGTAATGAGATGTGTGTCTAATGTGTGCAATGTTTTCAGTATTTAACGATATATTATGTATATCACTTGGGCGATATGAAACCCCAAGGTAGTTCTGAAATTCTTCGTATTGTGGAAGATATCGCATGATATCGCAGATATCACAACCAACCCTTTTATAAAATTCTCGATATCCATGATATCGCACTGAAACGTGGGAAGTACATGGCTTTGTTCAGAAAATTCGAAAAACACATTCTAAATCTCTTTTTCTTGATTCTCTCCACTTCTAACTAGATCTATTGTGGATTTCGACCCTTCCTCTTGAATCCCCTTTGAAGGAAAAAAAAAAAAAAAAACTTCGAGTCGGATTCAAGATCCAAGCTGATTCGGGTCAGTTTTCAATCTGGTGAATATTCTCTAGTTTTAATCCATTTATTTATTGTAAAATCATGTGAAATCAAAATCAAATAGTTAGAAATCTGCGATTCTTCATGTTATGCATGAAAAATCATGGATTTGGAGTTTAAATTTCGAGATTTGATGGAGACGTGCAGATTTGTGGAAAATTGGGAAAAAATAGAAATTCCTCCGATTTCTCCCAAATCGGGTGCAATCTTATTATCCAAATATGAAATCAAACATGCATGTAACCCGATCTAAAGATTCTTGGTAATTTGGGGATTTAAAAAAAAATAGAAATATTTGAATTAAAAATGATAAAAAATATAAATTTTTTTCTTCAAAATTCCACTTCGATCAATGATCAATTGGCCTCCATTTCAGAGTATTTATGAGTATTTAATGAAATCATCATCACATATACTCAAAATTTGGAATTTTGGGGAAGATTGGTCGGTTTGTAGAAAACTGGGGATGGGGAAAGATTGAAATTTTCCCAAATTTCCCAATCAGTTGCAATATTAGTGTCCAAACATGGAATCAAATATGTACGTAACCTGATCTAATGATTTTTGGTAATTATGAAAAAAATATTTTTTTCTTCAAAATTCCACTTCATTCAATGGTCAATTGGCCCCCATTTTAGAGATTTTTTTCTTTCTTTCAAAATTTCACTCATAATGTATATGGGTCTATGCACAATGACACACATCATTCGCAGGTATATTTCTAGTTTTCTTCTTCTTCTTTTGCTTTTGAACGTATTGCTTGTGTTTCCATACATGTCTTCTGACATTTGTAAATTATATGAATCGACTTTGAATATATTTGCATCAATTCAGTTAGACAATGCATAGCTTAGGACCCTGTACAAGGGGAACCTATTATGTGCACTGGTTTTTGTGATATTTTGATTTTTAAGTGTGTATTGATGCCTTTTTAAACAATCCCTGAAGTTTCATGGAAAATTTTGACCAATTTCCAATTGTTTCCCCATGTTTCCTAATAATAGCGATACATTACATGATACAACCGTTATATCCTATGCAATAACTGATATGTATCTGTTTCCCATGGGTGCAATACATTACTCGATAACAATACGGAAAACATTGAATATGTGTAAAACTTTAAAATCAGTTATATTTCTGTGTTAAAACTAGGTCTGGAGCTAAAAGCTATTGAAACAATCAATATATATCTGGAGCTAAAAACGACTGAGACCAATCAATATGTATCTATTTGTATCATGTGTCGGATAAAATATTTCGAAACCAAAAGAAGTGCCCAAAATCTCTAAGTGTGTGCCTAGGTGTTGCCTAGTGCCTCAGGCCTTCTTGGGGTCCTTGCACGGTTGTGCCTTGCCAAAATGCCTTTAACTACGGTGCTGTTTGGTAAACTGAAAAATTAAGCCTGAAAATTAATTTAAGTACTGAAAACTTAAAGTGCTGAATTTAAGTACTTATAAGAACTGAAAAATCTGTTTGGTAATTTATCTGAAAACTACCATTGAAAACTTATCACGGCCACAAAAGTTTCGGATCAAGCTAATATTTGTGTTTTCCCTTAATTCAGGTCTTTGTGTTCTTATGAATAGGGTTGATGGTAAATAGACATCATGGTGGGCCCTAGTAAGGTTTCAATGGTGGACATCATTGTCCCCATTACTTTCAGTGGTGTGGTCCACATGAGGTTTGGACCTGTCTCATTTTTAGGCTCATGCCTTAAAATCATCTCTTCAAATGGATAGACTATGTAGATATAATACATACATTATGTTGGGGCTTATAGAATTTGGTGACTTCAAGTACTTGCGTGGGATGGTTTCATGGATGGGAAAGTAAACAAAGAAGGATAATCTTGCCATTTTTAAATGTTAATAGGGATATTTTTATCCATTTTTATCTAAAAATTTAAAGAGAAACCACTTACTGCATTCAGCTGTAAGCTTTAAGTCAAGTTGGCCTGACTTAAAATAATCCACTTAATTTAAGTGATTTTTCCAATTAAGCACTTAAATTTTTTTAGTTACCAAACGGTCTGAATTACTAAAATCACTGAAAATATCATTTTTCAGTGATAAGTCGTGGAATTAAGTTTTACCAAACGCACCCTACATTGGTTGCTGCTGTTTTATTTGTCAGAGTGATACACTTGCCTGGGTAGCTGGAATCCCTTTCTTTTTATTCTTTTTCAGTTTATTAATTTACCTCAAACCTATTGAAACACGGATGTCATTCTTCATTGATAATTTTATTCTTAAATGTTGTTGCTGCAATCTGCAAAGGAACTTTTATATGACAGCATTCATGGCTGTATGGAGAACATGAAGTGGTTTTGCCGTATAAATTCTTTTCCCTCATTTTGTTTCTCTGTTGTTGCTTTAGTGGGTTTTCTGATGTGTATCTAAAATTATCATCTCCAATTTCTCTATATTCCCTCAAAAGCTTGGTATAGGTTTTTCATTGTATTGTCTTGAAACTGTGAAGTTATGGAAGAAACATACCTGAATATGGGGGAAAAATGTAAAATATGTTCCTGTGTGTGTGGACCTCTTGTTTTCAAAACACGCCTATGGCATGTCCATGATTGTTTAGTCACAGCAAGAACATCAACCATCCATTCCTGTCCAAATATCTTGTATTTTTTTTTTATATTTTTTTAATTTCTTTTTGTAATTTGCATTTTTGAGTTGGGAGTGACATTGATTGCTATGCAGGTCCCTGTAGCAATTTAAAGTGTCTGTGGAGTGTTTCCTCCGTGCGTCTGTGGCATGCTTCTGTTATTTGTATTCCATTTTCTTGGCCAATTCAGTGATTCATTTGAAAAACATTTTTTGACAGGGATTCCTGCCGAAATGGCAAGCAACATGTCTGAGACGCAGCAAGAGCTGCTGCCTATTTTGGAAAAAGTTCTATCCTTGGGATCCGGGAATGGTCAATCAGATGAGGCTGATGTAGCTGGGCGGAATAATTCTGTGAAGTCTAGTGAGGAACATGCAGGTCATGACATTGCTTCTGTGATTCCAGGCATGCCTGATATCAAGTAAGCCTTCCAGCAAAATTTTGTTTGTACTGTATAATCATGTGTGTGCATGCCTGGTTCTCAGCAGAATGTCTAGCAACTGTCCCTCCATAACACTTTTCCTTGTTTGCCCCTTGCAATATATGTGCATTAGTTGGCCTGGGGTAAGTACCAGGTGGGTCTACATTTGCATGCAAGTGTTGCCAATGTGGGCATCTGCCCTGGGTAAAGCATTTGCCAATTTACCATTTAGAAGCTGGCCCCAAATTACTGGGCTACATTCTAAGATGATGATAACGATGATAGACTGTTCCTTTGTGTTGTCCTGATTCAATGGTTCTGAGAGTTTGTCTCTGTGTATCCTGAACATAACATGAAAGTTTTCTGAAGTTGAATAACACAAATGCAGAAATGAAGAATCACCTAGTTCCTATATTCATCCATTTATCAACAAGAGGTTGATGCAAGTGCAGAACTGTGCATGTTTCAAGCAGGAAAACAGAATTCCCGTTGGTGATGGTAAACATTTTTTTTAATGGAACCTTTGTATTATATATTCTGATAGGGTTTAAATGGTCTTATATTTTTCCTTGGCAGGTCAGAGGGAGAAAGGTATGCCTTCCATGGAAGCAACTTGCCCTGCGTGTATTTGTCATAATCACCATCCATGGAATTCCACTTGCACTGACATTAGTTGTACATCGGATGCCACAAGAGGGGAGCAGTTAGTTAAGGCTACAAAGACGGGGATCTTGCAGCTTTCTCCAGAAGACGAAGTGGAAGGAGAAATTCTTTACTTCCAAAATAGGCTGCTAGATAATGCAGTTGCAAGCAAGCAACGCTGTGGTCTAATTCTTTGCCTCTTGTCCTTCCCATTTGAACTCTTTTGTTGTTTTTAAAACCTTTTTATTTTCCTTTATTCTCTGTTTAGGCTGCATTTGGTTGCACCAAATATCTTTAAATATCATGATATTTCATGATTAATTAGTCTAATTTGGTTCAAAATATCATGATTCATGATATTTGTTGCAACCAAAGGCAGCCTTAAAGGGCATTGGTACAAAGTCATGTCTGTTTCTGAAAAGGCATGTTGTGATTTATTAACTTATGCGCTGCAATTCTTGGTTATATCAATAACTGGGTACCTCTGTACTGACCATTTTTTGTTCAAATTTATACTTGCAGAAGATTTAATACTTCGGGTGGTGACTAATCTTCCACATGAGTTAGATGCACTGAGGAAACAAAGATGGGATGCAGTACTTGCGAAACAGTTCCTCTATGAGGTCAAGGAAGCAAAGAAACAGGGTAGGAAAGAGAGAAGGCACAGAGAAGCTCAGGCTGTGCTTGCTGCTGCAACTGCTGCTGCTGCTTCTTCTTCAAGAGTTTCAACTTTCAGGAAAGATGGACATGACGAGATTGGTGCTGCTCATCATGAGGTTAATGTTTTCATCTACTCCGTGGTCTCACATGGTTGTTAGTTAATTTAAAAGAAACTGACTGTTTTTTTTTTCTGCTAATTCCCTACAGAGTCCTGTGAAGTTGAATACTGTAAGTGGGAGGTCGCCACGAGCAAAGGAGACACTTTCAAGGTTGGCTGTTTCAAAATTAGAGCAGTCCTGAGATTTTCCAGCTGACTTCAGATCTTTCAAGGGAACACCCAAGGTCATGTGATATATGCAGACGGAGTGAGACAATGTTGAACCCGATCTTAGTTTGTTGCAGCTGCAAGGTTCTCTGGCTTTTTTTCCGCATACAATTTTATGTTTGCAACTTCTATTGCTCATTTGGTATTGACTTCTGATAGGAAACACTGTGACAGGTTGCAGTTCATTTGGTTTGCTATCGTAACCATAAAGCCTCTGTTGGCCCGTGGTACTGTGAATTGTGTGAAGAGTTGCTATCCCAATCCAGAAGCCCTAAAATTCCATCTATAAATGCTCGAGAGAGGTCATCTTTTGTTGCGCAGTGTGGTTTATGTGGTGGCACCATTGGTGCTTTTAGAAAGTCGATTGATGGACAGTGGGTTCACGCCTTTTGTGCCGAGGTAGTAGAAATCTATTTGTTGTTGGTTATCCAATTGGAGAAAGACCTGTGATTTTTTAGTTCTTACTGGAGGCCCTCAAAATGTCTCTTCAAAATTCTTTTGGTATTGTAGTGGGTGTTAGAGTCAACATTCAGAAGGGGACAACCAAATCCTGTTGAAGGAATGGTATGTGTTTGTGTAGAATTGTTGATATGAATGTTTCTTTTATGGTTCAATGTTGAAACGTGTTGACCAAACGGTCTAGTATGATGCATTGTGCTTACCACCTCTCTGAGTTGTTTACTTGTTACACTGTTGTTCTCATCTGAAGTCCCTAACTGTGTGTAATGCTTCTCTATCAGGAGGCTGTTAATAGGGAAAGAGACCTGCTAACTTGCTGCATTTGCGGTCGCAAACTTGGTGTGTGCATAAAGGTTTGCTCTCTGAAATGTTTATTATCACTATTATCATCAGTCTTGTCCCAGCTACTTGCTTTCTAAATCACCTGGCTATTCTTTTAATTTCTGTTAGTGTGACTGCAAAAAGTTTAGTTTACATGATAATGTCTGTTCTGCATGGCTGTCTTGCAGTGTAACTTTGGCAACTGCCAAAGCTCATTTCATCCTACTTGTGCTAGAAACGCGGGCTTGTACTTGAGTGTAAAGACTGTTGGAGGCAAGATTCAGCACAAAGCTTATTGTGAAAAGCATAGCATGGAGCAGAGAGACAAGGTAATACTGATTGCTTTGTAGAATGGATATCTTATGCAGTGATGAAGTTGTTTATATATTTATCTAGTAGTCAGTGATGAAGTTGTTTATGCATCATATGTCACCCTTTTATTTAATTTATTTTTTGCTCAATTTCTACAGGCTGAGACTCAGCAACATGGAGCTGAAGAGCTACAGAGCATTAAACAAATACGGGTTAGTCAGTGGTGCTCTATTTCATCTTCAGTCATGAATAGTTCGTATTTGCAGTAAATATCTGCTTCATCTGATAAATTGATTGGCCCTTTTTTTTTGCTGAAGAGCAACATGGGGCCAATCTTTTGGACGTGCTGGATGCCACTCAGCACATGTTGCGACTAATCTGGTAGTTGGACGGCAGCTTTGTTGTCCATATTGTGAGACCTGTACATACATATAGAGGTCTCGTGCGCAACTAATTGCAGATGAGAAGTTCATGCAACTAGTTGTGAGTGTGGCCTACCGTAATGTGAGTGTGACATCCAACCTGGCACACCGCACACATTCATAGTTTTGAGATCATCCAATTGTGTGATTTTGTACCATGAGTTACACTAAAAGGTGTTATTGAATGTAACTGTTCAGGTTTGTGATTGGCCATGCCACTTGTCTCGTAAAAGCTTTGGCAACATTGGCACGCTGCCATTAGCATTTCAGGCTGGCAGGCACACACTTGCCTATAGTCTAGTGGACTAAGTGAATTGGTGCATTACAGTACAACTCTAATGGGAGAGCCATTAGATCTAAATCACATGCTTGCATAATATATATTATTATGAGCTTGTTATGGTTGGACTTCATGTGTTTTTTGGAAGTCAACTGTAGCAAATGCATGACCATTGGATTAGATCCAATCACTCTCCCATGCATTATAATGCCACGATAATCTTAGGCTACTTGATGCATTTCCACACAAATACATACATGCATGGGTTGATATATATTGTAAGTGTGCACACACGTACATACAATATACATCTACATGTACTGTAGTATTTGTATATTTGCGTGTGCATGCATACGTGTTATGAGATTAGGCCCTACAGTGTTGAAATTATGGGAAGTTCCCATTGTGTTGAGCAAAATGGGCCCTTCCCTGATGTGTGCTTGTCATATCCACTCAACCAGCTGGTGCACGCTTCCATATTTTGCTTGGAGCCCAAAAATAGGCCGAACTGAAACTCAGGTGGGCCACACCACAGGGAACAATTGGGATGGGACACCATTAAATCATTCCAGATCATTTGTGGAGCCCACCATGTGTATGTGTGATTTGACGGGTGCTTAGATGCCTCCCACCAGGATGAAGGGAACCCTTGGAGATCAAGTCATTCCAGAATTCAGGTGGGCCACACCACGTGAATTTAGAGGTTTTTGGCATAATTCTACTGTTCTCTTTGGTGTGGCCTCCTTGAGTTTTGGATTGACCTGATTTTTGGTCTCTAGGGTGTACATTATGGACGGAATGGATGTTATGCATTTATGACAGTGACAGAGGCCGACAAGACTCTCTCTCTCTCTCTCTCTCTCTCTCTCTCTCTCTGTCTCTACACACACACACACACACAGATACTAGTCTGCTCCAGTGGTACAACCTGTGGGCAAGGGTGGTACTGTGCTGTTGTTGGGCCACTCTATTTATGCATCAGAAGTGTCTTCTCTCCTTTGGTGTTAAGCCTCAAAATCTGGCTGATCCAAATCTCAGGTGGACCTTACCATTGGAAACACTTTGAGAGGGGACTTCCACCATTGATTTGTGTGGGGCCCACCATGTTGTCTGTAGGACATCCTGTCTATTCATCTGAGTTATGCACCTCAGACGATGAATAATGCAAAAACCAGGTCATTCTGAAAATCGGGTGGGCCCCCGGCGGAAATCAATGTTGGGCGTTCCGCCATGTTCCCCTTTGAATTGTTTACTGCATGTGTGACCCACCCGAGGTTTGAATTGACCTGATTTTGTTGGACCATTGGCTAAAGGTGGGGGGTTGGATATGATGGATGGCTTGGATGACATGCATACCTCACATGGGTCCCACAATAGTCCGGTGCCACTGTAGCACACCTCATATATATATGCATACCTTGCATGGGTCCCACAATAGTCTGGTGCCTGCTGGAGCACACCTCATATATATGTATGTATGTATGTATTTATTTGGAGTGCGCTCGCATGATACAGGTACCGCCACAACTTGCGGTTGTATCAGCTATTGTGGAGCCTGTGTGATGTGTGCAGATTCATCCACCTCTTCCATCATAGACGTGTTCTCATTCATTGTAGAGCCTTAAAATCAAGTTGGTACAAGATTTGCTCATTTGCTCAATAATGAAATATTCAACATTTTGATGTTCCTGATTCCAAGATCACCACAGCTAATGGGCCCTGCAAATGTAGTCCCAAGAAACACGTGGTGCTTCTGATATCAAGGATAGCATATAAATGGGCAAACTGATAAGGACCGACTTGATTGGTGTGATTCTACCCCTGAGAGATAACAATAGGGCATTTTATCAAGGATAGCATGTAAATGGGCAAACTGATAAGGACCAGCTTGATTAGCGTGATTCTACTCTCAGAGATAACAATCTCTTTCCAAGATGCTTTCTATTAAACTTGTGAATCACTGCATCCCACACTGCTTAGCTAGTTGTACCAGCAGACAGAGTCCCAGGTGCTTCAAAGGAAATCAGGAATGCCAGTCTATTCCATTTGCATCAGCTCTAATTCTTCTTTTAGAAAAAATTAACTCTTAATCTAGAGACAATATCAAATCAGATTAGAATATCTTTCAAAATCTCATTGAATCCATCACCAAATAGTAAGGTATCATCTGTGTATTGCACATGCATCACCCTGATTTCCCCAGCAGAAACACTCATGCCTTGGATGAAGTCTGCGGCAATAGCACTTTTTCAGTGATTGGAAAGAAATTCCACAACAACAGAGCAATGGAGAGAGTGGGTCGCCCCGATGGATGCCTCGCTCTGCCTTGAATAAGCCCACAAGGATGCCATTGAGAAGGCTTAAAAAACCAGGGGACACAATACTTGCCTTGATCCACTGGAACCAGTTTGACCCAAAACCCATGTGACCCAATAAGACCCAGATTCTAGACTTTACACAATCGTATGCTTTCTTCATATCCAACTTGTAGGCCAAGAATCCTTTCTTAACAAATTCATTGATCAACTTATTAGCAATAAACGACCATTAAGGACCAATCCACTGGTGATAAAAGGTGCTTCGAGAGGATGATATCATCCTACCAATAACCTTCCAAGTCTTCCTGCCGGCCTTGTAAAGGTTTGTAATAAGGTTGATCAGCCTAAAATTGGATATCGCCTTGGCATCTTCTTGTTTGGAATAAGCGTGATGAGAGTAGCACCAAAGACTTTACCACATAAGCCCGATTGTGGAAATCAACAAACACATCCATAAGACCAGATTCGGTCACTTCCTAAGAGGCCTGATAGAAGGCCATGGGAAGCCATCATGCCTAGGGGCCGATCTCCTGTCCATGAAAAAGGTTCTACTGAACCTCTTCAATGGAGAAAGACACTTCTAGCTCAGAAGCTTTTCCACAAGACTGTCACAACGCTCATCCTTATCATGCACAGATACCTCCAGCACTTGGATTGAGGATATTTTGTTGGCTCTCCCCAACCAACTTGTCATCTTGTGAAAATATGGCATTTTCTATCACCATCAATCCATTTTTCTCTGGATTTCTGTCCCTGAAAGTTTCTTCTATGCCTAAGGGATTTCAGTGTAGATGCAGCCACATCTTGCCTGAGAGCTGCTTCTGGAGAAAAAGAACCAACTGATTCATTATCTCTATCCAACTCATTGAACTCCTGCTGCAAGGATATTTTGTCCATATTGATGTTACCAAACATGCTCTTTCCATTCCTTTAATTTACTCTTTAATAACTGTAAGGTTGGCTCCTTCTGCCTTTGCCAAAATAACAGTGTACTTCCATGTCCATGTTTAAATGCCCGGCGTCAGTCTTGCACCGTCTTGAGAAGCTTAGAGGAGACTTCTTCTGGAGAGGCAATAACGAGGGGTGGAAGTTCCATTTGCTTCGGTGGGATGAGTTGTGCAAGCCGATTCTGGGGGGAGGGGGGGTTTGCTCGTCTCAGGCCGTTGGCCTTGGAAAATGGATATGGAGATTCTGGTCAGAAGGGGGCAGCAAATGGAGAGAGTTAGTTGCCTCTAAATATGGGTCCCAAGACAGAGGGTGGTTTGTGAAAGTCTCCTCCCTCTACAGAGCATCTGGAGCTTAGAAGGCTAATAGGCTATAGTGAATACGGAACACTTGGTGTGTGCAGGCATTGGCTTTGCCTTGGGAAATGGAAAGCACATTATATTTTGGGTTGACAGGTGGTGCGGCGATAGGGCATTGCGGGAGATTTTCCCCAATCTGGCTTGCCTGGCTCTCGATCGATTTATCGTTGTGACGAATTGTTTTTCCTATGGAGGTTTAGGAAATAGCTAGGTCCCTCCATGTCGCAGGAATATGAAGGATGAGGAGATTGCTGAATTTGTTAGCCTGATGGAGCTCCTATATAATCTTACATCTGATGATCAATCCGATGACTGGATCGTGTGGAATTTCCATAAATCAGGGTAGTTTTCGGTCAAGTCGTTTTGCGATATGGTCTCCAACTCAATCCAAGGACCTTCTATAGCTCATCTTTTTCATCATTGGTTCTATGGGGGCCTTCCTTGAATCGTGGTATTTACTTGGCCGCTGGGCAGGAAAAGAATTTTAACTATCGACAATCTCGAAAGAAGAGTCCTAGTTCTCCCCAATGTTTGCTTGATGTGCATGGACAATGAGGTGACGATAGATTATCTCTTTATTCACTGTTCCTTCATTTTGAAAGGTGTGGAATTATTTTCTGTGCACATCCAACATGGCTTGGGTGATGCCAAAGTCAGTGGAAGATTTGCTTTGGGCCTGGCATGGGGGAGGATTAGGGAAGGGCGGCAAAGTCTTATGGAGGCTCACTATCTTGGCAGATTTTTGGGCCATTTGGGGAGCTAGAAATGGGAGATGTTTCCACAATGTGGATGAGACTTTGGAAAATATCATCATAAGGATAAAGGGTATGGTGTCGGATTGGGCTTCGTATGCGAAGGGAGTGTCGTCTGGCACTTCTTTCTAAGTTTGTCTTGGTTTTTGTTTGTTGTTTTGTCTCGCTGCTCGCGAGCTTTAATAAAATTTCGTCATCTTTCAAAAAATAAGCTTTGTGCCAAAATGAAGGTTAGCTCTCCCATTAGAAACTACAGAGTTGCAACTCTCCTATACACTGGCTTGAATAATCTGGATGCTGTATCCACTTCATCTTGGATATGAAAGGTTTAGGGTCCCATGACTTTAGGGAGGAAGAGAGAATGACAGGGATATAAATCTATCTAAAGCACATATGATGGGGATATATTGGTTGTTGGACCAAGCGAACTTGGCACACTGTAGCAGAAGATCGATTAGATCCCATTGATCATCAATCATGAAGCCATTCATGCTAGTCATGGTATTCTGTAACGGTAATGGTGGTTGTAACCAGTGTTTGAAATATCGATATCACGTTACGTATTGCACCCTTGGGATACGGATATGTATCGGTTATCACATGGGATATATCAGTTGTATCGCGTAATGTATCGCTGTTGTTGGAAACATGGAGAACATTGGGAAATTGGTCGGATTTTTCAATGAAACTTCAATGATTGTTAAAAAAGACATCAATACACACTTAGAATTTAAAACATTACAAAAAACAAGAAAACAAGTGCACATAATAGGTTTTCTTTATATGGTGTCCTAATCTGTGTGCGGTTTAATTGAATTGATGCAAGTATATTCAAAGTCTATTTATATAATTTATAAATGTAAGAAGACATGTGGAAACACAAGCATTCAAAAGCAAAGGAAGAATCACTAGACTAGGTTACATACATGTTTGATTTTATGTTTGGACATAAAGATTGCAACTGATTTGCGAGAAATTGAAAATTTTTAATTTTTTCAATTTTCCGCAACTCGGCCCATCTCCTCCAAATCTCGAAATCGAAGCTCCCAATTCATAATTTTTCATGCAAAACATGAAAAGTCATATATTTGTAACAATTTGAAATTGATTTAACATGATTTACAGAAGAAGAAAAGGATCGAAAATGCTCATTGGATCGAACCTATGGGATATATCGCACTACTTGTGTGTTTCGTATCGCAGAGGTGGGATACAAGATATATCGTGAGATATATCGGCCGATATCGTCGATATTTAAAACACTGGTTGTAACAATCACCACAATTATCGTCCATTAGTCATGAAGCCATTTGTGTTAGTCATAGTATTTGGTATTGCCACCACCGTTACTGTTACATTTTTTTTCTTTGAAAAAGCCTTGTATCGGCCTTGTAATGGACTGTTACGAGGCAGTTACGGGCTGCTTTTCGGTATCGGCCGTCACGACCTTGTAATGCGCAGCGATGGGTTTTTGCATATGTTGGTGCCAGTTGTCATTTGCAAAGCCCCGATTTGCTTGAAGCTGAATCTAGTATTTGTTAAAGTCACCGTGGGATGTTTCACTAGTTCAGAATACAGTCTAGCTCATTCTAGAAATCAGGTCTTATTGCACAACCATTGGGACTGTAAAACTGAAGGTAGGGCCCATGGCAGACAAGATCTCGCCAACTGAAATAGGTGATGGGGAGGCCTTTTGGTAACCGTTGAAGAGATCTAATTCAATGATTTGACACTCCAATTCACCACAATACCCCAGGTCTACTCATTGCTTGGTTGCAATCCCAATCACAATCTGAGCTATCCCACACTTCTGTGATTAAGCTTGCATTAAGAGACTTTATTTATTTTTTTCTTTTTTTCTTTTCTGTTCTTGAGTCATAACAACATCTGCTCTAATTGACTGAACTGTACACCCTTTCATCTCTGCTCTGTCAGCCCCTTATATTTAAAGAAATGATATTCATCCGGGCATTGTTGCAAGATGTGTTGTCCTTGTAGGTGACTTCCCCACTTGCCTGTCTTTGTAATTAATGTTTGATTTAAGATACATTAGCTCCTTGTATCTTTATGGTTTCTTTGTAGTTGAAGTATCCTAACCGAGCTAGATGCCTTTTTTGTGCTTGATGTCTGCAGAGAATGATGCAAAATTGATCTTCCTTCCCAATGATGTCAACTCCAATTGGTTTGGGCAATCTTCATCACATTCTTATTAACTCACCTAGATTTAATTGAATCGCTCCCCGACAATGTATTAGGAGGATGCTTGTCAATAACCACAAGAGCGACCTTAGAGTCTTCTAGTTAATGGTTCTTAGTGATCACAGTAGGACAAGGGCTATCCATCAACGCTAGGTCTCCAGCAAGCTGCAAGGGTACTAAATTATGCACGATGGAGCTACTGGGAGCACCCAAAATTGACAAGGCTTTGGATCATGTCCCAACCACAAAAGCTCCACCTTAAAGTGAAAGATACGACAAGGGCTACTTTAGAGTCTTCTAGTCAACGGTTCTTAGTGATCATAGTAGGACAAGGGCTATCCACCAATGCTAGGTCTCCAGCAAGCTGCAAGGGTGCTAAATTATGCACGATGAAGCTACTGGGAGCACCCAAAATTGACAAGGCTTCACAAAAGCTCCACCTTAAAATGAAAGATACGAATCCTTGGAGCTGGTTGCATTGGGAGAGAATGTGGAAAATGAACCATGGGAGCCAAAGGGGAACCTTTAGTGACTGTTGCCACTATCCATATTGTTTAACTAAATAGAGTGAGAGTACTTGAAGGTTGAAAGCAAGAGGGAATTGCAAAGAGAGAAAATTGGTAGAAGGGAGAGACCAACGCTGTTGTCTAAAGAGAAGATATTTTTATATGGAGGGAATTGGCCCCCTACATCATTTGATTTGGGCCATCAGTAGCTCAAGGATGCATGCCCTCCTTTGCCTACCACGGTACTTCCCAGCCAAAAGGTTTATATTATCAGATGCATTTGACAAAGAATGTGTAGGAGGAGAGCCCTCAGGATGACGCACATCTACCAACTTCCTACATACAATCAATTTTTTTGCTTGGTTTGAATTATGGCTTGCCACATGTTCTTCACCCTTACGAGGTAAGACCCTACAGTTGTGCAGTGTATTGGACTTTTTTGGTCTTGAAATTGTGACAACTGATGAGTTCGCTGATTGCCTCGTTTACAATCACTCTTTAAGTTGCACATGTTGAGACCTGGCATTGCACATTGTTGAGAGCCAATCCTTCCACTCTTACCCCACCAGCACATGTCGGTGTTTGTCGACGTGGATTGTTGACAACTCTAGTTGTTGACATGTCCTTCGAAACTCCTCTTCGATTGTCCTGTCCATTTGCCAAGCGTTTTGATATTGTCAGACACCTTACATTGGACAGAGGCGATGGGGAAAAGGTTCTTTGGTGATGGACGGGCCACTGGGGTGAGATTTAGCGCGTTAGATTACCTTCGGAGATTCAATGAAAGTGAGCACCGGAAACAGTTGTCGACCTCCAAGTTGATCACATTTCTGACGACTACCTCTAGTAGGACCACTAGCAATAACATTTTCACACGAGCATATATGGGAAGATTCTCTCTGACGATCATCATCATCATGCCTCATCCCAATTAATTGGGGTTAGCTACATGAATCCTATTCCACCATTCCACTTTATTAAGGGCCATAAGGCCATAGGGCATCGAGTCTTTTCTTACCACCTCTACCGACGTTCATTTGGGTCTTCCTCCTACACTTTTAGAATTTAGAGCCCTGTACCGACTCACATAGGGCATCAAGTCAAGTGCCTGTTAGCCTAGCTGGTTGACGCCTTGGCGTTTCAAACAGTAGGTCTTAGGTTCAAGACATACTGACTGCACCGGTGGGTGCATTGTGTTACTGACCATGTGGGTGTGTTGCGCAACTAACAGGGTGGGTGCATGTGCATGACCAACAGAATAAAGATTCACCTTTCAAAAAAAAAAAAAAAAAACTTGTATTGACTCACTCTTGGCCGGCGTGGTTCTTTGTCTCTGCTGCACATGACTAAACCTGTAAGTCTTCTTTCCCTCATCTTATTACCTATTGGTGCTACTCCAAAGCACCCTAGAAGGCATTCATTTCTAATTTTATCCTTCCTCGTCATGCCACTCATTCATCTCAACATCGTCATTTTAGCTGTACTCATCCTATGAACGTGTTGTTCTTTAATTGCCCATTCTATACCATAAAGCATGGTTGGCAAGATATTCCTAATGGTAACGGTGGCCATCATGGCTACCGCCCTTACCATTATGATATGGGCTGTAATGACCCAATAATGTGTAACGGTTTCAACTATTACCGTTACATAACCATTTTTTAATACCTTGATGGCTGGTATTATAGCTGTCCTATAAAAGTTCCCTTTCAGTTGGAGTGGTACATGACAATCACATAAAATTCCAGAGGCACAACTGCATTTCTTCCACCCAGCTTGAATTCTATGGGCAACATCATTCTCAATCTCCCCTCTATCATAAATTATCAACCCAAGATATCGAAAGTGGTCATTTTCGGAAACTTCTTGGACAACAATCTTAACTAATTATTTGTTTCTACTCTTATTGTTACTTAAATTGCACATTGAATCCTTTAAATTCTAAAGCACCCCTACATAAATCTAGCCTTTTGTTTACTCCCTTCCACGTCTTGTCAATCAAAACTATGTCATCTACAAACAGCATGCATCACGGGTTCTCTTCCTCTGAATGCAAGATTCTCTCTAATGATATTGTCGATTTCAATCACCTTCAGATGAGTGGAGAACTCAGATTAACCAGCACTGAATTTGTCCATGCTTGATTGGGATTCTATACAGTGAGACTGACACCCCTCTGTTCAACCCCACCTGAGACTGTCCATTTCTCCAGAGAATCAAATCTTAGATCCTTCTAGATGTTTTCATTGCTGCTGAATTGAAACATTTCTTCTGTAGAGGTGAAAGTGTATGGTCTTGGGGATTCCATACAGCGAGACCGACACCCCTTTGCTCAACCCCACCTGACTGCGCGTCCATTTCTTCAGAGAATCAAATCTCAGATCCTTCTTGATGTTTTCATTGCAGCTGAATCGAAACATTTCCTCCATCGAGATGAAAGTGAATGCTTGGGACATTCTAGCAATCTTGTTCTTATGATGCTCCATAGGACCACTTGAGAATGTTTTAGATAAAAGTGAGGGAGAACTCACCATGGGAAGCCAAAGCAATTAAACCTAACTCCAACACCTTGGTATGCCTTTCAGAGATGGTCTTGGGGACTTCGATCACTCATTCTACATACAGAGCAAGGCTATCCTTCTTGGTTATTTCAGAAGGAAGAACTACTCACTGGAGCAATTTGAGAGACTTCTACCTTCCGCTGAAGACCTCTCATGAGTGGGCATGCCGGAGTGGTAGATTGAGACTGAAAGCAATTGTAATTACTCAAATCTTTGGCCTCTCAGACATTAATATGCTTCCCACCTAGTAAGTCCCATGCGTGACTTCGATGGTCTTGAATGCAGGGTCCATGTAATGATACCTAATGAAAAGCGAAACCATGGCTTGGTGCCTGCCTTCCTCAAAATGTGTGCATGCCTCGCCATCCCCCAATCGTTGAAAAACTTACTTCATATCATCTCATGAGATAAAAAAGGGATTATTTCAAATGAAGATTGAGAACAAATCCTTCTTTACTTGTGTATGGTGGTCATCTTCCAATCTATTTCTGTCTTTCCCTTCATAGAGCGTTCAATCTATCTGGCTTTTTTATGATGCCCTATCAAAAGTGGTTACTTAATTTTTAATTGTTTAATATGAATCAATGTACTCCATCTGTGCAATTTTTGGGTGTCCCGTGTTGCTGAGTCTCAAATAACTGTTATGTATAATATGTAAGTGAGTCTGATAATTGTAAAGTTCATGCAAAAATCTTGACTGTATACACGAAGCGTGAAGAGAAGTAGTAACATATTTGGGTTCAAGAGCGGGAAAGTGTCAATTTCAAAACATTAGAAAGTAAATGCTAGCCTGAAGCACAATTTGAAGTGGGAGCGACACCTAGTTAGAAGGTCTCACCCTAAAATATTCCAATAACTGTCTGCAAACAAGGCCCACTAATTATCTGTTAATTTTCCTACTTCTTAGAAAGAAACACTAACAAACTTGTGATTAAAGTTTCCCAACTAAACTAGGAAACAATTAGAGACAAAATTGGTTGCAAAATCCAATTGAATTACTTAATAGCTCTAAAAAAAAAACCAGAAATATGTATGAAAGTTTACATACGCTTCCAAATACCAATGGGATTCAGTGGATAGACCTAAGCATTCCATTGATGGCATTAATAGCTCTTTAAAAAAAACAAGAAATACATATGAAAATTCCTACATACGCTTCCAAATACCAATTGGATTAACTGGATAGACCTAAGCATTCCATTGGTACCATCATGGCCTACTATGGGCTGCATTAGCGAACCTATGATAATTATATTTGCATTACTTTATAGAGTTCAGCAACAATTTTTTTTCAGCACTTTTGAGGCAGAGACATCAAAATGAAATATTTACCTGATTGGATGTCCTTGGAATTTCCTTTGGCAGGTCGAACTGGAGAAGGTGCGTCTTCTTTGTGAGCGGATTATCAAAAGAGAAAAGCTGAAGGTATAAACTGATTCACCCATAATGCAGTGGGATAATATATATATATATATATATATATATATATATATATATATATATATATATATATATATATATATATATATATTGTTTAGTGCTTCTGGTTTCATTTTTTCAGGGT
This sequence comes from Liriodendron chinense, assembly GCA_003013855.2. Lineage (NCBI taxonomy): Eukaryota > Viridiplantae > Streptophyta > Magnoliopsida > Magnoliales > Magnoliaceae > Liriodendron > Liriodendron chinense. Next base: position 11,703,171 of record ML058513.1, read on the forward strand.
GCTAGTTTATATATTTATTGCAACGAAAAGGCTTTGGCATTGAATGTCTTTTCACCTCCTTAAAGCAGTTACGTGTTTTTTGCAATAGAAGTGCAATGTTCACTACAAACATGTTAATTGAAACTTCTGATTATGATTGCATGGAGACATCGCATATGTGGATGCGTTTGCCTATTTGTCCTTTTGTTACGACCCTTCTTCGATGCTCTCTCTAGAATTGAATATGGATTTAAAAAATTGAATATTCTTCCTCCTCTTTCTTACATCTTCCCATTATTATTAGCAAATAGGGAAACCAATAAACTGCAGTCAAGCGAAGTATATTAGAAGTTACCAACTGAAAGCGTTCATGAGCAACTCTACAATGACGAAGAAAGAGTAGACCATCCTTGCTGCTTTTTAAGACAGTTCTCAGTATCTGGTGCACGTTCCTGGACCCCTTTGGGATATATTAGGTTATGCTGATTAGCGTGTTGGGTTGGTATACCCTTCAAAATCTGTGGCAGAATCTTGTAGAAAATGCTCCCTCAGGCTCTCTTATGGGGGTGCCGAAGGAAAGGGACAAAAGGATATTTGAAGATAAATCTTCCTTGACTGAATGGCTCTTCAAGAAAATCAAGATGTCTCTGATTGGGTAGGGCCATATCTCAAAGGAATTCAAGGGAGTTTTCCTTTACAATTTGATTTGAGGTTAAAATGTTGCAATTAATGATTGCTGCAGGCTGGTGTGATTGTTTGGTGATCTCCACCTCTGTCGGGTCAGTGGAAGCTGAATATGGATGGTAGCTCAATGGAAAACTGAGGTTGGTCAGTAGGGGCGTCAGGGATGACCAAGCCTGGATCAAGCTGGTCTTCTCGGGATTTGCTCGAACCAAGCGTAATTCAAAACAATAAGAACTGATCTGAAGATTATCAGAGGTTTTGCGGATTGTTCAAGGCTTATCATAAAGGGTGACTCCAAGAGTGCTGTTATGTGGGTCTCTGTTTGTAGGCTGGCTCTTTGGAGGCAGCAATTTATTGTAAATGAAATTAATAGGATGTTGTGGTCTTTTTCTGTAGTCTGGAATTCTTTGTACATTGGAGATACTTATCCATTGCATTAGTAGAAAACGTCCCCTTCTTTCCTTAAAAAAATCGCTATTAAAAATTTATTGAGGAAAATCTGTGTCTTATGTGCATGGAGGATGAAGATATGATTGATTTTCATCCATTGTCCATTCGCCAAGAAGGTGTGGGAATATTTTTTGTCGTCATTTCAGGTGGATTGGGTTATGCCAAAATCAGTCCACGATTTGCTTTGGGCATTTGGGGGGGGGGGGGGGGGGGGGCAGGTAAAGCTTGTTGGCAGCTGCTTATTATGGCAGTGATGTGGATTATATGGGGTGCTATGAATGGGCGTTGTTTTCGGAATGTGGAAGAGGGTAAATGAGGTGATTTATTAGGTCACTTATCTAGTGAAGGATTGGGCGGTTTTCGTTAAGACGGCTCCAGCCGGTCTGCCTTTTTAGTTTTGCTTTATTGTCGGGTTTTGTTTCTTTCCTCACTTTGCGAGTTTTTCTAATAAAATGCTGTTATCTCTAAAAAAACAAAAAATTCTGGTTACAAAGCCCATCTCCTTTTTAGTTTACTCTATGATGTATGAAACTTGTGCTGCACCAAGTATTGTTATTGTGGAAAAGCAATCTAGATTGTTGTAGCTCACGCCATCTTTTTTTTTTTTTTAAATTATTTGTGTGGAAAGCAATCTAGATCATTCTTGCTCACACCAATGTCCATATACATTGTCCATTTTAGAAGAAAAAGGCATTTTACTACCTTCCTCCATCTAGGGCCCTTGATCTATGTTCATTACATGTCCATTCATTATCTACGTTCATTGCATGTCCATTTAGACTACATGTTTGTGCCATTAACAAAACTAACTTCATTATTGTTGCATTATCTCAACCAGTTGGGGTTAGCTTTGCATATCCTGTTACCTGAATCATATTTAAAACGGAATTCTCATGAATGCTTGGCATTTGTACTACAAGAAATTAATATCTTCTTACTTAATCGGCTAATATTACCACCTTATCAAAGATTTGTTTTGCCTGTTCAAAATTGCTTTAGGGAGACATGAATTCCATCACGTCACCTCATCGTCGATAATGAAACTCATGACTCTTGCCAGGTTGATTAACTGACGCAGGACAATGGGCTAATCAATATGATGCGGAATGAAACTAAAGCGGAGATGTATAACAATGAATAATTAAATTAAATGTACTCAAATCACATGTGAGGAAATTCAATCAGGCAAAAATTCATGCAGCATAACCATAAACCACAAACATGTAATGAAAGAACTACAAAATCCCAAAGGCCCACCCATGGAAGGTAGAACTTCCATGTCCAAGCATAGAGTTAATCTTAAAATCAAAGGAAGGGACTCTAGGGTTCCTAGGGTATGGCTAAAATTACAGATTAAGGGGAATTAAGGTTAGGGTTAAGGTTTAGGTGATTTGGAAATTAGGGCTATGGGAAGGTTGAAATTCGGATTTCGGTGAAAGGGGATGGCCAAATTTGAAAGTAGTATGAGCTTAGGTTAGGTTTGAAGGATTTGGATGGGAAAAACGAAGTTTAAAGTTGCGTGGGCCTATGCCAAATGAAAAACGATTCAAGGATTGAGGGTTTTGGCTTTGTATTCAAGAAAAATCAAAAGATCCATCAATCGGATGAAAATAAACAATAAAAATACTTTTATTCGTAGAGAAGAAGAAGAGAAGAAGGATGGTCGGCATCACACCGTTAGCATCACACCAAAAAGGGCTCCAATCACTGGAGGGTTCATGCTCATCTCAAGCTATGAAAGGTTTTCTCTCAATAATTAATATAGCATAATAGAAAATAGGGTTTCTAACAAAACTCATATAACCCACGTCTGAAAAAAGTGCACTAAAGTGCCTAAACTAAAAAAAAAATGACAAAACGATGCCTAAATAATTCGGTTCGCGCGCACAGTCGGACTGTTTGCCAGAACTGTTGGACCGTTCAACTGTGTTCTGTTGGACCGTCCGACAGATCCGGTAGACCTTTCGATAGAACCCAGAACTGGTCCTATCTGCTGGTCCTGCTCCCTGGTCCTACTATGCTCTATGCTTTTGTTGCTCGCGTGCTCCTCAAATGTCGTCGAACCACAACGAGATGGGCGCGACACGTCTCCTACATTGGTAGACTTGGGAAAAGGATCGTAATGGTCTAATGTCCCCATCATTAACTAGTAGTATGCAATATTTCTCTTTTTCACCTAGCAGGTTAATAATTATAAAATGTACATCAAAGGAAAGATGCGTTTTGTGATAAATCGTATATATCATTCCTATGACCCCGTTTGTTTTCGAGATTCGTTTAGTTAAACCTTTTCGTCATTAATGTCGAAAACAATTCTTCAAGGCTACTCAGGTATGGGGTTTAGTTGATTGAATGATTTGCTTGTGAGATGAATTAATTTTCTCTCTTTGGAATAGCACATAGGGGCTAGGGCTGTCAACGGACCGGATCTTGGTCCGGATCCGCTCCGATTTTATCGGATTTGGATCAACAGGTCGGATTCGGATCTTGTTAATCAAATCCATTAAAAATTCGGGTCGGAAGCGGATCACCTTGGATCCGCTCCGTTTTAGATCCAATTCGAATTTAAAATGAATTAAATAATATTATATATAAATGCATATAAAAAAAAACCCCCTAATACTCCGATCGCACGCATCCGCACCCCTCTCGCTCCCAACCTCCCTTCTCCCTCTCCTCTCTCTGTCTCTCATCTTCTCAGCTCGGCGGCCCCAGCTCTCTTTGCCTCTCTCCCTCTCCTCTCATCTCCCGACTCCCAAAGGCCGCGTCTCAGCTGCCCGGGTCGGATCAGCCGAATCTCAATCGGGTCGGGTTTCAGATCAAATGTTTAGAGATCCGTCAGATTTCGGGTCGGAGTTGGATCATTCGGATCACAAATCGGGTCAGATTCGGATCAGCCCCGTTCCACTTCAAATCTGATCCGTTGACAGCCCTAATAGCACACCTATGGAACTGGCTAGTGATAATCTTTGTATGAAATTGACTATTGTAAGATAAGAATTGACTCATCATCATCATCACTTTGTAGCTTTGTCACAAGCTTCTAAATGTCAGTCCCAGGAGGCATAGAACCGTGCCAAAAAAATGATGATGTGGGGCATCTGGGACTATACGTAACATGTATCGGACAATGTGTACTTGTTAGACAATCTTTTTTAGTTTTTTTTTTTTTTTTTGCCCAAAAAATTATCGAGAAAATAAGAAAAATGCAAAACATGTGAATCTATCAAATTTTTATGTGTTTTTAACATTTATTCAATGGTGTATGAGACTGTTCTTTGATGAGAATGTTATCTATTGGCTTGACTTGCTAAAAGTCAACCTGATATGCCCCATCTGTACACTAATCAAGCATCATTTTGTGAATTAGGGCCCATTTCATTGAAATACAACAAAAAGAAGATGAAAAAAAAAAAAAAACAGCTGGAAAGAAGTGTCGGTTTGCCCCTTTGGATTTTCCCAAAATGGTCCATTCCTCTCCAGTTCATCAAATCCCACTCAAATCTTGTGTTTTGATCTACAAAATATGCCTATATTTAGTCTAAAAGCACTTTTGTGCTTCTTCCATGGTTCAAATTTGGAAAGAAATGGAGAAGAGAAATTTTGGGGAAGAATTTGAAAGGGGGCCATTATGGATGTTTCATTGTGAATACTTATGAGGGGATCCCCCATCCAGATGCAGCTACAATATGGCTGTGTGTGTCATACATGCTTGATGTGATGTGTTCCTTCACAGAGATCTTCGAAAAATGCATGGAGCATTCTTTAAAATAGTTATGAAGAATGGGTTACCTTGGTTTTCTAGGCAGTGTTTCCCTGATATTCTCCAAGATACATTTGGTGTCACTTTTTAGTTGACATTGTAATCTTGTCTATGATTCCAGTTATTGTCAGAGGTGAGTCCATGTTTTGCATTTTTTGTTTGAAGTCTCTACAATTTCCAATTTTAGATAAGCCTTGTCATGTTTCCTCTCTTTCCCCCCCCCCCCCCCCCCCCCCCCCTTTTTTTTTAAATCTTTGTGTTGCCTTAAACTGGAAATGGTTTTTGGACCTTTTTTTTGAAAGATGATCATTTATTGGGCAAACAATCAAAAGAGAAAATAACATAGGATAAAAACAAACAACACAGAAAAAAGAAAAGAACTTGAACCAAGACCCTAGAAATATTCAGGACTAAAAACAGGACTGCACCAGCTATGAAGGGAACAAACACCCACCATTAGTTAACCTATTCCCTAACCAAACCAGCTACCCTGTTAGCAACTCCTCCGTCCCGTCTTCTTGGAATTACAGAAACAAAGATTATTTTGCTCCAACCAGATAGCCCAAAAAGAAGCCAGAAACGCCAATCTCCACATCTTTCTGCCTAAGCATCCTTCATGGTCAGAGTGCCAGGAAAGAAACTGGTCAGGAACTGCGGCGGGCATTACCCAGGAGACTGAGGCCACACTTACTATCCAGGAGAACGAACAGCGAAGAAACAGGTAATCCACTGACTCTTCTGCATTGAGGCAGAACGGATGCTTATTGGGGACAATGAAGGATCTTTTCTGCAGGTTGTTTGTTAAGATTCAGTTTCTTCCAGCAGCTAACCAGACGGGGGGGGGGGGGGGGGGGGTTTCCGTATTACCAAAGGTTTTGGACCTTATTTCACGTGCTCGTCTCCCAAATAGCTAGAAAATTGGCACTCCACTTAAGTGAACATGACATACTGCGTGGAGATCATATTGATTGCATCCATCTTGCACTGGCAAAAGAAAGTGGGTGTGGCAGAAGAAGCAATGGGTGCATTGTCTGTTGAAGCAGACACATTATGTGCACTACAACCATACCTAGCAACTTAGTTATCTAGCCCTGCTCCACAAGTCGTTCCCCCCAAGTGGACTTGGTTAGAGAAAGCCCCATATACCAATGCAAGGTATGCTAGAAGAAGGAATTGGTGCATCGGCTGTCGGAGTAGATATGTAATGCACCCTACTCGTAGTGACTTTCTGTAATTAAGTCCACTTGGGGTGAATGACTTGTGGTTAAGGGCTAGATTACTAAATTTTGCACTGTCAAAGATGGTGGTAACTCATCTTCTTGTAGCATACAGATCCAAGCTATCCAAATTGTGGGTCCCATTGTGGATGGAGAAATATCTAAACTCACACTGATCTATCAATCCTACCCATCCCATTAATGGCTAAGAAATGAATTGTTAAAAGTAAAATACTGAGGTACATTTTTCAAGGGAACAATTAGATGGTTAATATTGTCTTCTCAGTGCAATTTTCCAGTTATGATCTATTCGCAGTTGTGTTAAACATTTGAATGGTCTATATTTCTATGCAACTATGCCATGCAAACATTTGAAGAGTCACCGTCAATTTTTAAATGGTGCTAACTAACATTAGAGACTAATGAAAATCACTCCCACATGTTGCTCAGTTAGCGAAATTGCCCCACCCCATGTTCCTATGTGAGTTATGCCAGAGTTTTCGATTTGTTACTTATATAATGTCAGATTGATCTGTAAAGAATTCATGAAGTTGAGCAAATGCTTTTTGAGGCTACGCGACTTCACTAGTGAAACAATTGCGACGAGGGAAGGGAATTACCAATACAAATTCTAGAATGGTGGATATCCCTCCTTGGGTGAGGAATAATGCTAAGACACTGCCCTATGAATGTTTGGTTTCTCATGATCTTATTGATATTTGAATGGAAATTGTGGTTAGGGATGCAAGCAATTTTTTTAATTTTTTTATATGTTTGTTTATTTATTTTTAGGTACTGAACATGGGCACATGCCCTGTGAGATGCGAGTGTGGACTATTTTTGAAGTTGATCTTGGAAATGTTGAAGTATAAAGACAGGTATAATAATAAAATTCAAATAAATTCTCTTAACTTGATCTGGGGTGAAAATGTGGCAAATGGTGACTTGTCCCTATTGCTAGATATAGAGAGGTTCAAGGTGGAGTAAGCTCTGGTATCTGGTATTGGGAAATGGGGGAAGTCAATAGTAAAGGTATCAAAATGTTAGGTTCTACTTTGGAATTAGGAAGGAAAGAATTGCTAGGGTAATTATGAATGTGAAGCCATGAAATTGGTGGGGAAAAGATGGTGGAATTTGAGGTATAATTTTCAGGGAATTTGACCTGATGCAAGTCATTCTCATTGGACAACTTTCTCTAGAACCAGAGATGTTTTCCAGCTCTTTTCACCTTAAATTGCTTATCCCCAAATGCTCAGAGGATACTTACAGAACACGGAGTCTAAACTTGTTAGTTGATTGTCATTTTAAGTTTGGGCATTTCAGTACCATTGAAATGAGTAGTAAATTAGGGGTAGTTTTGCAAAAGGATTTAGGGACTGTATAGATGGTCTTTGTGTGCATTATGAGACGAGGCTCTGGCACTTCATATTGATTTTTGAGATTTTTGCTCTTCTGGTCTCGATAACCTTTTGATTGTTAGGACGTTGACTTTTATGAACATATTTTTTCCCTTTATTTGCATAGTTGTTGCTCTATCTACGTGTCGTTTTATGGCGGTTTCTTCTCTTTGGTATTTTCCTATCTCTCTACGTAGATCACATCAAATTGGTACGGAAGCAAGGGATCCAAGCGCCCGATTTATTGGATGATTGTGATGGTTACACGCAATAGTTCATAGTAGAGGTGGAGGAGGATGATGACAAGAAGCTTTCCAACACCTCTACTCACAAATAGATCAACTAATGCAACTTTTGTTGCATTCAGAAGCTCCCTGCAGAATCAACAATTAATGCAACATTTGTTGCATCAAGAAGCACCAGATCTCATAGTGCCATCCCTAAAATATCCAAACCCTAGTTGCTAGTATGTTGTTAGTTTGCCCATTGTCTCATCTCCCGTTATAATTAGTGAAGTAGAGTTTGCTTTTTTCTTTTTTGAAAGGTAGTGAAGTAGATCTTTTAATCTCAACTATTTATAAAGCTAGGCCTGCTTCTATTGCCCCTAACATAAGCAGTTTTGTGGCGGTCGGTCAAACCAATTATCATACTTTTTTTTTTTTTATCTGCGTGCTCAGTTTCAGTTCAGTATGTTTGCTTGAGACAGCTACTTGACTTTTATTAGCATTCAAATCATTGGATTATTTGGCAACTCGAATTTTGTACGTCATCTGCAGCTCTAAGTCATTATGTTCATGGATCCTGATGTGCATGAGTTACGTGAGATGTGCTTATCTAACTTGGTAAATGTTTGCAGCGGGAGTTGGTTCTTTGCTCACATGACATACTGGCTTCAAAAAGAGACATGGTTGCTTTCTCAATGCTTGTTCGTAGTTCCTTCTTTCCACCCGACGTCAGTTCCGAGTCTGTTACTACCTCTCTAAGAGGGCACACCGATGATAACAAGTCCTGCAGTGAAGCAATCCAAAGATCAGATGACACTACAGTGGACAGCACTGTTTCTGGTAAGCGCCGAGCTACACTTCCTCCACATATGGATATTGACAGAAAGACCAACGATAGTTCAACATCCCATTGGCCCTTTACACGAAAGCAAACAGAGAGGGCACCCTTTTCTGGGAAGCAACTTCCCCTAAGACCTCCAACTGCTGCCTCACGAAACCCAGCAGATGATGGGGAAAAGAGGTCAAAATCACGAAAGGTAACTTCATGGGTAGCTTGAATATTGCACATATGACAACTTCTTGGCGGGTGATGACTTGGAAACCATGATTGCTTTTGCAGCACACAGAGACTTTTCAGAAGGAGCTAGTGATGACATCTGACCAAGCAATGACTTACAATCTGCTGCTGCCTAAAGGATATGCTTACGTTCCTAGAGCCTGCCTTCCGACGGAGAAGCCAGTTATCCGTGATTCAGAATCCCATGAACCGTCAGATCCTGATGGATAGAGGCCAAGAAATCCCGTTGATTACACTTCTGGGGGCCTGGCCGTTATTCTGGCTGTACATCTTCTCGTGAGAGGTCGACACATTTGCGCGATTGTAAAGTACAAAAGAGAAATGAAAGAAGGGCAAGGTTCTGGCCCGTGTATACTTTTACCATAGGGATGCTTTCACTACTCAGAATTTTTTGATGTCAGCTTTGTATATGCATTCTGAGAGCAATTGTACAAACGAAGGGTGAGAGCTAGTTTCTTTAGATGTAATGCGGCAGGCTTGAGCTATGTTGGCTGCTTGCGCGCTCAGTGGAAGGGCAATGTGGGAGCTTGCTTCTTTCCCTCCTGTAACTGTATATGAGGAATTAGAGGGTATCTTTTATGTTGCAGGTTCTGTAAATTTATTGTTGTATATTCTTACCATTGCAATTTCGGATAATCAGTTGAATTAGCAAGGATGGTCCACGGAGCTTGAATTCTTCACTTTAGTTTTGTAGCACTTTTTGACTAGCTTGTGAACATAGAGATTGACCTGATTGTTGTTGATATCACAAGTTTCTGATTTGTCCTGTTCAGTTTGCAAATTTGTTACTGTTTGGAGGGTTGCCAAGTAATCCCAGCGTCTGGAGTTTCGAATATCAGATTTGTGTTTGCTATTTATATGTCATTCCGTTGCTCTAGTAAACATATGTTTCTCGTTCCTTGCCTAGCTTTTGGCATCCAGAATTGCTGGCTGGGGAGCTTCAAAGGCTCTGCGATCCCTACCAGAAGAGAAATAAATGAATGAGATTGTATTGTGAATCAAGTAGGTTAGTGTTTCCATGCCACTCAATTTCAGTTTCCGTTGATTATTCTACTTCAAAATAAGGGTCTTATTCGTCGTGTAATTCTTGTGCAGGAGGATTGGAGTTTTGTGCTATAAGTCTTCTTTTATTTTTGACCCGTTTTCTATCTGTTGGCAGAGAAACTGTAGCATGAAATGGTAGGCGGTGCCAATATGCCTGTTAGCAAAATGTATGTGGAATTTTCAGCCAGCACAGGCAGAGCATTGGGTAGGTTTTTGCAAGGTAAGGCTCCTTGCAATTGCATTCTTGGCTGCCTTAGGTGCCCAATGATTTGATGTGGAATTTTCGGCCAGCACAAGTAGAGCATTGGGAAGGTTTTTGCAAGGTAAGGCTCCTTGCAGTTGCATTCTTGGCTGCCTTAGGTGCCCAATGATTTGATGCTTCCATTCCTTTTGCTTGCGTTAACTGCATGTCAGTTGCTGCAATGGCCCTTTACATAAATAGAATGCATAGCTCTTATATGTTGCTAGCTTTGGTGGTCTTGATTGCGTGATTTTCTGCATGGGAACTGAAATTTGTTTTGCATGAGTATCTTTATGGTTGCTTCAGAATGGTTGAGAGATTCGTGGAGTGAAAGACGGTTCTGCTGAGTGGGAACATGCTGTCGCATTCTTCAGGCACAACTGACTAGTGTTTCACATTCCAGTCGTGCGGAGCTCAAAAGATCTATTCCGAAAGACACAAAATAGTATGAATCAAGCATCCTCATTGGTAAGCGCCGTGCCACCATCCATGAATTTTCACTGGACCAAGAATGCCTTTTGTGCACATTTTTACCATTGATTTGCTGAATTGCATGAACATAATTAGATGAGTACCTGCAATTGTTCATCATATCTTTCCTTTTTTATTTATTTTTTATTTTTTTGCGGAGCCATATTCCTAGGTTTCTGCAGAATGTCCTTGCTTTTATTTTAAAGAAGATGACCTGAGGATATGTAGTGTACTTGGGTTTTTGTATTCATTTACTGGGGTCTATGGTCATTGATCGGTGCCATGATCATGTATTGGATTCCACAGTGGATGGATGAGTCAGTTCCAATATTCTTTGAGATTCCTAACCTTTCAATTTGTGGCTTGCAGTTAGATGTTGGGAAGCGGTACATCAATGGTCTTCGTCTAACTTGAAAAGGCCGAGGATTGGTGGATGGGATCTTCTGATCTTGGAGATTTTCTGGGAGCTGGCAATTTTTGCTGGATGCATTCGATCAGTGGTGTGGATGACTGAACCTTGCCATACAGTTGAAAAAACTTAAAACTGGAGTTTGCGTGCCAGTCTCATTTCTTCTCAGCCTCGCATAAAATTTGGTTAAAGGTGTTGCCCATCAATATTAGGGACCTGTTTGGACGCCTCATTTGATAGAGTGTTTTGAGGCCTAAATGCTGTTTTGATCCAAATGTGTAGTTGATGTTGTGCACTGTGGATGCACTTTGCAAACCCCCATCTCATATCTCCCTCCACGATATAGGCTCTTAAATGCTGACTCTGGTCTCTGCTATCAAGTTAACTGAAAAAAAAAGAAAAAAAAGGCTTAAAAGCACCTTTTGAGGTAGTGTGCAAACTGGCCTCTAACATGGTTACTTCCAGTGTCGGGTGTGTCCCATTGGTGTACCAAGCCGATCTGCCATGGGCTGGTTTGTGCCCATCTCTCTAGATTCCTGGGCTCTTGTTAAAAGGCTTGCTAAAAAAGGGGTCTGGGCCAAGGGCCACGGTTTAGTGCACCCATTTATAGCTTGTAAGTTATTGTTGATGGTCCTTGTCTAGCCCATATTTTGGGCAATTGCATGGTCCAAATCTATATAAGATATAGCTTCTATGACTAAAGAGATTCAATGTGCTGGTTAACTCTTGACCCTGATCACTAGCGTATAGGTGCAGGCTGGTCCATCTCGAAGGAATTGGAATTGTTCATGTGGTGGGCCTTACTGGTTCAAGTGTTGCTTGGTCATGTGGTGGGAAATTGCTGGTGAGACGGGTTGCTTGCAGTTGATGGCGGCAAAGTGTTATTTGCACTTTGGGCTCATTTTGACATCAGTCTGCACAAGATGGTTGGTCTTTGTTTTGCCATCATGACTCTCTAAAACAACTGGTTTTGAAGTGCAATATAATCCATCTACTGCGGTAGGCTTTTTAACTTTAGGGACTGTTTGGCAGACAGCTTGCATCATTCTGTCTTCGATAGGATATTTAGGTTTATCTTGGATTGGCTTTTCTATTCCATGTTTGTCAAACAACCCGGAGCATTGTTATTCCACGTTTTTTAAGAGGCTTATCTTTGCTTTGCTTCGTCTTTCAGGCTCATAATACCTTATTTTTTTTCATTTCCTGAACATTCATTCTAGGAATGACTGAAGCCGTGAGCTATATAAACCATCTGCTAGAGGTTGTAACAATCCGAACGATCCCACTACATCAGGACCCTTTCAACGTTGCACAAAAGCCATGGTACATAGGTCTGTGTGGCTGGTTCCCAACCATTAGATTTGAATGGACTGTTGTTCATTACCAACTCCATAAATTTGGGCCACTTTGTTCATCTGGTTGGGACCCGTTACAAAGCAGACCTCGGTGGCCAATGTTCAATGTACATGTGGCCCACCTGCCTCACTTTTTTCGGGACAGGGCATGCTCGTTGCTGGTCCCACTTAATTATAGCACGGATGTATCACATGGGCCTGCGGGAAGTCTTGAATACTTAAGGTTGTCTGTCTTTGGCTTTGGCATTGGCACTGTAAAAGGTCGTATTTTTATCAAAAGTGCGGTCGATGAGGTGTCCACCAAAGCCACTCATTCGTATACGTAGGACCCACTGTGGTGACCTGGCTCAAAATTTAGGCTACTTCATCCTTTAGATGGCGCCGCCCATGTCTGTTGAAATGGATGGCTAAAAACGGATTGGCAAACGGTCCACAATCTACGTACGTGCATACTCCCCTCTAGACTGATTATCTCCAAAGGCATCCTGTTTCACGTGAAGTTTTGCTTAACGAGTGGTTTGGATCTTTTACACGTGGGCCACCACATATTAAAGGGCTCATTAAGGCAGCGCGAGGCTGATTTTCCACAAGGCTGCTAATTTAAGGGGCAAATCCACATGGACTAGTTCAAAATCCACCACACGTTTAAAAGGAACACGTGAGTGAAATCCGAACCGGTTATTAGGTGATACCCACTGGATGGATGTGATTTATTAAAAACACGTGCTGATGTGATCATTCGGTGGGCCACACGATAAGGTATATTGAATGGGGGTAAAAAATCCATGTGGATTGCATTTCTCTTTCGCATGACATTCCAAACTCGCTTCTCTGTAGTCACTCTCACTGTTGAGAGAACGAACGTTCTTGGCACAGACTAGAGAGGTAGTTCACCACCGTTTCAAGTTCCGGTGTGTCATCCACCGTATATACACGTGAATCCATACCATCTATAACAGTATGGATCATTTAGATAAAGCATAGCTCGCCCGGAAATTACCGCATGATCTTAACCATCCAATTTCTGACTTCAAAGGGAAGCATTGAAACAAAATGATCAAAAATCCAAATTCAACCAGAAAATCAGAGATCATTCGATCAGTGTGAATTCCATCCAATCAGGATTACTGTACGCCATGAGAAGCCGCAGATTCTATAGACAGCAGTGAACTATCAATGTAGTACATGTGCAATGTTGTATTTGGAGGTAGAATTTTAATGTGATAGGGTGCGTTTGGCTACAACAATTTCATGGTTAATCAGCAGAACATCATAAAATTCCGTGATATTTGGTGCAGCCAAACGCACCCTAAATTAAGAAGAAATGAAAAAAAAAAAAAAAAAATTCACATGGACACCCTACACTTAGTTGGACGTCTGATATTGTTTGCCATGCAAATGTTGGATTTGGAGACACTCCAATGGGCGCCCACGTCTCCTCTTCCACAGACTAACAGCATCATAGCTGCTGACGGCACGTTTAGGGACCGGCAATGGTGGATCCATGTCAATGATGTTAACGAGGCGGTAATGGCCGTTGAATTTCGCGCTGAACTCTTGACTAAGAGTCTTCCCAGATAAGATCTTCTTGTGCTTGTACAACTTCTTGCCTTTGGTGCCTGAGAGGTCCACCTTGTCTCTCTTGATCTGACCCATACAGCCTACTCTAGGGGACATTGGCTCATTGAACATCCGACCGTCCTTTTTCTTTCCGCGTGTAAGTGGGCCACCCAGGTTGCAATTTCTAACCATGTCTTTGGCAGAAGATCCTACACAAAGGATGGGCCTGAAGGACATGATGGGCCGATGGTCACTGGCCATAGTCGCTGGATTTTCTAGTGATTTTCAGACCATGTATGGAGAGAGAGAGAGAGAGAGAGAGAGAGAGAGAGAGAGAGAGAGAGTTGTGAGAGTTGTGAGAGTGCGTCAGATAGAATGAGAGGATTTATTAGAGAGTGCGTCAAATGCAATGGAAATGATGATTTTGTCTTTGCGTTATGAATTGCCTGATGCGAGGGGTTAAGACTCCTACGATAGTTATTCATCATTTAAGAAGATGGTGGTGACTCATACTCCTCGCATATGACACTAATGTGCCGCAATCTAAACCATCCAAGTTGTGGGTCCCAATGTGGATGGAGCATATACACAAGATGACACTGAATAAACAATCTAAACCATCAAATTAATGGCTATTAAATGTACGGTTAAAATAAAATGGTTTGTATTATTTTTGGTTTTTTTTCGCTATGCTTCATCCACAGTTGGGTCAGCTATATGAACGTCTGGCTGCCTTACAACTATGACACGTGTACGGTTGAAAAGTCACCACTAAATTTTAATGGTGCAAAACTCACATGGGATTCTAGCATTAGATGGGAGACCATTTCCTTTGCCATGAGGGCGAGGAAATCGACGGAGAAAATTATTTTGGACTATTCTAGAACAGGAGATGATACTGTCCAGACGGCACAACCAGAATATAGTACATCCATCTCTTACTGTACACGTGGCAGGGCCATGCATCAATCGGAACCGTACATCTAGTGGGGCTCATTACTGATACGAAAATCACAAAATCCTAGAAATCAATTCTATGCACTTTCTTTCCATTCTCAGTCTGTCTTTGCTACCATCTATTTTTAGTCTGCTATTCGGATGGATAGGATCATCGAATGAATTTTTTTTTTCCATAAGTTTCTATCTGTAGTATGGCCCACTAAATGGACAGTCCTGATTAACACATCATCCATGGATCTACCACATTCCAGTTCTTCCAGATCTACAAAATGATCTCCCTAAAACCGCACGAAGAATAGTCAAGAATAGCAGACCGCGTGACCCGACCGCAAACTCACGTACTCGTGGATAAGTGCATGCTCTTGCGATTTTGACCGTACGGGTTGCCCACGGCAGAAACGTACCAGATCAGGTGTTGATGCACCTTATCGACCATTTAGATACGGTATCACTCTACCTACCGTCGGATTGGTGAGCATGCTAGTAATCACTGCCGCAAGGTTGGTGGGCCAACCAAAATTTTGTGCTTATGGAAGGTCCTTCATCTAAAGAAAGAGAGAAGTCTACGATGAAATGGTTAAAGATATCTGATCAATGTGATATTTGAGAAGTGGGAGATCTGCTGTGGGACGAATTGATTGAATGGTTTGGATTAATCGATGGATGCCATTAAGATATCAAAACCATGATGTGGTGTATAATGATTCAAATGCTCAGTGATGTAGTGTGGGTAGAGGGCGTGAAGGGAAGGTAAGGGAAGGGAAGCGGATTGCGTCCTGGCCACCGCCTGGAGGGACTCGGTCCAGGAAGGGGTTCTGTGGGGCTCATCGTGACGTATGGGTTTTATCCATGCCGTCCATCCATTTTTTCAGATCATTTTAGGGAGTGAGTCCGAAAGTGAGGCAGATCCAAGGCTCAAGGGGAGCACACCACAGGAAGCAGCGGTGATAATGACGCCCACCATTGAAACCATCCTACGGCCCACCGTGATGTTTATTTGCCATTCAACCTGCTCATATTGTCAGAGACCTAGATGAAGGTAAAATACAGATATAGCTTGATCAAAACTTCTGCAGATCCCAAGAAGTTTTTAATGATCGGCGTTCAGTTATACTGTGGTCAACTTGAGCCCTAGATCTGGCTCATTTTTGGGCTCATATTCTAAAATGATCTAAAAAAATGGATGAACGGAGTGGATAAAACCCATACATCACGGTGGGCCCCACAGATCGATAAAATGGATGAACGGAGTGGACGCAATCCGCTTCCGGTGTGAAGGGCATAAACCATTACGGCTAATCTAGACCGTGCACATGGGTGGTGATCTGGACGGCTCAAGCAATAGACCTCATTTAAATTGCATCAAGCCGACTACCCTTCTGTCCAATCCATTGGTTGCGAAAAGAAAGTTGAAAAACAAAGCAGGAATTTAGGACCCCACATTCAACAGTAGACATACCCTATAATTGAACGGTTAGGATTGGCTTGATTTTTTGTGACGCTCATCCATGATGGGCCGTAGCTGGGAATATGATCAGGATCATAACGGGTACGCACGATCAAGACCATTAGGAAATATATATATATATATATATATAAAACATGAGCAGTCTCCAACGAAGAGCACAGCCGTAGATTGCCATCAATAGAAACGGATGGTTGTTATCTGTTCTTTCAAATTAAGAGCTGTCGGGGCCGTCGGCAGAACTCTTTTGAAACCCCATTGATGTCTTGAGGGGTAGAGTGGGCCAGACATATCAAACCAAGTTGACCTTATCCATTAGGAAATCATTCTACTGACTCAGCAAAAGAGACTAACAGCTTGCTTATAAAGCTCATGGTCCAAAAAATCAGGTGGGCCACATCATGAATCGTACTCAAAGGATCTCCCTCATCTGACAATCTTAGCCATATAATTGATGTTTTTCCCCTTTGAATGCTGGTCATTGGCTAAACCGTCCATTTGCAGCAGACCAAAGCCAACGGCTGGGATTTGCAGGGGAATAATAATTTAGGCATGGCGACTATGCATGATGACATCTTCCTCATAAAAACGACCTCCGTCTGGTCGACAGACCTATTCACCGATTCCCTAAGTTCCATTGCAGCCAAAAGTGAGTTTTGACGGATTTGAAATAGGGAATTATGAAATACATGGATTTCAGATCTCCACAGTTTGCTTTTAGCTATTCGTGGATTTCACAAATCCACACCCCCATAAATCCGGAAGCGGATTAGGTGTTAATGGTTGTTATCCTTACCGTGGGCCTATGATGTGCTGTATATCCACGCCGTCCATCCGTTTTTCTGTCACATTTTAGGTCGTGGTCCTAAATATTAAGCAGTGGTGATTGAATGCCCACCATTAGAAACTTCCCAAGGCCCACCCTATTGTTTATTTGCCATCCAATCTGTTGATAATGTTAAGCAAACCCGGATGAAGTGAAATTACAAAGATCAGCTTGATCCAAAACTGTTGCCTGATGATGGAGCTCTCAAAGTGTGCAGAAACAGGCTCCCACTACCGGTCGGCCGGACTAGCCGATTGGTCTAATTTCGGAATGGAAAAGCACAAAAGTCTCTGGGCAGTTTTTATGTTCAAGGGACCAGTTGAGAACCGTGCATAGACCTGGCAAAATTCAACCCAACCCGCTAACTTGACCTGACTTGATATTTTCTAGTTTAGGGTTGGAAAATTTGACCCGAATTCAATTTTTGGATTGATTTGACCCAACCCGGATTTTTATGGGTCGAGTTAAGGTTACAGGTGACCCGACCCGACTTGACCCGACTTGAGTCATATAGCAGTTAAGTAGACTATTATATATTGATTTTCTTATTAGTTAAATAATACATTATTTTTTTCTCACAACCTTGCTAGGAACGGTTCACATGTTTGTCAATTTAATAAACATGTGCACACCAATGATCACATTTTATGACATATAGAACTAAAATATCATGAGATTTTTTTTATTTTATTTCTGATGCTCATTTTTTGGAGAACTGAAATGGTAGCTAATGGTCTATAAAATAAATTAATAAAATTATTTTAATGATTATATTTATTTGATTGTTGATAGGAATTTATTCGACGGTTAAAATGAAAGGATCAAATGGTTCCATTTCAATAATTGTGTCCACAATTTAACTATTTAAAAAATTAAATATCAAATGGTCTTATTGGTTTGATCCAATGGTCAAAATATAAAAATAAAATTACTGGACATTAATTGGATGGTTCGGATGAAAGAGTTATGCTTTAAATATGCTTAAAGAGGCTTTAAATCTGCACTCCATTCTATCCATTTATTTTTCTCTTTCAGTATTTGCGTAATAGAAATACTATATATATATATATATATATATATATATATATATATATATATATATATATAGAGAGAGAGAGAGAGAGAGAGAGAGAGAGAGAGAGAGAGAGAGAGAGACTCTTACGTACTTATTAAACATAGATAGTTTGGTTTTCAATTGATTGTTACTATTATATGCATCTAGTTTAATTTACAAATTAGTTAGTTGATCAGTAAACTCGACTTGACCCGGTTTAATTTGGGTTGGGTGAGGGTTGGGAAAATCCAACCCAAATTCAATTTGGGTCAGGTTAGGGTTGAGGTGGAAACGACCCGACCCATTGCCACCTCTAACCGTGTATTGCGGCCGATCCAAGATCGGCCGTGCGTTGAGGTTGAACATGTCAAAATTTGGGTTGATCTCACTGGACTCTTCCTGGCTACCTGCGACCAGTCGTGAGTGAGCTATGACCAATCGTCAACGGTGGTGGTGTTCTGCATGGTTACGCAAAACTATGTAATTTGTTTATATTTTCGGTGGAGATCTATTTAAAGGCTCTCTTAATGTATTTAGACGTATTCCAAGGTATCCTAATTCATAATTAGGATTTGGGGAGAGAGTTTTGGTGAGTGAGAGAGATTTTTCTTCTCTTAGGGCTCGTTTATGGGTAGTTTATCTTATATTCTTCTGATTCATAATGCTTGTTGTTGCTTTGTGCCGTGGTTTTTTCCTGCAAGGATTTTCCATATAAAATCGGATTGCTCTCTATGTGTTAATTGTATGTGTGCGTGTGGTGTTCGTTTGGTTCCACTCTTTGCTTCCATGAGGTTTTCCCAGCAAGTGGTATTAGAGATATCATTGGGCGTAGCAGGATTTGAACCTAGAAGACGATCGTATGGCATCGAGCACGAAGTTCGACGTTGAGAAGTTCTTCGCAAAAACAACTTCGAATTATGGAAGGTGAAGATAGAAGCCATCCTAATTCAGCAAGGGGTTGAGCAAGCTCTTGTGAAGTGACCAGAATCTATAAAAGAGGATGGGTGAACTTAGATGGATAAGAAGGCCCGAACCTCTATCCAACTGTGCCTGACAAATAACATTCTCTATCGCGTCATGAGGGAGAAGACCGTAACAGATACATGGGCTAAGCTAGAGAACATATATGCGAAGAAATCTTTAGAATACAGGATGTATCTAATGATGCAACTCTTTACCTTGAAGATGACGAAGGGGAGTGATGTTGATGACCACATCAACACGTTCGATCGATTGATTTGCAAATTGTTGGATATTGGTAAATAGATGAAGGACAAATATTACACCTACATCCTGCTGAACTCGCTTCCTAGTTCATATGAGTCACTCAGAGACTTATTGTGCGCGGGTAGGAAAACCATAAACGTTGAAACTGTCGTCTCAGCCCTACAGTCGAAGGCGATGAGACAGAAGAGCGGTGACTTGGGTCTTCCTCCGATGCACTGATTGTGAGAGGAAGAAATTCAGAGCAATGTAAAGGATTAATACGTTCTAGATCCAAATCCAAATCCAATGGCAAGGGCAAAGCTAAGTTGAAGTGTTGGGGGATGTGACCAGGCAGGGCACATGAAGGACTGCAAGAGTCCTAAAAGTAAGAAATAAAAGACAGGAGAGCCTTCAAGGGAAGCATATACCGTTGAAGTTACTGAACGCGGTAGTGATGTATGCGAAGTCTTGACGATGTCAAAGACAAGATCTCTCAACGATGAGTGGATCATGGACTCCAGGATTTCATATCATAAGTGCCCGGATCAGAGCGTCTTTACTTCCTATAAAGAGTATGAGGGCGGTT
Source organism: Liriodendron chinense (assembly GCA_003013855.2). Classification (NCBI taxonomy): domain Eukaryota; kingdom Viridiplantae; phylum Streptophyta; class Magnoliopsida; order Magnoliales; family Magnoliaceae; genus Liriodendron; species Liriodendron chinense. The sequence goes on from ML058513.1 coordinate 11,723,140, forward strand.
CAGTATTTTGAGGCAATGACTACGCTTATAAGGTTGTAGGGATTGGAACCGCATGCATTAAGAGATTCGATTGGATTGAACAAACCTTGACGGAAGTGAGGCATGTTCCCAAGTTGAGGAAGAACCTGATTTCTCTTGATCCACTTGAGGCGATGGGGTGCAAGTTCACTGGTTTTGACCGGTTCTACAAAGTATCAATGGAGGCCCTTGTAATTATGAAGGAATAGAGGCACGACAACATTTACAAGTTAATTGGGAGTGCTTCAATAAGTGGAGCTGCAGTGACTAGCGAATTCCACGTTGGCACATATGTGGCATGTCCGTTTGGGCCACATGAGCGAGCGGAGCATGAAGGTACTCTCTGACCATTCTTTGATTCTAACTTTTAAATCTTTAAACTTTAGTATATGCAAGCAATACATGTATAGTAAACAGTCCAGATTGTCGTTCAAAGGGGGGAAACATGTATGTACAAGGGTGCTAGAATATGTCCATTCCGATGTATGGAGGTCGTTGCCCGTAGTTTCTATTAGGGGTCATCATGGTTCATGCCGTTCATTAATGATTTCAGTAGGAAGGTTTAAGTTTATTTTTTGAAAAATAAATCCGATATTTTTACCACTTTCAAACACTAGAAGCCCATGGTGGAAAATCAATCAAAGCAGAAATTAAAATTTTTTAGAACCGACATGGAGGTGAGTTCACTTCTGGGAAATTTAACGATTGACTACTCATGTCTGTGGGTATTTGTTTGTGAGGCTTACTCTCATATAACGTCAGTTGAGAGAGATAAGCTTGACCATAAGGCCAGAAAATGCATCTTTGTGGGCTATGATGATGGTGTGAAGGGTTACAGATTGTATGACCCTATTACAGAGAAAATCACCTTAAGCTCTGATGTCAGATTTGGTGAAGGGTCTTTGTTCTGAAAGGATGTGCCAAAGGAACCTGAAAGATCAGAAGTTGTTGACATCCAGTTTGATAAAGATGAGACATGGACCGAAACTGATACGAGGACAGAGGTACAAGATTAGGTGGAGCAACCACCTGTGCGAAGAAACTCGCCCAGAGATCACAGGTCACCAGTAAGGTATAGGGATGACTCGAACATTGCATTCACTCTTACTACGGATGAAGGTGATTCATCTAACTTTAAGGAGGCACTACAGGATGTAGATGCTGAAAAGTGGAAGACGACAATGCAAGACGAGATTGACTCTTTGTATAAGAATGAAACATGAGAGCTAGTGGAGCTTCCTATGGGCCGAAGAGTGATCGGGTGTAAATGAATTTTTCGGAAGAAACGTGATAAATACAAGGCTAGATTGATGACGAAGGGATATGCTCAGTGTGAAGGCGTGGACTTCAGTGACATATTTGCACCGATTGTGAAGTATCTATTAGGTTAGTGTTGGTGCCGGTTACCCAATATGATCTTGAGTTGGAACAGATGGATGTAAAGACTGCTTTCTTGCATAGGAAATTGGAAGAGCAAACTTACATGACGCAACCAAAAATTTATACAGTATAAGAGGCAAAGAACATGGTTTATACGTTGAGGAGATCATTATACGGTCTCAAACAGTCGCCTAGGCAGTGGTACAAGAAATTTGATTAATTCATGATGAGCTAGGGCTTTTCCAGGAGCAAGTATGATCACTGTGTCTATTTCAAGACACTGAGTGATGAGAAGTTTCTCATTGTCACGCCCCAAAAATCAGGTGTCGGGCAGTTCGCGGCTCCCGACTTTTCCAAGGTGACTGTATTTTGCGGAAGAATAGTTTAATGGCACAAATCCATGGCATCAACTCATAAATAGAGATTTAAACTAAACAATGTATAATTCAGTTTGAATTTAAAGTGTAAATACATATAATTATCCACACAATCAAAGAGTCCACTCAGTTGGGGCTCAATATATACATCTACAATAAAATCTTTAACAATATCGATCCAAGACATCCAATTCAAGGTAGAAAATGAAATGCACGACATAGGTAAGCCAACAGGTCCTGCATCTCATACGCCAAGTGGCAGCAACTCCTGCATCAAAATAACTGGTTGGTGTTTTAAAACACCCCCCCAGGTGGGAGTGAGTAATAATACTCAGTGTTACAATTCCCTAAGTTAAACATGTTATTAACACAATCAAGTATAGGTAATGAAGCATAACAAATGGTGGGGCTCTCACACTTACCACTCTAGCATCAGCAGATAGCATAACATCACAATCAAGTTCCTATTCTAGCTAAATAATGCATGCAACCATGATGTGCAAATGTTATGTTCTGGAAAAATAAACGGTGGGGTTACCACCCAGCAGCAGCGTCGGACCAATGCACATGTAAATGTGATGCATGCATGATTGTCACGTATTTATTAAATTTCGTATTCAATCAGCAGTATTGGCGAAGTTAGAATACCTCAATTTTATTAAGGGTCTTATAAACAGGAACACGACCGACAAGAACGCGGTTGAACACTAGACGACGAGGAAAGCCGGACACTGAACAGTGGCCTTACCGAACACTGGACAATGCCAGGTCGGGGTACCCTCTACCAGGTCGAGACCCACCGCCAGGCTAGGGCGTCTTATGCCCGGTTCCTGAAATCCCAATTTAGGTCTGTCAGCCAACATAACTGAATAATGAATCAAATGGTATGGGTCTCGATGCCCTAGAATGTCATATGCATGGTAATGGGTCGTCACCCAAGATCAATTATGGTAGGCTCGTCACCTAGCATCGGTGCTCAGGACTCTCAATAAGACCATCAGGATTAATACCAGTCAAAGACAGCACAAGCACAGTTACCCATATACCATGCCTGGCCCATGAGCTTCAATATGTAGGATTTAATGCCCAAGGCTATTGGATGGCTCATCACCCACAGTAGTCAAAGATAGCACAAACACAGTTACCCATATTCCATGTTTGACTCATGAGACTTGATACGTATAGTTATAAGTGACTACACAACAATGGTAATTGTAGTATTCGAGATTCTACAGAATATGTAACAATGATTAAACAAATATGATTAATACTGAAATTGACTGATTTGGTATGCCGAGCGAAACATCAACCAAACCGACGTAGTTAGGGTTGGTCGATCATGTTACTCCCAAGTCGACCAAACAAGTCCATGACGGCCAAACCTAAGTAGGCAGTCAATAAATTGTGATTTTCAAAGATTAATACCAATCATGTCAATTAAATAATATACTCAACATGTTGTGAGAGGAATAGAACATCATAGCATTCATTGTCTCAATCAGGCATAAAACCAAACAGTTGATATGCGATATACTTCATTTCATATATGGACATAAAATCAAACGCTTAGCATGCTATTGCAGGCCAACTCATCAAATTCACAATCAGGCACAAGCCTGGGTGGATGGTAATCCACTTACTCAAGCATATGTGAACTTCTGTTCACTCAGGAATTTCATCAAACACTTGATATGCACAACACATCAAATCTCATATTTTCATAAAATCGATTCAAATGGACAATTAATCCACACATTGAAGTAAGCATGTAATTAATTAACACATACAGAATATCAATCATAAACATAAATCATTTGGCACTTAACTTTGAATGGAATTTAAGAAAAATTCAATTTTCACTATCTGGAACCCTCATGGGCTAATAATAGCCAACTTAGAAGAATAGTCCTCACCTGATTGACGAATCCACGAGTTAGGAATAAGTATTCCTCAAGGATTTGGAGAAAATCCAGCTAGAACACCTAAATTCGACAAAAATCCTAATTAGAAATGAGAATCCCTAATGAAACTTCCTAATTTCTACAATAGAAGAAGTATCTTACTTCAAGGTATGGGCCGCCTACGATTGGTAGAAAGAATGGCGACATAGTAGAAGGGTCTGAGCAAACCCTAGAAGAAAATCCAAGCAAAACCCCCAAATTTCATTTCAAATGGGCTTGGTATTTATAGTTCCAAATTGTCCAAGGTTGAGGTGAGTTGCACACCTCGCCCTCTCTAGTCATGACCTATGTTGTGCGGTTCAGGATAAGCTGTTGGACATCTGGTGTAGGGGAAAGGTCAAGTCCAGTAAGACAATTGATTTCATGTAAATTCGTGATCAACGGCCTACTAACGAACAGTCTATAGCTGTTCTAGGTTTTCGGGACACCAATTGGATGATTTAGAGAACAAAGTTTGGTGAATCCTTTTACTTGGTCGTAACGTACACTAGCAAGTATTGGATTATAATGGTAACGCAAATTTATTTGGAGTTTCAGGCATTATGAATCAAATTAGGTTACTAGTTGGGTCCGAATGGAGATTAGGTCTAATCAAAATCTGATTCGTTAATCATGGTAGTCTAAGGTGGATCTGCACTGGGAATCGGTTATACAGGTAAATCAATTGTGATTCCAGTAAATCATGGTTCGAGGTTCGTAAATCAACATATCAGATGTAGGATTTGACGATTAGAAAGGAATTGGTGGCTATCCATGACATCTGACGAAGAATGTACGGTTAGATTGATGTATCTAAATGTCTTACGAGGTTTCGATCAAATCGGATCGTCCAAACTAGGGTTTTCAATACAAATCTCCTAGAATTTTAGTTCTAAATTGTGCGTCTGCACTCTCAATTGATAATTAAATTAGAAAATTTTCTAGAAGTGCTCGAGTGCTCTCGAAGCTCGAGGATTGAAATTTTCAGGGCGTTACACTCATATTGGTGTTATACGTCGATGACATGATTATTGCTAGTCATAGCATGTCTGAAATTGATGTGTTGAAGACTCAGCCTTCACGGACATTTGAGATGAAGGATTTGGTGGCCGCAAAGAGGGTTCTTGGCATTGATATACATAGAGACAAGAAGAAAAGTAGGTTTTGGTTATCTCAGGCTTAATACCTTGGAAATGTATTGGTGAAATTTGGGATGGATACGGTGAAGCTGGTCAGTGTTCCCCACGCGGCTTACTTTAAGCTTTCTTCATAGTACTGTCCGAAGACAGATGAAGAAAAGTAGGTTATGTCTCGTGTGTTTTATTCGAGCACAATAGGCAACTTGATGTATGCTATGGTTTGTACAAGACCTGATATTTCACAGGCTATGGGTGTTATTAGCAAATTTATGTCCAACCCTGGTAAGCAACATTTAAAAGCCTTTGAAATGACTACTTCGATACATTTGGGGTACGCATGACTACGTCCTGACATTTGAAAAGTCCAAGGACAAGTTACTTGGGTACGTTGATTCTGATTACACAGGTAATGTGGACTACAGGAGATCGACTTTCAAGTACTCATTTGTGCTAGTGAGTGGAGTGATTAATTGGATGTCCAAGCTTCAATTTGTGGTGGCTCTTTCCACTACTGAAGCTGAGTATATGGTAATGACAGAAACATTCAAGGAGGCAGTTTGGCTGAGGGGCATAATAAATTAGTTGGGACTTCAACTGGAGGCTGTGCTGGTTAATTGTGATAACTCTAATGCTATAAATTTAGCTACGAATTCCGTTTATCACTCTCATACTAAACACATTGATGTGAGTCACCATTTTATCCGATGGTGCTTAAGGAAGGGGATGTGACTTTGGAGAAGATTCACACTAGCGTGAATTCTGCAGAAATGCTGACCAAGGTGGTCCAAACGAAGAAGTTCAAGTTCTGTATAACTTCTTTGGGATTGACAAAGACTGAATGAAAATGCAGGGAGCATGAGAAGCGATGATACTATATTGAAGATGAGATGAAGTAAGAAGCGATGAAGGATGTTTATTTGACATTTGAAGCCTCAATGGAGATTGTTGATCGAGCCTTCAAAGTGTGCAGAAATAGGGTCCCATGACCGGTTGGCCAAACTAACCGACCGGTCTAATTTTGGACTGGGAAAGCATAGAAGTCTTTGGATAGTTTTCGTGTTCAAGTGACTAATCGAGGACCGGTCGCCAGGTGTACTGCGATCGATCCAGGACCGGTCATGCGATGATGCTGAACAGGTCAAAATTTGGGCTAAACTCACTGGACTCTTCCTAGCCACCTGTGACCGGTCGTGAGTGGGCTACAACCGGTCATCAACGGTGGCAGTGTTCTACATAGTTATACAAAACTGCGTAATTTGTTTCTATTTTCGGTGGGAGATCTATTTAAAGGCTCTCCTAAGGTGTTTAGATGTATTCCAAGGTATCCTAATTCACAATTAGGGTTTGGGGAGAGTTTTGGTGAGAGAGAGAGCTTTGTTCTTCTCTTGGGGCTCTTTTGTGAGTAATTCATCTCTATAATCTTCTTATTCATAGTGCTTACTGTCGGCTGTCGCTTTGTGCCGTGGTTTTTTCCCATAAGGGTTTTCCACGTAAAATTGGATTGCTCTTTATGTGTTGATCATTGCGTGCATGCGTGTGTATTCATTTGGTTCCACTCTTTGCTTCCACGAGATTTTCCCAACATGGCCCATAGTTTTTAATAGTCATTCACCATTGTTTCTAGGGGTGTGGTCCCTTTGAGATTTGGATTTGCTTAAGTTTTAGTGCCATATCCACAAATAAGCTGAAAAATGGATGGACAGCATGGATATATAACACATTCATCAAGGTGGACCCCACGCAATAAGGGTGACACCCACAAAGGTGTTACCCGGGTAACACCAAATCTGCTACTCATAAGTACATAGTTTTAAGGCAAAATACTTTGCAAATCTACAAAATAAATTTTTTTGTTAGTCATGTAAGGCACCCATCTTATTATGTTAGTTGCGCAATGTACCTACACGGTAAGTCACACAATACACTCACCCACCGATGGGGTTAGTGTGTCTCCTTAGCACTCAAACCTGAGACCTGCTATTGAAATGCCTAGGCATCTTCCAGCTGAGCTAGATTTCCCAATTCCACGATCCCATAAATTCATAGATTTAGGGAAAAATACTAGAGTTGTAGACTGAGCCGAACCAAATCGAGTTGGGCCTAGCTCGGCCTTCGAGCTGGACTGGCAGGCTTGGCTTGGTTCAGTCGAGCTTTTCGAGCTGAATTCGAGCTGAGGGTCAAGCTTGGAGGGTGGCAGTTCGAGCGAGAGAGAGAGAGAGAGAGAGAGAGAGAGAGAGAGAGAGAGGACGATGGGCCGCCGCTCCAAGGGTGTCTGTTGCCCGCTTGGGTGGTGGCTGGCCGGACGGGAGGATGAGAGAGAGAGAGAGAGAGGATGGCCCGCCACTTGGAGGGCGTCTGTTGCCCGCTCGGGTGGTGGCTAGCTGGACGAGAGAGAGAGAGAGAGAGAGAGAGAGAGAGAGAGAGAGGCCCTACTCAGCGGCCGGGACGAAGGGCTAGCCGAACAGAAGGGATCGGGCAGTGGCACAGCTAGGGTTGGGGGCAAGGGGGTGCTTGGGCAGGGTTAGGTCGAAAGAGGGGGATTTGGATTTTTGTTTTTAACTTACACACACTCTCGACAAATTACTTCCGAATAAATTAAGAAATCATATGTAAGAACTATAACATTTCATGACTCATTGGTAAATCAACTTTAATTCTCTATTAATCAATAATGTGGGACCATTAACATGGTTAAAGCTAAACCTCCTGAAGTCTAGGCACAACATGGTGCTCTTTCTACCACTACGTTAGTACAGAGATGGTTTTAAAATAAATAGATTCGCAATTTATCTGATATAGAACACTTATATCGATAAAATGATTTGAACCATTTACTGGAAAAATGGGTGTCTCGCCCTTTTTACATCCAATGTTGAATGGATGACCTACATATAAAATAAGAAGAATTTTTGGATTTGAAGAAAAAAAAACAACTTTTTTTACAATTGCAATTACAATTTTTTTTTTTTTTTGGGTCTAATCAGAAGAATCCTTTTAATATTCTGGTCGCTCATTACATTAAAAGATATGGGAATGCTCATAACATAAGTAACTGAGCGTGAGAGCCAAATGAATCGCAAGATTCATATTTGGTTTGGGAAGAGATCATGGAAGTAAACTTGTGAAATGAATAGGAAAATAATCTACTTTCATTAAGTGATTTATTAGGTAATAAAAAATATAGGATCCTGAATACTATTTTAAATTCAGAAGAACTACATAGAGGAGCTATTGAGCAACTCGAAAAAACTGGGGCTTGCTTACGTAAAGTGGAAATGGAAGCAGATGAGTTTCGAGTGAATGGATACTCTAGGATAGAACGAGAAAATCAAAATTTGATTAATGCCACTTATGAGAATTTGGAACGATTAGAAAATTAAAAAAAAAAAAAAAATGAAACCATTCATTTTGAAAAACAAAGAACAATTAATCAAGTCCGACAACGAGTTTTCCAACAAGCCTTACAAGGAGCTCTAGGAACTCTAAATAGTTGTTTGAACAACGAGTTACATTTACGCACCAACCATGCTAATATTGGCATGCTCGAGGCCATGAAAGAAATAACTGGTTAACCCTTTTACTGTAGAGCATTATTTTCCCCCCTTTGTTTCTGAAAAAAGAATTAAGAGACATTAATGGTAACCATTAGAGAAGTCATGATTGTGAATACCAGCACCATACTTCAAGTAGGTGATGGCATTGCTTGTATTCATGGTCTTGATGAAGTAATGGCAGGGGAATTAGTAGAATTTGAAGAGGGTACAGTAGGCATTGCTTTGAATTTGGAATCAAACAATGTTGGAAGTTGTATTAATGGGTGACAATTTGATGATACAAGAGGGAAGTTTTGTAAAAGCAACCGACAGAGTTGCTCAGATACTAATGAGTGAGGCTTAGTTAGGTCATGTTATAAATGCTCTGGCTAAACCTATTGATGGGAGAGGTGGAATTTCAGCTTCTAAATCTTGGTTAATTGAATTTCCCGCTCCAATTTCCCACTCCAGGTATTATTTCTAGACGTTTTGTATATGAGCCTCTTCAAACGGGACTTATTGTTATTGATTCAATGATCCCTATATGGTGCGGTCTGCGAGAACTAATTATTGGGGACAGACAGACCGGGAAAACAGTAGTAGCCATAGATACTATTCTCAATAAAAAATGGCCAAATGTAATATGTGTTTATGTAGCTATTGGGCAAAAAAATCTTTTGTGGCCCAGGTAGTGACTACATTCCATGAATAGGGGGTGATGGAATACACTATTGTGGTAGCCAAAATGGCGGATTCACTTGCTACAATACAATACCTCGCTCCTTATACAGGAGCGGCTCTAGCTGAATATTTTATGTACAACACTTCAATAATTTATAATGATCCCTCCAAATAAGCACAAGCTTATCGCCAAATGTCTCTTCTATTAAGAAGACCACTCGGTCGTGAAGCTTATCCAAGAAATGTTTTTTTATTTGCATTCACACCTTTAGAAAAAGCTGCTAAATTAAGTTCTTGTTTAGGTGAAGGAAGTATGACTGCTTTAACAATAGTTGAGACTCAATCTGTGGACACTTCGACTTATATTCCTACTAATGTGATTTCCATTACAGATGGACAAATATTCTTATCTGTCAATCTATTCAATGCTGGAATGCATACTGCTATCAACGTGGGTATTTTTGTCTTTAGAGTAGGATCTGCCACTCAAAATTAAAGCCATGAAACAAATAGCTGGCAAATCAAAATTGGAACTAGCTCAATTCGCGGAGTTAGAAGCCTAAGCCACTCAAAATCAATTGGCAAGAGGTCAACGATTATGCGAGTTGCTCAAACAATCCCAATCAACCCCTCTCACGGTGGAAGACCAGATAGTTACTATTTATACCGGAGAGAACGGGTATCTTAATCCGTTAGAAATTGGCCAAATAAAGAAATTTCTCATTCACTTACGTACTTACTTAAAAACAAATAAACCTCAATTCCAAGAAATTATATCTACTACCAAGACATTCACCGACCAAGCAGAAGCCCATTTAAAGGAAGTTATTTCGAAACATATATAATTGTTTCTACCTCAAGAACAAACATACAGAAATTGATCATTCTTAGTACAAGAGGAATCGTTGATAAATGTCTCTAATTCGAATCATTCAAAATATATTTCTTGGCATAGCAATCTACACAAATAGATGGAAATAAATTGTGTCAAATAAGATTTGAACCTATACCAAAGGTTTAGAAGACCTCTATCCTACCCATTAGACAATGGCCACATTTCATTCCAATTTTCTTCTTTTCTTTCATATTCTTACTTTCCTATCTCCTGTTCGAATAAAAGAATCCAATTATACGTGAGAGATTTTTGGGAACAAAGATGCATATCCAAATCAATGATGCATATATCATAATAATTAATATAAAGTGAGTAACGAGAATCGAACACACATCATTAGCTTGGAAGGCTAGGGGTTATAATCGACGTTGATTCATAATTTTTAACGTCTCTAATTCAAAACCGAACATGAAACTTTGGTTTCATTCGGCTCCTTTATGGAAGATGGATAGATTCACAGATCTAAGGCATTAAAAAAACTACCAAAAAAAAAAAAAAAAGTACAATGCATGGAAAAAGGGAGTTATAGCAAACTTTTTTGTTTGAATGCATCCAAAATGACTCGCTTTCTAGATGATCTCTCTAGAAGAGGGGGATTCTAACAAATCCTTCTAGTTACTTTGTTCCATATTTCTACTCACGAGAATCCTGAGGAAAAGAATTTTCTTTCCACTGAGTTGAAAAATATGTCGATGTGATGCCTATAGTAAACTAAATCCATGGTTTAATAGTGCTATCCGACTTCAATTCCCTATTTACAAGAGAAAAAAAAAAAATCCAAATTTACCGAATCACTCATATTATGATCTTTATACATCCTAAGTCTTCCCATTCTGTCATCTGGCTTATGTTCTTCATGTAGCATTCAGATCGAATGACTCTATGAAATTATGTCAATACTTCCATATATTACGGGTAACGTAGGAGACATCTCTATTTTCCCGCGGAGGATCTTTAAAATTACCACTGCTTAGCTTTCAATTTGCCTCTGACCATTCAAAAGAAATGTGAATAACTCATCCTCCTCTCTTTGAAACAAGGGGTGTTTCCGATTTTGTCCGTGCTTCAAACAATTTTGTCTTCTCCATATTACAAATTTCGGGTGAGGTCTATACCGTAGAGTGATCAATTTCCAGGTTTCATCATAAACCTAATTAGTTACTTCCAAAAATGTAAATCAATAGTTCAAACCGCATGCAAAGGTAGGGTATTTCCCGTTGATACAGGAACTTCTGTACAAGAAACAACAGGTAGGGTATTTCCCGTTGATACAGGAACTACTGCACAAGAAACAACGGTATCCTCTGGGGTGTAAAATATCTCTTCTCACCATCCCCTTGGTGTATGAGAGAAAATGTATGCATTTCGATTAGGGTCATATTCTATGATTACAATTTTACTAGATGTGTCTTTTTCATTCCATCAAAAATCAAAAATTGATTTTATGATATAGATGCTTATAAACTCCCCCCTATGCCCTGCAGTAATGATTCCTCTAGCATTACGACCTTTACCATAATTATGCTGTCTATAGATCAAATTATTTCATGGATTGGATTTCACTTGACTGTCTACAACTCCATTGCGTGTGCTCAAGGTAGAAGTTGTGTGTATGTGTGTGCGTGTGTGGCCAAACTTTGTGCCGAGCTGAACTGAGCTTGGGTTATCTCAAGCGCGTGGAAAAAACAGCTCGACTCTGCTCAAACCAAGCTGAATCGAGCTGGTTCGAGCCAAGTCGAGCGAGCTAACTGAGCCAGCTCAACTCGTGTTCAATCTACAAAATACTCCACAAATCTATAAATAAGCAGCTTACATAAAAGCCATAAAAGATATTCCATTGCAATAAATGCTTTCAAATCCAAGGATTCTGAGCTTGATTCCCAGACAGTGTTAGGGATTTTCCAAATCCAAATCCAATGCAAATCCATGAATTTGACGAGTTGATGCATTTATCAAATACATAATTTCATTCCCCTGATACTAAACAGAACAAGCAATAACTCTCCCTTATCAAAGTGACAGTCAACATGGCCCATAGGTTTGAGATCCAAGCCATCCATCAGGTGGGTCCCACAAATAGGGCAGAAAATAGGGCAGTGAGAGCAAAAAAAGAGAAAGAAAAGAACAGAAAAACTCTAAACAAGTTTCTCATAGCCCTTCATAGCCTTCAAAAAACTGTGGCCCACTGATTGGCACACCAATCTGATTTTCGGGCAGGGACATCTACACGCGCTGGCATGCCATGTTGTCACATGTGCTAAGTTATACATGTATTTGGAGTTAGCACAACTAAAACCGGGTATCTGTGAAGTACCATTTCAGTCGCCACCATGGCAAACTTAACCTGGCTTGTTAAAAGACCTCAGGAAGGCCTCAGCTCGTAGAAAATCGATGAGTTTTTCACACCCACCTCAATAACAGCGGCTAAGGGTAGACCTCATCCTTCTCCCCATCCGAATGTTTATCCTGTTCGCGTGGAGGTAAGTTGGATTCAGAGCTATACGTCTCAACAAACGGACCTCCATCAGAACCATCATCTGTACTCATCACTACTGTCTTCTCATTACCAATCTGAACTGCGGCTGCTTCCTCGGATTCAGTTGTATTGTTGCTTTCTGCTTCTGCAACCGGCACCTGAATCATTGGAGCACTGCTACCCAAACCTTTTGAGAGTGAAACATACTTGAGAACGAGCTGCTTGTAACTATTGAGTAGGGCCTCTACATCATCTACTGTTAGATCACCAACACGTGCATACAAGAATGGGAACTCCCGAAGAGAGCCACCCACATCATCCTCCTCAAGAAGATGGGCAGCACCTTTCTTCTCCAAATCTGAGATTGAAGGCCTCTTTGGTATCGAATGGTTCTCGGTTACCTTTGGGGATGCTTGGGGAAGTGGAAGATGAAGTCCCACTGCTGGCAGAGAACTGTTTCTTTCCTTAGCTTTCAACGGCTGTAGTTTGGGCTCCCTTGGTTCTGGTTTGGAAAGAAACCCAGCATATTGATTGCTTTGGTTGGGGAGAGTTCCAGAATCGGCAGACAGACCAGATAGAAGCGCTCGAGCAAATTTCATGTTGTTTTCAAACTCGGCGTCATCCATCGAAAGGGATTGTGCATCGATGTTCCAGATGAAGGACTCTGCAGAGAGGATGTTTGTGAAGAAATATGCTGCTTCGGAAACCAACCGTGACTGACGCCTGTACCGCTGTATGTACAACAGGTTGGAATGCAATTGTGGAGGGTTTGCCTGCATAAGATTGCGATTATGAAACAATTTCGTAAATATCGAGTGAAGAGCAGTGCAGATCAAAGTGGACACTGGCAATTAAGTGTGCATTTGAATGACCTATTGAATCTAATTGCAAGATTAATAATGTGGAAGTGATGAAATTGCAATTTAATTAGCACTCATATTGAGAGTCTGGGCTCCAAAATTGCAACTACAGTGCTTTCTAGTTGGGCCCAAAAGAATCATAACTCCTCAATAAGATTTAGGTTCGTGAGGTCGTTTCTAGTTGTGGGACTGGATTGTGTATAGTAGTTTTTTTTTTAAAGCTTTTCCCTATGGCAATAAATTTCTCATCTTTCAAAAAAAGAAAATGTCATTTAGCTTCAGGGCCATGGTTGACTGCAATTCAATTCACTTTTGCCTCCAAATGCAACCCAACAGTAAAGATAGATTTGAATGTTGGAGTGCTTTCAGCTGAATTTCTTCACCACTCAAAAAGAAAAGAAAAAGGAAATGTTGAAGTGCTTTCATCAACTGCAGCATGCAATCATGGAACCTAGTAAATGGCAGAAATGAACCTGGTCATGTAATTTGAAATATCTACTAGAGTGTTCTAAAGATCAATGAAAAACCTGGAAAAAGAAGGGTGAAATGAGTAAAGTGCAGGCTTACGAAAATGCACCATGCACTTGCGCATGTTAGTTGCAGGTCCACAGATTGCATCACCAAACATGCATGCTCCTTTTTTTTTTTTTTATCCTCTCGTTTTATATGATACTTCGCTCTGTAACAGAAATACCCTAAACAAGGTCACAGGATTGGTTTCATCTTAGACATGCATATCATCCATATATGCCAACATTGCAATTACGAATGTCCAGTTTACCATTTTTCCTGTGATTTGGAAGATTCGGGTACTCATTGTAATAGCTCCCATCGACCTTAAACGAGCGACTCACTCATCAATATGGCCTTTGCACATCGTGGAGCCCACCTTAGATTTGCTCAAACCAAGGTGTGCCAAAACGGTTACGTATCGGCCGTATCGGCCGATACGTAACGGAAACGGCTGACGCCGTTACGCGATATGGGGTCCAAAACGGGGACCCCCAAAATTTTGACCCGTAACGGCTGTTATGGGGGGCATAACGGCCGTTACGCCCCAAAACGGCCGTTACGCCCCCGTAACGGTCGGAAAACGGCTAGTTTTTTTTATATATATAAATCTGATGTTTTTTTATTTTTTCACACTTTTCTTCTCCCATTTCTTTTCTAATCTATTCTTTTGCTAAAAACCAGTGTTTGCAGATCAGCCTATTTTACTATATCGGTTAGACACACAAGAGTCTCCATTTTGTAGAAAAAAATGACTTGACCCACGTTCCGACTCTGCGTAGGGGTCATAGTTTGTTGAGTCAAGTTAGCTATTTTTTAGATTTTATTGAATCCTCATATAGATCTAGGCCATATAGGATAGCTTGCATTGCGTTGAAGTTCAATAGTCAAAACTGCAGTTGGAGGATACTCATTCAGTCAAAACTAGAATATTTCTCAACTCTCTCGCTTGTTTTACTTTGTCAATGCATTGGTTATGTTTACATTAATGTCTTGTTACATTTGTATATATTATGGAATCAATTTAAACAATAGTTGCATCAATTCAGTCAGATAGTGCATAGCTTAGGATCCTTTTACAAAGGAACTCCATTATGTGGACTTTTTTTTATACATATTATGATTTAAATGTGTGTATTGAGGTCCATTTTAACAATCCCTGAAGTTTCATTGAAAAATTCAATCAATTTCCCAATGTTTCCCCATGTTTCTCAAAAAGTGCGATACATTCCGCGATACAACCGATATTTCCCACTGATACGCAATATGTATCTGTATCCCAAGGGTATGAAACGTAACGCGAAACCGATACTGCGAATACTGCTAAAAATGACCACAATTAGTCTATTTTGGAGAATTAAAACGACCAATTTCTACAATTTGGATGAATCGAAGCTCCATGAGCAATTTTTCGAAGAAATCTAAAAATAGGTATTTATACATTTTTCTTCCTCTAATAGCTTTTTTTCCACCTTAATATGATGTTTTAGCCATTGTAAAATGTTAAAATGTGTATTTCAAGATTATGCACATGATTTGCTATTTTTTTGTATTTGTTTAATTTCGGATTAATTCCGGAATAATTTTAAAAATTAGGGAAAATCATTTTTTTCAAAAAAAAAAATGCTGGTTTAAAGGTTGGATAATATGTGTTACTTATAATAGACAGTTAGAAATTTGAATTTATAAGTTTTGCAGTTCATTCCAGGTTATCAGCTTCATAAATTCATCAGACAGCCCGATACAGCTTTCTCACCAAAGAGTAGACTGCCTCACCACCATAAACATGTTCAAAATTATAAATGAATACATATTTAGGATGTTTGGAATTTTCTGGATTTAATCCATATTTTTTAGAATTTTTTGGCAAAAAAAAAAAAATTGGACCGATACGGGGCCGTATCGGACGATACAACCCGTATCCGTATCGGAAACGGTGGGCACCGTTACGCCCACCTAGGGCTGTAAATGGTCGGGTTCGGGGCGGGTTTAGCCAAAACCAGACCCGCCCATTTACTAAACGGGTCTGGGTCCAAATTTTAGACCCAGACCCTTTTACTAAATGGGCGGGTCCGAGTCAACCCATCAGACCCATATATATATATGGGTCCGGGTCTGGATCAAGTATGCGAGCATTTTACAAGGCTTAAAATCGGGTCTGGGTCCAAATTTTAGACCCAGACCCTTTTACTAAATGGGCGGGTCCGAGTCAACCCATCAGACCCATATATATATGGGTCCGGGTCTGGATCAAGTATGCGAGCATTTTACAAGGCTTAAAATCGGGTCTGGACGGGTTTGGGCTGGACGGGTCCGTTGAAACATAGACCAAACCCGCCCACTTACTAAATGGGTTCGGGTCGGGCCTAAAATAAAGAAAACCAGACCCAGACCCGTTTAGCAACTGGGTCTGTTCTTGGACCCAGACCCGTACCATTTAACAAATGGGTCGGGTCTAGGTCGGGTCTAAATGGGTTGGGTCTGGGTACCCCATCGGGTCCACTGACCCATTTACAGCCCTACACCCACCGATACCGCTACGGGACACCTTGGCTCAAACTACCTTTGGTTGTATGACTCAAACTTTAAGGTCAATGAGATTTTGGAAATTGAATGCGGACCCACTGTGCATGTACACAGGGGGGGGGTGGGTTCAGCGGTGGACTACCAATCCCAACTTTTTCCTATTTGTGGCCACTTCTAGATTCAGATTTCTATAGTTTTTGGCCTCATGTCCTAATATGAGCTGGCGCAACAGGTGTCAGGATTGGATGATACACGTGCATCATAGTGGCCCCATAGAATCCTTGGTTGCACGGGATCCAAACACGCCTTACAGTGAGGAATGCATGCAATAGGGCGGACAGGGTCACAGGAGGTGCAAGCTAATTGCAGAGGTTTTAACTTAAACTACATAGATACCCTTGATTTTGGTAAAAATCCTTCCCATATCCTGTGGTTTTAACCGCTTCTGAAAATAATTGCTACTTTAAAATTGTCATTTGCTACTCACTTTTTCTGGGTAAAATCTAAGCCTTTAAAGGCATTTTGCATGTGAAATCTGAACTCTTCAGGGGACACCAGCTACATTTTACACTTCCCAAAATACCCCAACTTAATTTAAAATGCCCTCCCATGTCCGTAAAATATTGAAAGTTCTCCTCATAGGGGAACTGATTGCGGGAGTAAAAAAATGTCCACCGACTGGTTGCGCTACATATGGTACAGATGTAGGCAATCCAAGGTAGAGTGGTTCGCAAAGTGGACAATTCAGACCTATCAAAGGGGACCCATGTGCAGTTGGATGGGAGTACCATGATATAATGGAACAATGAATTTGAGTCAGATCACTCTACATAATACTTCTTTGATTTCAAGACATTTCAGAATCATCAATCAGACAAACTGAAGAACATTTTCAGGATCTTGTCTTCTAAACTATTCTGTAGTTTACTGAAAATATGATATTCCCAGCACAATTAGAAGGGCCCATCATGAACATGTCCCAGCCAGAAAATTAGTCAAGTTTGCTCACAGTTGGGCACATGTGGGGAAAAATGGATGGCTTGAAAAGAATGACTAATTATCTATATTCAATGTACACGTGTAGCTTCAAACGAATGATCAATGATCTGTATTCAATGTACACGTGTAGCTTCATAGACAACTTGACTAGAGATCTCCCATTTAAAGGGAAACTTCAAAAACCTTCACCGCTGAAGGAATAGCGGATTCTGCTCCATAACTTGCACCAAATGGAATGACAATCTCAAATAGACCATCTGGGCCTTAAATTCTCCCTCCGCAGCAGCAACATAGAACAAATTGGAAACCCACAAATAGCAAGGGTGATAGTTGCAGCAACAACATAGAACAAATTGGAAACCCACAAATAGCAAGGGTGATAGTCATCTGGTTATTCACAAAAATGAAATGAATCACCTATTACCATGATGGCAATGATAAGAAAATTCAATGAAGCATGGCAGTGACAAGTTTATCCCACTCCAGGTCCGTGTGATGATAGCAATGTTTTTTTTCTTCTTTCTTTCTTTCTTTTCTTTTCTTTTCTTTCTTTCTTTCTTTCTTTCTTTTTTTTCTTTTTTTTTTGATGGATAACAAAAAATTATTAAACGAGAACGCCAATGCAAAGCTAATGACGGCAATGATATCAAAATGAATTCCAAGTTCAACTGACATTAGCAAATCCCTCCAAACCACAAGGAAAAGCCCTGATAAATGTCGCTTAGCACAAAGTTAAACTAATATTAACCAACTACCTAAGAGCCATTTTAGTCGGGAGCTTTCTGAAAAAAGGTTTGTGAACACCCCAATCTGCGATCTCAGCCTCAACTAGGACGAATCCAATGTTCTATAGAATTCCTTCAAGCAAAATGCTATTTAATTGAATTTTAAGGATTCATCAAACTTTAATGATTACCAATTTTCAGGAAGGAATTCAGAAAATAGAGGGTTCATCAAAGTTTGAACTGAGGTGGCAGAGTGGACACCATTAGGTCTTGAAACCTATGTATTCACCTCCATCCAAACTATTCATAACTGAAAGAGTATGAGGAAAAAAAATTTATTTTGAACGAACTTCATTACCATCCCCTCATAAAAGTTTGTGAAAGAATCACATATTAATGTAAGTACTATTGTTGTTGGACAGATCAAGAAGCAATGTTACCGGAGGAACCTATTGAAAAAACAGATCTATAAATACCTAACAAACAGAAATGTGTAGATGTCATTAAAAATACTAAATTCATCTGAACAAATAAATGTAGTTGTATGAATGATTTAACTTGCCTTTATCGTAACATAAATAAGTACAGGAAGGAATTCATCTGCTCCAGGAGGATTGTTGTTCGATGCAATTGAAGCATTGAGCAATAAGTTGTTGATGACCTTGCAACAATTCAAGATACAAACAAGTTTGTCTCTCGGTGCCTTGTACATATTGATCTTCTGCAGCTCTTTCTGTGCAAGCTGCAAAGGGAAACATGGCAATACAAGTTTATGCATAAAAGCTGCTATGGGAGGAAAATCCAGAAGAGAATTACACAACTGTCCTAGCATCATGTATGACACCTCTTTAAAAGGCAGAGTTTATTGTTCCCTAATAATTCGATTAGCACTACACACCAAAACACGATTATAAAATGATTGATGTCATCTGTATGTATATTGTCAAGGTGAGAGATTTTGTTATTTGTTAAATACAGAATAAAGTTCAACCATTCTTGTGAAAATACCAGACTAATTCCGTTTGTTGGAATGGAAGGAGGTGAGTAAACCTACATCTGAAGGTGGCGTGGACCTAAGGCCTTTGAAGGTGACAAATAAGGCACTTTTAGTGGATTTGGCAGTTTGTTATGGAAAAAAAATGCTTTTTTGGAGGGGGGATTTTGGTGTAAAAGCATGTAAGTCGGGATCAATGTTTTAAATAGCTATGCTATGTAGTGTAGCTTAGCCTTAACACTACATAACTCATGAAAATAGGTTAAGTTGTGTGTAGCCTACGCTGCATGATAATTTGCATACACTACATGCTACATAGACTACGCTATACACTACCTAACTCACATAGTTACATTACATCTTTCACTACAACATTAAAATCAATTAATGTTTTCAATGATTTTTTATATGGTGATCGATAGATTTCTTTTTTATCTTTTTTTTTTCAATGATTTGTTATATTGTTCTATTTTCAATAAATGTTAGTTAATCATTTCAATGCTTTTAGTAAAATAATACAAGTAACAATGTTTAATCAGTTTTATTGTTCTTTCTTTACCTTTATACTTGATCATTGCCCTTTTCTAGTACTTTAGGTTGCATTTGATTGCACCAAATATCATGAAATTTTGTTAAATTTCATTATTAATCGGCTTAATTTGGTGCAGAATATCGTGAAATTGGTGCAGCCTTGATTCAAAATATAGAAGTAGTGTGTAGCTTACACTACATGCTATGTAGCTTACACCATAGGCCACAAAGAGGTGAACGCTACGCTACACATTATTTGCTATTTAAAACACTGGTTGCATTTGATTGCACCAAATATCATGAAATTTTGTTGAAATTCATTATTAATCGGCTTAATTTGGTGCAGAATATCGTGAAATTGGTGCAACCTTGATTCAAAATATAGAAGTAGTGTGTAGCTTACGCTACATGCTATGTAGCTTACACCATAGGCCACAGAGAGGTGAACGCTATGCTACACACTATTTGCTATTTAAAACACTGGTTGGGATGATGATAGATGCACATCAGCGTCTGGTAAATATAGAGCTTCTGGCTGTTGGAAGGAAAGATATTTAACCAATGGAAGAAAAAGTTATCTAAGGAGTAGCAGTGAAGGTTTGTACTGGCAGATCTACCAGCTTTTGGCATAATGTCTGGTGCAGTGGTGCAATGTTGAGGACTGTTTTCCCCACCTATTTCTTTTGGCAACAACCAAGGATGCCAAAGTGGTGGAATGCCATGAAAGGGTGGGGAATCATATAGTTTGTTGTCCAGCATTTAGAAGGAACTTGTCTGAGGTGGAAGAGGCTGAATT
This sequence comes from Liriodendron chinense, assembly GCA_003013855.2. Taxonomy (NCBI): domain Eukaryota; kingdom Viridiplantae; phylum Streptophyta; class Magnoliopsida; order Magnoliales; family Magnoliaceae; genus Liriodendron; species Liriodendron chinense. Next base: position 11,743,520 of record ML058513.1, read on the forward strand.
GCAAGATCTGATGAGTTTACTGGCTTCTGTGGTCACCCATGCCTTAGTTCCATCCAACATTTATTTGCAGCAGCATGGAGGATTTGTCACCCTCACAAGCTAATCTGGGAGCTGTTTATGGGCGATTTGGAAGGAATGTAACACTTGCACGTTAAATGGAATTTGTGCAACAGTCCCTGACGTTATTCTCAAAGTCAAACACCTTGTTTGTTCTTTGTAGAAGAGGTGGGTGTAACTATTCCCTCCTTGAGTGGCTTCATGCATCTTATTTGATCAGCTTGTTTTGTTTCATGCTTATATTCAGCCTCCAGGCCTCTCTTTTTCTAATAAAATCCTTATTTGCTCATTGAAACAAATTTAACAAGATTAGGAACCCATTTGATGATCATCGTGGCCACTAACATAGGAAGATTCTGGAGAGCACTACATGGCACAACTACAAAGAGAATAATGACTTCCAATTTATAAAGTATAGGAGCAACGACAGCCCAAAGTTAAAAACTGCAATTCCTACTTAATATGTTATAACTTATTCACAAGCGGACAAAACTATCAACTTCAATAAATGAGTCAACATAGCAAATGTTTGCTCCACATAGAAATTCTTATATCATACACATTGCATTACTCACCAACCATGAGCTTTCATTTTGGAAGGATGGCTTGATATCCAAATTTTCTGGATGGATGAATTGTTGTATTAAAGACATCTTCTCAGAAAGTTCTTCGTCACGTTTTACATCTTCTGGAAGTGATGCAAAGGCACGGGTAAATAATTTTGTCATGACATACTTCTCCAGTCCCTGCAATTGAAGGAGAACACCCATGTCAGATGTAAGAGAGGTACATCTAACAACTTAAACAATAATAATGATCATCCGTCCATCCAAAGAACTAAAACAAAATCTATCCTATAGAATGAAATGATCTGAAAAGTGAGAATGGATATAAACCAAAGCATGGAAGGGGGATTCAATCAAAAGATATTTCATATTTCTCTTAGATGAAGATCAATCCCTTAAGCCATTGATGTGATTCTATCATCATGTACAGTCTCATAATCTTAGAGCTAATTATTTTACAGGAGTATAAAATCAAAAGGCCCTGTTTGGCAGACACCTAGTAATGAGTTCGCCTAAAGATCTTTGCCCCTATAGTAAGTTCATATTGGCAGTGATTATAATTAGAGATCAGGATCTCCAATACATAATTGCTGTTGACTAAAATGAGCTGAACTCATTTTTAGGCATCTATCAAACAGGCCTAATGCTATTTTATGGCATAATATACTGATACTGATGACAAAAATGCCCATCCATACTTGTTAAGAAACTTCGTGAGCATTAAATTGCACAGTTCCATGATACTTCACTCTAATATCATTGCTCAAGATAAGTTTTCGAATACTGAATGTCCTGGAACACCTATTATAGATTAAAAAAAAAATGTCATCTAAGAACATGAAAAGTCATGCAATGCCTACTAAGAAGATATTTCGTCAATGAAAGATGTACATATACAAACATGAAAGATATCATGCAACCCCATAGTCAAATATAACATTGGAAGGACATATACAAACATGAAAAGATATCATTTACTGAAATATAACGTCATCACACAATTGAGATCACATTTCACAACCTTGAGCTGAAAAGATGAAATGCTACCAAAGCATGTATTAGTTGTTCAGCAACAATCCATAGGGCTTCAACTTATAATCAAATGCCAAAAATCTCATCAACTGGAAACAGGAATTTGAAAACAGAGTCCAAGAAAAAGCATGAAAATTAAGAAATTTACTATATAAAAAAATAGATTTAATTAATCATTTGGAGATGGAGATGTATCATCTCTGAACGAAGCTAGATTAGCCTAGATTGCATTGAGCAAATTGTGACCCTTCTGCAGGAAACAACAGATGGCAGGTCGAAAACTGGACCTGAAGATTGGTAGTGTTGAAGCGAGGGATTCCTCCCCCTTTTTTGAAGATTAGCAATGGAGATTGTTATTCACCAAAATATTGATCCTGAATCTGAATCGGAGGACTCCTTTCTTTAGGATACTGTTGACATAATTGAAACCATCCTGATCCAAGCTCAAGCCATCCCACACCTCTTGCAGAGAAACCAGATTGTTTCATAGGCAGATAATGTGTCACTGGAGGATTGGAGAGAAGCCAGAGAAGCTGATCATTTGTTGATCGTGGCTATCAATCATGAACTAGTTGTGAATCGAGCTGAAGAGTGGATTGTGGACATCACAATGCAGGAGCCCACCATGGTGGGTCTTTCATTTAACAAGGCAGAGAAAGGGTAAGGGATCTGATCCATCAGCCCAAAGGGCATAACCATGTGCAGACGCACACTCAAAGAAGGCAGAAATACTAGGAGTCAAAAGAAGCAAAGCTAATAGAGAATTAATGGATCATACTTCCACGATCAATTACAATAGAGGTAGAGGGGGAGTGGATGAAGGTGCTGGTCCAGCATCAATCAAAGATTGCCAAGGGAAAGGGTCAAGTCCAGTTTCCCAATGATAGTTCTATCATCGAATTTAAGGGGACTGGGGTGCCTGAATGAAAGGGCCCAGGTGAGACGAGTACGCAAACATCAGAAAGCCAAGGTAGTGATGCTCCAGGAAACAAAAATGCAAAAATGGGACAAACAGTCTTACTTGAGCAATATGGGGTGGAAGTCAGTTTGCGTGGTTGGAATTGGAAGCTTAGAGAACCTCCAGGGAATCATTGTTCTATGGGACAAAGTTTTCTGACAAAATTGGATGGTCGGGTAGGAAATTTATAGCCTTGGTATGCTTCAAAGATGTAGTGAAAGGACCTTTGTGGGTTGTAACTACTGTTTATGGCCATAACGATTCATCATCTAGAATCAATCTGTGGTCAGAATTCGATGCTATAGCAGGAAGATGGAACCTCCTGTGGTGAATAGGAAGTGATTTCGACATAAGTCTGATCTCCACCTGAATGCAATAATGGTGGCTCTACGTCTTCAAGCATACATGAATTCTCAGATTGGATCCAAAAACAAGCTCTCATCAATCTCCCCACAGAAGCCACAATGTTTGCATGGTCGAATAATCAAAATGCCCCTATTATGTCGGGAATCAAACGTTTCCTTATATCAAGCAGTTAGAAGGAACCATATCCAGAAGTGCTTCAATGAGCTATTCCAAGGCCTACATCCAATCACTGCCCGATCCTTCTTTTGTTTTAGTTAGAAAAATGGAGGTCCCTGCCATTTGGATTTGAGCTAATGTGGCTTAAAGCAGATGGATTCTGACAATCCGTGAGGAACTGGTAGGGTGACATGGCTTTCAAAGGCAGGGGTAGCAGAAGGTTGGGTGTGAACCTAAATCATCTAAAATTGAAGCTAAAAGAATGTAACAAAGAGCAATTCGGTACAGTTGAAGAAGTCATATCCTATCAGAAACAGTGTTTTAAATAGTGAATAGCGTGTAGCGTAGCCTTCACCCCTCTGAAGCATGAGGCGTAAGCTACATAGCGTGTAGCGTAAGCTACACACTACTTAGATTTTTAATCATAGTTGCACTTGGTTGCACCAAATTAGATGATTAATAATAAGATTTAACAAAATTTCATGATATTTGGTGCAACCAAATGCAACCTAAAGTAATAGCAAGGGGTAAGGATGAAGTATAAAAGTGAAGAAAGAGCCACAAAACTGATTTCAAACTATTTCTTATATTATTTTACTAAAAGCATTGAAAAGACTAACGAATTTTCATTGAAATAGACAAATGTACCAAATCATTAAAAACATTATTGATTTTAATGTTATAGTGAAAAATGACTTGTAATGTGAACTACGTAGCGTGTAGCGTAGTCTATGAAGCATGTAGCATATCCAAATTAATCATGTAGTGTAGGGCCAGGCTACATGCAACTTAACCTATTTTCATGAGCTACGTAGCGTTTAGGCTAAGCTACGCTACGTAGCGTAAGCTACACGCTACGTAGCATAGCTATTTAAAACACTGATCAGAAATGCAATCCATTGACGGAGCAATTGAGCAAGGAACCGCTTCGGAAGCAGATGTCAACAAGACGACTATTGCTGGAGGAGCTCAAATCAAAGGCATTAGAAGAAGAAACAATGTGGAGACAATGGTCCAGGGCTCTATGGCTCAAAGACAGGTACAAAAATACATCTTTCTTTCATTGTATGGCAAATGAGAGAAGGAGAGCAAAGCAGATTCGATTCTTGGATATTAATGGCATCCAAGTGGAGGACTTGCCCACAATTTGTGCATCAATTGTGAGTTATTACAGCTATCTGTTCACAAAAAAAGGAATGTCGCAGACCGATGCTTGACAATCATACATTCAATCAGATATCAGAGGAAGAGGCAAATGCACTGGAAGTTTCCTTTTCAGAAGATGAAGAATGGAGAGCGTTTCCAACAAAGCTCCTGGACTAAATGGATTCCCATGGCATTTTTCAAATCATTTTGGAGGACATTAAACCAGAGGTAACGTCTTTTATAAATGAATTTTACATCAGTGGAAGGCTAGTATAAGATTTTGGGGCTACCTTCATCATGCTAATTTCAAAGAAAGAGGTCACAGAAGACATTGCAAGCTTTCACCCTATCAGCTTGACCAGAGGCCCATATAAAATCCTAGCAAAGGTCTTCATTTGAAAAAGGTGCTTGAACCAATTATTTTCTTTTCCCAACGTACTTTTGTTAGAGGAAGATAAATTTTAGATGGAGCCTTGATAGCAAATTAATGTATCAATCAGAGGCACAACGAACCCAAACCGGGGGTGATATGTAAGATAGATTTAGAGAAGCCCCTTCTTGTGAGTGAGGAAGGGGTCATCACTCATGTGGGCCATTCTCTTAATCTTAACTCAAGTGGCTGTACTCCTTTATCCTCCCATTCCATTGAGAGTTTTCACACTTCTTCCTCTTCATATTTCCCTTCTTCCCTGTCTCTCACCACCACACATCCGGTTGTTGGATCCTTTCAGTCCTCTCGCTCCCCCCACCAAGTGGGTGGCCGTGTGTCGAGACCATGACTGCATTCTTCCTGACCATCCCCATTCGACCATTCAGCCAGAAGTTATGGCAAGTCTTGTGGATAGGGAAGAGTAATATTTTCCCTTATTTCAAAAGAGCTCGCCCAGATCCCCGAGAGGTTCCCGATCCATCACAAAGAGGTTAGGGAGCTGGCTAGTTTTGAGGCGGATACTTGCGGTTCGTCTAATGCTATTCCTAGAGGCAAGAGAAGGGGGAGAGAGGTGAGGTTGGTTCTCCAATGGATCATTAGCTGGAATGGTTCACGGGCTCTAGTGTCCCCAAAAATGTACCCAGGGGTTTTAGCCCTCTCTAGGAGCCAGAGACTCATTGGTGTGGCTATCACATGTGAGGAGACAACTCTTAAGTTATTGTTGCCACTCGACTCTTAGGTAGTGTTTGGTAAACTGAAAAATAAGGTCTGAAAATTAGTTTAAGTTCTGAAAACTTGAAGTGCTGAATTCAAGTATTTATAAGTACTGAAAAATCTGCTTGGTAATTTGTCGGGAAAAAGTGCTTATTTTCATAAATATCTGAGCACTTTTTCCACAAAAAACTTGTTTAGTAAAAACAAATCATAAATATCTGAACATTGGTAATTTGTCATATTTGCCCATATTGCCTCAATTTCTATCTTTTGTAGAATATAAGACGAAACATGTTATTATCATGCCACAAAATTTGGTACACCTATGTCCTATTCACATACATCTCTCAAACATGACCCTTTAATTGATAAACCATGTGCCATACTCTTGTTTATAAAATAATCATAACTCTTTGATTGGTGGACCTTGACATCTCACACTAGTGAGATATTGGGCCATCCATCTATAGGGTCCCATCCACAAAATGCTTTTAAATTGATGACCTTGAATAAAAAAAACTATTTTGGCTCAGAAAAAATATTAATGTCCTGTCAAATAAGTAGGCCACACGTGTACAATTTTTTTATCTTATAGGTGTGCACACCACCAAATATTTAGAATCCATTAGTTAACAAACAAAATAATTTCAATTGTGTATCATGCATAAAATCAAATTAAAGAAAGATTAAATTGTATATCGAGGCCCCAATAAATGAAACAAATACAAATTTTAGGTGGATCACACCATAAGAAACAGTGGTCATGTTGACAAGGTCACAAAGACCCGGTGAAAGGAAAAAATCAAATATTAGATTGATCTAAAACCTTAAACTTTTATGGCCCCAAAAGGTTTTTAATGGTTAATACTTGTTGTTTCCTCAGGTGTGGTCCAGTACTTGAAATTTGCATCTAATTCATTTTTGGGACCATGTCCTAAAATAATATGGAAAAAATAGATGGACGGTGTGGATATACAATACATACATGGAGGTGGACCCCACTATCAGAGTCCCACCTACATAGCTGGCTGTAAGGCTGCAGCCAAGTTGCGCGCCCTGGTGGGGTAGTCCCGGAGGAAAGCGGATTGCATGGTGTGCCACGCATCACCGACCGCACTGGTATGTTGACATCACCAAGTTAGGTGGGCCCACCATGATGAATGTGTTATATCCACACTGTTTATCCATTTTGCAAGATCATTTTAGAGAATGGTCCAAAACAAGGCAGATTCGAAGCTCAGGTGGACCACACCATAGAAAAGAGTGGGGACAATGATGACCACCGTTGAAACCTTCCAAGGGCCCACCATGATGCTTCTTTGCCATCCAACCCGTACATAAGTCACAAAGACCTGGATGAAGGGAAAACAAAAATATCAACTTGATCCAAAATTTATGTGGCCCCAAGAAGCTTTCAATGGTAGGCATTCAATCTTCGATGCTTTATGTGGTATAGTCCACCTGAGCTTTGGATCTACTTCATTTTTGGGCCCATGCCTTAAAATGATCTCGCAAAATGGATAGATGGTATGGGTATAAAAAATTCATCATGGTAGGGCCCACAAAACTCGGTCACTTCTACCTACACAACTGAGGTCAGTGGTGCACGGCACACCATCCAATCCACGTCCGGTGACGGAAGTAGATTGCCTATCGATTGACTATGAAACTGAATGGGGCCCACTGTTATGTTTGTGAGAAATCCACTCCAACTGTCTTTTTTACATATCATGTTAGGAAGCAGCATAAAAAATGAGGGAGATCCAAAATTTAAGTGGGTCACACAATAGGAAACAGTGTGGATTTCAGTACACCGTTGAAACATTCATGGTGTCAGAAGTTTTTGGTCAGGCTAATATTTTTGTGTTTTCAGTTCATCCTAGTAGGAATGACCTTATGAACGGTATGGACGGTATATAAACATCATGCTTCACCCCAGAGAGGTTTCAATGGTAAGCGTTTTCCTACCCATTGATGCAGGTCGTGCAGCCCACTTGAGTTTTGGATGGGCTGCGTTTTTTCTGAACCACGTCGTAACGATGATCTGAAAAATTGGATGGAAGGGGTGGATTTCTCACAAACATCACAGGGCCCACCTAATTTTCCTAAGGTTTTCATAGCCAATCCGCTTTGGGCTTTACCGCTTTAGTAGGCCATGTGCGTTCTAGCATGGTTACAACGCACCATCGACCTCCGTCTTGGGTTAGCATCACTAAGTTTTATGGGCCCTATCATGATGTATGTGTTGTATCCAAACCGTCCGTCCATTTGGTGATATCCTTTTAGGACATCATCCTAAAAATAAGGCAGCTACAAACTCAGTGGATCACACCTCAGAAAGAAGTGGGGATTAAAAGTCTACCATTGAAAACTCTTTAGGGCCATAAAAGTTTTGGATCAAGTTGATATTTGTGTTTTACCTTCGTCCAAGTCTTTGCAACCTTATGAACAAGTTTGATGGAAAATAAACATTATGGTGGGCCTTAGAAAGATTCCAATGGTGGGAATCATTGTCCCCACTGCTTTCAGTGGTGTGGTCCACCTAAGCTTTGGATCCGCCTCATTTTTGGGTTCGTGCCCTAAAATGATCTCGCTAAGTGGATGGATGGTGTAGATATAACATATATTATGGTGGGACCCATAGAACTTGGTGACTTCAAGTTCTTATGGGAGAAGATGCTACGTGCGAGGAGATAATGAAGGAGAATAATCTCGTAATTTTAAAATGCTAGCAAGGATACTTTTGTCCATCATCATCCAAAAATTTAAAGATAATCACTTACCGCATTCAGCTATAAGCGTTAAGTAAAGTTGGCGTGGCTGAAAAATCCCACCAAATTTCAGTGATATTTCCAATTAAGTACTTAACTTATTTTTGTTACCAACCGATTTGAATTACCAAAATCACTGAAATTTACAATTTTTAGTGATAAGTCATGGAATTAAGTTTTACCAAACGCACCCTTAGTCTTCTCCCATTGTGGAGGGCTTAGAGGCAAGTGCAAAGGAGTACAAGGAGAGTTGTTTGTGAGACATCGTAGCGCTTGATTTTGAGAACTCTTTGTCAGACCTGGCAATAGTGGTGCTCCATGCAAGGTTGTTGGAGGTATTAGAAAGTGCGAGCATGGTAGAATGAGTATACTTAAGAGTGCGTTGCTGTAGGGGGCACTAAACATTACCCTCCTCCAAGAAGCGAGAGCTATTGAAGTGGGTTCATGCAGTAAGGGAAGCCAATAGAGTGGGGTATTAGTTCTAACTGACAAAGTGATAGGTATGAAAGAATCTTCTTTCAAGGGCAACACCTGGATTTGGAAAGCTATGTGCCAAATTGGTAAGATGGTTGAAGTTACTTTTGGAGGTTGTGAAGAGGATTACGTCGCTCTTTTTCAATTTGTGGAGGAAAAAGGAGCATAGAAGGCTTGGGAAAGGCTTGCGGGGAGGCCTCGGCTAACTCCGAAAGGGAGAGGGGAATTGGCGAGACTTAAATCTTTGATAAATTATGAAGCTAGGAGCTCTTCCGAGAATGCGAAAAGGGGCAAGGAAAATCGTTCAGTGAATTAGTGATAATTCTATCTTGGAATGTGTGTGAGGTTGGTGAAGATAGGGATTGGTGGATTAAAGAGATCTTATGATGCAGACATCAGTGGTGCATCCTTTAGAGTGTACTAGAGGAGGTGACGTCGCAGATCAAGTGTTGGAGCAGACGAGCTGATGTGGATGGATGTTGGGCCCGTTGGACCCATTTTCTGACGCATTACAAGTACGCGAGCTGCAGGATCGCGCAGAAGCATCATGACCGCTAGACCGTGGAGTGGATTTACTTTAGGCGCTTTTCTGTTTATTTCCTTGTTTCTAGGCGTTTTGGTGTTATTATTTAGTTTAGGCGTTTTTATGTTATTTTTTTTTTGTTTTCAGGCACTTTAGTGCACTTTTTATTTTCGTAGCTTATATATACTGTAAGGAACCCTATTTCAAAATTATTGAATGAATAGAAAATTCGTGTGCTTCTTCCTCTTTGTTTGAGAGATTAGGGTTTCATGATTGGGCCTCGGGTGTAGAGGATTCCACCCCGGAGTTCCCGTTTTCTCTTCTTTATTTCTTCAAGGTGCGAGGAAAGGTAAGCTTCTTTTGATTCCTAATTCGTACTTCATGAGAACCCATTGTTTTTCAACATCCTTCGTCCTTTTCTAAACCCCCCCCCCCCCTTTGGTACAATCGAAAAGAGGGATGCCTAGCCATGAGAACCGGATCCAAACTTGACTGTGGACTGGTCTATGCTAGATCTGGGATATCCTCATATCCCTAGATCCTCCCTGTTTTACGATTTTACGTGGTTCTATGCTAAGGGACATGATCCAAACGGACGGATCTCATCTCTGTGTTAAGATTTGTTAGTTTTCTCTTAGTGAAAGTAGTTAAGTTTCGTAATTTTATTATTTAAATATCTTTCAACTGAATATACATGCATCTAGGGTTAGGTCATCGCATGCCCCCTGCATCATCTTATTGTATAGGGCATTGGGCTTATGAAGAGAGCCAGATCAACAAGCTTGGTTAAGAAGGATATCCACTTCTCGTGTGGTGATGGCAGGAGTCCCCAATTTTGGGATGATTTGTTGGTTGGGGATAGACCACTAAAGGAAGTTTTATCAAGGCTTACTAGTCTGGCCTTGAAGCTGGGGGGTCTCCATTGATTAATGCTTTAACTCCATAGGTGGCAAAGTGTTTTTATGCTCCCCCTTGTAGGAGAGATATATCGGATACCAAAGTAGAAGAATTTTTATAGATATTGGAGCTTCTTGGGGGCTTCTCACCTTCTTCAAGGGAGAGACTTGATGGTTGGGATGTTGGATAAATCTAGGTGATTCTTTGTTCACTCCTTTTTATGGTTTGCTTGGAAGATCTACGTCAGGTAGTAGTGGCGATTTCTCACCATTAATGTGGTTTTATAGGGCCCCTCCAAAGATTCCGGTGTTACGTGGTTGGTGGGGAGGAATCGGGTCTTAATGATTGATAATCTCTAGAAGTAGTCATTGGTGTTGCCTAACTTTGCATGATGTACATGTAGGATGCAGAGACGGTGGATCAGTTGTTTATTCATTATCCCTTCTCATGGAAGTTGTGGTATAAAGTCATAGCCTCCTGAATTGGGTAATGCAATGTTCCATTGAAAGCTTCCTTCTAGCTTAGCATGGAAGGGAATTAAAAAACCAGGGGGGAGGGGGGGGGGGGGAAGATTAGCTTTGTGGGCGGTAATGTGGGCATATGGGAGGAAAGGAACAACAGATGCTTCCAAGATGAGTGTATCGGAATTGAATGTTTATAGCAAAGCCAAGCTTAATGTAATTAGTTGGGTTTCTTGCCATACGGATGGGGGCCAAGAAGCTTGGCCTCTTGTCTCCAGGTTTTAGTTCTTTGTAATTCTTTGAGCTTTGACACCCTTTTGAATAAAAGTTTGTCACCTTTAAAAAGAAATCAATCAATTATTCGATATGTTGAATGTTGGCCATCACAACAAAAGCCAAAAAAAATCTATGGCAACTAAACATCTTTGTTGTTCTATGGCAATCTGAAAGGAGCGTAACGGTCACACATCTAAGGGTATCTACTCGTCGGCTCTCGAAGTCTCTTATAGGGACAAAGGGCTTGTTTACTCTTGCATGAAAGCAGCAGGTTACAATCCCCTCTTTGTATTTGGGGAAGATCCCCCTTCTTGATAGGTCTTCTTGTTCCTTTTAGCTTGGGTTGTATCTTTGATCTTCAGACCCTTTCTTTTCATTAAAATTTACTTTTACTGACTAAAAAAAAGAAGATATTTAATATTGGAGGATATATATGACCCTTGATTGAGGAAATGCACAATGTCCTTGGGTTCTCAATTTGTACTAGTAGGCCCCTTTGTGCAGTGATCTAGACCACAAAATCTCCTCAATAGGACAGTCCTGACCTTGGCCAAGAAGAGAAACAGACCAATGGTCAATACAAGGTGTGTGATTGGTGGCCAGGATCTTCTGATTGGGAAGTTGTTCAAGACATGGCCATCATTGTCGGGCAATGGTTTGGATCAATGAATATCAGACTGGTTGGCCCCAACTGTATGAACTAAAAACCTGTGCATACTTTGCATACCCCAGCCTTGAGGATCGTAGAATTCCTCTTGAATTGACCCAGGCAGTCTTACATTCTAAACCAATTGTCCAATTCTATGAAGAGAAAAAGGAAAGCCACTTTTGCATTAAGAAAAATAAGCAAACAAGTAAAGACAATGCAGACTGCAATAACTTGGCCCACCTCACCAGCGCTCTCGAGCTCTTCCTCTGAACAACCAGACCAAAGAGAGTGTGCACGAAAAGCCCCCTCCATCTTGGCAAGGAACTCCTGTACAGCAGCGCTGTCTTTCTCTGGATCAGGAGCATTGTTCGAAAACGACACGATGAAGCTGCCACGGCCAATGTATATGCATTCAGATTCAAAACCTTTCAGATATGCTTGCTTGGAAATGGAATTTGCAGTTATAGTTGCAGTTAGATATTAATGGCCTTGGGAGTACAGCGGAGGAAATATAAGATGCTTCATCTGAAACTTTAGTTCAGATCATAGTTACCTGAATCACAATTCTACTGCTTCGAGTTTGAATTTGTAGTTCACGTTTTGGTATATGCCAAAATTCCTCGATTCAATGGGGTACGCTCTTTAGTTATTTTTTCAGTTCACCTAATTCACAGGGTTCGCCTAGTTCAATACACCAATACAATACTAGCTCAACGTGGAACAATGACCTATCTACTATAGATAGAACAATTTGGACAGTTTAACAAATTTATGATTTCCATGATGATTGACCTAAAATATACACTATATTCTCTTTTACACATCACTACATAAAGGTATACAAATTTTTTAGTGCCATATACTAGGCTACATTACCCTGCCAGAGTGTGCAATTTTTGGTTGAATGCATTGTGGATGCTGCCCATGTGCAAATTTTGAGTGAACGGGCTGCCATATACTCTGGCAAAGGATTACTACATGCAAACGTATGCAATTTTTTTAAAGAAAAACTTTGATATTAGGGCAGAGTGACATGCTCCTGATGGTCCGCAGGCACTTAGAAATTGCAAATGTGGCATAGAATAACTCAAGTTAAATTGTCCAAATTATGTTTCACAGTTTAGATGTATCATGAATAAAAAGTTGTGCTTCTTTGATTATTTGACTCTATGATTAGTGGACATTTATTGGAGGTCAAAAATGAAAGATAAAAATAAAAAATCCCAATGGTCCTATTTCAACAAACAAGTATCCTGACTCAGAGGTTATGATCTGATTGTGACTTAGCGACAGTGGGCTCCGCGATTTAGTCGGTTTAACTTGAGTTAGTGCATGTCAAGTGTACAATTCCAGTGTGTCTGTGTATCAAGCACCACATACTTCCCGAGTATAATATAACTCCCCAATCTTTAAACACATGGCTGCTGTCATAGGCTAGACTCCCACAAAGTAGTGGTAACTCATGTTACTCATATGTGGTACCCATGCAAGGCCAGCTAGACCATCCAAATTGTAAGGCACATTGTGGATGGAGAATATATGTAAAATCAGGCTGATCTAGAAATCCTGACCATCCAATTGACGGAAATCAAATGGATGGTAACTAGTGAGAGGTCCAATTTTCAGATGTTTGGTAATTGACGGAAATCAAACGACCATCTTCTCAGTGTGATGTTTGGATTATGCTCCATCCACTTCAGCAATTTGGACTGTCCATATTGCAGTACAACTATGGTGGGTGTATGGTTGAAGAGTCGTGATGAATTACCCTAGGTAGACTGCCCATATACACCACCACACGATGAAGTCCACAAACTTGCTTGATGTAACTCTGTTTATAGATCAAACTAGAGGTATCTAGCTCAATTGTAAGTTGTGACCACCGACTTTTGGTGAATTGAACTGTGATTTTGGTCGCTTGACCATGGTTAACTATGGTTCAGATCAGCATGCATTGGTGGGACCACTGTTCAGTGATCGCGATTTTTTCAGCTCTTGAGCCCCATGGTAAATCGGGGGTGACTATGGTCAAGGCTACACTTCACAATTTAGTTAACTATGGTTCAGATCAGCATGCATTCCATGTAGGTGGGAGCCACTGTTCAGTGATCGAGATTTTTTCAGCTCGTGAGCCCCATGGTAAATTGGGGATGCTGCAAAAAGGTATCCCCACCAGACAATCCTAGCCATCTAATTGTAGGCCCACAAATGGATGGCCAAACTAGAATACAGCCAATGGCCCATCTGCAGTGTGGATGGAAATCGACCAGTCGATAGCTGGGATTGCCTGATGGCCATCTACATGGGGCCCACCATACCAACATCCTGCAGAGCTGAAAGAGGGACCCCACCTATACGTAATGACGGCTGCCAATTGGTATATAATACTAAAACATGGTGACGGATGAACTGAAAGATTCAAAAGAAAATGCCACAAGGGAGCGTAGAAAATTACAATCAATTTGAAAAAACTGCCAGAAATGGATGAGTGCTTGATCCTTTTCGATGGGGATTTACCTCTTTGGTTTATGGGAATCAATCTCTACTATATTATTTAAGGGAATAACAACTAATATATAACAAAAATCTAAGATCTATCCAAGATTTGGATATCCTAAAGATAGCAACAAATACAAAACATCACCCAATCAAACCCAATCCCTATATAGCTGGGATTTTATTTCAGATTTTTATTTATTTTATTTAATTTTCAGATCCTACCAAAAATTCAAAGACATACAAGCATTGAAAGTTTTTTTTTTTTTAAGACCTCTTGATGGATTTGACGAAATCGGCCGCGGAGGGATGCCGCATCCGCTCCAGGAAATCGTGCCACGTCAGCGGGGCCGTCGACGAACCAAACACGTCCGCCGTTTCCATGAACGAGATTCAGCAATTCGTGGTCGGATGAAGAATGTGGCAGACGAAAGGTTATGATCAACGACGGATATGAGACACTTCCATTCGGATCGGTTCCGATCGGGTCAAATCGTGGAGGAGGTGGGTGCGATTGAAGACAAGATCGAGGAGATGGGGTTTTGACGCCGGGGGGGGGGGCGGAGAGAGAGAGTATTGATGGCTTCCAGGTGCGGAGTCTTCGAAGTCAGACCGCACCATGCACCAACAAAAATACGGGGAAAGACTACTGAGTTAGCTTTGCGCCATTTTAAAATTGGTGGTGACCCTTCAAAACGTATATATGGCATAGTTGTAAAGCAATCCATACTGTCAAATCGATGAATCAACTGTCTATTGATATTAAATTACTAATACATGCCATCTGATTATTATCTTGGAGTTTGGGTCACTTACTTTTTAATTTTCACCGTTTGTTCTCTAACCACTTGGATGTTTAGGATTCCTTGATCGGTCTCATTTGAGAGATATAATCCATCCACATTTAGACTCAGAGTTTTGACGGTCTGGATAGCTGAACGCGACTGCCATATGTGAGAAGAATCAGTATTGGCTATTTTCTAAATGGTGCAGGACGAAGATGAAGGCATGTTAAACGGACGGACCGAAGAATGACGGCAAAACGTGGCACGTGTGTGCGGGTCCCAGGAATTCTTCTGTGGGCCCACCGCGAAATTGCGTCAGGCTGGTCCATTCATCAGATTGGTTACAAGTGTTTGATTATTTAAAGAGCGATGGTCATATTCCACACCATCCATTCTTCTCGTGCATGTCTGGGCCACCTGATGAGTGATGACGCAAACTGATTTTCCTGCCAGGGCACGTTTTTTTGGGACCGTACTGCCAAGCAACATCTACACGGGCGCGGATTTCCTGCGAAAGCCTTGCGCAGGAATTTCCTGCGCTGGGAACCAAGGTGGGGCCCACATTGATGTTTTATGATAAATCCACACCGTCCATCCGTTTTGGGAGCTCATTTTAGGCTATGTAAACAAAAATAAACCGGATACAATACTCAAGTGGGCCTCACTAAAGGAAAAGGTGGATAGGTAAATTACTACCGTTGAAACCTCCCTGGGGTCCACAGTGATGTTTGTATGACATCCATACCGTTCATAACGTCACTACTACTGGGATGAACTGGAAAAACAAATATTATCCTGATTCAAAACTCCTGTGGCTCCACAAATATTTCAACTGTGGACGTTCAAATCTCACGTTTTCGGCCCACTTGAGTATTGGATCCGGTTCATTTTTGTTTTCATAGCCTAAAATAAGCTCCCAAAACGGATGGACGGTGTGGATTTATCATAAAACATCACTGTGGGCCCACCTTGGTTCCCAGTGCAGGAAATTCCTGCGCAAGGCTTTCGCAGGAAATCCGCGCCCCATCTACACTGGATACATTGGCACGTCTGCCCGCTAAATGGACTAGCCCAGCACGTGCCAGTGGTGCATGTGTGATATCCGGTAACTTCCCTAGGGGGGCCCGCCCTTTAACGTTCGATGGACCAAAATTTGGGCTGGCCGTTCGAGTGTATATTGATGGGACTGTCATCAGTCGTCCATCTACGTGTTTGGAACATGGCAGAACGATGATGTGGTCCTCTGTATGGGCGATCCGGATTTTCAACCCATCAGCCACGTGTATAATGGTAATCGTCGAGAAGCTCCATGTTGGGTTCGTTATATATGGGAACTGTCCATGCGTACAAAGTAAGTCCGTGATACCAAATAATCAGGGCGCACATGCTAAGTGGTCCAGTGATCAGACCATCTATGTTGTGGACTTCATAATCCAGATTCCACAAACCATGAATATGCTGAGCAGATGATTTGACCAGCACTCTTTTCGGTTGAATTTTGAACATCAAACAGAAAAGAATAAAAAAATCTCATGCTTAGCTTACTTACCAAGCTAATTCTCACCCATTGGGAAGCTGACGTAGATGTGGTTGCTTTTTTAACACTAAAATAAGAAGTGTGTGAATGTCATGTGGGGCTCGCTGAGATGTATGTGGCTTGTCCACCTAATTCATCCGTTTTGCGGGCTGATTTTACAGCATGAGTCCAAAATTAAGGCAAATTTAAAGCTCAAGTGGACCACACCACATGAAACATTGTGTTGAAACTTTTTACGACTACAATTTCCTATAGTGTAGGCCAATTAGGCTATGGATCTGCCTCATTTTTTGGGTCATGTCCTAAAATGTTTCGATAAAATGGATAGACAGGCATAAATATGTCACGGGCATTACAGTGAGACCCACGATTATGAGTATGAAAGTAGCATGTATTTACAACCTCAATCAAACTAGCTAACATTTATAGTAATTATATATTTATAACAAAACAAACAGCCATACAAGTCAAAGCAAATCATGATTACGAGCTTACCTGTGGCAGCAACAATCGTGTGCAAATGAGTACTGATAAATGAACCTTGTAGCTCTGTGAATCGATTGGTGTATTCATGGTCCCCGTAGATACAAGTGGGGTGTCAATGGGCTAGGCTGGCCCGTGCGGCTTCTAGGCCTAGCCCACTGCCAGGCTTAGGGCTGAAGTATTAGGCCGATGGTCAAGCTTGGGCTTAAATTTCAAACTATCCACCCAATTTATCTGTTTTGCGTGTTGATTTTATGGCATGAGTCCAAAATTTAACAGAATTCTCCACAAGACTAATTTCCATCCACTCGTTTTCTGGGCCATGACATCTTAAAGTGTGTCCTACTGAATGTACGCTTCGGATCAGGCAAATATACAGGCTGATGGTGCACGCATAGAGCACCTTACATGAGAGTATACTCACAGGACATGAATGACATTTATGTAAAAGTGCCGACCCTCATTTTTTACGGAGCACATAGCATGAGACGACACTTGCGTACTGAGTAAACTATGTGGGGCCCACAGTGATGTATGTGTCTTATCCACACCGTCCATACTGTTTTAAAGATAATGGTATGTTACGATCCAAATTTTCAAATATATTCAATCCCAAAGTGGACCACACTAGAATAAACAGTGGAGATTGAATTCCTACCTCTGAAAATTTCACGGGGGCCACAGAAGTTTTGGATCAAGCTTCTATTTATTTTTTCCTTCATCCACATCATTGTAACTTTATGAAAAGGTTGGATTTCAAATAAACATGACTGTGGGCCCTAGGAAGATTTCAATGGACGCCATTATTCCTACTGTTTCTGTGGTTTTATTTCAAGGTTTTATTTTGAACAATAAGAAGAACAAAAAAAAAAAAAAAAAAATCTCATGATTAGCTGTTTGTTTTCCAGGTAAATCATGGGAAATAGGTAATAATTACCAAGGTAATTCTCTCACATACTGGGAAGCCTACGTAGATGTGGTTGCTTTTTCAACACCAGAATGAGAAAGTGTGTGAATTTCATGTGGGGCTCACTGTGATGTATGTGTCTTATCCATCTAATTTATCTGTTTTGTGCTGTTGATTTCACGGCATGAGTCCAAAATTGAGGCAAATCCAAAGCTCAAGTGGACCACACCACGTGAAACAGTGTGTTGAATGCCTAACATTAAGAACTTTTTACAACCACGATTTCCTATGGTGTGGGCTAATTGGGCTATGGATCTACCTCATTTTTGGGTCATGTCTTCAAATGTTTCAATAAAATGGATGGACGGTATAAATATGCCACGGGAATTACAATGACACCCATGAATATGAGCACCAAAGTAGCACCTATTTACAACCTCAATCAAATAGCTAGAATTTATAATAATTATATATTTACAACAAAACAAACAGACCTAAGAGTCAAAGCAAATCATGATTACGAGCTTACCTGTGGTAGCAACAATCGTGTACAAATGAGTACTGGTAAATGAGCCTTGTAGCTCTGTGAATCGATTGGTGTACACAATGGTCCCCATAGATACGAGTGGGTGTCAATGGGCTAGGCCCGTGGGGCTTCTAGGCCTGGCCCACCATCAGGCTTGGGCTGAAGTATTAGACCGATGGTGAAGCTTGGGCTTAAATTTCAAACTTATTTTGAATTCGTGTTGTGCTTGGACTAAAACATCCAAGAGCTTGTCAGCCCCAACGCTGCTCGATGGAGTTAAAAAGTAGTTTCAAATTTCAATTCAAAATTCAATTGTTCACGTTGCTAGAGGAGGGAAAAGTTATTTCACTCTTGTAAAGGATTGCCAGCTCGGGCGAGCCTATGATAGTGTTTGTGTGAAATCCATTTTAAGCAATCGATGTGTCACCCCATGCTAGGCCTGAGGCCTAAAATTCATCCTCGCCCATGTTTCAATTGAACTATGTGTAGGCTGTCAACGGACCGGATCTTGGTCTGGATCCGCTTCGATTTTTCTAGATTCAGATCAATGGGTCGGATATGGATCAAAGAATGTGATCCGTTTAATAATCGGGTCAGATTTAGATCGACCTTGATCCGATCCGTTAACGATCCGACTCATTAAGTATAAAAGGGAAAAAAAAAACCTAAATACCTAACCTAAGCACATCACATGCTCCTCCATTCGACCGTCCCCTCTCGCCTCTTAGATTCGCTTCCCTCTCAAAACCGGGTACCTCTCTCTCTCTCTCTCTCTCTCTCTCTCTCTCTGGATGGCCCATCAGCCGTCGGAGGCCCGGAGATGGGTGTGTGGCTAGCTAACAGGGGTAGGTGCGTGCGTGGCTAACAGGGTTACAAGGATGGGTGAGTGTGTGCGTAGCTAACATGGTGGGTGGGTGCGTGGATAGCTAACAGGGTGGGTGTGTGCGTAGCTTACAGGGTGGGTGCATGATTGCAGCACGCGTAGCTTACAGGGTGGGTGTGTGCGTTGGCAGCATAGCTAACAGGGTGGGTGCCGTGCGTGCATAGCTAGTAGGGGTGGGCCGTGGGTGGAAAGTGGAAACGGATTGGCCATTGACCTTGCCACAGTGCCACTTAGGATTGTCAAGTGGTCGGTGCTCTATGGACCCAACCATGATATATGTGTTTAATCCATGTCGCCCATACATTTTTACAGATTTTGGATCAGGTCGGATTTCGGATCGAAGTCGGATTAACCGAATCTCTGTCAGGTCGAATTTCAGATCAACTATTTAGAGATCGTCAGATTTTAGGACGAATACAGATCATTCGGATCACAAATCGGATCGAATTCGGATCAATTATGATCCTCTCCAAATCTGATCCGTTGATAGCCCTCCAATCACAGTGATTGGAAATAGTGTGCAAGCAACCCTCACCCTCCAAACTATTTTAGTCCACTTGAATAATGTATGAGCATGATCTTTCGGCCCTAAGCATATATATGTATTAGTGTGGTATCTAATGGTTCGAAGGGATTTTATATAACCATCATGGTGGGGCTGTACATAGAAAGGGTGGATGTGTTCTATCCCAGCTATTTCCCTTTGTGTTGCTAACCTGAATTACAAGTCATCTTATTTTTTGTCCATTGACATAAAGTAGGATTACACATATAGTGATAGGAGTGGATCTCAAATACACATCATGGCAGGCCTACTAAAAAAATAAGGGTGGGTCTTGAGGAGAGTTATTTGGTAGGAGGGTGGGCCTCCCATGGAAATATTTTCATATCATTCTTGGGAAAAAAGCAAGTCCCAACTTAGGTGGGCTCTACGTTAAAGTTGACATGAAATTCACTCCAACTACCAGGTGTGTCACACCATTTTCTCTCATGGCTACAAAACCAGCCCCATCTATATTTCAAGTGGGTGATGTAGTTGGAAGCAGAATGCATAAGAATGATCACCCTCTAGACTATTTCCTTTGGTGTGGCCCACCTGAGTCACGGATGGGCCTAAAATCCACTATGGGCATTTAATGGACAAAGAGGATTTTATATAATTACCATGGTGGTCCTTACAAGAAGTAGGGGCGAATGTCTCTTACAACTATTTCCTTTGGTTTGGCCCACCTAAATCATAGATCAACCTGATTTTTCCACCATTACCCTAAAATGGGATTGCAAATCTAATGGTTGGAGTAGATCTCACATTCACATCATGGCGGGCTCTATAAAAAATAATTGGAGGTGTGCATGTGCATGTCATCGTTTTTTTCCCTCTTGAATGCAATAAGGTGATTTTTAAGGCATTCCTCAGGATTGAGCTCGAGCTGGGCCCTATATAAGCAGGCCAAGCTCGAGCTTGGACTATTTCGCCCATTGTGGACCTAGGAAGGATTTTGAGCTTAAGTTGAATAATGCAGGTTGTGCTTGGACAAAGCTTAGCTCACCTTTTGACACTCCTAGATAAGAGTTATTTAGCAGTCAAGGATGGTTGATGTTTATTCCTAGGTGTGCTTTTTCTATATATTTCTTTGACTTTATTTAATTTTTAGGAGGTATGATGCATGGAGCACAGATAAAGAGGGCAGGGAAGGAAAAGGAGAGAGATTAAGAGTGGGCTCCTCACACTTCTGCTATAAATAGGGAAAGAGAAGGGTTTCAATGGTCGACGTCCCATGGCCACATTTTCAGTTTTGTGACCTGCTCTGCCTTTAAATCTCACTACATTTTGAGTCATGTTTTAATATGAGCATGTAAAACAAATGTACAATGTGAACTTCATATACGCATCATAGTGAGCCCCACAAAGCCTTTGTTGCATGGTCAGCCGGTGCCATTGCTTACATGCCAAGTGACATCACAAGGAGGGAATTTCCAACAGGATACATTCAAGATTTTGAGAAAAAGAGAGAAGAGAGGTTTGTTGGTGGAAATATTATGAGCAGGAACTTTTGTCATTGGATTCCAGTCATATCTTGGAAAAATCTTAACTCCTTAAAAAGATGTTTCTCACTTTCTATACTATATTGCCAGCAAATAAAACCTTTTGATTGGATTATTGCAGCCATTTATTAATTGGGCTCTTTAGCTTTGTGAGACCCCAGCCTCAAGCAAGTCGGTGCGGCCCTTACTGTGGGACTCGCCTTGATGTATGTATTATGTATACACGCTGTCCATCCGTTTTTCTATACCATTTTATGACATTATCCAAAAAATGAAGTAGATCTAATTATCAGGTGGACTATACCATAAGAATCAGTGGTGATTGAGCCCTTACCATTAAAAACTTCTTAGGGTTCACCTTAATGTTTCCGAAGTGTTTATTTATCATCCAATCTATTGATAAGGTCACATAATCCTGTATGAAGGGGGGAGATTATTAGTTTGCTCCAAAACTTTTGTGTCCTATTAATGATCAATCAACATTGTTTCCTATGGTATGGTGCACTTGATAATTGGATTTGTTTCATTTTTCGAATAATGTCATAAAATGATCTGAAAAATGGATGGACAGTGTGGATACATAATACATACATCAAGGTGGGCCCCACACTAACCCCATAGTAACGGCCGCACCTCTTGCATGAGGCCAGGGTCTCACGTAATCGCCTCTCGCGTATGTGTATTTATTTAGCCAACATTATTTCATTAATTACTTGTGTAGTTCTGATAGTATTATTTGATGATTAGATAGTTATTTTTATCTGTTAGTTTACTGATTACAAGTAGGGTTGTCAATGGGCCGGGCCTGGGTAGCTCTCGGCCCTGATTTTACACTATTTTGGGCTGGCCTTATTCAAAATTCTGATTTTTCAGGCCCAGGCCCGGCCCATTGACACCCCTAATTACAAGTGTTAACCTGACCTGACTTGATCAGCTCGGTTTGAGTCTGACGTTGGGTTGTGCCTCGAGCCGACTCTCATTAAGGCTGGGTTGGTCTTGGGTTGACCCTCAACCCAGCCCAACCTTCACGAGTTGCACTGTTGGTGGTCCACCAAATATGAAGAGTAGCGTACTCGCAACGCAGGCAATCACGCCAGAAGTTGTGTGCCTTCAAAATGTCAAACCTCTTTGATAAAAAAAATAAGGTACTTGGAGCAAATAACATACGTGTACATTAGGTGGGCCTGCTCACTCTTGGAGAACTGCCACGCTAACTAAGCAATCCCAGCCATCCATGAGAGAAATTTAATGACTTGAGGATGGTTAAAAGAGGATTTGATGGCTGCTACACATTTAAATAGCAATGGCCACGAATTTAAGGGCTAGGATTTTCTTCTAAATTTTGGTCGGTAATCTGATCAGAAACCAGGGGCCAAAGAGCACCTTCGATTACGCTACACGCCCACACCTTTTCCGACGTGGATTGGGTGGTGAGTAGTTCACCACCCACCTGGCGGTGAAATTGCATCCGGAGATTTGATTGATGAGGCCTTATGCTGTCAGAGATGCGGCCCAAAAACCTCTGGAAAAGCTCAGGCCATCCCGGGTGCAACTTTGGCTGCAACCTTGGAACCAACTACGTGGGTAAGACCTGACCGTAGGTCTCACCTCAATGTATGCATCTTATATCCACGCCAACTATCTGTTTTTTCAGTTTATTTTAAGGCATGGTCTGAAAAACTAAGTAAATAAAAGTTTCAGTTAAACCACACAACAGGAAACAACAGTTATTAGTCATTAAAAACCTTTCATGGGCCACAAAAGTTTTGGATCAAGCTGATATTTGTATTTTACTTTCATCCATGTCTGTGTTACCTTATCAACAAGTTGGATGGTCAAAAAACATTACGGTGGACCCTAGGAAATTTGTAATGGTGGGTGTTCAACAACCACTATATCTTGTGGTGTGGTACACCTGAAATTTTTATCTGCTTAAAATTTTCTACCATGGCCTAAAATAATCTGGAAAAACAGATGGACGGCATGGATATATAATGCATACATTGAGCATGGGCCCTAGGTCCCATTCACATTGCTGGTTTGGGGTGGCACCAATGTCGCGCTCACCCCATCTCTGACAGTCTACAGCTCCACCAACCAAATCTCGCCGTATCATTTCACGGCTGAGGTGGGCCACCACCCAATCCGCCGCGTTGGTTCAGCAAACCGTCTATGATCTGAGCCTAACTGAGGAATTAATGAACTATAATTCTCGGTGCTCGTTTGAAAACGTATGGTTTAGTGACACGTGAAATCCGGCCCATTGTCCAGCCATCTAAACCGTTGATCTGATGGGCTCCACGTTGTTAGGTGGATACCTTTGAGATCACCGGGAATTGTAATATCATACTTTGATCATTGGCGTTTTCAGTTGAATGCCGAACACCACTCTTTCTTCTCAACCGTCTATTTTTAGGTCACCATGTGGAAAGTTGTTATCTTGGAATCTAGAATATTTCTTAGGGATCCATTCCCATAAGGAGGCCCATCGGAGCAAACCGTTTGGATGACCGTACTATGGGCCCCCAATTCATGTAATCCTGTACGTCAACAAACCAGACGTCTGCTGATGAGCAGCACTCTACAATTCTAATGATGATAAGTGGGCCCATTTCTTGGTAATCCATACCATTTTTCTGTTCTTTCACACCGACTGTGGATCCAGAAAAAATTAATTTGAAAAAAATAAAAAACTCATAGGCAGAACGGCATTAACTTTTTCATTTGTGTGCTGCGGTCCAATGGATGCGGATTGCATCAAACGGGCATATCTGTATTGGGCCACGGTGATGTATCTGTTTATCCATGCTGTTCATCTCTTTTATCAGATTATTTTAAATGTATGATGCCTAAAATGAGGATGATCCAACACTCAAAGTGGACCACGCCACAGGATTGTGTCCTCCCCCCACCGGGATGGATTATATGTGGAGGGGCCACCATGGTGTATCTGTTTATCCACTGTGTTCGTCCCTTTTTTAAGAATCAGTTTAAGTTATAAGCCAAGAATGAGGCAGATCCAACGTCAAGTGGACTACACCACAGATGACTCTTGCATTTAATGCAACCTTTGCATTTAATTAAACTCAAGCTTACTTTTTGGTATGGTCCACTTGAACGTTGGATCTGCCTCATTTTTTTTGGCTCATTCAATAAAATGGCATGAGAAAAGGGATGGATGGTGTAGATAATCAGATACATCATGATGGGCCCATACGGATCTGCCTGTTCATCGTTAGAGAAGGTGGGGTGGAACGCAATCCTTCTCAAAAATTGAAGCACAGCAACGGTTCGCATTAATCGGAAAAATTAACACTTTGCCGACCCAGAATGGAGAGTTATTTGACACTCTTGGTGTAGACCATGATTGATATGCATGTACTTAGAAATGACACATAAGGTATATATTACCCAAAATTAAAAAACGTAAATTGGGAAAGGACGGTGGTTTTGTTAGGCATGTTTGGTTACCACCAAAATCTGTTTTGGATAAAACTTTTGTACACGTCCAGTAATGGATGTTTGAACAGGTTTATATGAATGAACTTTTATGTATCATTTAGGTGCCGTTTGGATACCACCAATTAAGTTACTTTTCTATTTATAACAGTGGATAAGTAACTTATTTGGTATAAATAAGTTTGGTTTATGATCAATTATAAGTAGCTTTTTTATTTAAAGTTACTTAATCACTTTAATGAGTAGAAATCAAGATAAGTTACTTTAGGCATAAGTAACTTATAACCTTACAAATCCTAACACCCCCTTATTGATGTCAAATACCTTGTTTAGACAAAGCATATGTGTCACGTGTAAATTACGATGCACATACAGATTAATACTAGCATTGTAATATAGGTGGATCACTCGTAGATGCATGGTGATACATGTCGATGCCTTAAACATATACACAGTGGCGCATGCAAGGCACGTGACATGTGTGGTATGTTGACAAGTGTTGGCACGTGTGGTGCGTGAAGTGTGATTAAAGACCAGTGGTCTTACTTGCGGGACTCATGCCTATATGCCATGCATGCGCACTAAAGATCATCACTGTTCCACATATTTTATGTACAATGGGCTCAAACCAAGTTCATAGATTGCCTAATCGTCAGTATTTTTAGGCTACTTTGTCTTTGATTTTATTGAATTAGTGGCATTGTCCTGGTTGCTGGCAAACCATTGCCCATACGTATTTGTGAAATGGTTTAATGGAACACAATTCATTTCATGAATGCTTTAATTTTATGAAATAAAAGGGTGATGGAGAGTTGCTTTTGTTGGAAATGAAGGACATAGTTTTTGAGTTGAACAAGGCCAGCATTGCTTTGTAAAAAACAATCCCAACAAATGGTATCATGGTATGTAAATCCCTTGAATGTCGGAATATCATAACAAGTGGAAATCGATAAAATAGAAAATAAAATTTAAAAATGATCAAAGGACCAACGGGCCAGGTGTCTGATAACATTATTTGGGCAAAGCGATTCGATACCATGAACTCAAGACCTTAACTAACTAACTAACTAACTAACTACACACACACACACACACACACTCACTGTTGGTCACACTGCAATGTAGCGACCCTTTGAGAATTGATACTATGACCTTAATGTTGAAACAAGGTTATCTTCACTCAGTCTACCACTTGTGCTATGTATTCGTGTGTTAAAAACTCAATTAGATTACATCTTGGGGAAAAAGTGCAATGGGATGTCTTGCTCAAACCTTCCTGGCTGGACATTGTTTTGGATCGGGCTAGTATTTGACTTTTCCCTTTATTATGGTGGGACTCACCTTATGACGCCATGACAAGGTTTTCAAGGGTGGCATCCCACCCAACCTCGTTATTCTATGTGACCAGCCTTAGTTTTGGATGGCTAATTCTTGAGCTCACATCCTAACATATGTTGGCGGGAATGTGGATTGCACTACATGGTGACTGTCACCATAGATGTTCATGGTGATGCGGGATTTGATGGGGCGGTGTGCCGCTGACATGCTTTGGGAGGGATGCAACTCCATGAACCAATGATGTGGGTGGGACCTTGACCGTGGGGCCCACATTGACATATGCATTGTATATCCATGGCATCCATTTATTTTGCATGTTCCATAAAATAAAGTAGATAAAAATTACAAGTGGCCTACACCACATGAAACAGTGGTCATCTACAATTAAAAACTTTTTATAGGCTACAAATTTTGAATCATACACTAAAGTGGGCCCCACAGTCAGGGTCCCACCCACAGTCGCTGGTTTCGGGGTGCAGCTAAGTCACTCTTTTCGGCATGGGCCTATTTCCATCTCTAACAGCAGCACTTGCTACAATAAAGGGGTGGATTCCTAATTGTGGGATTATTATTATGTATGTGCCTTAGATCTATGCTATCCGTTTTCAAAGCTAAATTTAGGGAACGATCCAAAAAGGAAGTAGATCCCAATCTCAAGGGGACTAGGAAACCTTGGTCATTAACATTAAAATCTTCTTGTTAGCCACGTAAGTTTTATACCGAGTTGAAATTTATGTGTTCCCTCCTTCGTCCAGGTCTTGTGACCTTATTAACAGGTTGGATGGCAAATAAACATGAAGCCACCCAATAACTTTTTAATGGTGGGTATTCAATGACCACTATTCCTTGTGGTGTGGTTCACCTGAAATCTGAGTTTTTATCATTTTTAGCATAGGTTACCTAAAATGATATATAAAAATGGATGAACGGCCTGGATGTAAGACACATACATCAAAGTGGGCCCCATGGGTCCACCCATTTGATCCTCGGATCCACCGCCCCGCAATTAAATCCCGCGTGGGGGTGGGGGAGCGGATTAGGTACTACCCAAGCCTGTCCTCTGAAGACAGGCCTGACGTGGCATATACCTGTCACATTTGTATTGGTGTAGGGTACGTTGTCAGAGGTGACCTTCCATATCAGCAAGCCTAACACAGTCGGCTCCTCTCCTCAATGCCCACACGCCGCGTGCTAGCTTATTCTGAGCTTAGGCTCGGGTAGTACCTAATCCGCTCTCACATAAGGGGTGGTTTCCAATCTCCGTAGGCTCCACTATGATGTATGTGTTTTATCCACACCATCCATCCATTTTTCCATCTTATTATAAGGCACGAGTCTAAAAATGAGACATCACATGAAAACAATGAGGATGAAAACAATGAGGATTGACACTTAACGTTGAAAACTTTTTGGGGGCCATAGAAGTTTACTATCAAGCTGCTATTTGTTTTTTCCCTTCATCTAGATCTATGTGGCCTTATCAAGAGGTTGGATGGAAAATAAACATTACAGTGGGCGCTAGTAAGATTTTAATGGTAGAGTTCAATCCCTACTGTTTTCTGTGGTGTGGTCCACATGAGATTTGGATCTGTCTCATTTTTGGCCTCCTGCCTTAAAATAAGATGAAAAAATGAATGGACAACATGGATAAAACACATACATCATGGTGGGTCCATGGATATTTGAAACCACCTTATGCTAGTACCCCTAGCTGATCGCGCCCTGAACACGAGGGATTTGGGATGCGGATTCCCTGCGCATAAAGTTACTGCACTGGGAACTTAGGTGTGGGCAGTGGGGCCCACAGTGATGTTTTCTGATAAATTTACCCCGTTCGTCTGTTTTGGGAGCTCATTTAGGACATGAGAACAAAAATAAAAAGGTGGTAGGGAAATTACTATGGTTGAATCCTCCCTGAGGTCCACAGTGATGTTTATATGATATCCATACCGTTCATAACGTTAGGATGAACTGAAAACACAAATATTAGCCTGATTCGAAACTCCTGTGGTCCTACAAATATTTCAACTGTGGATATTCAATTCTCACGTTTTCAGCCCAGTTGAATCTTGGATCCGGTTAATTTTTGTTCTCATGTCCTAAAGTGGGCTCGCAAAACGGATGAACAGGGTGGATTTATAAAAAAAAAATCACTATATTCCCACGTAGGTTCCCTACGCAGGACTTCCCGTGCAAGTATTTGAATGTCAGGATCCTTTGTTGTTGGAGCAAAGCAGAAAATCTCTCCTCGCTGACAATTCATTGATCCGGACTCATTTCTAAGAAGCGGCCCGCTTCCCTCATGCAGCGGGGCTGTTTGCTCCCTAATATCCTCGTGCAATAAAAGCTCTGTCGGTCGTGATGCATGTAACATTAAATCCTGCCCGTCGTTTCCACCGCCTCAAACGTAGATTACGTCATCAGCCTGTCACCACAGCCCGTGGCGGAGAGCAGATTAAGTACTTGCCCGAGCCTGTCCTGAGCTAAGGACAGGCTAGCACGCGGCGTGTGGGCACTGGGGAGAGGAGCCGACTGTGTCAGGCGTCTGATGTGGAATGTGACACCGCCCCCACTCCCCTACCTGATCCGCACCCGTGCTCAGTCCGAAAATGCCAGTCATGTGTCCAACAAATCAGGACGCGGATGGGCCAGTGACCCAACACCAGCCCGGGGACGGTGTCAAAGCTGTGTGGATCCCACCATGATGTATGTGTTTTATCCACGTTGTCCATCCATTTTTCCAGCTCATTTTAGGGCATCGTCCAAAAATGAGGCAGATCCAAATCTTAGGTGGACCACACTACAGGAAACAAGGGGGAATTGAATTCTCACCGTTGAAATCTTCTTGGAGTCTATAAAAGTTTTGGATCAAGCTTATATTTATGTTTTCACTTCATCCAGGTTTGTGTGATCTTATCAAGAGGTTGGATGGCAAATAAACATCAAGGTGGGCCTTGGGAAGTTTTTAAGGGTTGACGTTCAATCAACACTATTTCCTGTCGTGAGATTTGTATCTGCCTCATTTTCGGCCCATGCCCTAGAATGAGGTGAAAAAACGCTTCGATTTGCGAAAATACATCTAGACAGCTTGCTAATGCTACATCCATACCACAGCTGTTCAATCTGGGGTCATTTTGCAATGATCTGAACCGTTCGTACCACGGGCCTGACCGTAATGTGATATATTAATAAAAGTTTTCACATTGAATCTTTAATATATTTTCCTTTGAACATAGACCTTGTCCTTCAACAGCTGCTTTGTGTGACATTTAAAGTATGTACAAATCTTGAATATTCCTTTTTACCCATCAACGGTGAGGCCTATCATATAAACGGTCTGGATCATTGCAATATGACCCCAGATCTAATGGCTATGACATTAAAAATAGCAATAGGTGGGTATGTATGTACTGTGGCAAGCCTCAAGTCAGCTGCCTACGCTCTCTTGCGCGTGTAACACAAACCACGGAGAGAGACACGAAATAAAAAGGAGGACAGCCTCTCACGACACGTGTCACTTCTTATACGTAAAGGCATCGTAGCGTAGCAAGACATTTGTTGTAGACCATACTCGCTCGTGTGAGATGGGCGGTTGATGTGGGCTTCCTGTGAGAAGCCTACGTGGAACACTTTAATTTCGAGATCTGGGCCGTTGATCAGGAAAAGGACACTGCGACCATGTACTGGATTAAAAACCATACGGCAGCTGAGACATGTACAAGACAATGACCGGTGCTCCATGCTCAACTCGCAGATACGGACTCACTGGTTAGTGGGACCCATCTGGTTTCTTTTATTTATGGTCCGGGAGGTCAGAGAGTGTGCCCCACCTGATGTAGGGCTTGGGTGATTAGGTCATACAGACTTGGATGAAGGGGAAAAACAAATCTCAACTTGATCCAAGACTTTTGTGTCCTCTGAGAAGTTTTCAATGGTGGAAATTCAATCCACACTGTGTGGTCCACTAGAGATTTCGATCTACCTCATTTTTTGGATAACACTATAAATTGATCTGAAAAAATGTATGGACGGAATGGATGAAACACATACATCATGGTGGGTCCCACAGATGACCGACCACTAGCCATTGGCGCATGTGGGACTCCTCGACGTGACTCACGCGATCGAGTACACTTCATTATGGCTGGCCTAAAGCAAAGACCGACTCACGGCAGGATTGACGCCGTTACGAAGGGTCAAGCGCTTGGCTTTCCGACATAGTCGTCAACTTTGACGGCCCAACGTGGACGGAGAAATCCCATCCCTCTTCTCTCCCTTCTTCTTCTTCCATTATCTGATCTCTCTCAGAATATACGCAGAGAGAGAGAGAGAGAGAGAGAGAGAGAGATGAAGTTTCGATCCAACGAGAAGAAGGTATCTCCGCGATGGATTATTATCTTATGCATCTCAAGCTTTGTTCTTGGAATGCTTTTCACGAACAGGTCTCTCTCTCTCAAATCTCATTTTTTTCCCCCCAATTTTCTTTTATTTTAAAATTTTGAGGGATTTTCTTTTGTATCATAAACCTTCTTTCCTGAAAAGAAAGTTATGGTTTCTTTTCTAGGGCTGAGATTGGAAATAAGATGACACCGATTGAATCCTTTTCGATTGTTAATCGAGACTCTAATATTTTAAAATCGCAGGTTTTTTCCTCCCGCCGAACCGAGCGGTCAGATGATCTCCCGGCACCGGAAAGAGCAAGAGCTACAACTCGTGGCAGAGGATTGTTCAACAAAACGGGTCAGCGAGTGTGAAATTTGAAAATTTCATAGAACAATCCAAATTACCATATTTAATTTAATTTTATATTAATATATTTAATTTATATCAGAAGTTTGGACAAGATAAAGATATAATGGGAGAAGTTTCGAAGACCCATGAAGCGATTCAGTAAGTATGGAATTTCCAATCGAATTATTTAATTTGATGTATTTTTATTTTTTGAAAGGTACTTGATGTATTTTTCTTTTAAATTTTAAATGAATGGGATGAGTGTTGGATATCAGAAGTTTGGATATTCGATCTAATTTGATGTATTTTTATTTTTTGAAAGGTAATTGATGTATTTTTCTTTTAAATTTTAAATGAATGGAATGTGTGTTGGATATCAGAAGTTTGGATAAGACGATTTCAACGCTTCAGATGGAGCTGGCTGCCACTCGAAGCGCCCAGGAGATGCCGAGCCTCAGCGTTTCTCCCGTCAACTCGAGAATTTCTTCTCGAGATGGCCCACGGAGGAAGAAGGCGTTTGTTGTGATTGGGATAAATACTGCATTTAGTAGCAGGAAGAGGAGGGATTCTTTAAGGGAGACGTGGTTGCCTCAAGGTTGTTCTACTAACCTTCTAAGTAATACGTATTATGCAATTCCTTTGCCTTGGGCTGCGTTTGGGTGCAAATATCTGAAATGGGTTGTGAAAATTCAGTTCATTAGAGAGACAGCAGCCAAATTCTGATAATGTTTATTGGCATTCACAGTGAAAGAGTTCCTTGAATTGCATTCTCTCTCCTTTCAAGTTCAGCTTCAGAGTATGGAGCTTGATTTCTCAATATGAATGTGTGGGAGGTAATTAGGATTTGGTTATTGTCTTTATTGAACTGAATTATCACAATTCAATTCAATCATTCATCCAAACACAGACCAAGAGATTTATATCTCAACATGGTGTGGTTCTTCTTCTTCTTCTTCTTCTTGTTCTTCTTCTTCTTTTGAATGTCTATGATAACTTTACTAAAAGCAAGAGGAAACCAGGGGGCCAGAGCTGCCAAAGAAGAAAAATACATGTTGAGAATTCCTCTGGAAATACACAAACATTGCAATCCCCATATGCTCGTCTTTGATATCAACTCTCCAATCGATTACCATCTAGGAAACATTTTAGTTGATTCTTTGATCTTGATTAGTACTATGTTTGACCCAATATGACGAGTAAAATATCCAGCTCAAATCATGGAACAAGTCATAAAATTCATTACTGCTTTTTTCTACATCTCTTCTATGTTTATTGGATTCTATTCATGGTGTGCTGTAAAGGTTGTTACGGGGCCTGTAAAGGCAGTTATGTAAATGTAACTGTGGCAACCATTACTCGTTACAGGGTTGTAAAGGCCGTAATGGCCGTTACGGAAAAAAATGACTCTTAAAGGCTGTAACAGATCCTGTAAAGGCTGTTATAGCCCCTGTAATGGCCGCCGTAAAGGCCATAACAGTCTATTACAGGGTCGATATAGGTTTTTTGGGTTTTTTTTCTTTGTAAAAAAAAAGAGACCATAACAACCGTTACAGCCATTACACCCATTATCATAAAGGTAATGGTGGTGGCCATTACGACCACCGTTACCACTACAGAATACCTTGACTTTATTCCACCAGATCTCTAAAATCTCAAGGTGTTCACTTTGCATCGAAGAACTTTATTGTTTTTTAGATGACAACAGGTTGTCCTTGCCCCTTTTGAAGGTGAGACCAACCATTACACGTTACAGGGTTGTAAAGGCCATAACGGCCGTTATGGAAAAAATGCCTCTTAAAGGCCGTTACAATCTGATGCGGACATCAGTGGTGCACCCTTTAGAGTGTACCAGAGGAGGCGGCGTCGCAGATCGAGTGTTGGAGCAGACGAGTTGATGTGGATGGACGCCGGGCCCATTGGGCCCATTTTCTGACGCGTTACGAGTACACGAGTACGTCCTAGCCGCAGGAGCATCATGACCGCTGGACCATGGAGCGGATTTACATTTAGGCGTTTTTCTATTTATTTCCTTGTTTCTAGGCGCTTTAGTGTCGTTATTTACTTTAGACGTTTTTATGTTATTTCTTTGGTTTTCAGGCACTTTAGTGCACTTTTTTTTATTTTCGTAGCTTATATATACTGTGAGAACCCTATTTCGAAATTATTGAATGAATAGAAAATTCGTGAGTTTCTTCCTCTTTGTTGAGAGATTAGGGTTTCAGGATTGGCCCTCGGGTGTTGAAGATTCCACCCCGGAGTTTCCGTTTTCTCTTTTCTCTTTCTTCAAGGTGCGAGGAAAGGTAAGCTTCTTTTGGTTCCTAATTCGTACTTCATGATAACCCATTGTTTTTCGACATCCCTCGTCCTTTTCTGAAACCCCCCCCCCCCCCTTTTGGTACGATCGAAAAGAGGGATGCCTAGCCACGATAACCGGATCCAAACTTGACTGTGGACTGGTCTATGCTAGATCTGGATATCCTTCATATCCTAGATCCTCCCTGTTTTACGATTTTTTCATGGTTTTATGCAAAGGGCATGATCCGGACGACGGTTTCATCTTGTTGATATTTGTTAGTTTCCTCTGATTGAAATAGTAGTTTGAATTTATTATTTGAATATCTTCCAATGATATACAGCATCTAGGGTTAGTCATACAGCCCCGCATCAAAAATCCCCCGTAAAGGCCGTTATAGCCTCCGTAATGGCCCCCGTAAAGGCTGAAAGGATCAATACAAGTTTTTTTTCTCAATAAAAAAAAAGAGACTGTAACAACCGTTATACCCTGTATCGTAAAGGTAATGGTGATGGCCATTACGATAACCGTTACCATTACAGAATACCTTGATTCTATTCCACCAGATCTCCAAATTCTGAAGGTGTTCACTTTGCATCTGAGAACTTCTTATCATCATCATCATCTATTTTGGGTTGGCTTCACGAAGCTTGTTTTGCAATCATTCCTAAGGCATTCTCCTTGATAAATGAACAAGTCCCCATCCCCTATTGGTTATCTCCACCTTGATCCAAGCCCTTTTAGGTATTCATGGCACCTTCTTTTCAAGTCCTTCAACTAACTCAAAAGTTCCCCTGATAGGGCCATGTCTAGTTTTTGTAGCACATGGCCAAACCATCTACATCCTCTCTCCGTAATTTTATCTCATGTTCAGGATACTCTTAGGGTGCTTTGGATGACTTCATTCTTGATTCATCCTTCCTAGTCTTCCCACACATCGATCTTGACATCCTCATATCTTTGCAACGCCCATCTAATGCTTATCTAGGTGGAATTGGATCTTCAAGCTATCATCAATCTTGTAGATTAGTACAAGCTAGACCACATGAAAGCAGTTAGCTATTACATATAGCTAACTGTAATAGATAACTTGCCAATATTCAGCCAATAATACGCAAAAACTGTCCTTGAGCTTCATATTTGTCTAAAAACGCAAAATCCGAATGTCAAACTTGGGTTAGGATTAATCCACACTACCTTGATATTTTGAAAAGGTGACTTTTTCCGGACAATATTAAGTAGTTTCTCAGCATAGCCATGATGTTTCTATGTCCTATATGGGTATCATAATATATCAATTATCATCCAATGCATAGTTTGGAGAACAAGCTTATGTTTGAAGTTCGAATTAAGGGCAGCATTTGTCCAAAAAACCATGCGCCTCCTTTGGTTGACACCTTAGATCAGACTACTTCAGAACGACAGACACAGTTCAACGTGAGACATGGTTGTGTCAAAGATTAAGGTTCAATCAATATGTTAAAGGGGAGTTGACAATTTGGCTACCACGATGCAGATATGGATCCAATGATCTCAAAGGATGGTAGCGGAAACATTGGAAAATGGAGTCGCCACCAACTGATTTTGAGCAAAATCTGCAAGGCCAGTTAGAAACCAAGAATTCCTGCAAATTGACTCTAAAAATGTCTTACACACTAGAAATCCAGGCAGGTGCCTCAGTGATGGGGAAGAGAGGTGTTAGTCACCCTTTGTCTCTACTCCATCCAAAGGAAGGGAAATTCTGTTGAAACGAATTTCTGCACAGTTTTTAAAAAAAATATAAGAAAAAAAGTGTGGGAAAAACGAAAAGATAAGAGGAAAGATATGCCTATTGGTCTGTGTGGAATCGTCCTTGAATGACTCCGATCTCGATCAACTTGAATTATGGAGGGCCTTGTTTGCTCCTTTTTGAGCTTGAATTTGCAAATGGAGAGATTGAAAAAAACTCAGATTTGAAAACCCACTAGTCCTCTAGATCCAAACCCAAAACCTTTTACTTTTCTGTTGACGTCTCTTTGATTTTGCTGAAACTTTTTTAGCCAAGGATGAGGGCTGTGAGAGAGATTATCCTAGGTTCAGAGCTTGAGAATTCGAGGCAAGACCCCTTTCTCTGAGAGAGGATGGTCTATTTATATAGATCTAGGATGGCTGTAGTATTAATCTGAATGAATCGTTTTTATTCATCCCTTTCTCTGAGAGAGGATGGTCTATTTATAGAGATATAGGATGGCTGAGTGTTAATCTGAACGAACCTTTTTTATGGATAATTTCATGAATATTATAGAGATCTAGGATGGCTGAGTGGTGATTTGAACTAATCTGAGGAGGCTTTCTAAAGGGTAGTGGCTTCGTGGATGGTTGACAAGTGGCACAAAAGGAGCTGTTGATTTGGAGCTTAGATGGTAATTTCAAGAAGTTTGGAATAAAATTTAGTTATAGGATTCCATGTGAGTTTGAATTTGGACTTGGAGGGATGAGATGAAGCCACTTGTCTAAATCTTGTAGATTTGGAGTGTAGATTGGGAATTTCGTAGGCTACTTAATAGGGAAGATTCTGTAATTTGAGGATTCTTTGAGGCCAACCAAGAGTCTTAAAGGTGATTTTTTAAAATTTTTTTTTTGAAATTGATATAAAATTTTGGAGGGAAAGGAGTTTGGGATTTGAAATTCTTGCAGTGGCAATTTGGCGATCACTACTTCATGCTTCGACCTTAGTTTGGTATGATCCAGGGCTCATTGGAAAGCATATTTAAACAGCTACAAAATGGACCCTAGGCCATGAAATTGGGTATGGGAAGCTGGAGCAATTGCAACCTGAAAATGGCAAAAGGTGTTGGAAATAGTTTTTCCACCAACCAGGGAGCACAGTGGCGGAAAAAATGTATTTCTGCACCCAGAGCTCTCCCAAAAAAAAAATCGCCTCTCTCTAGCTTGCGGGAATAGGATTCCCTGTGTCAGCTACAGAAACTCATAAAAAATGTGTTGTGTGGGCACCAGACCAAAGTTGGGCTGGGTACCTCACCTTCCATATTTGGGCTCAGTTACTGTGGGGGTTTCACCAGGGAGTTTAAGTGTGGGATTTGGGTAAGTTTGATGGGATTTTTAGGTAATCCTGGATGAATTTTTGGTTGATTTAGGTTAATTTAGGTGCTTAGTCAAATTCCTGCAACAAGGAAGATTTAAATAGAACCCTCCTTCAAAGATTGATATGGGTAAACGGTCAGGGTTTCAAATGAGGGGTGTCTACTACACACGGTCTACCTTGACCCTGCTAACTGACCCTCAATCTGCCTCTGCTCCAAGACCAATGCAATAACTTAAGCAAAAAGTTTAACTAAAAGGATGAGAGGGGTGGCCTCATTGCATTCTCAAAGTTCACGGACAAAACCTCATAACATACAAAACTGTCCTTCCATAGCATCCATGTAAGGCCTGATCATTCAATATAGTCAAAGCTTATGGTTAGGTCAATTGTATGGTCGACATCTCAAAATAAGCTTGGCGAGCTTGTCAATCACTTATAAAAAAACCATCAAGAATTGTTTTATTTTTTTAATATTAAAAGGCATCAAGAATTTGATGGCCGAAAAGCGAAATTTTTGCACAAGAGGTTCACATGAGATCTAAACCTTATAGCAGCATGTAGATTGTCATATTCTAAACAACTCTCTAACAAGATTAGTGAATGCAACTCCAATTGGATTTGTTGATTTCCAAGGATATCTTTCCATTGTTAGCGCATCTATGTGACAATGTTTAGTTGAATTGCCCTCCACCACAGGAGGCTTTAGTAATGAGTGTCATCATCATTATCATCGTAGCCTTTTTTCCCAGTTTATTAGGGCCAATTGTACAAATCCAATTTCACAAGTTGCCATTATCTATTTCCCTATTCTGCTAAGTCATCATATCCCTTAGCAAGACCTGAGTACAAATCCTTTTAGGTCTTCTTCCTCTCATTTGACGTGTCCAAATTTCTTAGCAGATGGCTGACAACCATCTCAGTTGGCTCCTTGTCATTTTATCTCCTATTGGGGCTTCTCTTAGATTGCTTTGAATGAACTTATTCTTTATCCTCTGTAGGGATGAGGTCATCATCATCATCAACATCTAAGCCTTATCCCAACTAATTGGGTTCAGCTACACAAATCCTGTTCCGCCATTCCAGTCTATCGAGGACCATATCCTCTGTTAAACCATAGTCTTCAAGTCTTTTCTTACTACCTCTACGACAACCTTTAGGGCCTTCCCTTCCCTTTTAGAGCCTTAAACTTTAGAGATGAGAAAAATAATTAAACAACACCTTGCATATGTTGTCAGTGGGTGTAGCCCTTCTCTGCTTGAGTCCTTGATTCCTGCAAGACCAAAATACATGACTCTAACTACTCTCAAATTTCTTAAGGGCGTGTTTCGTTTTCCAATTTCTGGTGTAATTCAAAGTAAATGAGCCATCATTATCTTTTCAAGGTGTTTGGTTAAGAGAGAATTACGACACAAAAAACGAGTGTCAAATACACATGTAAAGTAAACAGGTAAAGGAATTTTTACATACTAGGAGTCTAGGAGGCCCATTTTTATATTGATGCCCTTGTAAAACAAACAATGGCATATTATAATCATTGCAGTCAAATGTAAGTGATGTCACCACAAAATTTCAGGGGTAAGTAATCATTACCCATTTCTAGCCAATTACCGTTGTAATTGGAAAACCAAACAGGCCCTAAAAGTGTTTATTAGATGCATATGCTTGATTTAACATCATCTGTTTATGTGAGAAAGCTTCTGTGAGTACAAAGCACTTGTTTGATGCATCAAGGCCATTGATCCATTAATGCATAAAGGAAGACTCAGGGATTGGTCCCACATGCTGGTTCAATCATAAATATGGTCCAAAAGGACAGTGGATTGATCTTATGGGCCACAGTCAATTGTTTTGTCTGTACCAGTGAACCATTTAATTCCATCTATACAAGTGAACTGATTGGTCCATGGGACCAGGATCAACTGGATAGCGTGTTTAGTGAACTGACTGGTTTGTGGGGCCCACTGGACTAATCAGAGCAGTATCTGGACTAACAACAGGCCCACTTCTTATGGTCGCATGGCCGGATAAATTAGCAAAGTATTTTTCCTATTTTTGTTCAGTTTACCAGAACGTTTTGTTTTGTTTTAAAAATTTGCCTAGAAAGTAACGCCAATTAGTGGTATGGTTAAAATAGGAAAGAAGGGAGTATCAATAGCCTATATAATAGAAGCCACACATATGGAACGAAGCATGATTTTTATTCCAAAAAGCTTTCATAAGTTTACTAGAAGAGTGAATCTTCTTCTTTATTTCTAGTAGTTCTACACGAAGCTCCTTCAACACTCCATTTGTTCAGATTTTCTGCTACTAAATGGGAGTTAATGAGGAAGGATTCTGCAGAACCATTATACCTTATTGTATGCAATGTTTGAAATATCGGTATCACGTTACGTATTGCACCTTTGGGATATAGACACTAATCGGTTATCGCATGGGATATATCGGTTGTATCTCATAATGTATCGTTGTTGTTGGAAATATGGGGAAACATTGGGAATTTAGTCAAATTTTTTAATGAAACTCAAAGTGATTGTTAAAAAAGACATCAATACACACTTATAAATCAAAACATTACAAAAAACAAGTGCACATAATAGATTTTCTTTGTATGGGGTCCTAATCTATGCACTGTCTAACTGAATTGATGCAAATATATTCATATAATTTATAAATGTAAGAAGATGTGTGGAAACACAAGCAATACATTCAAAAGCAAAAGAAGAATCAATAGATCAGGTTATATGTTTGATTTTATGTTTGGACAACCAATTTGCGAGATATTGGGATTTTTTTTTTTTTTTTTCTTCAATTTTCCGCAACTTGGCTTATCTCCTCCAAATCTCGAAATCAAAGCTCCCAAGCCATGATTTTTCACGCAAAACATGAAAAATCATGGATTTGTAACAATTTGACACTCATTTAACATGATTTACAGAAAAAAGGATCGAAAATCGAAAATGCTCACAGGATCAAACATGTGGCCTGTGGGATATATCCCACTGCTTGTGCGTTTCGTATTGCACAAGTAGGATTCAAGATATATCGTGGGATATATCAGCCGATATCATCGATACTTAAACATTGGTTGTACGTTTAATCGTGGTTTGTTCCTTTGTTGTTTGGATATCAAAATCTGCTTGTGTTGCGTCATTGTAGTAACCTGCAGTGTTTGAAATATCGGTATCGTGTTACATATCGCACCTTTGGGATACATATACATATCGGTTATCGCACGGGATATATCGTTTGTATCGGGTAATTTATCACACTTTTTTGGGAAACATGGGGAAACATTGTGAAAATGGTTGAATTTTTCAATGGAACTTCAAGGATTATTAAAAAAAGACCTTAATACAAACTTTTAAATCATAACATCTAAAAAAAGAAGTGCACATAATATGCTTCCTTTGTATAGGGTCCTAAGCTATGCACCATCTGACTGAAGTAATGCAACTATATTCAAATTGAATGCATACCATTTAAAATGCATGTAATGATCATTTCATCAAACACTCCTAAATACTTTGAAATTGGTCTTAATTGACAGCTGGTTGAAGGAAAAAATTGAAAAAATTACTATTTTAACAAAATTTCATTAATTTTTAATAAAAAAATGATTTTTTCTTTTAACGAAAATTGACAAGGACTTAACAAATCAGTAGATCAGCCCTCATACATGCTTGATTTCATGTTTGGAATTCAATATTGAAAGCAATTTGGGAGAAATTGGGAAAATTCCAATTTTTCCAAAATTTCCCCAAATTGGACCACCTACATTCAAAATTTGAAATTAGAGTATATGTGATGATTGTTTTATCAAATACTCCTAAATACTTCGAAATTAGTCTCAATTGACAGTTGGTTGAAGGAAAATTTCGAAAAAAACATGGAGAACATGAAGAACGAATGGATATCGAAATTAAAATTCAAACTCCATGATTTTTCATGCAAAACATGAATAACCAATGGATTTGTAACTATTTGACACTGATTTAACATATAATTTCAACAAAAAAAGAAATCGGAAATTGAAGATGCTCACCAGATCGAACATGTGGGATATATTGGCACTACTTGTGCATTTCGTATCGCACAGGTGGGGGATTCAAGATATATCGGCCGATATCGTCGATACTTAAAACACTGGTTGTTCTCCATTTACTTGTGAACTTGTAAGTGAGACCCACCATAGGAACATTGTGTTGGGGTAGTCTTCAAACTATGCACGGATTGGGTGCTCCGACCGGTCGGGCGACCGGTCAGACGGTGTGACCCAGATGCATGTGGAGACCCCCCTTGGACAGATTTTGTGTGGCCCAGACCGGTCGGGCAATCGGTTGGTGGTGAGGCAGCAAAGGCGTTTTCCCTTAGACTGTTTTGTGCTCTGGCTGGCCGGTTGGCAGGGGCGTCGGCCGACTGACGTTGAGCTCTGGTCGATCGATGGTCTCCCTGTCGGAGTTGGATTCTTGCGCGGGTTTGCGCAAGGAGTTTCTATTTTCAGATGTTTGCTTATTTAAGGAGTTGTAATCCGGATTTAGGTTGTATCCTAAGGTGTCCAAGGTTTCCTAATCGTATTAGGAATAGGGGAGAGGTGTGTGTGAGAGAGAACTTGGGGTTTTCTCTGTTTTTCCTTGCTTGTGGGCTGTTAATCTCTGTAATCTTCTGATATTCATAGTGGATCGTTTTGTGCCGTGGTTTTTTTTACCCATCGAGGGGTCTTTCCACGTAAATTTGGATTCTCGTGGTGAATGCTTTTGTGTGATTGATTGCATCTTGTTTACTTGCTTGATTTCGCATTACTCTACGCGTTTCGGCTTCCGCTTCTGTTGCCGGTGTTCCCAACAAGTGGTATCAGAGTTAAGTTGGGGTGGAGTATATTTCGGATATGAGACAAGAAGATGGGATCGGGTGCAAGGTTCGAGGTAGAGAAGTTCTCCGGGAAAAATAACTTTTGAGCTATGGAAGGTGAAGGTTGAATCCTTCCTGGTTCAGCAAGGGCTTGATGAAGCTCTTGGAAAGCGACCCGAGGCTATGAAAGAGGATGAGTGGACGAAGCTCGACAAGAAGGCTAGAACCTCAATCCTGTTAAACCTTACGGATGATGTTCTCTATCATGTCATGAAGGAGAAGACTGCGGTTGAAACGATGGCGAATCTAGAGAAGGTTTATGCCAATAAATCTCTAGAGAATCGGATGTACGTGTTGATGCAGTTGCTCACCTTGAGGATGACTGAGGGAATGGAGGTGGAGGACCACCTGAGCACGTTCAATAGGCTGGTTTGCAAGTTGGTGGAGATCGATGAACTGATGAAGGATGAATATCAAGCATGCATCCTGTTGAATTCCCTTCCAGATTCATATGAGTCGTTCAGAGACTCTGTGTGCGCAGGGAGGGAAATCAGTAAGCGTCGAGACCGTTATCTCAGCTCTCTAGTCGAAGACGATGAGAAAGAAGAGCGGTGATATGGCTTCCCGTTATTTCTTAGAGGCACTGATTATGAGAGGAAGAAGTTCTGAGTATGGAGGACATTCGAAATCGGGATCTAAGGCGAAGGGCAAAGGGAGGGCTAAGGTGAAGTGCTGGAATTGTGGTCAAGATGGCCACATAAGAGGGGATTGTTAGAATTCCAGGTTGAGGCAAGAGAGGTATGAAAATTCTTCTGGAGAGGAGCTAATAACGTAGAGGATAGTGGTGATTTTTGTGATGTTCTGACTGTATCTGGCAAGGGATCTCACGGTAGTGAGTGGATCCTTGATTCAGGGGGCTTCATGTCACGTTTGTCCTGATCGGAGTTCATTCACGACATATAGAGAGTATGGTGGAGAATAGGTGTTTGTGGGCGATGGAGTCGCTCATAAGGTTGTGGGTATTGGTACTGTCCGCATCAGGGTGTTCGATGGGGTCAAACGAGTCCTTGAAAGATGTGAAGCACGTTCCCAAGATGAAGATGAATGTGATTTCTCTTGGAGCACTCGAGGCGAAAGGGTGCGTGTTTATCGGCCGCGATCGTTGTTGTGAAGTGTTGAAAGGGATACTCGTGTGTATGAAGGCACGGAGGTGTAGCCATCTTTACATATTGATTGGGAGCACAATTCATGGTGGAGCTGCGGGAAAGGCAGCGAGATCCACAGTTGCTCATATGTGGCAAGTGCCCAAGGGCCACATGAGAAGAGCGGTAAAGGGCGTGAATTTGCAAGGTTAGGGTCGATGGTGGCACGAGAAGCAGTGGAGCTATGATTGAAGATGAGATGACGTTGCGAGGATGATGTTGATTCGTCGTTTGAAGCCTCGGTGGAGATTGTTGGGGTAGTCTTTAAACTATGCATGGATTGGGTGCTCCGACCGGTTGGACAGGTGTGACCCAAATGGATGTGCAGACCCCCCTTGGACAGATTTTGTGTGGCCCAGACCGGTTGGGCGACCGGTCTGTAGAGGGCTCCGGCCGGTTGGGCGACCGGTCGGTGGTGAGGCAGCAAAGGCGTTTTCCTCTGGACTGTTTTGTGCTCTGGTTGGCTGGTCGGCTGACCGGTCGGCAGGGACGTCGGCCGGCTTGACGTTGAGCTCTGGCCGGTTGATGGTCTCCCTGTTGGAGTTGGATTCTTGCGCGGGTTTGCGCAAGGAGTTTCTATTTTCAGATGTTTGCTTATTTAAGGAGTTGTAATCCGGATTTAGGTTGTATCCTAAGGTGTCCAAGGTTTTCTAATCGTATTAGGAAGAGGGGAGAGGTGTGTGTGAGAGAGAGCTTGGGGTTTTCTCTGTTTTTCCTTGCTTGTGGGCTATCAATCTCAATAATCTTCTGATATTCATAGTGGATCGTTTTGTGCCGTGGTGTTTTTACCCTGTTGAGAGGTTTTTCCGCGTAAATTCGGATTCTTTTGTGGTGAATGCTTGTGTGATTGATTGCATCTTGTTTACTTGTTTGATTTTGCATTACTTTACGCGTTTCGGCTTCCACTTCCGTTGCCAGTGTTCCCAACACATTGGGCCTTGAACGATTTCAGAGCCCATGGTTGGTCTTACTAACAAGTTCACAAGTAAATGGAGAACCAGTTAGTCGCCATGTTTTCAAATCTACAATCCACATGCATTTAGCAGTCCATAGATAATCTTCGTTCAAGGGACATAATTGCGATTCGTGGGTATTAATAGTGTTCAAAGGATGCTACTTTTATATGACCTGCAATTTCAGAAATAGTAGTGGAACAGGCAGAGGCGTTTGCATATGCAAAAAGGAAAGATGGTTTGCAACGTAGCAATTTGCTCCATCCTTGGTTTAAATAATCATATACTCATCTCTATTAGTAAGAATGTTTTATTGTTGTATTGGGTTGATTTGTTCAAAGTTTGAGGCATAATGGGATTAGAAGGTTTACAAGCATTGTATGATTTGTAGGAGCCTTAAATTTGTTCTGGATAAATTCACTTAGTAATGGTTGGGGCCTTTTCTTCTTATTTCCAATTAGGAGAGAAGCTCCAGCAAATGGAGAAAGAGAAGGGAATTGTTGTCCGGTTCATGATTGGCCACAGGTACTTTTTTATAGGGATGAAACTCAACACTCTCAATTCTCTAATCCTTTCATTGATTGACTCTCTTACTTTTTTTCTCCATTCAATGTATTATTCATTTTTGGTGCTGACTGATAATCACTACTCTCAACTGCATCTTATTCTGTATTGGCATGCACTCTATATATTTCTATATTCCCTCAAATCTATAGCCTGCAATATGTCCTATGCCACATGTGAAAGTTCTCATTTTATATTCAATAAGTATTTATTATAACCTGAGCATATTTTTGTAATCATAATTGAGGATTGGCAAGGAAAGAAGAGTACCTCGAAGAGAAGAGAAGAAAGTGGGAAGAGAAGAGAGGATTGGATTATCCTTCTCTACCACAAAACTTTTATTTATGATCACAAGTTACACAAGAATATCCCAAATTAAATACAATGATGTTCAAAAGATGCAATATAATCTCCTAATTATGGTACACTGAAGGACCATAAAACAAATGCTCAGAATAGAAATAGAATGGTGCACCTCACGCACAGTACCACAGAAGCTGGTGCATGTATGTCATACATGCCAAGCTTGCCAGTAATATTCTTTTAGTGAAGGGGCGAAGATGCCTTGGTGAGAATGACCGCATATTGACCCTCTGAAAGAACAGTGTGTGCGTATATAGATATTAGCAGCAACTTTCTCTCGTACTCAGTGACACTCTACTTCTATATGTTTGGTTTGTTTATAGAAGACAAGATTAGAAGAAATATGTATGGTTGCTTGATTGTCACACTGAAGAGGTCATATTGAAACCTGAAGGATTGATTTGACTGATAGTAACTCACATGCTGCTTGAGCCATTGCACGATATTCAACTTCAGTGGAAGAGCGAGCTGCTACTGATTGTTTCTTGCTTTTCCATGTGACAAGGTTACATCCGTCAAATGTACAATAGCCTGAAGGTTACCTACTGCAAATATACAATTTTTATTCATAATAGAAAAGAATGGTGCACCTCACATACACCAAGGACTGTATATTCTAATCATCATCATCATCATCATCATCATCATCATCATCATCATAGCCTTGTCCCGACTATTTGGGTGAACAGGCCTTCACATCCCTTCTCACCAGTTAGATCCAAGTC
This sequence comes from Liriodendron chinense, assembly GCA_003013855.2. NCBI lineage: Eukaryota > Viridiplantae > Streptophyta > Magnoliopsida > Magnoliales > Magnoliaceae > Liriodendron > Liriodendron chinense. Next base: position 11,788,220 of record ML058513.1, read on the forward strand.
CTTAAATATATTTTGTGATATTTTTTATTAGCATAGACCTAATCTAGATTTATCATATAGGTTCTTGCTCTTTGGTGGAACACAGCAAAAACTTTCAAAACGTGTATATTATCAAACTAAAAGTAGTTCTAGTTCATCCCAAGCATATGACTCTTTCTCGAGATCACTTGAGAAGAGAACTTTGAATTATAGAGTGATCTCATGGCAGCGGGGCACCCTTTTCAGGGGTTGTAATAAGGGTGATAATCAGGAAGGGATAGAGTTAGAAATGAATGTTTTGGAGGGAACTTAGGAGTAGCATCAATAGGTAATAAGATGAGGATAAATAGACTTCAGATGGTTTGTTCATGTACAGCGGAGACTGAGAATTGTAGAGTTTAGGAGTGAGTTGGTTCAAGTTGAAGGCTCTAAAAGGGCAAGGGATGCCCAAAAAGATGAATGTGGAGGTAGTAAGACAAGATTTGATACCTATGGCTTAAATGAGAATATGGTCCTTGACAGGGTGGAATGGTAGAACAGGATTGTGTAGCCAACCCCAATTATCTAGGATAAGGCTTAGATGATGGTGAGTTGATACGTACCATCTTAAGAGCTGAGATGGTAAATGTTCCCGACTCTTGGACTTTTATCCTTTGATGTAGCTTTGCTTTCTTTTCTCTTAATAAAATTTGCGTCGTTGATTAAATGGAGGATTTATAAAGCTGGGGAACTTATTTATAACTGCACTCTTTGACACAGCGCTACATCCAACAGCATTTTAGATCGAGCTATCGATTCAGAAGAGGCTCAGCATGGTGACTTTCTCCGATTGGTAACACATTGTTATCTTTGAGTGTGAGGATTCAAATTTGAGTGTTTATTGTCAAAATTGAACCCAAAGTGTACTTGCCTTTGTTGTGCATCTTGCAGGAGCATGTCGAAGGGTATCACGAACTGTCTGCCAAAACAAAGGTCTTTTTCTCCACTGCAGTTGCAAAATGGGATGCTGAGTTCTTCGTCAAGGTGGATGATGATGTCCATGTCAACTTAGGTATATCTCTTACGCTATCATGATTGGGAATGAGTTTGCAGTGTATCAGCAAATGCGTTCTATGGGACAAGTGGACAGTCCAAAAGAATGATCTAGACCGCCATCTAGTCAAGACTCTAAGCTTGCTCGTCATGGGCCACCCAGCTAAAGCACTGATCCATCCCCATCTGACTGGCAGGCATTTCTATTAGAACCGTCTGTTTCCAATACACAGATCAGATAGTTTGGATCGTTGGGTCAGAGTGATTCTTGTGGGCCATAAACAATCCAAATTGCAAGCCATTGATCAGATAGTTTGGACCATTTGATTATTGCATCATTTTTATTACGACTTATCAAGAGTGTCCAAATTGCAAGCCATTTATCAGATAGTTTGGATTGCCTGATATTGGCAGGTTGGACCAAACAGAGTCTAGATCAATGATTGGACTGTGTATCCAATACAACTCATTTCCAGCACATAAGGGGCGCAAATTTGTTCTATCTGATCATTCGACCTCATGACTTAGCTTCTTTCAGTGTTTATGAATCTACAGTACTTGGATCCTTCAAATCTTGTGGAGTAACTGTGTTGGATATAACATAACATGGCTAAGGCTATTGTACCTGCATCAGATGTGCTCAGTGATGCCCAAATATTTTATGGCAAAAAATAAACTGCTGAAATATAAAATTTGTTCCTGCCTCATCATGCCTTGAGATTTGGGGTTTGAGTGAGTTCGATGCCTGATTCTGTACCTGCAACTGCACCCACACCCACATCCACACCTGTATCTGTCTGACAGTTTATAATCACTAAATTCCATGGACATCTTTTTTTCAGGCATGCTAGCCGCAACGCTTGCCCATCACAGATCAAAGCCCAGAGTCTACATAGGATGCATGAAGTCTGGACCAGTTCTTTCACAAAAGTAATAATCTTGGATCTTTTCTCACGAGGAAGCTCTCTTCAACTTGCATTTATCTTGCAGGGTTGTGATATCCATATTCTGTTTTGTAGAAATGTGAAGTATCATGAACCTGAATACTGGAAATTCGGAGAGGAAGGTAGCAAATACTTCCGGCATGCAACTGGGCAGATTTATGCCATCTCAAAGGACTTGGCCACATACATTTCAATCAATCAGTTAGGAAGAATTTTGTTGGTTTTTGGAATGTACTTTAGACAATTTGTTTCTGACAGCATACGCTTACACTTTGGGTTGGTGATTGTTGACACAGGCCCATATTGCATAAATATGCCAACGAAGATGTGTCACTTGGCTCCTGGTTTATTGGACTCGAAGTCGAACACATTGATGATCGCAACATGTGCTGTGGGACTCCACCAGGTATGAGGAAATCCATCCGAAGATTTGAATAGTAACTGGTTCCTGGTGCATTGGGATATATGTGATGTCTTGATTGTCTGGTCGTACAAGTGGGGTCCATGTTTTGCTGATCAGTACTGTTGATACGATCTCCCCCAACATATATGTGGGAGATTGGACCATCCTATCTTTGGCCTTTGCTTGGGACAGCGCATTTTTTCTTATTATCTATTTGTAGGCCACTGATCGATGGGTTAGGATATTCAGCTCTAGGAAATTTTTGGGGCATTCCTAATCAGTGAGGCCTGGTAGATATCTGACTAGTCTAGATCACCGAATTGTGGGCCCCACTGCATTGGTGGGCATCGGTAGGACACTAACACATCCGTTTGACTCTATGATTTCTCTTGAATAACGCGGGTATCTTAGTCGAACTTTGTTCATTCATTTTTCTTTCTCCAGATTGCGAGTGGAAAGCACAGGCAGGAAATGTATGCGTTGCATCATTTGATTGGAGTTGCAGTGGGATCTGCAAATCAGTGGAGAAGATCAAGTTTGTTCATGAGAGGTGTGGTGAAGGAGATGGAGCTGTTTGGAATGCTTTGTTCTGAATTAGGGTAAACAGGCAATGAATGATTGATGGGAAGATTATAATTTGAGGGGCAATGCAGGGGACTAATATCTTGAGAAGCATCAGCACGCAGTGGGGAGTTGATGGGAAGCCCCATATGTGGATCCAATGGGAAATGCAGTGCCTGTTCGTCTTCTTCTTCAGAAGCCATTTTTTAAAACACCAATGATACCCGAATCCATATGAGATGTGAAATGGGCGTGTTGCTTGGATGGGCGTCAATTCGGAAGGTGAATGTTGTTTATTAATATGTTTTTGTGGGGGCTTTGAGAGCATTTTTAGAATATAGAGATGATTCTTTCAGGGAGGGGGACTGTCTGTATTTCTTCGAGTGTTTTTAGTTGGTTTTTACCAGTTCTGTGCATAACTGCATATAGGCCGTGCAGCATCATTTTTGATATAGCAGATATTTAGTGATTTTTTTTTTTTTTTAATATGTTCCTAGCTTGGCATGAATTACTTCTTGTTGGAGTAGTGTAATGCGTAGGCTTAATAAAAACTAAAAAGTCAGTGGGTGGGCCCCACATCCCATCACCTGTCGATTCTTTGATCGGGCGGTGATAAGCTTCATGCACGTCAAACTTCCTTTGTACATATTTTGTAGGAAGCTGCCCGCTTTCGTCCACCGCTTATGGTATTCGGTGGATGGATGTCAAGATGTTCTGGTGAGCCCATTACATTAAAGTGGGCTGGTTTGCAGGCATGGCCACGCACACGATGGAAACAAGGGCTGGGATTTCAGCTTGTCCAAGGTCGATTTATCCCAAGACTTGCTGTAAGGTTAGGACCTCCTGGGAGTTTGGTAATAGAGCTTCTCCTCCTTTTACCAGGGTTGTTGGGAGTCATGACGCATGTATGAGGTAAGTTCTGCTGGGTCCAGTGGCTGGGCCTGATGGGACACAGCCCCTGGATGAATGGGTCTGTGTCCCATGATTGAGCCTGGGTTCGCATGGAGTCCCTGTTATGAACTATGAACATTATGGTCCTGAAGGCTGAAACTAGCGTGTGACCATCAGTGTTCTCATGCAGTCCCAGAATCCCACCATGAATGGGTGTCCCACGATCAGGCCCAGGTCTGCAGGGAGTCCCCAAGGTATGAACATAACGGCCGTGAAGCCAGCCTTGGGTAATGCATGGTGTGACCATCAGCAGCCCATGCAAGCGATTCAGGCTGAGCGTCCCATCATGAAGTTTCTGATTTTCAACCTTTTCCTTCTCTATACCCAAAACATACAAGTGGCACTTCTCGATTGTTAATGGTGGCCCACTGGATCGCTGGTGCCAGTCACTAGACGTGTTTGCCATGTGTGTGGAGAGAGCACCACTGCATGTAGGGGGCGACAAAGCTCACAGCTAGGTGGTCAGAGTTGTCCAATCACTGCAAGTTTGCCGATTGACCTTTTTGGTGGCCCACCAGATCAACTGTCCTGAGGACTAGACTTGTCTGCCATGTGTACGGCTGGGGATAAGGCTACATGAAGTGTAAGGACTAGGGAAGCGGATATCCCTAGGGGCAGGCGTTGTGGGGCCCACATTGATGTATATGTTTTATATCTACGTTGTTAATCCTTTTTCCAGATCTTTTTAGGGCATGAGCCCAGAAATGAATTAGATCCAAATCTCAAGTGGACCACATCACAAGAAACAGTGAAGATAACGGCACTTAACGTTGAAACCTTCCTAAGGCACACCGTGATGTTTATTCTCCATCCAACCTGTTCATAAGCTCAAATAGACCCAGATGATGGGAAAACAAAAAATATCGGCTTGATCCAAAACTTTTGTGGCCCCAAGAAGTTTTTAATGGTCAGTGTTCAATCACCACTTTTTCCTGTGGTGTGGTCCACTCGAGCTTTTGGATCTGCTTCATTTTTGGGCATGATCTGAGCTGGAAAAATGGATGGACCGCGTGGATAAAAAACATACATCACGTGGTCCCCACAGCGCCTGCCACCAGGGACATCCCTGGTGGCATCTAGGCTTTATAGTATTACTTGCGAACAATCCAGAGATGTTTGCTTGCTCATCTCTGACAAGTGAAAGAAAACGTTGATCCGGTGGGCAAAAACATGCATAAGCAACGGTCTATATTCAATGGACGACATCACCCGTTAGGATCGCCCAGTCACCGGGACTGCTAGTATATAATGGTCATGTATGTGGTGACACACCAGATCAACGATTCTGATCATGACGATTACCACTTGTAGAGTGGAGATCTATAGATCCGCAGCACTACAAGCAAATCTCTATTTTACGAAGGGGAGTTGTTTGATACTCTGGCAAGCGTTGATGGTTGATACGCTAGCCACCTCAGAAATTGTCAAGTGAAACATATTAACTCAAATCGAACCGTACAAAGTGCGGGAAGAATCATGGATAAGTCATCAGTTCAAAATCTGATTGATTGACCTATCCTAAGCTTTGACTAATGGACATTTCTTTTTGAACTCAAGCCATTAAATGGTTTTAATGTCAACCGTCCGTTAACTGTGTGCCAATCGTCCCAAAGCAGCGTACTCATGACGTATTATCTATCTAAAAGGGATGCTACATGGCTGCGACCCCGATCTAGCAATGGGGTCCACCTAGATATATGCGTTATATATCTACAACGTCCATCCCTTTTGATAACTCATTTTAAGGGACGATCCCAAAAAATGAAGCAGATACAAATCTCAGGTGGACCACACCACAGGAAATAGTGGTCATTGAACAGGCTACCATTAAAACTTCCTAGTGTCCACCGTAATGTTTATTTTCCATCCAACCTGTTGATAAGGTCACAAAGACCTAGATGAAGGGAAAACATAAATATCAGCTTGATCCAAAGCTTCTGTAGCCCACAAATTTTTTTAATGGTCATTCGCCACTGTTTCCTGTGGTGTGGTCCAACTCAAATTTGGATCTGCTTCATTTTTGGGTTTATCCTATAAAATGATCTGGCAAAATGGATAAACAGTATAGATATACAATACATACATCGAGGTGGGCCCCACGTTAGGGTCACGCCAACATCTCTGGATCCGGGTGGCAGCTACGTCCTGTCCCAAATTAGGGCCCCCGATTTCTACAGTTCATTTAAGCTATTTGCATGCCAGGTCTATAATTTGTTAGTTCCTGCGTATCAGCCATCACACTCTGACAGAGTAACAAAGTTTTCTCATGCTACATACCTACCCGTATTTAAGAATAAGGACCGTATGTCTCTGTATACGTACAGACGTACCGATCCGACTGGAAACCGAGGGGAGTTCTTTGATACTCTGGCTCCGTTTGGCGCTTGATACACATGCACTTAAAAATATGACACGTGGCATATATGAACTGAAGTTAAACCGACTAAATTGTTGAAAGCATGTCGTTGAGCGATCCCAACCTCTGATTCGCGTAGACTTGTGCGTTGAAACGAGACCATCGGATACTTTCATCCCTAACCGTAGAAGGAATGTCCACCAATCTGATGGTTAGATAACTAAATAAGCGTAGTTTTTAGATAATGATTATATCCAACCTAGTACTCATAATTTGGACGGTTTAGTTTGAACTAATTTCACTGCACATGACAATATAAGTAATTTCTAAGTGCCTGCATATCATCCATCCCACTCCGCCAGAGTATCAAAGTTCTTCTCTAAAGACAGTCTAACGTGTGGGCCCCACCTGAAAACATTTAACCAGATTCCATTTCAAAATAGATTACGCATTTATGTTGACAACCCACACCCCGGCCTATAAAAAACACGTATCATTAAGTCAAAGTACCGACCGCGATATCTTGCGCCAACGAGAACTCGTCAGTTTCTCGTGATACATCTCGTCGTGGTCCCTCCAAATCGACGCCTGCTCGAGCCGTTCCGAGAAACCCGCCATCTCGACCCTTCATCTCCCACCGTCATCATTAACTCATAATTGACAAGCGTGGGCCCCACCTGCCAACCAGTCATTCCGCGCCACGTATCTGTATCGGTCATTGTCCACGTGGGCATGTTTCCATAGCCAGCTCCTGCGGGGCCCACCACCTAGGAAGGGGCCCTTTCAGCATTGAGGAGGGTCGGGTCGGGACCGTACGCCCCGCATTGAATGCTAGCACGTGGCGGAGCCCGGGCGTACGATAAGGACAGATCTTGGCCGTCGATCTTGGGCTATTGCCGAGTCCTATGCCGTGGTTGACTCGGGGGAGGCCTGTCATAAATCGAGTGGCAGTAAGACGGGTTCGAAGCGTCCACGTCGGCGATTAAATCGTCCTTCTTTTTCCTCGTTACTCGGGCTCCCTCGTTTCCCGATCCTCCGCTCCCGCTGACACCGAAACATCCGGTACCCGGTCGACATGCATCCGACCGTCAGTCCATCCCAATCCAACGATCTAGATCTATCGAGCCATAATCGCCGGCTTCCCCATGACGTGTTTCTCGGAAGGCCCTGCGACCAACAACAGCATGCACAACTAAAAATGAGTTATTCGATACGTACGTATGCATACTACTTCTACACACGTGGCATAAGTGAGAAATAATCCGAACCGTTAAATTTGTAGGACCCACAGTAGATGCGCTATTTCCCCATGGTTGGAGTGATTGGACTATCTTCGCTTCGCACCATTAGATCATTGACTATTTTCTTCATCTAAGCCATCCATCGATTGCCTGCTTATGGATTATCATACCAGGGTATCTAAGTTTCATAGTCCGCCAGAGTACTATATTAGTTGGTTCCTTGGATCCCATTGGTGCAATGGTGGGACCCACTCTCTTGGGGGGCTTCGGGCTGGAAGTGGACTGCGTCCTGCCTCCGCCTCCACGGATTCGTTCTAAGCAGGGGCTCTGTGGGGCCCACCGTGATGTATGAGTTTTATCCACGCCGTCCATCCATATTTCCAGGTCATTTTAGGGGATGGGCCAGAAAATGAGGCAGATCAAAGGCTCAAGTGGACCACACCTCAGGAAGCAATGGTGATAATGAGGCCCACCGTAGATACCTTCCTAAGGCCCACCATGATATTTATTTGCCAACCAACCTGTTCATAAGGTCACATAGACCTGGACTGAAGGGAGAACACAAATATCAGCTTGATCAAAACTTCCCCAGTTCCCAAGATGTTTTTAACAGTGGCCGTTCAATCCCCATTGTGTGGTCCAGTTGCGCCTTGGATCTGCCTCGTTTTTGAGATCACACTCTTAAATGACCTGGAAAAATGGATGGACGGCGTGGATAAAGCCCTTACATCACGGTAGACCCCATAGATCCCCTGCCGGTTCCGAGTTCGTCAAGGTCCCTTGGGGCTGATGCAATGCAGGGTGTCTCCGTCGACTGCCGAGGAACTACATGAATTGGTAGCCGGGCGAACTGCCAAACCCATTCCTAAAATAGAAAGCTCATTGCGGACTTTCGGGATGCCTTGCTTTGGAGAGAAAACGGACGCCTGACGATGCTTCCCGAGGCCACGAAATCAGCTGCTCCCTAGACTCCCGCCAGTGCCATTGATGGGACCCAACCACGCAATGGTAGGAACCGTTGAATAGTTTTGGGTTCCCTCGGTAAAACAAATGGACCACATCAGTTCCACCAATAGGAGTCACGGGACCAACTGCTTCGGTGGTTATGTTATGAGGGGGAAGCGGATTGGGTGTTAGTGGGTCACTACCCTTACCGTGTAGGGTCCACCTTGATGAATGTTTTGTATATCCACTGCCGTCCATCCGTTTTTTCGGCTCATTTTAGGACATGGGTCCAAAAATTAAGCAAATCCAACTCTCAGATGGACCACACCACAGGAAACAGTGGTCATTGAATGCCCACCATTAAAAACTTCCTAGGAGCCCACTGTAATATTTATTTGCCATATAACCTGTTAATAAGGTCAAAAAGACCTGGATGAAGGGAAAATACAAAGATTAGCTTGGTCCAAAACTTTTGTAAGCCACATCAAGTTTATAATTGTCGTTCACCACTATTTCCAATGGTGTACTGGTACAACTTGACTCTTGAGATCTGGAGATTGAAGGAAAAATACAAAGATCAATTTAATCCAAAACTTTTGTGGCCCACAAAGTTTTTAATGATCGACATTCAGTATTGTTTTCCAATGGTGTGGTCTACTTGAGTTTTGGATCATGTCCTAAAACAAGCTGAAAAAATAGATGAACGGCGTGGATGTACAACATATTCATCAAGGTAGGCCTCACGAGATGAGGGTAACAAACACTAGGGTATTAGTAACACTCGCTTCTTATGAGGATCATGAGTAAGGCTCTCAATGGAGCGGGTCAAATCCGAGATCCGATTCGCTTTGAACCCGTATAATGTGGAGTTGGATCTTAAAATAGGTTTGATTAATTAAATGGACTGAATTCAAGTTTAAAAAAATAAATTCGAATCATTTTTGGGTCGGATTCAAATCTAGTGGTGAGATTCAATTGGATCCATACCATTACACGCTTCAAGCCTTCAATCGTTTTGTACAACCAGGTTGGTACATAAACCCTTTTTGAAAAAAAGTGGTCTTAGGGCCCACTCGTAGGTTGTTACATCCATACCATCCATCCATCCTACCAGATCATTTTAGGGTGAATCCCAAAAAATTAGTCGAATCTTGATCTTAGGTGGACCCCGTCATAAAAAATAGTTGGACAAGTACGTCCACCTTTAAAAACTTTCTAAGTTTACTGCGAACCAATTATTTTTTAGTTCTTGGGCCACCACGGACGGGCCGAGTTGTGGATGGACTGGATCATCCACGTGTGGGCTCCATTTAGAAAAATAAAAGAAAAAATAATAGAAAAGTGCCGCTAGAATAGTCAGAGTTCAGAGGACATTGCTGCCTAACATTATTAACGGGCGGAGCCCTTTCGGGCGTGAGTGGGACCCACCTTAATGTATATGTTATATCCACATCAACCATTCGATTTTTCATATTATTTTAGGCCATGTCCAAAAAATGAGACATATCCCAATCTTAATCTTAGGTCAACCATACCATAGTAAACAGTGGGATTTGCACCATTTTGTTGCTAAATTAAATATATTATCTTATATATTTTTTAATTTTGTGATGTGGTGGATTAAAACCTAGATCCAACCCGAATTCGATGATATATGGATTTTTGGATCGAAAATGGATCTGACTATTTATAAGTAGATCGAATATGGATATTATCTTTTGGATCCAAGTCGGATTTGAATTTGATTTGAATCCGTCTATAGATTTTTGGACTTGGAGCCGGATCCAATTGGATTCGATCTAGATTCGATTCATTGAGAGCCCTAGTCATAAGACCTATTCTACCCTGGACCACAAAATCACCAGTTTTCATGGTCGTTAGACTACATCGGTGGAAACAATAGAACCACTTGGGAAACAGGAGTCAATTGGTGTTGTAGGGAGAATTTAAGGGCCTTTTGGATGAGAGTAAATGGGTGGAATTGAGAATAAATGGAGGTAAATGCATGGTATTGTGGGTGTGTTTGGATGGACATCCATTCAATCTATATATCAATTGCACCATATTATAACTGTTATAGGAAGTAAACTAAAAAATTGGGCCGATCTAAAACTAAAGTTGTCCACATGCAAATAGGGAATGGGAACACACATATGAGACAGTCTTAGGCCTAGAAAGGCTGCAATGGTGGTGTTTATGCTTAATTTGTCATGGCTAAATTAGGCAGCCTAGAATATGTCACGTGGTATCCATATACATCATGTACTGTAGATGAACATTAAAGGGAAGTCACTAGAGACATGTACATGTATTAAATGCTAGAGTTTCATTAAAATTAACTTTCCATAAAGGTAGCTCATGCTTCAATAGGCTTTGAGTTCTTAGTTTAGCCTTTAACTTAGTTTATGCTATTGTCAATATGCTAGTAGATTAGAATAAATATCTATGACCTCGTTATTGGATTATCAAATTATCGAGTTCTTATTTACTTGGTAACTCTCTAGTTATGTTCTGCTAACCTTGCACCATGACCATCTCACAACCATCTAAATCTAGAGTATCGTCAAGACCATGACTGTGTTATAAGCACAAATTGCCATCGGTAATCCCTTTTGCTTATTTACTTTTCTTCTTGCCGATTATACTACATTAATACTATGATTAATAAAATTGATAATTATGTTGGAAGAAGAGGTTGAAAACAACTGACAGATATTAAAAAATAAAATTAAAAGAAATGTAATGAACTTATTGATTTGAAGAACACTGAGTCGAGGCGTGACGAGTCACTGAGCTTGAAACCAAATCTGCTCTCCTTGGACCGCTTTCCAAATGCAACAGGAGTCACGGACAATTGGCCTTCAGGATACAACGACTATCACCCTAGCCCCGGCTGTGCACTCGCCGTACAGGGCTCGAACCAGCAAGTATACCGCAAACTCGAGATGCAGTGACTCAGTGAGTCAGAAAAATCAAAACAGAGTCCAGAGCTTTAGTAAAGTTGAGAGAGAAGATGATTTTCGAATCTTTTTAAAACGGATTAATCAGATCTATATATAGACTTGATTAGGTGCTTAATAAGTATACTCACAGTAGACCCAGACCCAGACCCAGACCCAGACCCGGACCCGGACTCGGACCCGAGCCCGAGCCCGGCCCGGCCCCGGCCCCGGCACCAGCGACGGCTCGGCTCGGCTCGGCTCGGCTCGGCTCGGCCGGTCGGCGGGCGGGCGGGCGGGCGGGTGGGCGCGGCCGGCTGGCCAGCGCGCGTGCGCATGTGTGGTTTTTGGTATAATATGATTCAATGTGCATAGCCCCCCACAAACCACAAAATTCACTTGCCCCCTGAGGGCCTAGCCCATGTGCAAAACCTCTACTTTTATACTTATTTTTTTCCTTGGTTCTTTCCGATGTGGGACAAAGAAAATGCACAAACTCAAAAACAAACTTGTGGAGGGAAACCATTTTCAAAGAAAAATTTGAAATAAATATTTTAAAATTCTTTTTTTTTTAAATACAACAATCCCCCACATGTTTCAAATTTCAAAACATTTCGAGTTTAGAGTAGAACAGTTGTGTAATAGTGTTGATGTCTATCGGACTTTAATCAACATTTAGAGTAAGCAAGACAGGTTTACAGGAATTAGGTGACTATCGGTCTTTAACCTAACCCTTTAACGTAAACGACCATACATGCCACTCACACAACTATTCCGATACTGCTGGTTCTGCGGTTTGGTGCGTTTCGGCCATGCACTGTTACCTGGATTTTCATGAGCGCTTTAGAGAATAGCCTAATATCTCATAGGAAGCGGCCTCAACTTCCACACTCATATAGGTGAATTCCATCAAGTGTACACAGCAAAAGGATACACCACCAATTTTGGTTATGGATTCATTAAGAATTCAGACTCATCCTCCCAAACATTGCTGTTTGCACTGCATACATCTCAGGAAGGGGTAACTCACTGCAGTGCTTCCCAGTCTCCTAGTGTCTTGTTGTTTACCCATTGAACCTATCGCATGGGATCTCCACTTGTATAGGTTGGGTTGCCGACACTGGTAGCTCATAATGTTAGGCTCAACCCCATTCCCTTCGATGTTTCTATGACTAACCCTTTGGATAGTCCTTTGGTCAGAGGATCTGCCAGATTCTTTTCCGATCGTACGAAATCAATAGTAATAACACCATCAGTCAGCAGGTGTCTAACAATATTATGTCGAAGTCTGATATGTCTACTTTTACCATTGTAGATCTTATTATTAGCCCTGGCTATAGCTGCCTGGCAATCACAATGAATAGATACAGTCGATACAGGCTTTGGCCAAATAGGTATATCTGCCAAGAGATTTCTTAGCCACTCAGCTTCTGAACCTGCTTTTTCTAATGCAATGAATTCCGACTCCATTGTCGATCTAGCAATGCACGTTTTTTTTTGTAGATTTCCAAGATACTGCTCCTCCACCAATTGTGAATACATATCAACTTGTGGATTTAGTTTCATCAGAGTCAGTTATCCAATTGGCATCAGTATATCCTTCTAATACTGGTGGATAACCTGTATAACATATACCATATGTAGTAGTACCTTTTAAATATCTTAATATTCTATTTAAAGCATTCCAGTGATCATAACTAGGGTTATGTGTATATCTACTCAGTCTATTTACAGCAAAAGCAATATCTGGTCTTATACAGTTCATCAGATACATTAAACTACCAATCACTTGAGAATAAGCATGTTGAGATATACTACTTCCTGTATTCTTCTTGAGTTGCACAGAATGATCATATGGTGTACTGGCAGGTAAGCAATCGAAGTGTTCAAACTTCTTTAATATCTTTTCAACATAATGCGATTGAGATAATGTAATATTATCATCTTTCCTGATTACCTGAATACCTAAGATCATACTTGCTTCTCCTAAATCTTTCATATCAAAATTAGAAGACATGAGTTGTTTAGTATTATTCACAAGTTTTACGTTGGTTCCAAAGATTAGCATATCATCTACATATAGACATATAATGACACCTTCATGATCAGAAAATTTACTGTAAACACATCTATCTACATCATTTACAATATAACCATTTGATTTTAAGACATTATCAAACTTTTCATTTCACTGTTTAGGGGCTTGTTTTAAACCATACAAGGACTTAACAAGTTTACATACTTTGTTTTCTTGTCCTATGATTTTATATCCCTCAGGTTGTTCTATATAGATTTCTTCTTCTAACTCACCGTTTAGAAATGCTGTCTTAACATCCATTTGGTGAACCACTAACTTATAAATAGATGCAATAACTATTAATACTCTAATTGATGTAATTCTGGTTACAGGTGAATATGTGTCAAAATAATCATATCCTTCCTTCTGTCTAAAACCCTTTGCTACTAACCTGGCTTTGAACTTATCTATAGTTCCATCAGGTCTAAGTTTCTTTTTAAAAACCCATTTACAGCCTATAGGTTTGCTTCCAGGAGGAAGATCTACTAGTTCCCATGTGTTGTTAGATATTATTGAATGTAATTCATCTTTTATAACTTCCTTCCAAAAGGTAGCGTCTGAAGAATTTATAGCTTCTGAGTATGTTACAGGGTCATCTTATAATAGGAATGTAAAAAACCCATCTCCCATATTAGTTTCTTTTCTAGCCATTTTACTTCTTCTTGGTTCTTGATTAATTATTTCATTAGAAGCATTAGGTTCTTCCACTATTTCATTAGTAGTTTCTATAGTTCTACTAGTTAAGTTCATATCCAAAGTATTATCATCTTTTGTTCCTTCCAAACATACCGAGTTGCCCCGGTATCCAGTATCCATTCCAGGTTGTGTACCAGGAAGACTTCGGTCAGAACAGCAACAACCGTATCAACTTCTGTTTCAGCAAGATTAACTTGTGGCTTATTGTTCTTTTTCTTCAGCCTATATACGTTTGCATAATGTCCTGGTTTTCCACAAAAATGACAATTGTCTTTCTTTTTGAACTGTTTGTTTGGCTTCTTTTTGAGCCGATACTCATTAGCATAGTGTCCAAACTTTTTACAATTGTGACATTGTATTTTACTTTTGTCTTTCTTTTCCTGACCTGATTCGATTAGGTTAGCCTTTGAAACAGACTCATTGGCATCACCAATTTGATCTCTGATCCTATTTGCCTCCTCTATACTTATGTGTACAATTGTATTTTCCAAAGAGACGCCATTCTTTTGGTGCTTCATTTTATTTTTGTAATCTTTCCAAGAAGGAGGCAATTTCTCAATTAACGCTCTAGAAAGAAACACCTCGTCTAACTTTATTCCTTCAATTGTTAATTCATGAGTCAGATTTTGATAATCATGAATTTGATTTGTGACAGGTTTATCATCTGTCATATTGAAGTGAAGGAAGTTCGATATTGCATGTTTTTTAGATCCAGCGTCTTCAAGAACATACTTCTTCTGAAGTGCATTCCATATCTCTTTCGCAGAATCATACAAAACATAAACATCATACAGTTCATTTGACAAGGTATTCAGAATGTAATGTTTACAATTATTGGCATCTTGAACTTCAGTTTGGTTGGCTGGGTCAACTATAAATGTATCAGATAAGATGTAAAAGACTTTTAAGGTTTGTAAAGCAAAAGAGATTTTCTGTTTCCATCGTTTATAATTCTGTCTAGAGAAGGGTGCAATCTTGGACAGTTCAGTAGTAGGATTAACTGTGATAGTAGCCATGTGTGCTTCACTTTGGTTTGAAGAGAAAAGAGTGAAATTCTGTTCCGAATTAAGTTTGGAACAGACAGCACAAGAGGAACTGTAATCCGTTCCGAGTTGAAATTGGAACAGACAACAGAAGATCACAGAAATAAAATCTGTCTGTTGTTTTCAACTTGGATTTGGTTTCAAGATTGTTGGAAGAAGAGGTTGAAAACAACTGGCAGATATTAAAAAATAAAATTAAAAGAAATGTAATGAACTTATTGATTTGAAGAACACTGAGTCGAGGCGTGACGAGTCACTGAGCTTGAAACCAAATCTGCCCTCCTTGGACCGCTTTCCAAATGCAACAGGAGTCACGGACAGTTGGCCTCCAGGATACAACGACTATCACCCTAGTCCCGGCTGTGCACTCGCCGTACAGGGCTCGAACCAGTAAGTATATCGCAAACTCGAGATGCAGTGACTCAGTGAGTCAGAAAAATCAAAACAGAGTCCAGAGCTTTAGTAAAGTTGAGAGAGAAGATGATTTTCGAATCTTTTTAAAACGGATTAATCAGATCTATATATAGACTTGATTAGGTGCCTAATGCACCGTTTTGAATTGGGTTATGTCCGTTGGGTTTAAACCCAACTGATGCGACCATCCGAACAGACGCTTCTCTGGACGTTTAAAACAAAAGACCGTTGGTGCAAGTACACTTTCAGTGTCCGTTGGAGCAAAAGGAAGGTGCGCAAGTATACTCACAGTAGACCCAGACCCAGACCCAGACCCAGAGCCCGAGCGGCCCCGGCACCGGCGGGCGCGCGCGCGTGTGGTTTTTGGCATAATATGGTTCAATGTGCATAGCCCCCCACAAACCACAAAATTCACTTGCCCCCTGAGGGCCTAGCTCATGTGCAAAACCTCTACTTTTATACTTGCTTTTTTCCTTGGTTCTTTCCGATGTGGAACAAAGAAAATGTACAAACTCCAAAAACAAACTTGTGGAGGGAAACCATTTTCAAAGGAAAATTTGAAATAAATATTTTAAAATTCTTTTTTTTTTAAATACAACAAATTAAGCCTTTATTTTTAATTTGTTTATCTTTAATTACTTTTATTGAGAAGCATGATATCTAAACTATCATCATTAAAAGAAAAATCATTATCTTCAACACAAAAATGACTCATTCAGAAGAATTAATCCTCTCCTTCATAAATAGCCTAATCATTGTACTAATTAATGAATAACTAAATAATCAGGTCAATTTCACGGATCTGGTCGTAATTTAGCTAATTCAATGCTTGGGGTCACTAGCATTTAGTTTGATGTGAGTCGAACACAACTCTAGTAGGCTTGATACCTAATCTATTTGCACACGTTTAACTAAAATCAAGCCATCCATTATATATGTGGCCATGTGGCCATATTGAACAACAACAAGTGGGTGTTCCTGTTATGCCTCGCCTACTAACCGAGGTGGAAGACGCTAATTAGGCATTTCAATAGTAGGTCTTAGGTTCTAGTGTTAAGGAGACACACTAACCCCACCGGTGGGTGTGAGTGCATTGTGTGACTAATTGAGTGGGTGCATTGCCCGGCTAACAGTGTGGGGCTCACATCCCTAATTTTTGTGTTTATGCCCTATAATGATTGAGCAAAATGGATGGATGGTGTGGATATAGAATACATACATCAAGGCGGCCCCCTTAAACCGCCCCCTCTAAATTGGGGTCAAAGCTAACTTCTCATGAAACATTTTGGTTCCCATCCGAAAATTGTGACATGCTAATTATGTGATCCTGTGAACTACCAAATCAGGCCTTTTTTTCATTCGGGTGAAGCAATTCCGGTAGCGGATTGCTTCTAACCCGGGCACACCGAGAAATCTCTGTGTCCGGGGCTATGTGAGGTCTATAGAGATATTTATGATAAATCCACTCTGTCCATCTGTTTTAAAAGATCACATTAGGACAAGGTTTTAAAAATCAGTCAGATCCAAAAATCATGTGGGCCATACCATACGAAACAGTTGGGATTGGACGTTTGGTGGTGACAGAAGTTTAGTATCGGGATAATATTTGTTCCTACAGTTTATCTGAGTGGTAATAATTCTATGAACGGTTTGGATGGCATATAAACATCATGGTCACCTCCAGGAAGGTTTCAACGGTGGACATTGTTTTCCCACTGTTTTGTTGGTATGGCCCACGTGAGTTTTGGATGCGCCTGATTTTTACAATCCTATCTAATTGTGGTCTTTCAAAACAGATGGACGGAGTGGATTTGTCACGGAAGTCTCTGTGGATCCCACACAGCCGCAATCCGCTCCGTGGGTGGCCGGAATACGGTGCAAGTATCCGTGCGTAAGGATTACGGGCCAGGGATCCGGGCCATTCATCAGGTAGGGCAAGCTGAAAATATGCTGTGGATAAAAAATAAAGACAGCAAGCTCACCAAATGATCCGTACATGTATGTTGAATTCCACCGTAGGGTTCTTTTCTAACTGCCCACAAGTTTGATCTGCAGGATCAGCGGCCCAGAACTTTTTTCATGAAATATTTAAAGTGAGGCCTACCTGATGAATGGTACGGATACATGACAGGTGTTTTCGTTAGCATGAAATTATGACACGTATTCTGCCCCCTCACATGAGCGGCCGTTCACCGAATCACGACCCGCTGGACCCGAATCGTCCACCGCAACTGTTTTATGCTTCTTTGAAAAACACCAACGTTCTGTGGGTCCTCCATATTTTATATGTAAATCGACTCCGTCCATCAGATGAATAGAATGATTTGAACCGTAAATACAAAATATTGTGCCAATAAAACATTTTTTATAGGTCATACCAATGGAAACGTGTAAAGTGCTCTAAAACCTCTAAATTCACACGGTGTGGCCCAGATGAAACTTAGTTCAGAAAGATTTTATGTTTTCACTTAAATATGCTTATTTACGAACAATTAACGGTTTTGATGAAAGATAAACATCACCGTGGAGCCATACACAAACCTACGGTTGGCATCCTATCCCCATTGTTTCTAGTATATTCCCACACCCAGGGTTTGGATCTAACTGAATTTTTTCTAAAACTTCTTAAAATCAAGAATAGAACCTGATGGACGGAGTGGATTTTACATAAATCATATGGTGGGCCCCACGTAATGTGGGATCTATGCGCTGCGTAAAACAGTTGTTGTGGCAGAAATCTTGCGGAGGAAAGAACTCCCGCGTCATCTGAAGGAACGAGCGCTGCGTTTCCGTTCGACCGTACGCTCGAAATAATAACAGTAACAAAAAAGAAAAGCGTAAAAATAATAAGGTAATGATGGAGAATCGCATTCAATTAAAATGCAAAGACAGAGCTCTAAAGAGAGGATTGATTTCACTCTGCTAGACTATCGAATATCGTACACTCACATAAAAATATATATCTGAGATTTATACCTTAATCAAAACGGTAAAAATGGTTTTAATCACTAATATATTAATCAAAATAAAATTTCAACCGTTCCTTTTGTATCATGAGACGAATAATCAATAGTAGAACATTTAGAGATCAAGTTCAGAGAGAAAATATTCCTATATGGATTTAAAAATTGATTTTTCATCTATCTACTGCATATAACATGATCTGGACGGTCAGGATTAGTATAAATGATGATTAATATTCCGTTAGTGCGTGCATTTGCATGATAGTATAGAGTCTAGCACTGCCTGGTACGTAGTTCCTCTACTTTAAAAGTTGTGGACTTGAATGCTAGTTTTGCACTATTTAAAAAATGGATGTACTCATCATACTTACATGTGGTATGGACTTACAGCCATCCTGACCATCTAAATTGTGGGTCCCATTATGTATGGAACAAATCTATATAAAATGAGACTGATCAAGGAATCCAAACCATCCAGATAATAACTATGAAACGTACGATAACAAATAATACAGTGAACGGTCCAAATTTGAAGGGAAAAAAAAACAGATGGTTAATATGTTTTTTTTATCAGTGTAATTATTCAGGTTATGCTCTATCACATAGTTTATAACAACGCCGTGTGCATGTTTGGGGAGGCACCACCATTTCTTAAATAGTGTAAAACTCAGACAGGAGTCTTATGCCATTTTTAAGACGGAAGAACAGAGGAGCGTATGTCTGGCTGCGGGCAAGCGAGGTGGGAACAGGTCTTGGGTTGACCGGCAATAGTAGGTGACTTAACCTGGGAAATGAAAGAAGGAGATTTTTCAGATGGAGATTGTACGGTCACAAGGGTTTTTTGCTATAGGTTTTAGGTTAGTTTGTGTTTTTAGCGTTTGTATCCAAATGAGAATCTTAATAAATCTCAATTAGTGTGATGCCCCAACCCTTCAAAATCTAGTCCTCACCTCCTCTCATTCCATCTCTCTCTCTCTCTCTCTCTCTCTCTCTCTCTCGTATACATGGATAAATGGTATTTTGAGGGGAATGTTGGCTGGTTCGAGGCTTTCTTTTGTAATTAGGAGAGAAGCATCGGACCAGGCTTCATTCCTCTCAAAATTCTGTCCTCTCTCTCTCTCTCTCTCTCTCTCTCTCTCTATGCTGGAGATTTTCTTGTTAAGGTTAGGTTGTGGGGAACGTTGTCTGGCTCGAGGTCATGTAGACCATACACTCGAGTCTGTGTATTTGGACAGAGGCTCAAGACATGGGACTCAACCACACATGACCTCGGACCAGGCTTCATTCCCCTCAACCGATTTTTGCCGTCTTCTTCTTCCCTTCTTCTTCTCTTTTCCGTTCAATTGATGCCGCTGAGAGATTACATATGGTAAGGAAAAAAATGGTATTGATTTTCTTTTGTGTATCTTATTTTATTTAGTCAGTTCTAATGTGCTGCTACTACTGGTCATTCACTTTGTAATGTTACATCCTTCTAACTGCATCTTTCTGGGTTTTTGTTTTTTCTCTTCTTTTTCTGTTATCTAGGTAGATTGATCTCTCTCATGCTTCAAGACTCTTGTTTTCCTCATTTTTCTAAGAAACGCTTTTTTCCCAGTTTTGATGGAAAAGTTGTTTTGGGTCTTTGAGATAAGAGATTTGTAAGTGGTCTATCTTGTTATTTGGTCAATCATGTTCATATTTCATTTAATGGTTTCTAATATGTTACTATAAGTGGTCACGGACTTTGTAATCTTGCTGAGTTATTTTTTTACCCATCTTTTTTCTATTATCTAGACACATGGATCTCTCTCTTGCATCAAGACTTGTTTTCTTCATTTTTCTAAAAACCCCATGTCTTTTTCTTTTTTCTTTTTTTCCAATTTTGATGGAAATGTTGATTTTGGGTCTTTGATATAAGAGATTTGTAAGTGGCCTATGTTGTTATTTGGTGAATCATGTTCCTATTTCATTTAGTCATTTCTAATATTTTGCTATAAGTGGTGACTGACTTTGTGCTGTGACATCCTTCATCCTTCTAACTACATCTTGCTGCTCTTTTTTTTTCCCCCCTCTTCTTCTATTATCTAGATACATGGATCTCTCTCTTATGCATCAAGACTCTTGTTTTCTTCATTTTTCTAAAAAAGCCTATGTCTTTTCTTTTTCTTCCAATTTTGATAGAAATGTTGCTTTTGGGTCTTTCATTTCTTTTTTCTTCCAATTTTGGTAGAAATGTTGCTTTTGGGTCTTTGATATAAGAGATTTGTAAGTGGCCTATGTTGTTATTAGATGAATCATGTTCATATTTCATTTAGTCATTTCTAATATGTTACTATACGTGGTCACTGACTTTGTAATATGACATCCTTCTAACTACATCTTGCTGCGTTTTCTTCCTCTTCTTCATCTATTACCTAAATACATGGATCTCTCTCATGCATCAAGACTTGTTTTCTTCTTTTTCTAAAAAAAACATGTCCTTTTTTTTCCTTTCCAAATTTGGTGGAAGTGTTGCTTTTGGGTCTTTGATATAAGGAGATTCGTCAGTGGGCTATGTTGTTATTTGGTGAATCATGTCCATATTTCATCTAGTCATTTCTAATATGTTACTGTTAGCAGTCACTGAATTTGTAATGTTACATCCTTCTATCTTGCTGCATTTTTTCCTCTTCTTTTTCTATTATCTAGATTCATGGATCTCTCCTTCATGCATCATGACTATTGTTTTCTTCACTTTTCTAAAAACCCATGTCTGTTTTTTCCCATTGTCAATGGAAATGTTGATTTTGGATATCTGATATAAGAGATTTGTAAGTGTTCTATGTTGTTATTTGGTGAATCATGTCCATATTTCATTCAGTCATTTCTAATATGTCACTATAAGTGGTCATTGACTTTGTAAAGTTACATCTTTATAAGTAATGTTTTGTTTTGTCTTGTTTCTCTATTATCTATCTAGATACATGCATCTCTCTCCTCAGAGACTCCTGTGTTCTTAATTTTTTTTCTAAAAAAAGCATGTCTTTTTTTTTTTTTTTTTTTCACTTATAGATATTGGTTTGGGTTCTTTAATTTAAGAAATTTAAAAGTGGTGTATTTTGTTATTTGTTTTTCCTTTTTTTGCAATAGCACCTGTTGCTCTCACTTCATGCGGCATGATGCATGCCACTGTAAAACTAATTAATGTAAACCCTTCCATGCTTGTCTAGGACTCTAGGCATTATCTGTAGGGTAAGAGAACAATCCTATCCTGGTAGGCTGCTATTTTTCAGCTTTTCAAATTTACCTAGTCATCACCACCTAATTAAAGAATCTCTTTCTACTACTAGCAACAAGGTTGTGGGGGAGGATAAAAATACTTTCTATAGATAGGCTACATACTATATATGATGAAAATCTTTAATGGGTTATTTTCTTATAAGAAATATTATCAAAACACATTGTAGATGATTAAAACCTCAATGGGGTTTCTTTCATTTTTACTTAAAAAAAGCATTTATTTATACGTACCATGTTTGATGGAAACCCTAATGTCTTTTTGTTTCTTTTCTAGGAAGCAAGATTACTAAAACAGACTACAAATGGAAGAAATCTGAATGGGTCATTTTCATGAGAAATCCATTTATTTACCTATACATTTTTATTAAAAAAACGCTGTAGATGATGGAAATCGCAAATGGGTTATTTTCATGAGTGACCCATTTATCTAAAAACACTGTAGATGATGGAAATCTTAGTAGGTGACATTTACATGACAACTCATTCATCTGAATGTACGTACTTGGTCAGGAAGTTCATTGGTGAGTTTGCTTAGTTACCGTCATTTTATTTAGAGATCCTCACGCTGGTAGAGTTTTATACACCCTATTCCCATTTGGGAAATTGAAGCAGTATATAAATGTACCATTTCGTTTCCCAAAATAGAAAATGGGTGTAAGCAAATCAATCAGGTTGGATGTAGATATCAATGGCGTTTGTTTAATCTCTGCTCATTTGATGTATTGGTGATGGATGTGGTGTTACATGGAAACTGAGTACGTTCTCTTGATTATGTATGTATGTATGTCAGTTGGTGGCATGGAAATGTAGGGTGTTGATTTCAATGTCTTTTGGTGGGTCATGGGTCATTAAGAAGAGGCTGACGCTTGTGACATGTGGGGTGAGTGAATGGAGATGATGCCATGATGTAATAGGAGGAGACGGCCAGATGGAGAGGTGATGTATTAATAAGGGCTTTTAAAGGTGGTGAAGGTTTATTTCCTTTAATAGAAAGGCTCCTGAACAGGGGTGGCAGCGTTGCACCCACGACAGATGTTTGTCATCTGATTGATGGGAAATTGTTTTTGAAAATCAAAGAAAGAAAAAAAGAAAAAGAAAACTATGTTTAAAAGACACAAATCGAGAGAGAGAGAGAGAGAGAGAGAGAGAGAGAGAGAGAGAGAGAGTATGGTTGAAAAATCAAAACAAAAACAGAGGGAGTGGAGAGAGAGAGATAATGGTTGAAAAATCAAAACAAAAACATAGAAGAGAGAGAGATAGAGATTGTGGTTGAAAAATCAAAACAAAAACATAGAAGAGAGAGATAGAGATTACGGTTGAAAAAATCAAAACAAAAACATAGAAGAGAGGGAGAGATAGAGATTATGGTTGAAAAATCAAAAGATTCAAAACAAAAACATAGGAGAGAGAGAGAAGGAGATCATGTTGAAAAATAAAAGAAAAATAACCCGTCTTTAAAAGAAATGGAGAGAGATGGCATCCATGCATGCAAATCTGGATCTTCCAAATCGTTGGGAGCGTTTTCGAACCTCTACCGGACTAAGCTGATGGTTTGCCACCGCTTTAACAGTTAGGTGATCATTACCTTTCAAGTACTGGGCCCACGGGTTGTACTGATCGGATGATCCTAACCATCCAAGTGGTGGCTAATAGAGATTCGAAAACGCTTGCGTGAATTTGGTACGGACAGGGAGCGTTACTTTCGCTGAGTGGACGGAACGCCTTCATGTGGATGAGATCCACTCCGTCCATCTGATGTGGCACCCTATGTTCGTACTGGGGCCAAACAATAAGGCGGATTAAACGCTAAGGTGTGCTGCAGCACGGGAAACAGTCGAGATGGGAAGTCCTACTGTTAAAATCGTCCAGACTGTGTTTGGCATCCACCGTGGTGTGAATATTCCATCCAATCCACTCATCTGACGCGCCACACCGGGATGAATGGATTCCTGAAAAATCAGGAGATTCCCGGACCCACGCTGGCCGAACCATATGATTTACACTGTTCTCTAAGTGGTGGCCCACCTAATTCTTGGATTTGACTGAGTTCAGGATCCATGGTCAAAATATGATGGTCTACCTCATGGACGGAGTGGATCTGTCCATCAGCGTGACTACACATGACAGGCTACCGCAGCCCAGCGAGATACATTGAATTGGAATAGGACGATCTGACGTTTCTCGGAAAATGAGACTCGCAGCGTGCATGACAACTTCCGTCTCCGAGAGGAGACCGTCACCTTCGGGAGCGGATTAGCTGATACCTTGGGCAACACGTTAGTGGGTGTTTCCTGATAGTGGGTCCCACTTTGATGTATTTTTTTTGTATATCCACACCCTTCATCAGTTTTTCTAGATCATTTTAGGGTATAGCCCCCAAAATGAAATAGATCTAATTCTCAAATGGACCACACAGCATGGATTGAATGCCCGCCATTAAAAACATCTTGTGGGACACAAAAGTTTTGGATCAAGATAATAATTGTGCTTTCCATTCATCCAGGTTTATGTGACGTTATCAACGGGTTGAATGGCAAATAAACATTATGGCGGTCCATAGGAAGTTTTTAATTGTGGGCAATGTTTCCTATGGTGTGGTCAACGTAGAGATTTAGATCTGCTTCATTTTTGGAAGCATGCCCTAAAATGAGCTCGAAAAACGGATGGACGGCGTGGATTTACTAAAAATACATCAAAGTGGGCCCTATGGTCAGGGAAACTACCAGTAACGTGTGACCCGGATAACACCTAACCCGCTACCGTCACCTTCGGCTCTTTCCTTGCATCTGCGTGATTATCGTACCTAAGGAACGCAGAGCAATGCCATCCTACTCTCCCCACCAGTATCCTATCCCACGTTTCTCCGCAATCCAAGCCGCTCATCTCACGTGAAACCCGGCTCTTCACTTTCTCTTCTGAGAAAATGGACAGCAACAAGTTTTCTCCAACTGTCTACATTCGATGTGACACGTGGCTACCATGATGTCTGGGTCAGCCTCGTCTTGGGGCCATGAAACATACCTAGTGGGGTCCACAAAGATCAGAACCTCCAGTGGGGGTGATTCATGAACCATGTAGATTATCAACCCTATCTGAGCCATTTCACATTAGATGCTTGTGAACCAGCCATTTTCAGATAATTACTGTGCAATGACTAAGCCAGCAGCCACGGTTTTTGCGCTATGGCTCAACAAGAAAGCAGCCCACCAGAGTTACCTTCCTCCTTACCTTAGATGTGTGCCACGTGTACAGGAGAACGGGAAGGGACGCGGATTGCCCAACGCCATGTGGCTACATGGTGTAAGGACTCTGTGGGGTCCACCGTGATGTATATGTTTTATCCACGACGTTCATCCATTTTTAGGGGATGGCCCAAAATTGAAGCATGTATATCTAAAGCTAAAGTGGACCAGAGGAAATAGTGGGGATAAGGGCCCACAGTAAAGTTTATTTGTCATGCAACCTGTTGATAAGGTCACACAAAACACAAATATCAGCCTAATCTAAAACCTCTGTGCCCCCGTGAAGTTCTCAACGGTAGGCATTCAATTCCCACTGCTTCCTGTGGTGTGGTCCAATTGTGCTTTGAATATGCTTCAATTTTAGGCTCATGCTCTAAAATAAGCTGGAAAAATGGATGGACGGTGTGGATACAGCATATACATCACGGTGGGCCTCACAAAGTCTTTACAACCCGAAGAGGGAGCAAATTGCTCGCCTCACAACATAACGCTTGTGCATAGCCCAGCCAACGAACGTACCATCCATATGCGCTTGTGGAACATCCAAGCAGTCTACAAAGTGGTGTCCATTGCAGAGATTCTCTGTCCCAAATTCCAGGCTGTTGCATTTATCAGATCAGCCAATGTAATAAACAAATGAACGGTTGGAAACTCACGGCCCAACAGATGATGTGAATAGCCTAATATTTTGCCAAGGAATCTACACTGTGGAGCCATATAGATTGCTCAGATGTTATTCTCACGTAGACATGCCATAGGGATGAGCTAGCTATATATATGACTGTAGGATCGAATCTTTGTAATATACAAGTTTTCAGCATTCGTATCAACGTATGTATTTTACTTTTGGTTAGAAAATATACGGTGCATTGCATGGAAAATATTGCATGTACTGTATAATATATCACTGTTTTTTAAAAACATTAGGAAACATTGGAAAATTGGACAGATTTTTCTATGAAACTTCAAAAGTATTAAAAAAGACATTAATACATAGAACTCAAAAGATTGCAAAAACAAGTACACATGATATGTTTATTTTATACAAGGTCTTAAATTATATGTTATTGAGTTAAAGTGATACAACTATATTCAAAACGAGTTCAAATATAACTTAAATTATATAATTAAGAAATGTATGAAAATACAACTAATACGTTTAAGAGCCAAATTCGTCTAACAAAATACGGTGCATATATTTTAAAAATATTCTTTTTAAAATTAAATAAATGAGTGTGGCTGATGTTAAGATTAACATGCACTTGTAAACAAATAAATATAAAATATAAATAATCTCTAGTCATTGTAAAATTAAAAAAAAAAAATTATTGATATTTTCAATATATATTGAAAATTCAAAGAAGTTCCATCAATCTGTAGATCAACTTTCAAGCACACTCATGTGATCTTTTCACATTCTAAGTGCAAATTAAATAGGTGTGTAGACACCTCACTCAAATCACAAAGACACTACTCTTGAACCAACTGGCAAGCCCTCGATAAAATCCCACCTAGCCTTTGTAGTCACTGTTGGACAACTGAGCAAACTTAAAAGAAGAACTCATGAATCGTCCTGAACAAGGTTATCAAACCCGATTCAAAGATTGCTATTGTCAGTCCCATAACAGGAGCACTTAGGTAACCATCTCCTGAGCTTACTATCCTGATACATTCTAACAAAACTGCACCTATCTATCAAAAGAACCCTTGAAATCCCACCAAATAAGGATACTTGAGCTAAAAATTCTCTTCACGACGAGGGCAAACGGATCAGATCCTCTAATCCCCAATCGCTAGAGCCAAGGAAGAACCACAAAAGAACTAAAGGAGAGGGAGAAAAACATTAACGCTGGCCCGAAACAAGGGGAAGCAAACCACTAGCCAATAGACATCTTGCTCCCCCTCTTGGACAACCTTAGTTTTAGATGCTTTCTAATAGATCTTACATGACAAAATTTTGCCAAATGTCCACCATCAGCCAATCATCTGCCGATGATTTTTTTTTTTCTATAAATTCAACCTCTAGCCTTCAGTCCAGAGGCAGTAGAGAGGTAACATATATAAGACCCTGACAAAGCCAAGCCAAGCCAGCCTGCCCATCAAGAGGGAAACCCTGCCATCTAGGAGCTCATAAAATGCCACACCTATACTTAGATTTTGCTCATTCCAAACTGGCTACGAAAAGTCGACCTATCAGAAAAATCAACTAGTTTAAGAGTAGGGTCAGAAGTAAATTAACCGTCGGCTAGCCACTGGCTGTAACAACCCATATTTTCGAATTATACGGAACTCGAATAGGTACTTGAGTTTAGCGCTAATTAATTAACCGCGGTTAGTAGACAAATAAATACGATCAATCAAATCCAAATAAGACACAATAACGTATGCTACCAACTAGATAATCCAATGTATGGAACTGATTACTCAAAATCAGATCATTCACGGCTAAAACTCTTAAAATGACTTTAGACCGTTCGTTAAGGGACCAATGATCAGGAAGTTATAGGATTACAGTCGATGTAGTGGACTTGTCAAAGTGTGCAAATCAGATTGTCAAAGTGACACTCCGAAATGATAACTTATCCTCGAGGCTAAGAGCATGCGTTTGTGAGCTCCGCCTCAATTTTGATCCAAAAAGTCTATAAATAGAAATTCATTTGGAATTTAGAAATCAAATTTTTAAAACCCTAGTTTTGGATTTTCTCTTAGGGTTTTTAAGCTGTTTTCTTCGTAGATCGATGATCCGCTGCCAGAATTCAGTTCCGATTGCTACATACAGTAGTCTGGAGGTAAGACTACCTGCTGTGTAGATGAAAAATGATTTTCCACGCATTCTATACATCCTAAATCACATCTATTTGTAATAAAGGTTTAGGGTTTCATGCAGTTTCGAAATATGTATCATAGGCGAGTTCGATATGTAGAACCTCACGCAAAGGTGAGGATTATTTCTTCCAAGTTAGGATTTATCCACCTAAATTAGTTTCAATTAATGAATTAGGTAGTTATAAATGTATGTTTTATTTATTTAATTGATAAACATGTATTTATTGCTTTACTTAATATAACTGCTATAGAAATTTCATGTATGTTAAATTCGGTATTCATATGGAAATCTGGCGAAATGGGTTGTATGCCCAAAATGCAATCAAGTGCTTGGTGAAATGCCTGAAAGGAAGGATCACGATAAATGATATTCAGAATACCGAATTGTAAAGCGGAATTCCTTTTGTACTATTGCAAGGGCAATATGTTACATTTACGCCATATTTGAATAACATGAACTGTGAACGTTTAGCTCGGATTGACGACTGAAAACCGCACGTATGAAACAACCTACTTTAGGTTGGTATTCATTGACTCATTCGGTCGAACGAGGTAGAAGCGAGCTGACCAGCACAGCTAGGGCTACCAGGGTGATTTCACCCAAGGCTGGTCATGCCGAGGTTTGCTCAATCCATCGGATTAGCATAAGTCGGAGTCAATTCCTATTGTGTGAAATGGATGCTACACACTTAAGAATGGAACCTGGAATACCACAATCTTCGATACTACGTAGTCTACTTATAACCGTTAGCGGGAACACCATCCATGAAGTCTCAATGAGCCAGGCATTGTGGTATGGGATACCGTGTCTATGTTGTTGGCCTACGCTGGTGATGAGCCCCTGTAGTGTTCCGTTGAGCATATTTGGGTGCACAACCCTGACCATCCTAAAATGTCGCTTTTGGGTGCACAACCCTGGATGTTTCAAAAATGTTTATTAGGTGCACAGCCCTGGATGTTTCAAAAATGTTTATTGGGTGCATAGCCTTGGCGATCCTAAAATGTTATTATGGGTGCACAGCCCTGGATACGCTCTAAAATGTTATTATATGTGCACAGCCCTGGATACGCTCTAAAATGTTATTATGGGTGCACAGCCCTGACTATGTTCCAAAAATGTCTACAGTTGGCTATGACTTTTCATGTCTAGGGGCGAGATAGCTAGTGAACATAGGGCATTGGTGACGAGCCAATCGCGCCTATCACAAGAGTCTCGGTACGACAGTGGTATTCTGGTTTTACAAATACTGTTACTTGGAAATCACTAATTATGGAAGGTTTAGGCCAAACCACACAAATCACACATTGATTAGACCTATACATTTTTTTTATTACTTCATATGTAAATTGTTTGCATGGTGTTTGCATCATTACTTGAACTTGCTTATGTTGATAACATGCTAACTTAGAGAAATAGTAATACTGAATTAGCTACTCAATCCCACCTGTGACAGTGCTTTAAACACACCAACCATAGCCTATTGATGCATGTACCCTAGAGAAGTCTGCCGTGGAGGAGGCATACCAGGACTAGGAGTTCCCCTACTTTCAGTTGATCGAGGGTCAGGACTAGGCGTTGGTGCCTTAGTTAGTTATTGGGACAGTTGTTGGCTAGAGACTTTAGCATGTACCATATATTTTTGGATATGTATCTGAGCCCCAGTTGTGTGGCTAATATTTGGGTGTTTGTGTATTTTGGACATGATGATATAGTACTTCACCTCTTACATCCAGTTATATATGTACTGCTTAGTTTTATTCTGTGCTTTCGCTTTTGTGCCATTAATCAAACTATTAATCATGCTTTTGCTTTAAAAGTGACACTCGAAAATTTGAAAATCAAGGCCATACTCAAACTCTAAAATTTGGGGCGTTACATTGGCCGACAGACATCTTGTCCCCCCTTTTGGCCAACCTTAGATTTAGATCTTTTCTGACAAATCTTTGATGGCAAAATTTTGCCAAATGTCCACCATCAACCAATCGCCAGTTTTTTCCTATAAATTCAACCCCTAGCCTTCGGCCCAAAGGTAGCAGAGAGGTAGCATAAGACCTTGACAAGCTAAGCCAAGCCAACTTACCCATCAAGAGGGAAAACCCTGCCATCTAGGAGCTCATAAAATGCCTCACATATACCTAGATTTTGCTCAATCCAAACTGGCTATGAAAAGTCAACCTATCGAAAATGTCAACCAGTTTAAGAGTAGGGTCAGATTTAGGAACATTTGATTATCTCTTTTGATAAAAAAGGGTATTTGACTTTCCTTTTTCTTTCTCTCAGCTCACTCAAGCTCAGAACGTGGTCCATTCCACACATTCCATCATAGTAACTACTATCACTTTATTCTTTTCAGCTATATTTATTTTCGTTTATTTTTTTATTTATTCTACTTGCCTGCCTGGTGTCACTCGACTCTGCGAAACACCCTCCCCCCCCCCCCCCCCCCCCCCCCCCCCCTATTTTTTATGCCTACTTGGCCCTCTCATAGGGTTATGTGAAACATGACCAAATGATGACTAACGCATTTGTAAATATCATTTTCCCCTAAAAGTCACATGCCCCTTAAAGTAGAGATCGCATATAGTGTGGGCAGGAGAGGGTGCTTAATCCCTTCCTCTCCTGTAATCAAGAACCTTACCCTGACTTCCACGGTAGTAGGCCAAGCATGAGAGTCTTTTAGTTAGGGCAATTTCACGATTCCCTAACCCTAAGGCGATCGTCTACAAGCTTTAGCCAATCATGGACAAATATCAAGCCTAATCGGCTAGCAGGCAACTCTAAATATTTGAACGCATCATTTTAACAACCTTGGAAAGGTATTGCACAACCAAGGAACCAAAATCGAGCTAAACAAATCATATACATATTGCACCATACCAAAAAAGTGGCTAGCACGTGAACCGCCCAATAGCTTTATCCTCAGGATGGGATGAAAGGCTTGGGGCGTCACACAAGCGGTGTTAACAAGTTGAAATTGAGAAAATTTTCTATATTTTTAATTCTTTTCATTTTTTCAAATAAAAAATCAAAAGTCAAAATTGATTATTGAGCATGCGAAACATGTAAAATCATGAATAATTACTATCTTCATTCCATAGATTTCAAACAATTTAAACACAAGAAAAATAGATTAAATTAACAAAAACTCATTGATTAGATACCACACGCTTTCCAATCTTGATTTTTTACATCCAGATTCCTTAATTGTGTTTAAAAAAAAGAAGATAAAATCTCTTTAACAATACAATCCCAACTAAAATCTTAAATTATTTTTTTTTTTTGTGAAATTTTTATGAATTTTCTCAATTTTTTTGAATGAGACCAATGCAAGTGCAATATGTTAGATTCGAATTGAGAAATTAAGAGGACCGTGCAGTGCATCGAGTATGGAGATCGAATAACTAAATTAATTAGCGAACCTAATGGGGCCATCTAATTCTGTGGTCTAGATCTTCCTCTCCTGGAAGGCTGGAACAACGGTAAAGAAAACTAGAGATGGGAATATGTTTTCTATGTTGTTCCGGATTAGGGACCCAACATTCCCTTAAATATGAATATTAGATGGTGTTGCAGTGTTTTAAACCCATCAAAATACTGCAACCCCTGCTCCACACGAATTTAGCTTTCTTAGAGTCCATGTCTAACTAGAAATCTATATTAGAGTACTTTAGACAGTCTGCCACCCCTCTATTACAAGATTACAGTTACAGTGGGGTCCACTGGTTAGTCCACATAGTTTTCTGACTTGCATGTCAAATTTGGACCATTAATCATTTGGGCCCACTGTATAGAAAACTTACACAATATGCAATACATTGATGCTATTTGAAAATTTATAACAACAATGTTTCATAATACAGAAATGTGTTGATATATCGTCAATACACGGAAGTTTTCCAACTACGACCCATGCAGTTTTATATTGGCAATGTGTGATATTAATTGTATTGACTGTAATCATTGGTAATATATACATTATACAGAAGGTTGTGCTAAGGTGATAATGATATAATATACTTCACCACCATATTTAAATGTTAGCTTAAATTGTGGAATTAAGGATCACACTAAGCAATGTATTTGAATAAGAAGCTATTACATATTGATATTGTTGATAAGGATGATCCTCAATAACTTGGTGAGGAAACTCATAGAAAAGAGTGTTGGTGTAGCTCAACCCATCACAACTCCTCCATCATTAAGGGATGTTTGTCTTCCCATCTTCTCCTATAAACGGTGGTAAATAAGTTTATTATTTACCAAAGGAATTCATGCGAGGAGTATCTAAAATTTGTGGGGGCCCATTGTGATGTATATGTTTGATCCATGCCATCTATTCATTTTAGGGCATCGGCCTAAAAATGAGAAGATCTAAATTACAAGTAAACCACACTACTTAGGAAAAAGATAATCGAAAGCCCACCGTTAACAACTTCTTGTAGGCCACAAAAGTTTTGGATGAAGCCGGTATTTGTGTTTTCTCCTTATCCATGTCTGTTTGACCTTATGAACAGATTGGATGACCAATACACATCACAGTGGGACTTAGAAAGCTTTTAACTTTCAACGGTACTAGACATCTTGGTTTACTTGAGCTTTGGATTCTTCTCATTTTTGGGCTCATATCTTGAAATGAGCTGATAAGAATGGACAGCATGGATCAGACAAGTATACCAAACAACAACTGTGAGAAGATATCATTACTTATTACTTATTTATAAGGTAAATGGAAAAACAAACACCCCCTAACAGGCCGTTTGGCAACAGGGATCGATTTGGGTGGATTTCAATGTATTTAAAATCCAGCGTGCACCTTTTTGTGTTTGGCAGGGAAACGAGAGAGAGAGATTTTGAATCTAATGTATTTCAAATCTTTCAAAATCCATGATTTGAAATCCTAGTAAATTACTGAGATTTGAGGCTAACCGTCTCTAATGGACATCTTTACAACCGGTGGGAGATCGCACGATAGGGGCCTCTCTCCCCACTGCACTGCCTGGAATGATGATAACTAAGAGAGGGGTGGGGTTTATGTGAAATCCACTTCAGCAACCATGTGCTTCACCTCATGTTAGGCTTAACAATAAAAATTCAATCCCATTTTTTATTTAGGTGGACCATACGATTGGAATCAGTGTATAGTAAAACGACGACCTTCCAAATTGTTTTTCCTACTATGGCTCACCTCAATCATGAACAAGCCTGATTTTTAGCACCCATGCCTAAAATTTTGTGTAACATCTAATGATTGGATTAGATTTCACATAATCATCACAGTGGGCCTTGTAAAAATCCAGGGTGGATGTTTCTCTCCCAACTATTTCTTTTTATGTGGCCCACCATTAAAGAATTCTGGCGGGCACAAAAGTTTTGGATCAAGTTGCTATTTATGTTTTCCCATCATCCATGTCCATGTGACCCTATCAATAGGTTGGATGACAAATTACACATTACAGTGGTTCCCATCAAGTTTTTAATGATAGTTGTTCAATCATTACTATTTCCAGAGATGTGGTCCACTTGATATTTGAAATTTGCTTAATTTTTGTACCATCACCTAAAACAAGCTTGAAAAATTGATGAATGGCGTGGGTATACAACACATTCATCAAGGTGGGCCTTATAAAAAATCAAGGGTGGACATTTCTCTCCCAACTGCTTTCTTTAGTGGGGTCCACCTAAAATTTTGACCCTACGTATAACGTTGGATGACCCATTTAATGGTGAGAGTAGATAGATTTCACGTACACATCATTAGGGCCACTACATGATTGTCTTTTGACCTAAAACTTATCAAACTGATTGAAAAATAGACTTTAGTATGTTTGTGGCCTACCCAAGGCTTGAAATTACCTCACGCTTTTCCCAAAATGTATGTCTTAATGAACTTATTACAATAACTATTACATTGTTATATATGTAGACTACCTTTCGGATATTGTAAATGATTTAGTTAATCAGATTCAACTTCTGAGAATATAAATAAGATTTCAATCCTTTCAAAATGTATACTGCCAAACAAAAACTTTAGATTTTAGTGCATTCTAATTATAAAATGCCAAACATAATTGAAAATTCAAAATACATTGGATTCCAATGTATTTAGGATTTGAAATCCAATTCATTCCAACTACAAGCAACCAAACGAGCCCTAGGAGTCTTCACACTGTAGGAATTAGAGGGAGACCATGTTTCATTAACATACAGTGGAATTCATACCTACTGAAGTATTCTTGATACTTAATTAGTAGAGTCCAAGCGCACCACCTCTTACATATTTAAACCCATCAGCTTTATGAGGCCCATTGGTATGCTCAATAAAGAACCATTGATGAGATGGTGCCCACCTAATAAAAGGCTCACCTAAAATGGTGGTGACTCATCCACAGAAGATATAAGCCGTCCAGACCATCCACGGAAGATACTTCACCACCATATTTAAATGTTAGCCTAAATTGTGGAATTAAGGATCACACTAAGCAATGTCCTTGAATAAGAAGCTATGATATATTGATATTGTTGATAAGGATGATCCTTGATAACTTGGTGAGGAAACTCATAGAAAAGAGTGTTAGTGTAGCTCAACCCATCACAACTCCATCATTAATGGCCCCTTTGGCACCATGGATTTGAGGAGAAGTAAGGAGAAATCAGTTACTTTATTCTGTTTGGCACCATGGATTTGATGAGAAGTGGATTTGAGTGGAATCCTGGAGAATTCGAAAAGTCCCTTTTACCTCTTTTTCAAACCTCTAAAAAAGGTGGGATTTGAGGAGAAATCCTTCCCAAAGTGGGACCCAACGTAATGTGTCCCTAACTATGGGACCCAACATGATGTATATTTTCCATCCAACTTGTTGTTAAGGTCACAAAGACCTGGATGAAAGGACCACACAAATATCAGTTTAATCCAAAGCTTTTGTGCATCATAAAGGTCTCGCTCTCCACTTTTTTCTTGTTTTATGGTTCACTTCAGATGTAGATCTGCTTTATTTTTTGGATCCTAGCATAAAATGATCTGTAAAAATGGATGAACGGCATGGATTTAAATATCAGAGGCTAATACGGTGAGCATACGGTGGGATTAAAATTTACACCATCCATTCCCTCATGTCTGATTTCTCTCCAAATCTTGGCTGCCAAACAGAAAATCTGGAATTCATAAGAATTGAAATTGATGAGAATTCATATTATTGAATCCACTTCTCCTCAAATCCATGATGCCAAACGGAATGTTTGTCTTTCCCTCCTCCTATAAACGGTGGTAAATAAGTTTATTATTTACCAAAGGAATTCATGCATGCGAAGAGTATCTAAAATTTGTGGGGGCCCATTGTGATGTATATGTTTGATCCATTCCATCTATTCATTTTAGGGCATCGGCCCAAAAATGAGAAGATCCAAATTGCAGGTAAACCACACTACTTAAGATAAAGATAATCGAAAGCCCACCGTTAACAACTTCTTGCGGGCCATGGAAGTTTTGGATGAAGCTGGTATTTGTGTTTTCCCCTCATCCATGTCTGTTTGACCTAATGAACAAATTGAATGACCAATACACATCATATAGTGGGACTTAGAAAGCTTTTAACTTTCAACGATACTCGACGTCTTGGTTTACTTGAGCTTTGGATTCTTCTCATTTTTGGGCTCATACCCTGAAATGAGCTGGTGAGAATGGACAGCAGGATCAGACAATTATACCAGACAACAACTTTGAAAAGCTATCATTACTTAATTGGAGTATTCTTGATACTTAGTAGAGTCCAAGCGCACCACCTCTTCCATATTTAAACCAATCAGCTTCTATGAGGCCCATTGGTATGCTCAATCTAGAACCATTGATCAGATGGTGCCCACCTAATAAAAGGCTCACCCGAAATGGTGGTAACTCATCCACAGAAGATATATATATAAAGCCGTCCAGACCATCCGAGTGGTGAGACTCTAGCCTTGAAATTCCATTGATGTGATGACTACACCCATCTCATTCCCTCCACTGCATTCAGACCAGTACCCACTACAACAGTTCTTTGTAGATCATTTGGTGAGTTTGATTTTCCATCTACGGCCAATCTACAATGCCTTTTATGATTTGGCCGATATGCATGCATGTGACAATTAAAATGGTGGGGGACTATCACTATCGTCGTCCTATACAAAATGATCACTTGCTGTTGTTCGTAGTTGAGTGTGGTGGGGTAATGTCACGAGGGTTTTGATAGAAAGGTAGGCCCCACATCACAGCCTCCACGTGGGTCCCATTCCAATGATGGATGGCATGCATTTCAGAGTTCTGGATCATTCATCAAGTAGTTCACATTGCAAACATGCCATATACAAAAAAACAAAATGGCCTAGTGCACTCATCAAGTAAGTCACACGTGTACAGAGAATTTGGAAATCTGGGCCTTTTTGTGACCACACATTTGTAGATCATATCATTATTTCCAGTGTACTATACCTGATGAGTGGTCCGGATCACTGACATGCACGCCATCAACGGTGGGAACGAGGCCCCACATAGTAGCTGTGATGTGGGTCCCACGTTCCTACCAAAACCCGACGTCACGTGCAGGTGCTACGTACTGCTGGGGAAAGCATTGCATGCGTATTTCACGTACGTAGCATGTTCCCAATGCTCTTTGTTCCTATTTCTTAGGTTCATATATTCCACGTAGGACTCACCCAACAGATCAATGGTCTGGATTGCAGAAATATGGGCGACGCGGATTGCGTACTGAGTAAACTTCATGGGGCTGTGATGCATGTATCTCATCCACGCCATCCATCCGTTTTATCAGATCATTTTAGGGCATGAGGCCAAAATTAAACCATATCCAAAGCTCAAGTATACCACGCTGCGAGAAACTGTGGGAATAATGACGTCCACTATTGAAACCTTCTGAGGGCCCACATCGATGTTTATTTGTCATCCAATCTGTTAGTAAGGTCACACGGATATGGATGAAGGGAAAACAAAAAATATCAGCTTATCCAAAACTTCTGTAGCCCACAAGAAGTTCTCAACGGTAGGCGTTCAATTCACACTTTTTTCCGTGGTGTGGTCTACTTGAGCTTGGGATATGCTCAATTTTAGGCTACTGCCTTAAATTGAGCTGGAAAATGGATGGACGGCGTGGATAATATATACACATCACGGCGGCCCCACTCCACTGCCGAGGTCGGTACTGGTCGCTTCTATGGCCCACAATGATGTTTGTGTTTTATCCATACTGTCCATCTATTTTGCCAGCTCATTTTAGGGTATTAGCCCCAAAATAATGCAGATCTAAATTTCAGGTGGACCATACCAATGGAAACAGTGGTGATAGAATGCCCACCATTAAAAACTCCTTGGGGCCTCCAAAGTTTTGGATGAAGTTGATAATTCTGATTTTCGTTCATCCAGATCTGTGTGACCTTATCAAAAGGTTGGATGGTAGTTGACCCTAGGAAGTTTTTTAATGATGGGAGATCAATCACCACTGTTTCCTATGGTGTGGTCCACCTAAGATTTGGATCTTCTTCATTTTTAGGCTAATGTTCTAAAATAAGCTCGAAAAATTGATGGATGGCATGGATAAAATATTTACATCGTGGTGGGGCCCACAGCACTGACCAGTACCCAGATCTAGGTACTGGAAGGCTCACTACCGAATCCAAGTCCTGGGTCCCACTTTTCATAATTGAAAATCCGAGTACGTACGAGTCCTTTTGTTTTTTTAACTTATTTCTCTCGTTTACTTTGTGCATGTCGCTTTGTTAGACGTCTGCACTTGCATTCTTCTTCTTGTCACGTGCCCAAGGTACTGCTCCGATGAACAGTAATTATCTGATACTCGACCCAAGGATATGCATGTCAACTCGGGTTTTAGGCTTGCACAAGAGAACCCGTGGCTCTACAATCAAAATCATCTGTCTGTTTGGGCCGACCGTGATGGACATGCCTCTGCCATTTGTGGCCGACAATAGACGCTTAGGAAGAGCTCCAGGAACAGCAATGGTTAAGATTCAAATGGCCCGAATTAGCTTGTCCTCGGTAAACTCAAACTAATACCCTAGTATTGTAGGGCAATAGATAATTTTAAAGGGATGAGATTTTCTTTTTTAAAATGTGCATACCTAGGTTTTTTTTTTTTTTTTTTTAAGTTGTACAAGAGTAACTTGGGTATGAGCTTAACCTAAATTGACTCATCAAAGAGCATGAATCAGTAAGAGGAAGATCACCATCTTCCCTAAGTAAATAAAACCTTAAATTTATAAGGTGAATTCTTCACTCCAAAAAAAATAAAAAAAAAACAAATATTTTATTGAATAATGTAAGTATCATTTCTCGATTACCCCACTAATGAATAAAACCTAAATCTTAATTCGAAATTATCCAAAATAGAAAAACTCTTTTATAACTTAATTTGTTGAAAATAAAAATGTCTAAATCAAATTGAGAGCATTCTTAACATTATTACAAGCAATTTTTAAAAAAGAAAGAAATCCCGAAACTTTAAAATTAAAGAGATAAGACAAAAATAAAAATTATTAAAAATGGTAAATTTTCATAAAATTACAATTTTCAACAAAAACCATGTGTTTTTTTTTTTTTTGTTAAACAAAGGTGTGTGACTTATTATGCAAGTCTATTGACCGTGGAACCATTGTTACATAAAGATCGATGGGTCGTGCATTTCATGACGATGCCTAAATCAAAAGTTACGACTCTTCTATAGTTAAAACTTCAAATGGCAATTTTTCATATTGAGAATGAATTTCTTCACGCCATGATGTGTGAATTTGCCTGATGAATAAAAAGATAGATCAACTTAGGATCCTATCAAGTCCAACTCTAACAAATAGTTTGTGAAGCTCTCTAATCAAGTCTATGGGGGGCTTTGTTTGAGGCTCTAGATGGATTTGTGTAGGCAACATACATGGTCATGAAGTTGAGGATCCACAAAACTAGGAGGTTGTTGCGTGTAGACCTTTTCTTGGAGAGTGCTATATTAAAACGCATTTTGCACTTCTAATTATCAGATGGGCCACTAAACTTGATTGCAAGTGTGAGAATAACCTTGATTGTAGTAGGTTTAGCAACGGGGCTGAGTGCTTTTTTGTGAAGTCAATACCAAGTTGCTAATGACACCCCTAAGCAACGAGTTGAGCTTTATAGCGTTCAAGTAAGCCATCTAAGCAGGT
This sequence comes from Liriodendron chinense, assembly GCA_003013855.2. Lineage (NCBI taxonomy): Eukaryota > Viridiplantae > Streptophyta > Magnoliopsida > Magnoliales > Magnoliaceae > Liriodendron > Liriodendron chinense. The sequence continues at coordinate 11,827,287 of ML058513.1, forward strand.
TTTGATACTATAAACCCATTTGCATCATATTATATTCTTTGCTTTAAATAATGGAACTGACGACCATGTCTCCTGTTTTTTAAGTGCCACAAATTCATATGCCATGTGTAAAATATGTAGGTTTATTTTGCCTTAAAGTGGACAAGAGCATCACAGTAGAGGATGTCGGATACTTAACAGCATATGTTTCTTAGAGATGCCATTTTTCACATAGGTTATCATAGGATAGACATTAGGTTGCCATGTAGGTGGAGATACGGTTTGGTTTTGAGGAGGAATCGGTGTGGTGGTGGATATAGATTAGGTTGAGGTTGGAGGTGGGGTATGATGTTTTGATAACGAAAACCAAATGACAAGAGATCGAGGAGATTGATCACCATTTCGTGACTAAGTGGACACATCCATCAAGGTACTCACAAAGGAAAAAAATGTTCTTTAAACACCACATAATGTGACAGATAATGTTGGAGTTTTCCTCCTCATTTAAACAGAGGAGAGAGTGAGTCAGATTGAGGTCCGACTAGCCAATGCCCCCTGGCCGGCCGGCTCGACAAAGTGGCTGGAAACGTCATTTTCACTGGACGTTTTTTGTGAAGGCCGACTGGTCATCCAACTAGCTGGTGGTCCTGGCCGACCGATCGGTAGACAGGTCGGGCTTTGTGTTTTTAACACAGCAATCTCTCTGGATAGTTTTTGGTGTGTCCGACCGGCCAGAGGTGCACGCGAACTGTTATTGGAGTTTCCTAATAGGACTCTAATACATGCAAACAGCTATATATAGAGCTCCAATCCGGAATTTGGGTATCTTACAAGGCATTCTACACGTCTAAGGTGAGAGAGAGAGAGAAAAATAAAAAGATAGGAAGAGAAAGAGGGAGAAGAAGCTTGTTAGTAGAGGAAGCTTTGCTCGCGAAGGTGATTTACGGTGCAATGATGTCTCGGCTCTTCAACATCCTTATGCTCAGGTGAGATATCTCGGTTTCTAGTCCTTTTATTGTTATCCATCCTTGCGTGGGTGAAGAAGGTTTGATCCAAGCGGTGTGTGCTTGCGATCGAGGTTGTAACGGTTCTACTTCATAGTGAATTGTTGAACTGGACGAGGTCCCGTGGTTTTTACCTCTTTGAGGGTTTTCCACGTAAAAATCTCCTGCGTCATGTGGTTGTTGATTTGATTTAGTTTAGTGCTTTATCATAACCCATAATTCTAGTAGTTTGGGGGTGAGATCCTAAGGTTTTGTGAAACGCACTCAACAATAAACATGTCTAGTAGAGATGTTGAGACATCTATAACCTTTATTATCTAGGTAATAACACAAAAAGACATTAAGAGGTTTTCAATTTCGTGGGGATTGCAAAATTTGATGTGGATGATGTTGGGAAAACCGGCAGCGGAAGCCGAAACGCGCGGCGCAATGTGATATCAAACTAGTAAACAAAATGCAATCAAACCACACACAAGCATTCACCACAAAAGAATCCAAATTTACATGGAAAAACCCCTCAACGAGTAAAAAAACTACGGCACAAAGCGATCCACTATGAATAACAGAAGATTATAGAGATTGACAGCTCACAAGTAAGGAAAAATAGAGAAAACCCCAAGTTCTCTCTCACGCACACCTCTCTCCTCTTCCTAATACAATTAGGAAACCTTGGACAGCTTAGGATACCATCTAAGTCTGGATATATGCCATATATATAGCAAGAATCCAAAAATAGAAGCATCTTACGCACTACCACGTAATGCGCAAGAAACCGCGTGCACAGTCGATCGGTCGGGCGACTGATCACAATACCTCACAAGAACCAGTCCAGAGGAAAAACACAAAACAGATCCAGTCACGTTGCCTCACTACCAACCGGTCGGAGCCCTATACAAACTGGTCGGCCGACCGATCTAGGCATTCAAAAACATTGTCCAGCAGCCTTCCTTCGTAGTCTGTCCAAACAGTTAAACCGGTCACCCGACCGGTCTGAGCACTTAACGGACGCACGTTTGAAGGCTTTCCAACAATCTCCACCGAGGCTTCAAACGTCGAATCAACACCATTCTCGCAACGTCATCTCATCTTCAATCATAGTTCCACCGCTTCTCGTGCCATCATCGACCCTAACCTTACAAATTCACGCCCTTTACCGCTCTTCTCATGTGGCCCTTGGGCACTTGCCACATACGAGCAACCGTGGATCTCGCTGCCTTACCCGCAACTCTACCGTGAATTATGCTCCCGATCAACATGTAAAGATGGCCACACCTCCATGCATTCATACACACGAGTGCCTCTTTCATCACTTCATAACAACGATCGCGGCCGATAAACACACACCCTTTCACCTCGAGTGCACCAAGAGAAATCACATTCATCTTCATCTTGGAGACGTGCTTCACATCTTTCAGGACTCGTTCGATCTCATTGAATATCCTGATGTACACCGTACCAATACCCACAACTTTATGAGCGAATCCATCGCCCACAAACACCGATTCTCCACCATATTCCCTGTATGTTGTGAATGAACTCTGGTCAGGATAAATGTGACATGAAGCCCCTGAATCAAGAATCCACTCACTACTGTGAGATCCCTTGCCAGATACAGTCAGAACTTCACACAGATCGCCACCGTCCTCTACGATATTGGCTCCTTCTCCAGAAGAATTTTCATACCTCTCTTGTTTCAACTTGTGATTCTAACAATCCCCTCTCATGTGGCCCTCCTGGCCACAATTTCAGCACTTCACCTTAGCCTTACTTTTGCCCTTGGCCCTAGATCCCGATGTCGAATATCATCCTATGCTCAGAACTTCTTCCCCTCATAACCAGTGCCTCTGAGGAATAATGGGAAGCCACATCAACGCTTTTCTTTCTCATCGTCTTTGACTAGAGGGTTGAGATAACGGTCTCGACGTTTATGGTTTCCCTCCCTACGCACACAGAATCCTTGAACGACTCATATGAATCTGAAAAAAAATTCAACAGGATGCATGCTTGGTACTCATCCTTCATCGATCTCCACCAACTTACAAACCAGCCTATTGAACGTGCTCGGGTGGTCATCCACCTCAGTTCCCTCAACCATCCTTAAGGTGAACAACTGTATCAACACATACATGCGATTCTCTAGAGATTTCTTGGCATAAATCTTCTCTAGCTTCGTCATCGTTTCAACCATAGTCTTCTCCTTCATGACATGATAGAGAACATCATCCGTAAGATTTAACAGAATTAAGGTTCTAGCCTTCTTATCGAGCCTCATCCACTCATCGTCTTTCATAGTCTTGGGTCGCTTTCCAAGAGTTTCATCAAGCCCTTGATGAATCAGGAAGGATTCAACCTTCATCTTCCATAGCTCAAAGTTATTTTTCCAGGAGAACTTTTCTAACTCGAACCTTGTGCTCGATCTCATCTTCTTATCTCAAATTCGAATCTACTCCATCCCAACTTTAGCTCTGATACTACTTGTTGGGAAAACCGGTAGCAGAAGCAGAAGTCGAAACGCTCAGAGCAATGCGATATCAAACGAGTAAACAAGATGCAATCAAACCACACACAAGCATTCACCACAAGAGAATTTGAATTTACGTGGAAAAACCCTTCAACGGGTAAAAAACCACAGGCACAAAGAGATCCACTATGAATAACAGAAGATTACAGAGATTGACAACCCACAAGCAAGGCAAAATAGAGAAAACCCCAAGTTCTCTCTCACACACACCTTTCCCCTCTTCCTAATACGATTATGAAACCTTGGACACCTTAGGATACCATCTAAGTCCGGATACATGCCATATATATAACAAGAATCCCGAAAATAGAAGCATCTTATGTACTACCGCGTAATGCGCGAGAAACCGCGTGCGCAGTCGACCGGTTGCACATCGCACAAAACCAATCCAGAGGAAAAACACAAAACAGATCCATTACGTTTCCTCACTGCGGACCAGTCGGAGCCCTCTGCAGACCGGTCGGTCTAGGCACTCAAAAACATTGTTTAGCAGCCTTCCTTCGTAATCTATCCAAACAATCAGACCGGTCACCCGACCGGTCTAAGCACTCAACGGACGCACGTTTGAAGGCTCTCCAACAAATGATGGTCTAATAAGTTGCATCCCTAGCCTTTGAGACAGAATGTGTCATTTTAAGAAAATGACCATGTTGCCTTCAATCAGAGGAAAGGACCTCTACAACCTAGGTGATCCAATGTCCAATGATGTATGCGACTTACTTTTATCTAATGAATCTTGGAATCACAGCCTTATACAACTCTGTGGAGTATGGAATGGGCAGAGAAAATTGTTGCTATCCACATATCTTAACAAGTTATCTAGATGTACAAGCAAAATGCTGGTAGAGCCTCTTGCCCAATATATCTCCCAAAAGATAATATGGAACCTCCCATGTGCGCTGAAGACCGGATTTTCATTTGGAAGCTGTCAACCTAGGCAGGAGAAGCGCCTTTTAGTCAGGCTCGTGCTCCACTTGCAAACTTTGCAATTTGTAATAAGACCCATCTTTTCCTTATTTGCAATAAGACCCATCTTTTCCTTAATTGCTCTATGGCTAAGGAGCCTTGGTGAAGACAAGAAGTGTTAGTTAAAGACTGGCTTGGTTTACCATTTACCATAAATGGTGGTGAAGATGCAATGATTATTTTTCATTCCTACTTGGACTGGAGGGAATACAGCTAGGTAATTGTACCTCCATTACATCCCTGTGGGTCCCATTATGATATTTGTGCCTGATCCACGCCATCTATTCCTTTTAACACTCATTATTTTAGGACATGAGAGTATGTCTTAAAATGAGGCAGATTGTAAGCTCAAGTGGACCCAACACAGGAAACGGAGGGGACAATGATGTCCTCCATTAAAAGTAGAAATTTAGGTAGGGCGATAGTGATGTGTATCTATCATCCAACCTGTTCGTAACGTCAGAAAGACATGAATGATCCAAAAAACACAACTATCATCTGGATCCAAAACTTTTTGGCCCCCAAGAAGCTTTCAACGATAGGCATTTGAGTCCCTCTATAGTCTGTGGTGTGGTCCACATGCGCTTTGGATTTGCCTCATTTTTTTGTTCATCCCCTAAAACAAGTTGATAAAATGGATCAATGGGATGGATCAAGCAAATACATCACAATGGCCCCACAAATTTTATGTATCTCATTTTTCGTCACCCCGATTTTAAATAAAGTTGTCAGCGTTAAAACAACGAGCGTCCATGAATTTACCATAGTAAATAATTATTACCCATTTATCAGCATTTACTATGATAAATGGTAAACCAAACACGCCCGCCCTTAACTTACCAGACTTAAAGAGTTGAAATTGTTTGTGCTCAAGTGATTCTAATGTGTTGATGAAGAAGGGGCAAATTTGACCAAGCTGCTATCTTTAGGGAGAAAGAACGAAAGAAAGAAAAGATAATCAATGAAAGCTCCCTCCCTATGTGATGGGATGGCACGTGTCAAACTTCCATGTATAAATCACATGTATTAAAGACTTAGGCTAGCCGGCAAGTAGGTTATCAGACCAAAAACAATTGATACTCTAACTGAATAGGTCAAAATTATATGAGAAAATCCATTAATAAAAATTAAATAATTGACTGAACAGGCTAAAATTGTATAAGAAAAGTGGACAATTGAAAAAAAAATCAAGCAAATAACATATATGTTTGACTCACTTAATGTACATGGTAACTTTACTTTTTGTATATGAGACCAATAAAGTGCAAACCATAGTACAGAAATTTAGGTGGTTTGAATTGGCAAAGCATTGAAATTTAAATACTTGGAAACTTACAGATTGGAGGTTAGAGCCCTCTATAAAGTGGGTTCTTTGATGCTTAAGCCAATTCAACAGCCTAGCACTAGAATGAGAGCACATTTGGGTCTTAAACTCCACTAAGAACTCCACAATAATGTTTACAAATTACAATGAATAAAATCAAAGAAAATGAAGGAAAGGTCATGCAGATAGTGTTGCAGAACTATGTACCAGATGTCAAGGGATGACATGGATGCCGTGGAATGCTTTCCAGCAAAGTATCATCTTTTGATGAGCTGTAGATGTTGGAGACTGAAAGATAAGAATCATGTCTTCATGTTCCTTTCTTTTGGGCGATGGTTATAATTGTTAGACTAAATTGTGGAATTAAAGGAATCAATGGTATGCTCATCACAGTAATCCAAGAGTATGGTCAAGCCTGATGATCATGTGGGACCCACCTAATAGAGGCCCTACAATAACTGCCTATAGCAAGATGTGTGTCATTGAACACTATCGAACTTTTTTTCTTATTTTTACACATGCACTCACACCACCATAGTGGTTTTTAATACCATAATGGGTACTTGAACCCATGACCTTGTGTTGAAACACCATCAGACCTTTGTAAACCTTGAATGAAGGGGAAGTCAGACCTCCTTGAGAGCTGGATTTGTCCCGCCTTTTTATTAGCTCCTTGGTACCCACCATTCTTGGGTGCGTCATCATCATCATTTAAGCTTATCCCAACTAATTGGGGACGACGCCCTTCCACTCTATAAGGGCATTTGGAATGTCTTATTGTTCAAATTCATGGGATAAGTTCCATGCCATATGCCAACCTCGTAATCTTCTCTTTTATTGGGACTGGCAATAAAATCATCCCTTGGGGCCCGTTTGGATACTACCAAACAAGTTACTTTTTATACTTACAGCAGTAGATAAGTAACTTATTTGAGATAAGTTTGGTTAATGATCAATTGTAAGTAGCTTTTTTATTTAAAGTTAATCACTTCAGTTTAGTAAGTAGAGAATCAGGATAAGCTACTTAAGGCATAAGTAGCTTAAGTTACTTATGCTCCAAACGCCCCCTCAAGGTGCAATGCAATAGATTGATTGCAATCCAACACTATCTAATAGTTTATTACATAGGTTGATTACAATCAATAGTCTATTAATTGGGTGGGCCATACACTAAAAATTACACCTATCAAGAGATGATAAACATTTAGATGACCGTACTTTTGTGGCCCACAAAAAGTTTTTAATGGCCAATCACCACTGCTTCCTGTAGTGGTCCCACTAAGATTTGGATCTGCTGGATTTTTAGGCTCATGCCCTAAAATGAGCTGGAAAAACAGATGAACTGCGTTGATATAAGACACATACACATCAAGGTGGGCCCCACAGTCAGGGATCCACCGACCTCCCCATAAAAAGGAGGAGACAGGGTCCTTGATACGTGGGCAGACAGATACAAGAGCCTGAGGAGTCAAAAGGATGCAGAAGGGACGGTGACAGGTAACGAGGCTAAGCGGTGGGGCCCAGTACTCAGAACGATCAAAGATATTTGGTACTCTCGCTTATTATCCTGTCTTTGATGAGGAAGAGGAACCTTTTTATGAATGGTGGTAGTTCATTCAGTATCAACACAACCGGATGCGAATTTCCTACAAGTGGGCCACCCCACAGGGAATGGTGGAGATGGGGACGCCCATGATGAAAGTGTATATCCTCATCCCCACTTTCCCTGTGGGCCCAACTTTTGCACACACCTCCAAAGATGATCTGGCGTAAGTGATGGACGGATTGGATGTCAGAGATATCAGGTGGGCCACAACTTTTTCGACACCATTGTGGTTGTACCATGCCTGAAAAATATGACCTTTCAATTTGTGGCCACCAAGTGAACGGTTCAGATGAGATATATAGCAACAGTCCACATTCAACTGAGACAAGGCAAATGTGGTGGTTTAGCATCTTCCACTCTGGGAAATTTTAGGGTTATGGTCCATCAACGGTGTAAAGGCATTGGTTTACCACCAATGTCGATTTATATGGAAGACAAAATATTGATGATCCACCACCATTTTTTAATGGTGGTGACTCATCATAATACACGTGGCATGCAATTATGTCAATCCAGACGGTCCAAATTGCAGGGTCAATCCATAGTGAACCAATCCTAACTACCCAATTGGTGGTGTGAAACAATCCTAACTATCCAATTGGTTATAAAACGGTCGACAGTTCATATTCGTTCAGTGGGGCCCACGAAATGGACATTTCGGTTTGCCGCATATATACGATGGTGTACGTGGATGCATCACCACCGTTTAAGATGCAGTGAATCCACAACACAGTGAAGCACACGTAACCAATCCGTGAGAGGGCCCCACTGATATTTCGGCCAATAGTGAATGGACCAATATAATAAATGTATAATCTACTTTATTTTATTTATTTATTGCTCTTTTATCCAGTATAACTATTGTGCAACTTTTTGTATACGAGCTTTGGACGGTCAGATCATCGATTTTGACCATCTATCCCCTGTATGTCAACTTAGATTGTCCATGGCCCAGAAGTTGCACTAACCTGACAATCTTAACCGTCAGATCGATCTATCTCTCTGGCTGTTAACATAGACTGTCGAGAATGGACATGGATACGTGTACTTGGTTGGCCGTGCCATTTTAGTGGTCACCCCTGATGAATGAATAGGATCTCTCACACATACCACTTGGATAATACCTATAACCACGGTTATGCATTTTTTTTTTCGGAAAATGGACCCTCTTGCTGGGAGATTTTTGCTGAAAATATGCGTTTAGGAAAATATATTTTCTTCATTTATTTCTTCTTTTTGTAATTTTTTTTTTCTGATTGAAATACCCTTTTTAAAAAAAAAAAAAAAAAGAAAAGAAAAGAAAAGAAAAAATCTTTTCTATGGCAAAATAATTAGAAGAGTATATATTAGTCATTTCCCAATTCGTTGTCAAACGAAGGACAAGCAGCAGAAATATCATATCAGATTTTGACCAATCAAAGCTAACGTGTCTTGTCACCAAGACAAATCATAAAATGATTAAAATTAGCATAGATTTGAAAAAAATAAATAAATAAATAAAGGGAATTGATAGTCATGCCCACCGTTTTGATAGACACACCCTTTCCTGTATACTTTGGTAATACACTAGAAATTATATCCAAAGTAGAAAAGTAAGAACTATATGAAAAGTAGAAAAAAGGGGGCATCCATGAAAAGAGGTGGTGGTAAAAGAGTTGCTCTAAACAAGAAATGATCTCACACACACACACACACACACACACACACACACCTCTAAATGGCTCTAATCATCGATGCACCTGCAACGATAATTTTTCCTCCCCAAACTAAAGGCGATGTAGCTGTACGAGCAATTTTTAAAGCAGCCATGGTGCAAGGGGTGATCCCTACCATACAGACAGCAAGCTTGAATGGGTTGATCTGGTGAGGCCATCATTCATGTGTATGGGCCATAGCCAAGACCACAGCCATCATGCAATCCCAACCTTACACACACACACACACACACACACACACACACACACACAGAGACAGAGAGAGAGAGAGAGATTAACAGTGTGATATTGATAGGATCCAATAACAGCCTAAAGTAATAAAAATACAAAATAAAATCCTAGTTGGATAGGGATTAGCTTAGATTGGGTAATATTTTACATTTGTTGATATCTCAGGCGCATATCCAAAATTCTGGATAGATCCTATCTTTGGTATATTCAAATCTAAGTCCTAGGTTTTTCTATATATTTACTTGTTATCAGATAACAAAGCAGATATTAATTCCCATACACTATTGTCTTGTGCACTAAGTTGGTAGGCCCCCTCGCGCTTGCTCTGGAGCAAAGGACCATATCAGTCACCAACCAGCCACACCTCTAAATGGCTCTAATTAGCCTTGACTTTAAGTCCCTTGTCATGTCCCTTTACAATTTAAAGCTCTTTTTTTTGGGGGGGGTTAGTCCACACACCCAGCTGTTAATACACCTGCGCACCCTGTTAGTCACATCACAATGCTAGCCACCCCCACTATGGGATGCCATGCCATGACCTCAGTGTTGAAACGAGGCTATCTTCACCGGGTCTACTACTTGAGCTATGGATCTGGGTGTTTTTTACAATTCAAAGCTCAAGACTGAAAACTCTTGCAGGTATACAGCTGCTCACATTACATATAACAGAGATAATTTGAACCTTGGACAATCCTGACCACCTGATCTTTGTGAGTTTTGCCTGTGAGCTTGATGCCAGTCATATGATGAATAGCTACTACATGGCAGACAAATATGCGATAAATGTCAGCAATATTCTCATCACACTCCTTTGCAAGGCCCCAGCAGATGGTCTCATGATTCTTAAAGCTAATGCTGAGGCAAACCACATTGGCAAAGTGTATCTAAACCATCTCTTTCTGTTGGCCCTCGATGGATTCTTTTTTCTTGCCCTCCCTTTTATAAAAGATTTCTTTGGTGCTGATCTGTATATCAGCAGCTATCATAGACGATGGATTCTTTTCAGACTATAGCCAATCCACATGATGGGCCATAGCCCAATAACCATATCTTTAAGAGGATTACAATATCTGTGTTGCTATCCTGGTTTTCCTAGAATGTTCGTGGCACCAGCATATGAGTAGTTCTGTAGCTTCAACATTCAAATACATATATTGTATCGAGTTAAAAAACTATGCAAAGCATGCAGGTCAACTCGATACCAGGCTGAATTGACAAGATTTTGAGCCAAGTCTAGAAAAGTCAGTCCACACTCAATAGGACTCGTTGAGTCAACTCAAGAACTCGATTGACTAGATAAAACTCGGTGTGACTCAAACCAAGTCACTTGCCCTGTAAAACTACTTTTTAGGCATAAAATGCAAAATGAGGACTGAGATTTTTACTCACAACCTTACCTCTGCAAGCAGAAGGGAGGTTACCAGTACATTATTAGCAAAGGACGTGTTTAGATTTAATTGATTTTTATATTTATCCATGTCAAATGATTTTACGTATTTACTATAATTTATATACTAAAATAATGAGTTAAGTCAACTGAGGACTCACTTAAGCCTTTGAATAGACATGACCTGACTGGACATTGAGTCAAGCCGAGTTGAGTTTTCGGGTTTTAGAACTATGGCCTCAACAAGCGTAGCATCAACTATGTAAAAAATAAATAAATGATTCACATGGTTCCATATCTCATGCTGTGATAAGATACTGAAATTTGGTACCGTCATACAATACACCTTTATTACTAGCATACGAATACACACGCTGAAAGGTATTGAACTGCTACACTATGTGATGCTTCATCATAAGCTTATGAACAAATGATGCTGTGTTTCCTTACAGATTAGACGACTCTAGATGTACAAATAATGTATCAGAAGAATGGATATGAGAAATGGAGATCTCCATATAATAGCAGATGCCGGAAGTTACCTCAAGCTTCAGAATACTCGAATATGGCACCTGTATGATTGAACCCGCATGATACTTGCAACGCTTTCCATTCTTTGCCCAAGTTCACTATCATGGGTTCAAAGTAGTCAATATCATTCCCGTGGCCCTGCATATAAATCACATTTTTCATTTACACGCTGGCAACCAATAAGAAACTGAAATGATTTCCACCTCAAAATAACTGTTCAGGAAGATTTTAAAGAACTTTGCCAAAGAGAAACTTGTGCTCATAGGATCTAAAACATCAGGCATCAATCCATTAAACCCTAAACTGTCCAGTTTCTTGGACGAATTTTAGTACACTTTTTTTTGGAGAATTGATCGATTTATTGAAAGAGACGAGAAAAAACAGGAAATGAAACCAAACAAAGGAAAAGAAAAATACGAGCTAACCCCCTGGGTTATGATTCCCAATCCTAACAAGCTAAAATAACCTTTCTCACAATGGAACCCTGAGGCTGATCGATATCCTGAAAACATCTATCATTTCTTTCCAACCAGATGCACTACAAAGCAGCCGGCAACACCAAACGCCATTTACACCTATCTTTGGATCTAGGATCCCCCCTGTGCCAAGACAAGAAAAACTCCCCCATAGAATTCGGCATAACCCAAGACACGTTGAAAGCAGAGAGGAAGCTGTCCCACACACCTTTGGCGTAGGGGCAATGAATAAATAGATGTGCTACTGATTCCTCATTCATCATACACAAGAGACAGACACTAGGCAAAACCATCTCTCTCTTACAGAGGTTATCAACGGTTAAGATCCTATTTCTGCATACAACCCAAGCGAATGCTGCCCCATGGGTGGGGGGAACATGATACCTCCAAATGGAACCTATGTGGGAACATCTAACTGCAAGACCCATCCCCTGGATCACCTCAAGAAAAGAACACACAGAAAACCCACCTGACTTATCCCTAAGGCAGAATGGATCATCCGTGGCCTTTGGATCTAGGCTAAAATGCCTTCCAACCAGTGTTTTAAATAGCGAATAGCGTGTAGCGTAGCCTTCACTCCTCTAAAGCGTGAGGCGTAAGCTACATAGCGTGTAGTGTAAGCTACACAACACTTAGATTTTTAATCAAGGTTGCACTTGGTTGCACCAAATTAGATGATTAATAATAAAATTTAACAAAATTTCATGATATTTGGTGCAACAAATGCAACCTAAAGTAATAGCAAGGGCAATGATTAAGTATAAAAGTGAAGAAAGAGCAACAAAACTGATTTAAAACTATTTATTATATTATTTTACTATAAGCATTGAAAAGACTAACGAATTTTCATTGAAATAAAAAAATGTAACAAATCATTTTTATTGATTGATTTTAATGTTATCGTGAAAAATGACTTGTAATGTGAGCTATGTAGCGTATAGCGTAGTCTATGAAGCGTGTAGCGTATCCAAATTAATCATGTAGCGTAGGCTACAGGCAACTTAAGCTATTTTCATGAGCTACGTAGCGTTTAGGCTAAGCTACGCTACGTAGCGTAAGCTACACGCTACATAGCGTAGCTATTTAAAACACTGCTTCCAACATAGAGAGCAGATTTGTCATCTCCTCAATCTCAACATCAATCAAGTTGTGGCGCGTAGGGGGGAAGCCACACTCCTCTAGTGTCTAGGACGTTAAAGCAATCAGCAATGCAAATGGATTGGTTTGACAAAAACTTGCAAGGCGAGGGAAGCGAGATCTTAGAGGAGATTCCCCTTACCAAATGTCATCCTAGAATTTCACATTAACCCCACTGCCCAAAGAGATTCATATCTCAGGAAGAACTTTGCCCGCCATACGAGCGATATGATTTCAGCAGAAAGAAGCCCTGTACATCAAGGATTCCTTAATCCATCTGCCCAAACTCGATATACTATACTTACCCACCATGACCTTTCTCCACAAACTCTCCTTCTCCACCCCCAAACCTCCACACCCATTTACCCAGCAATGCCAAGTTGACCTCCTCCAGGCCTCTAGATCCAAGCTCCACCCTCATTCTAAGGCCTATAGACCTCCTCCCAACTAAGAAGGTAAAACTTGCTTTGTTGGGCACCCCCTTGCCAAAGAAAATCTTTGCGCAGCTTGTCAATCCTCAAGAGGATTGATTTTGGACAACAAAAAGGGGACAAAATATAGCAGAAGGTTTGAGAGGGCATATTTAATAAGGGTAATTCTTCCGTCTAGGGAGAGCAATCTTCCTTTCCAAGGGGAGAGTTTCCTCTCTATCCTCTCAATAACAACATCCCATAGATGTTTAGCGAATAGCGAGCTTAACAGAAGGCCCAAGTAGGAAGTAGGGAAGGACCCATCCCAGCAGCCCAACACTTCTGCAAGAGAGGAGACTTTCCCCTCCTCCAGATTAACCCCCAAAAGCTCACTCTTTGAGAAGTTAACTTTGAGGCCAAAGACGGTTTCAAAACACCAAAAAATCTTGTGCAAGTTGTTCACTTTTTCCACCTGTGCTTCACAAAAGATGAGCTTATCATTTGCAATTGTCGGTGAGAGATAGGACTAGAAAAACTAGGAACCTTAAAGCCCAAAAAAAGGCCCACCCAATTACCCTTTTATTGAGCATCCTGCTAAGAGCCTCGAAAACCACTATGGACAAAGAAGGGGAGATAGAGTCCCCCTGGCAGAGGCCTCTGGACGCTTTAAAGTACCCAAAGGGAGACCCATTGATGAGAATAGAGAAGTGGGCAAAAGACACACAAGCACGCATCCACCCCCTCCATTTGGCCCCAAACCTAAGTCTACCCAACATGTAGTCCAGGAATTCCTAATCTACATGATCGTATGCTTTTTTAAGATCAAGCTTACAGAAAATACCTTTCAGACATGCCCTATGACAAGAATCTATGCACTCATAATAAGTAGGGGGCTGTCAATGATTTGCCTATTAGCAATAAACGCACTTTGAAAAGGGGAAATAACCTTAGACATGATAGACCTGAATCTCTAGGCTAGGACCTTCACAACAATCTTATAAGGACTATTGATAAGGCTAATAAGGCAGAATGTTTGAGAGAGGAAACCCCTTCAACTTTAGAAATGAGCACAGTGAAAGAACTGCCCAATTCCCGCAACAACCTACCAAACTCAAGGAATTCTACTAAAAAAAGCACATCAAATCGCCCTTGATTACCTCCCAAAAACTGGGAATAAAGCCATGGGAAAACTGTTGGGGCACGGGGCATTGTCTCTCTCAGGATCCATGAAAAGTTCTTTGACTTCTGTTTTTTGAAGCTAGGTCCTCAAGACTGTCTACCTCACTTGACGAGATATGGTCAAACTCGACTTTGTCTAGAGTCAGTTGCACCCTATCCACCTTCAAAAGAAGATTGGAATAAAATTTTAAAATAGCGTTGCAAATCCGGTCCTTCTTGTTAGTCGAAATTCCATCGATCCAAAGAGAACAAATTATGTTGCTCCTAGCTTGAGCACTTGTTATACCGTGAAAGTATTTAATGTTTCTATATCCCTTTCCTTGATCCAAAAGGCCCTCGACCGCTGACCTCATTTAATTTAGTCCTTTTAATGTCTTTTGTTGTACTAAGACTAGATCTCACAATACATAAATCCGATCGATGCGAAATGAAAACCAGTTTGATCCTTGTTTAGAAGGCAACAATTTGACCGGTTCCCATCTGCTAGAAACATCCCTGGATCTTCTCAATTAAATAAAAATTGACGGTTATTGTGAAACAAGACTACTCTGATACCACTTTATTGGGTCCCTAGCGTACAAACGCAATAGAATAAAATACAATACAATTTTATTATGAGACCCATCCCAAGAATCCCTATTTGCAATAACAACAAATTTCTACAATATAAAAATATATATAAACGGTGGAGATCATATTTGCACAGGATGTGTACAAAGGAGATATCTACAATGTTGATCTATCGATGTCAATCTCCTAACCCAAGGAGTCTCTCCCTGATCTATTAGCCCAACATCTAATTCTCTGGTAGGTGTCGAGAAAGACATATCATCTACAAAAGTGGACCACACATGAGGATAATAGAAGAGGGTGGAGTGGATCTCCGCTCTCTCAAACTCTCTTTTTCTTCACACGTCGCAGGGGTGTGGATGTCTAGGACTAGCTCCACTCCTCTGGGATAGGATCATATAAATAAGGAGGGGTTGGGGTTTCAGGGGTGCACCCAGTATGGTGCTCCACCACCCTAAAGACTTCGGTGTAACTTACCGTGAAGAAAGCCCATCAATCTACATCATCCATGCATATACTCATGATTCAATCCCTCTCCTGCCAGGGCATATCCACTAATGATCATATCCCATGCCAATCATAAGTGGACCATCACGTTATCATCAAGTGAGATCAAAGCAGTTTTAACAATCAACACAAAACTTCAATGGTTAAAAACCTTTGAAAAGATTATTAAAATAATCAGAGTGTTGGGCCTAGCAGAAAAACCATTTGATGAGTCCTTGATCTATCCAGATCAAAGTTATAAACATGTTCCTAGGCAAACCAGTGGATCCCTTGTTGACCCGTGCAAGAATCAATGACTCCTAATGGAAGTATTCAACTGCATCCACTTTATTGGCCGTTGCATGGACCTCGTAGGAAGATTCAAAGTCGACCAGTCAAGATCATGACCCTTACACGTCCTCAAGTCTAAGGATTAAACCATCTTTCATGCATCATCAAGTCCTGATCTTACGAACATAGTCCAAGCTAATGGACTCCTAGACTGTTGACTTGATATTGATCCACCAATGTGAGTGAGGAACATAGATCATTTGTTCATGGCACACTCATACTCCTGTGCAGGGTAAGGGCAAGGCATAAACCAACAGCAAGTCAACTCCTGATGGTGGAGACTGTCCATCCTAACCCGAGTCCCTTCACACAAGATGATTGTACATCTCATGAACTGGTGTCCACAAATGTATCTCATGCACCCGTGATGGTCATGGTCTAACAGGGTGCTGAGATCCATGGACCACGACTCTCTAGGTCAATGATCATCATGTCCAATCTCAAGTTCCTAAGGACTATCAAAGGAATTACTCAACAAACCCAATGATCATAAGATGTGAGTAACATTAAATATTTCTAAGGCATATCACACGTCCAATCTAAGACCCATGGGCACCATGATCAACGCCTGAGATTTGCCCAATCACATCCAGGTGGCTAGTAGATTGGGGCATAGATGGTTTTCCTAGGCACATACTCCAACAAAAATCACCCCTTTAAGAACTACAAAAACCAAGAAACTCATGTTATAACTATCCTCCTTAGCCCAAACTATAAGATTCTAGAGGACTAACACAACTCCAACCAAACTTGAACCCTTTACACCATAAAATAGAATGAACCAAACCTGATGAACCTACTAGAACTCTTGAATGGGGACGACGTTTGCCTTAAACTTTCTACAAACCTCCCTGACTTGGAGTCTTTTCTGAAGAATCCTTAACCACCTGACATTCTAGTTGATTCTCTTCATTGAGAAACAATCCTGAACCCACTACCATTTCTATCCCACTTGGGAATAGTACACTATTAGATGTCTTTCATTGCAAGAGAGGCACTACCAAGTCCTGATCTTCAGACACTTCTCTATACATGTAAGGCTTGCAAGTTCGGCAATCCAGATCATCGATATGAAGGGCCTCACTGTTGTTAGGAATGCCCCCACAACATCTCAAGATTGGAAGATTGTCACTCTTCAAACTCGACCATCTACTTTTAGGCCTGCAACGGAAGGAACGAAGGATCTTCCAATTTGAGTCGGTTTGTAGAGGCTCAGGACCCTTTGATTAATCGATAAGACACTTGCAATACAAAATCAATTGCCAACACCACGCTGCTAATAAAGAAACAATATCTAACCCAACTCAAAAGATAAAAAGATGAAAAAATAACCAAGTAACAAGCTACTAAATTGCACCATCATCTTAGGCCCTTTCCCAGAAGAAAGTGAGCAGTTGTGGTTCGCTAGACTCTGAATAAAGAAAAAGAAGTTCGAATCATTACCAAAGAAGGTTAGCATTAGGTTGGATAACGTCAAGATCTAGGTGCGAGTGGTGTAGGAGGCGGACAATGTTATGTCAGAAGTGGTGAAGAAGACAAAAGATTGACAATGGCAAAATCAGTCGATGGTAGTGACGGTGCATAGAACCATTTCTCCAGCGGAGCGCCAAATGTTGAAATGCCTTTTTGTCCTCATCTAGTTGGCCAACAAAAAGAGTTGTCGATTCTTGAGATGGAATGTTTGACACGTGGAAGAGAAAGAATAAGGGAGATGGAGAGACTAGAAGTTATTAACGCAACAGTAAAGGTAAGTGGAAAAGGAGCCACTGACGTAGCGACATGTGAGGACGCAATTTCTCCATCATTTAATGCAAAAGATATTGGGTTTGAAAAAGCGCATGATTATTCTAGAAGAGTGATGTGCCTTTTGAGAAATGAGAGCGCAGTCGAGGTGTTGATTATTGCTTTTTCTACACGTGCAGAATCCATGGCACATGCGATTTTCAATATCCCAGACACACCTGTGGACCATGACTTAGTTGCATGCATGTGTGAGGAATTCATTCCAAAATGTCTCGAAACCGGTTCTACTTCACTTCTTGTAGATAACAGCTCGCAAAAGGAGTCAGAAATGGAACCCAGTTAGGAATTGTTAGCACAATCGGAGAAGGCAAGGTGCCAAAAAGAGTGGGGAATCCCAGATGGTGTTGTATCAAGAACCCAGAGAGGAAGAATGGTCAGCAGAGGGGGAGATTTGTGTGGGACAGTGGTAGACCAGGGTGCGGTTTGAATGTGGTCGAGGATAGTAATCAGGCAAAAAGGAAGAATAATGCTTCAGAAGGCATGTTATATGTGGCAAATGCGCAAGAGATTGTTCCGTTGGCAGTTGGGGAACAGTTAAGTGATGTGTAAAAACAGATGGAGGTCCCAAGTCCATCTGGTGAGTCAGATAATGGGTCCTTCCTGTTAAATATACAGAATTGCAGACTTTTGATGGCGCATCGAATGAAGCGGACCAAGACGGTGACAATGGAGATGGTGAGACTAGTGGGTGTTACTTTCGACAACAGGCCAGAGGACTATGTTGCTTTATTTGAATTTGTTGAGGAAAGGGGAAGACAAATAATAAATCAAGATTCGTACGGCTTAGAGGAAGGTAATTGCAGTGAAATGATGGAATTGGAACCTGGGAAAGTTATTGAAATGCGAGAATCAGCGGACAGAGGTGAAAAGGGTCAGATGGGATTAGTGGGTGTGCAATGAAGATAATAAGCTGGAATGTGAGTGGATTAGGGTGCTCTAAAAAAAAAGCCCAGATTAAGGATATGTGCAGAAGGTATAAGGTGCAAATGGCAGCGTTTCAAGAAACTAAACTCCAAAATATGGATCGGGCTGTAGTTAAGCCATTGTGGTGGGGGAAGTCAGCACAATGGGAAGCTTTAGATGCAGTGGGGTCAGCTCGAGGGATTTCAGTTATTTGGAATTCAGATATTTGGAGTATAGAAGACAGTTGAAAGGGGTCATTTTCAGTGTTTTGGTTTTTAGAGAAATAGCACCAGGTTTCTAGTGGGTGTTTTCAGTGGTTTATGGGCCAAACAAACCAAGATGAAGGTCACAGCTATGGGCTGAGTTGGATGATTGTTGCAAGAGGTGGTCTTTGTCGTGGTGTGGGGGGGTTGATTTCAATATGGCGAGATCTTCTTATGAAAAATCAAATGGAGGGAGGATTACTTGTAGCATGAGCAGATTCTCAAAGTGGATTCACAAGCATGAGTTGGTGGATTAGTTGATGGGAGGAGTGAAGTTTACGTGGTCGAATGGGCAAGTAAAGGCTATAAAATCAATGCTTGATTGTTTCCTTCTTTCATCAGATTGGGTAGATAAATTTCCAATAGTGAGTCAAAGAGGTTTAACATGGCCAATTTCTGACCATTGCCCGATTTTGCTAGAGATAGATGAGAAGGTTTGGGGACCTCGCCCTTTGAGATTTGAGCTTGCTTGGTTAGAGGTTGAGGGATTCTTGGAAAAGGTGGTTGAGTGGTGGTCGTCCTTCTTAATTCAAGGGGGTGCAAGGTTTGTTCTTTTTTAGAAGTTAAAAATGCTGAAAGGAAAGATAGACGTGTGGAAAAAAGAGGTTATGGGTAGTCAAGAGGAGGAGACATAAAAAAATATTACAAGAAATTCAATCTCTGGATTCAAAAGAAGAGATAGGAGAGCTATTAAATGAAGAAAGAGCTTGGCGGGAAATATATAGTGCTAAGTATATTGCTAGAATGAGAGAGAATGAACTTCAATGGAGACAAGACTCAAGGGTTCTTTAGGTAAAAGAATGGGATAAGAAAACAAAATTCTTTCATATTTTGGCAAACGCACAAGTAAAAGGAAATAAAATAAAGTTTCTTATGGTAGAGGGGGAAAGAGTTGAGGGCAAGGCAAAAGTGTGTGCAGCAATAGTCAATTTTTATAAAGGCCTATTATCGCGAGAAAAATGGTCAAGACCTTCTTTTGATATTTTGTCATTCGATTCTATTTCGAGAGAAGCGACAAATTCATTGGAAAAAAGTTTTTTCAGCAGAAAAATTTGAGAAAGTTGTTTTAGAGTTGGGAGGCGATAAAGCACTTGGGCTAGACGGATTCCTGATTACCTTTTATTATAAATTTTGGGGGTTATTCAAGAGTGAGGTGGTCGGGTTTCTCAATGAATTCTATGAAAAATAAGGGATTTCTCTAGAGTTAGGGGCCACATTCATTGCGTTGATTCCAAAGAAAGATGGTGCTGAATGTCTCAAAGATTCTAGCATCGAGATTCCGCGCAGTTATAGGGGAAGCCATTTCCTCATCGCAAGGAGCATTTGTTGAGGGGAGACAGATAGTGGATGGAATATTTGTTGCTCAAGAATGCATAGATTCATGTAATAGGAAAGTAAAAAAGGGGTAGATGCAAACTTGACATTGAAAAAGCATATGATCACGTAGACTAGGAGTTTCTAGATTTCATGTTGGGTAGGGTGGGATGTAGTATGAAATGACAGTGTTGCATCAAATGTTGTGTAAGCTCAGCAAAATTCTCAGTTTGGGTAAATGGATCTCTGAACGGCTTCTTCTCAGCATCTAGAGGTTTTGACAAGGGGATCTGATTTCCCCATATCCGTTTGTAGTGGTAATGGAGGCTCTAAGCAGGATGATAGATAAAGGTGCAACATTGGCGCTGGTGAGAGCATTTGGGGTGGATAGGTCGGAATTTCAGGTGACACACCTACAATACGCAGTAACGCATATGATATCTTATTACTAAGGCAGTTGAAGAAAAAGTAGATAACCTGTAGGGAATAATAGTATGTTTTGAGGTGGTTTCAAGTTTAAAAGTGAATACTAGCAAAAGTGAATTATTGGGGGTTGGGACTTCTAAGGAGGAGGTGGGGAACTTTGCAAAAATCTTCGGATGTAAGGAGGGTTCTTTTCCTACATCATATCTTGGTGTTCCACCGTGCGTCGGAAGGCTGTCGAAGCATATGTGGCACAAAGTGATAGAGAGGATTGAAAGAAAATTATCTCAATGGAAAGGTAGACATCTATCTTTGGGTGGTAGGTTAACCTGTAAAAAGGCAGCAATGTCCAATCTTTTGGTATATTTTATGTCATTATTCAAACGCCCGAAGCCAGTATTGGTCAAGTTGGAAAATTAAGGCGGAATTTCTTATGAAAGGGAGCGGAAGAAAAACACAGGTTTCATCTCGTGAAGTGGGAGGATGTGTGTAAGCCTTGTGGCCAAGGGAGAGCAAGGTTGAGAAATTTAGAGGTTTAAAATTTAGTGTTGTGGCTAGGAAAATGGGTTTGGAGATTCAGAGAGGAAGAGGGTTATATATGGAGAGAAGTAGGAAGTATGGAGTGGATGAATAGGGTAGGTGGACTAGGTCGTCGTCATTATATAGGTCTTCGTATATATGGAAATCGATTGCGGCATTAAAAGATTGGGTCTAGGAGAAAAAAAACTTGAGTGAAAAATTTCCACGGCTAGCGAGGATTACTATAGAGGCGGACCTAAGGGTGGTTAGTTGCTACTCAATTCAAGGTGAGGAAGTGGGGTGAAGAGGTGAAGGACTTCATTAATCTTGAGGATGAAGAGGTGAAGGACTTTATTAATCTCATGGGGTTACGATCTAAAGTGCATCTGGTGCCTTCTGAGGCAGATTATTTGATTTGGAAAAAAGATAAATCCAGAAAATTCTCTGTGAAATCTTTCTACAAGGCATTAAGTGGGGCGGAGAGCAATGAAGGGGCAAGCTCAACAACTTTTGTATGGATATACGGCATTCGCTTGGTTGGTGGGCAAAAAGAAAGTGCTAACAGTGGATAACTTTCGTAAGAAAGATGATTCTCCCAAATGTATGCGTAATGTGCTTTCAAGATGAAAAATTCGTGGATCATCTTTTTATTCATTGTTCTTTTGCTAAAAGAATATGGGAGAGGTTCTTCAATATATTTGGAGTAGCATGGGCAATGTTGAGTTCTATTGATAGCCTCTTTTTAACATGGCACGGCGGTGGCATAGGGAAGATAGGGAAAAAAGTTTGGCGCAAAAGTCTATTAGCAGGTATTTGTTTCATATGGTTAGAAAGAAATGATCGCTGTTTTAGGAATAGGAAGAGGCAAGAATTGGAGGTCCTTAGGGGGGGTAAATTTCATGTAATGGAGTGGGCAATCGCATCAAAGGTGATTGCCCATTTCCCGGATAGCTGGCTGGAGTTGTAAATTCTCTTTTTGTTCTGGGTATTTGTGTAGTATTGGCCCTCAACCTTTTATCAATAAATTATCAATGTTCAAAAAAATAAAAAATAAAAAACAAAGAAAGAAAGAAAGAAGCTTTTAAGTTAACGTATATTCTCATAGGCATGTAACTAGAATAACGGCAAAAGAATGTCTGGAATTTGAGTCCCTGTCTTGAATAACATAACGTATAGATTGTTACATGAAAACAGTTGGAATAGGTTAGCTATCTTTAGTTACAAAGGATTGAAGCAAACCAGTTGTCCTCCAGAAGAATGACCATCTATGGAAAATGTTCCATGTGAACCTCCCCAGCCCCATGTGAAAAGATTGCCACCTGGAACCAACAGTTAGATGAAGGTTATTGCCATTTCCAACCATTTTATAGAAATGATCTGCATAAAAAATAGTCCAATTACAGAAGCCGACCAAGCATTCATTGAGCTACGAAATGTAATGAATTGACCAACACTCTAGACTTGCCAGTGCCACCCAAAGTCCATGCTGAAGTAAAGCACGCTCCCGAGATACCAACTCGTCCTCAGCCAATTTGGCGGCTAGGAGTACTTGTAAAACAACCCACAATTGCTCGAGTTATGTAGGGTAATGCTTTTGGTTGTAAAACATGCCACTGCTTGACAAGACCAATCCCTCATTTTTCTGAATGTGGGACACTCATAAATGTAAATATGTAATAGTATTAGTACCTTATCAGCTTACCTTGTCACATCAACAACCAAAGGCTAGAAAGGCCATATTATAATATTCATTAGTCATGATGCCAATAAGAGAATTGAACTCCCACAGAGAAATGGTGAAGATATAAATGGTGAAAATGAGCTCTTATGCCAAAAAAACTGATTGCATGTTTCATTGACAAAACAACATTCAGTATATAGAAACATAGCAGACTCCATATCTTTGCTATTTGATTCATAACCCAAAAGAATTGATGTGATTGAAGGTGCATGGAGAAATTATAGTCTAGTTGGATAACCATGCACCAATAAAAATAGTAATTATGGAAGAGTATTGAAATTTTCAGAAAAAGTACATGTGAATGCCACAATTTTCTATTTAGATTTTAAGTTCCAGTTTAAGTTGCTCACCAGAAATTGCAGCTGTATGTTTCCAACCACAGGATACCTGCAGCATGCATTTTTCTCACAAAGTGAGAAGTAAATAATAACAATGCCAATAAACAGTTACAGTCCAAGCTATTTTTATATCGAGACACCTAGTATCTGTTATCTACAAGGTTTTTTGAACTGAGAAATGCAAAACAAACCTCAGATACAGGAAATTTCAGTAATGGACCTTCAACTTTTTGGGGTGTATGGAATGCATCTGTGCCACTGAAAATGAAGAAAAACTCAATTAGCTCGAAATACTAAAGTTGGGATTCTTACAACCCCTAAAAAGTAGTGGTTCTTGATAAACTTATTGGAGCAGCAGATACCCTAGGCCAAGGCAACCATTCTCATTTGAACCCCATGTGTACAGCTCTCCCTCACCTGTATGAACAACTTGATTCGATGAATGGTTACATTGTCCATGTACAGAGGCCAAAACGAAAACTAGAACTGAAGTGACAACCTCTTCTAGAGAATATATGAAAGGAACAGTAATCTGAGGCTCACAAGCTCATCAGTAAATAGGAGGTTAACGAATCCACCAGATGAGAGAAATACAAGAAAAGACTCAAGTCCCAGGACATGTAAGTATCATAGTGTTCATTAAGGGAGAGTAATTAGGCGATAATTTGCTAAAAAAAAAAGTAATTAGGTGATATTGTCCTTTAATATGCTTAAATTGGCGTAACCACAACCAGAATAACAAGTGCATTCAAGGCAAGTTAGTGTTATAAAACGCAGTTAAGCTACCAAGTCCATCCTTTTTTATGGAAAAAGAAAAAAACAATTACTCAGTGTTTTAAATAGCGGTAGTGTGTTGCGTAGCGTTCAACCCTCTATAGCGTGTAGCTTAAGTAGTGTAGCATGTAGCGTACACTACAGTATACTTCTATTTTTTATTTAAAAAATAGAAGAAAAAAAATATATGATAAATAGTAAGGAAAAAACAAAAAATATATATATAAATGCCTAAAAGACTATTCATTTTTTCAAGTATAAGCATTTTCAAACAGGTTATTAATCATCATTTATCAAAAGCCAACTCACATACATAAACCAAATCAAATTATTATCACATCAACAACTTTTTAAGAAAAAATATAATTGATATTGTCTAATTGAAACCACAAGTCACAAGTACGAAAAGAAATTAAAATCCCACAAGTTGAGAGTATTAAGTACAAAATACAAAATATAATTAACATTTATTAAAAAAAAAAAAGGTGTAGTGTAGGCTACATACGCTACGACCCTTGTAGCATAGACTATAGGGGATTTACGCTATTTGCTAACGCTACATAGCGTCATAGCTACGTTACGGGCGCTATTCAAAACACTACAATTACTAGAAGGATAAAGGATAACAAGAACCGCCGACCGCCAACTTTAGCAAGGAACCTGAGGAATTAACTGGATCCTCTAGACACAAAGCGCAACAAATGTTTAATCTAGGTACCATATCCCTTGTCATTGAAAACAAAGGCCAATCTAAAAAATTCTGCTGATTCATTTCTCATACAAGAGAAGATATTCTTATACCAACTCTTGACCTTCAAAACACTAGAAAAAGAGTTGGATAATTCTTGAAGACATTGCTGGAGTTCTTTCCACCCTATGGGATTGAGGAAGAAGCTAGAGATGTTTCTATGGACATCTCTAATGATCAGGCCACCACCAAACAGAAGACTCCAGGCCTCATCTAGGAGGGACTCCAGCCATAGATGCTCTAGTATTGTGCTTACCTCCAATAACTACTGCATTCCCATTGCCTAACTGTCGACAGAAGTCCTTACAAACAAAGGGCCAATTTAGGGAGCTCTTCATTTTCTCAAAAAGAG
The DNA here is from genome assembly GCA_003013855.2 of Liriodendron chinense. Lineage (NCBI taxonomy): Eukaryota > Viridiplantae > Streptophyta > Magnoliopsida > Magnoliales > Magnoliaceae > Liriodendron > Liriodendron chinense. The sequence continues at coordinate 11,852,338 of ML058513.1, forward strand.
CTTCATAAGATATCTCCTTGTCGTTGAAGATGTACCCATGTCTCTTTCCAAAGACCCCACATCATGGCAAAGGGAATCATTCACCAAAGAAATATTCCCTTAGCATTGAGGGGGCCCCCACTCCAACCCCATCTGCCACAAGTGACACTTCTGATGGAAGGAGATGATTCCTTGAACAAAGGCAAGAGGTCTAGAGGGAATTCTCTTTATCAGCATTTGTAATCTAGATTTCAAAATATTATACATCCATAGAATGAGCCTCCACAAGTCGCCCTATCGAGAATTTCATGGTGACGAATACTTTCTAAGACTTGCCCACTTCTGGACAAGCCTTGTAATCTTTAGTATTCTTTCCTAATAGACTCAAATCTCATTTGATAAACAAAAGGTTAGTACTTATTTATGTTATGTGTAAAAGAAAGTACCAGTTATAGCACATGTGTGATAACCACCGCAAGCAACTCCTTGCGACCAGGGAATTTCGCTCATAACGGATGGTGATGTTGCATTATTTGCTTCTCCAAAGCCCTAAAATTGTTCATGCATGCATTAGTCAACTGAACCACCCACGTGAATTGAAGCTTGTTAAACCATAAGCTTGTTGCACTTACCAGCCTACCCATTGTTCTTTCACCAAATGCAAAAACAGATCCTTGTTCTGCAGGCATAATAGAAATTCAAGCAATGAAAATTATAAACACGTGCCCAACTAATCTTAACTCGAAAATTGGCATGAGCAATAGAAAAGGGGTTTTGAAATTACCGCTGATGCAAGCTGAATGCAACAACCCCGCAGCAATCATTGTAACCTGCATTTACATTTAAATTCGATCCAAAGTGGACCAATCATTGTAAGCCAGCTCTGGAATGATGCTGTTTAGTAGTCATATCATCGAGCCACAGGCAAACAAAAACTATAATATATATATATATATATAAAGCACCTTGACCCCTTCAAGATTCTTGATAAGCCTCGGTGTATATTCACTGATAGACAATAGTTTAAAGTTATACAATGTAATAGGAAGATTTGCTTTTCTTAAGTTAACAAAAAGAAACAAACTAAAAGTTTCTCATCAACACTGAAAAATAATATGTACAAAGGACATAAGTGAAATAGGATTTATTTAAACACCATATATTAATGATTCTCACATAGCATCCATTTTCCAATTTCTCACAGTGGCTATGTACAGATAAATCTTGAAGAGAATGAGGAATGTCACTTGGAGTTTAAGTTTCTCTTCTCAGCCTCCGTATAGAAGCCTGTGAAATTTCCAATGAAAATAATTACAGCCAAGGAAGATTTTGGGAAATGGAAAGTTGTTTGAAAACGAGAACCAGTGGGTGGAGACTCCCACTCTCTATCAAATAATCAGACAAATATTGCCCAAAAGTTTGAAGCATAAGAACAGAACAGCAAATATGCATTTACAGCTTCATCCCCTTCTCAATCCCTCTTTCCCTCACCCCAACTTGTAAATAATGAACTCACTAAACATTGTGGATACCTTCATCAGCAGCCTTTTGTCTCAGAAAACACTAATCTTCCAGAGAAATGAATATGCCTTGTTTAGATCTACCAACTTCAATCTTAAACACTTCTCAAATACGATTTGATATTTAGAAACTCACCAATGTTTTTTTCTTGTGGAAACTATGTCATTGACATGCACAATCTCCATAGTAATAGCACCCTTGCTCCTTTTAATAGACATTGAAAGGTCAAATGTACTCTGATGGATCTGTGATGAGGACATCAGAGCACCATTCAGAGTCTACCAGAGGAGGAGGAGATTATCACTAGTTTCCCTCTGGATAGATGACCACTATGTGGACCCGAGTGGGCTGAGTGGACCGTTTTGAAGACCCCACATGCATTTGATGCATCTTCGAAAACCCTACACTAGGAAGATGCATGTGGGCTGCATTCTTGAGAAGCTTAGACCATTGGATCGAGTGCACGCGTTGATCGGACTGTTGGATTACGCGTATCAAGTTGTTTGACCACTTTTGATCGGGGGGGGGTTGTGCTGCTGTGAACCTCTTTATGCTATTATTTATAAAAAAAAACTTTAGAATTTCTTCTCCTTCATACGATTTGAAGATTCCTCCATGTGAATTGGAGTTAGGTTTAGGTGCGATGTCATTCCTATTCAACAGAAGTGTGAGGCTTCCATCTATCATCTTCCTTCTTTCTTCCTTTCTATCCAAAAAGAGGTATTTTCTCAAAAACTTCATCTTTCTTCTTCCCTTCTCATCCAAATCATCTTTTTTTTTCTTCAACTTTTTATCATCCAACTTCAACCCTAACCGAACCCAACCATTGAGGACCCCAAAACCCTAGCCAACGACTCACACGTGTGACCGTACGGCCACATGTGCGAGCCCCTAGGCTGACCGAACATACAGCTCATCAATCCCTTGATTTCCCCTTGCTTCCATCATCAAAACCCCCTGATTCCCCATCCCTAACCCTACCCTAAATCCTTGATCCCCAATTTCTTATTTTCCCCAATTTCGAAAAACCCTAAATTCTAAAATCCCCAATTCCCATGAACCCTAATTTCCCAAATTTCATATTTTCCTCTTCATAACCCTAATGCTAGAACCTACAAGTTAGCCCCTTGAGTGTGAAACGTGCCTATGCTAAATTGGAAGTTTTATCCTTCCATCAAGCCTAGTTTTAATTGATTTATGTGATTTCTTAACATGCGGGCATGAAATTTAGGTTAAATTAGATTTTATTTCCTATTGTTTACTCTTAAGTACGTGGTGGGTTAACATCTTTTGTTAATTGAATTACTTTATGGACTCTTTCATAATCTCCACGTTGCATGCTAGCATTAAATCATGTGACTTGCATTAATCCGGCACCATTAAAATTTTCAAACCATGCTCTCGAAGATTGCTTTAGTTTATAAATAGCCTTCAACCTACAAACTTGACCTCTCTCCCCCTCAAGACAAACACTAAGAAGGGCCATATAAAATTCAACCTAAAAATCACCATGGAAAAATACATTCTCCACATCAATTTGAGAAGAGGACACTTCCAATTAGCCGCAACAAACAAAGGAACTTGCACATAATTCGGTTTTGCCACCAAAGCAAATGTCTCTTGATAACTGACTCCATACTATTGAGTAACCCTTCTTCTTCTTTTTCTTTTTTTCTTTTTTCTTTTTTTTTTTAAGAAATATGATGAAGTTTACCAACCAAAAAAGAAAAATAGAAAGCAACAACAAAAAAACAATTGACCTTGTCACCTCCCTGGAAAATCAGAGGATACACCATGAAAGAAAACCAACAAGCAAAAAAAAAAAAAAGCAACAAAAGCACAAGATGCATTCCCCTAAACCAAAGTCAAGTATTGGACCACCAAAATCCCCACTCTAGCCTCTCACAAGGCCCCAAAAATAACCAGTGCCTCAACTCCAACATCACAAGAGAACCAATTAATGATCATCGACAAAATTTTCGTATTTAGAGCTACACTAGAACCAACTTTGTGGAGAAAAATCCTATCGTTCCTTTCCTTCCAAATCCCCACAAGATCCCAACAAAAAAACTCAAGGACACATATGGCTTCTTGCAACCTCTGAAAGGCCCATGGAACCATTCTAGCACATCGCCAATGGATCCATAGAAAACCCAAAGCCTACCAAAACAAATCCTTTAGCCATGCCAAAATGAATGAACAAGTGATTGATTGTTTCCGCTTCAAACATGAACATAATGAATCTTTTTGCAAGCGAAATGCTCCCCATTTTAAAGTTATCTAGCATTAGAATTTTATTTGCCAAAGCAGTCCAAGAAAACTCTTCAACTCTTGGAGGCATCAGAGACTTCCAAACTATTGCACATGGCGGGGTTGCATTTGTCTTGTCCAAGAGTGTAGAGAGCATCGATTTCACCAAGAAGGAACCATTTCTAGGTCATTCTGTCTTCCAAAGAGGGATCAAATCGCAACATCCAACAATCTCCTAAGCAAAATCGTAAACAAGTTCGATTTAATCGTCATCCAGATTCCTCCATAATCTAATGTCCCACACCACTGAGCTTCCCAAAAGCTTGAAACAATCCCGAACTTCTTCCTCCTTGTTCACTAAAAAAGTAACGACAACTTCAACGACACCACCAATGGGGTATCCTCAAGCCAAGCATCCATCCAGAACCAAATTTTATCACCTTTGCTTGAGAGATATTGAAAACACCATTAATCAATTCCTAATCTATTCTACTTGTGATGTCCCTCAAATCGGCTTTAGCATGAGGGTCCATTTTGCTACTATCCCTTTGAATCACCGAACCGTGCGCCTAAACCTCCACCGATTACTCAAAAGCGACCAACCAATTCTTCTCCATAAAATTACTGATTCCAAGCCCCCTACCACTCATTGGTTTTTGCACTAACTTTCAGTTAACGAGGTGGAACTTAGGCTTGCCTCACATCCATCCTGTTAAGATCCCTGTATCGAAGATCAAAGGGACCTTTTGTGGGTAGCAATTAATGTACATTAATTGAATCCTTGAATCCTTTAGGTCCTTAACTATGCAGGGCTTGGTACATTAATTGTTGAGTCTCCAGGAAGATCTGATGGAGACAGAACATGGATTATAGGACCTAAAGGATTCAAAGGATTAAAGGTGGTGGTCAGCAATTAATGTACCAGACCCCATATCCTCATTCTTTCTCTGATTCAACTCCATTTCAACTGTATGGAACTTCCCTAGAATAGAACTTGCTGGAGACTCAACAATCATGGGAGGATGAAAAGAATCATCTGAAGGATCATTTGAAGAAATCTTGTAAAGATAAGAGACATATGGTACATTTCAATGAAGGTAACATCTATGGAAATATATCATTTCCTTGTCAAGCACAACAACACTAGTACCCAAATTTAGAATAAGCATATCCTAGGTAAATGCATTTTGTAGATGGGGGACCAAACTTGCGTCGAGTGTTCAGAACATGCACAAAACCAACACATCCAAACACCTTAAGAGGAAGAGGAAATGATAGCAAGTCAGATTTTAAGACTTTTCTAGGGTAAGTGCTATCAAGAACTGGAACCAGCATCCTATTAATCATATAGGAAGCAGTTAAAATTGCTTCTTCTTGATAGATTTTGAGAACCTTCATACCGAACATGATGCAACTAGTAACCTCTAATGATTTTTTCACTCAGCCACGAGCCACCCCATTTTGTTGAGTTATATAAGAACATCATGTTTGAGATTCTATACCATTTCTACAAAGTAAATTTGTAAATCATGGCATAGATATTCTTGACCATTGTTAGTCCTAAAAAAATTTATTTTCACATTAAATTGTATTTTACTCATTTTCTGAAATATTTTTAAAATGGATGCAACTTCATCTCTCTAAGAATAATCATCGATGAAAGACATGAAATATCTATAACCAAATACAGAAGTAACAAGGACTCAAACAAAAACAGATTACCCATTTCACGTCTCTAGTAAATGACTCATTGCCTGTGCATCAAGTGTTATACATAGCCAGAGTATCAACTCCTCAGCCCCAAGTGTCATAATTCTACGCATAGCGATACACGAGTTTGTTTTGCTTCTATCACAATTCGGAATCAAGTGTCTGTTGCATCGAGGTCCATACTCATGGCTCGTGTGGGTTTCAACATTGAGGTCATGGGTTCGAGTACCCATGTGGTGTGTGTGGGTGTGAGGGCGTGTGCGGAAAAAAAAAAAGAACAAAAAAAAAAGTGTCTGTTGCATTCACTGGAGCCCACATGCGGAGTTTTCTAATCATCTGAACTGTTCAGGTTGCGGAATCTGATCCACTCGGACCACCATATGAAGCTTTGCTCACGGATAATTGTTACCATCACTATCTATAGATGAATTGGGTAGTATTAGAAGAAAATTTTCCAATAGCTCACATTAAACTCTAAAAATCAAAGACGAGGATCATTATTAAAAGCATAATTATGGGAAAGTTTCTTAATTATGGCAGTTGAGAGAATTTGGACGGTTCTAACCAATGGACCATCTTAGCAAGTGGGCCCAGTGGGTGGTGACTCGTGCCAGATCCTAAACTCGCGCTGGATCCTGCGTAGGCAAAGCAAACACATATCTGCAAATTTACGCAACTACGTGCGTTAAGCGATGAGGTTTAGTAGAATACATCCCGATGTACTACGGTAGGGGATCTTTAGTCGTTGGATTTGGATGCTTTTCCATGATCCAGATTGTCATGTGATAAGGCTACCCTTGGTTGGGGAACACCCAAAAAAACTCTCAGATTTAATATTTCAATCCTTTTGATCATATAGAGGTTACACTGGCCATCTATTTCAAAGCTAATAAGGCAATTTTGAAAGGGTTGAAATTATACAAATAGGAGCTCTTATTTAATGTCTCATTGTACAAAGTGAGACCCATCACATAAACAGTTTGGATCATCTTCCGATGACCACAATTTCAAAGAGTGTAAATAGTTGCATTCTGTAAAACATCATATACAATCAAATACCCCTCACTGAAGAGTTAAGAATAATCTACTGGTGAACTTTAGACATCTAGATCTTCATACCCAAGAATCTGGAGAGCCCTGAGAGCCTGTTGGTCACACTGGTGGGCCACACAGGCTAGTCATGCCTGTGGGCCATGTGGAGCCTGTTGGTGATGAAGGATGGCCTTACAAGCCCACCACAGACAGAGAAAAACAAAAAGAAGGAAATTAAAAGAGAAGGACAGTGGAAGAGGAAGCACGAATCTGAGAGAGAAGGACAGTGGAAGAGGAAGCAAGAATCCGAGAGAGAGAGAGAGAGAGAGAGAGAGAGAGAGCATCTTGTGACATTTCCACAATCATAATACTGTGAAAATGAACCCCATCAATTTCCAACAATTGTAATACAGCGAAAATGAACCCCGTCAATATAAACATGCCTCAAATTAAAGTACGAATCATGCCAAAAATTGCGTCATGATTATGGAACAAACAACCAGTGGGTCTGAATTAATCATACGCTTGGCTATATGTAACAAGGCACAGACCCCACTCAAAAATCCAAATAAACTCTCAAATGCTTCCAGGCACCTTGAAAACATCCCCAGGCACCATTTAGGAACCTGATCTGCAACTGTGTTAATTATCATCAGTAAGCATGCAACCTGCAGTTTTTCTGTACCTAACAAGTGAGAAATTTTTTTTTAAAAATTGTAGGTAAAACTTCCAAAACCTATAGCAACATGTACACGGTTTAATTATTGCTTGCATCTAAGCATTGGAATTTACTTCTCCCATCCAAGTATCCAACTCTAGTACAAATCTAGCATGCACGCACATTATGACTGACATAGTGTTAAGTCAGCAGGGCATGATCATGTCTAAGCATGTTAACATGCAAATGAAAAGTGTTGTAAAATAAATGGGGCCAATGTGCACAAGTCAGTTTTAAGCATCCTCAAGTCCCCAACTTTCATTGTCATGAATAGATGCTGAAGAGTACAATCTCAAGAAACAGAAGCATGTTTGTTGTCTTTTTTTATAGGTAAACGCAAATTTTATTAAAAGAAGAAAACAAGAAGGGGCAATGATGAGTCATCAGCTGACAAAATTACAACAGAAGCAGATAACATCCACGTAATTTATGTAAATTGTTTAGAAAAGCCGTAGGATTTTCATATCAAACCTTGAGCTCCTTAAAAATCCTAAAATGCCTGATTGATGTCCATGACCAAGTCTCCCAGAGCCCCCTGCACCCCAGCTCAAGGCATCACCTTCATCTGCGCAACAAAATAAACAAATGGCAATCACGATAAGAGAAGCTATTGCTCAATTATCAATCATTATGCATTATCAAGATGGAAAATAGAATTCCCTGAACACAAACTAGTGAAAAAAATTACAAATTGTCCTTACTAATAGCACAAATACAATCAGGGCATACTTGTACAAGAGTCTAGACACTCACCAGACAGGCACAAATGTCGATGCAACCTAATAAAAAAATCCAGTTCGTTGGACAAAATCCCAACTGCTGAATTTGAGCACTGAATGTAGACGGTCAGAATTATTTAACCACAGATTTTTCCTCAAATCCAGCAATGTGGTTGTCCAGATGGCCTGATTTTTGGACTAGGTCATATCCATGGCAGGGCTGCCTTATGAGAGGCTTGAGTATTGTACAAGTATCCATCCACACATGAACGTGCCACATGTAAGCTTGAAGTATAAGGATGCATGTGTAAAACTAGCATGCCTCCACTAACTAAAATTTGTACTGTAAGCCCAGGAGAGTTCGTACTTAAGATTTCTCACCAGTAATAGCTATTGAGTGCTCTGAACCCAAAGCTACCATTTTAATATGAAATCCGTCTAAGCAGTCAAGCCTATGTGGGGTAGAAACTATCTTCTCTGCCCCTACAAAGCACTACAGAATGTTAATCACCCACCACAAACTGCCGAGGGCTGAATGGTAAATCAAATAAAAGGATAAGTGAATCATAAAATATGAGGCAGATGCTACATAGTAAGCTGATTGTCCATATACCAACATATAAATCATATACTTGACTGTTGTCATGTAAATCATGTTGGTAATCATTTATCGGTGGCTCCCCACTATTTTGCGCAGCCAACTACTTGAGCATGACCTTTCATTTGTGTGGGTGCTTCTTGCTTAGTGGTTTGCCTGGTAACTGCACCTGAAAGACTGCATGCCCACCCTTTGTGGTGTGCATGTAATAGTTGGGGTGAGATCAATAATGGGTGGGACCGCCTTGGCATATGAGTGATGTCAATATGACTTCCGCCGTGGCCAGTTCCAAGAGCCCAAAGAGGAAGGCCGATGTCTGGTAAGCAGCCAGTTGTAATTGTTTTAACAATCTACAATTTAAAAGCCAGTCCTAAATTGTCAGGTGAAGGGTAAGATGATTACAGTTCCAAACTTAAAAAGAAACAGGGAAGAGTACTTTGGCACTCCCTAGATAACATGTGTTCCATCAAAAGGCAGGTAAAAGAATGATATCTGTGGCATGGTATCAAAAAATAGCTACATGATGGTCATCATGTAACGGTAACAGGGGATACCGTTACACGTTTCGGGGCCGTAATGGCCATTACAGAAAAAAATGCCCCATAACAGTCCATTACAACCCTGTAACAGCCTGTTATAGGGCCATTGTATTTTTTTTTTTAGCAGTGGCCATTACAGCCACTGTTACGCTATTGATTACCTTGATCGGTGGTATTGAGAACATTGGATTTTTTATTTTTTATTTTTGAAAGATAAATAAACTTTATTACAACCACAAAACAAGCCTCAGAAATGGGCTGAACACACACCCACCTGCGTTGTTACACACCCCTTGAGCCGACTGGAAGATTTCTTCTCCTTGAGAAGCTTTATTGCAGAACGTTCTATTTTTCTACTCCTAAATCGACCAAATGCCAGCAAGTAGCGCCAGTCTCCATCAAGGATTAAAGTATTGGTTTTGGGGTACAGTCTCCATCAATGATTGAAGTATCAGTTTCCGGTATGACTCATCCAGGTATCAAAACAAGTCGCATCGTCAATACAATACAGCTAATCTGGGTATTGGAACTAGTCACATCATCGATACAATACAACTTGTACAATACAGGATGAGTCAACCAAAACAATACAGAAAAATATTGAAAAATGATGAAAAAAAATAAGAAAATTTTCATAAAAGCTCCTTCCCTTTGATCTGTTAAAAGGGTGGGCATTTTGTGCCACGTTCTAGGAGGAAGGTAACTTTCTGAAGAAGCTTTGAGTACTCAACGACCATTGCCATCTCAGCAGAGGACGGTAGCTTTCCTAGAATGCTTCCCATTTCTATATTTGTGTTTAGAATTCTATGATAGTTCACTGTTTACAACCATTTTGAAAATGATGCTGGCTCATCCTCCTCACGTGGCACTCTTATACAACTTATCCATACGTACTGTCCAAGTTGTAGGTTACATTGTGGATGGAGCAAATATCTAAAATCAGCCTGATAAAGCAATCATAAGATATCAAATGGATGGTTAAAAATTAAATAATTAGTAATCCGGATTTGAAGGGAAAATCAGATAGATACTATCGTCTTCTCCATATACTTTTTGGGTGATGTAATATCTATAACTGCGTTAGTGATTTGGAAGGTCTGACTTGCTGTATGGTTGAAGAGTCAGCACAATTTTTTAAATGGTGCTGAAGTATCACAGTAGCCTAGCCCTCTAAAGTTGTAGCCAGCTATTTTCTTGGGACGAGCAAAAATTAAAGATAAAAGCAGGTCCAATAGGGGCTAGATAAGAAAAAGATGATGGAACAAGAGACCCAATACTCTGGCTGAGTATGAACATCCACATAAGCTTGCATTCATTGCATGCAGAGAGATCAATCCAACCTTCCCTCACAGGACCAGACCATGGCAAAGAGGCGCCAACTTCTGCATATTTACAGTGGAAGATTGAACAAATTGGAGATTTGGGTAAGAGGAATAAGATCTCCCTCCCTCTCATGTTCAAATAAAACTCTTGTCACCAACAGAAAAAGGTAGCAGAGGACCATCCCATCTGAACAGAATCTACTTTCCTTCTTTATGGAAGTTCCACATCACTTGAGAAGCTAATCTTCCATCAGATTATGGTTGTAAAAACGTAACTCTCTAGGAGCATGGTATTCCATGTCAAGTGTGGTGTTTCATGAAGTGTTGGGAGATGGATAGAAGTGGATGGCCTCTTTTTCCACTATAAGGTGACTGAGGGCATGAGGATTTTTTGTTCTAGTTGTTTTTGGGTTGTCCGACAGCAGGTTGATAAGGACTGATCAAAACAAAAGAATCTTTGTGGAGTATGTTGCTTTTTGCCATAATATGGATCCTGTGGAAAGAAAAAAACAAAGAATTTTTCAGACATGGTCACTTCTAGGACCTGTGGAAAGAAAGGAAGTTCGATAAAAATCAAGGACCTCTTAATCAGTTGGGCTTCAACGGAGTCATTTTTGAACTCCAAAAGAAATTGAAAGGGGCTGCTGATTGATGCAGGCAAGATGAAGGAAAGCCTTGACAATATGTATAAAGAGTGTAAATCTCCCCCAAGTGTTTGGGGGTTAAAAAACAATTGTTGTTCCATTGTGGGGATGTGAGAGCTTCCAGCATCAGTGGAGTTCCAAGAGACAGCCAGGAGAAAATAGTTTTTCTTGGGGCCATCTGGTCCCAAGGATTCTAAAAAAAAAAAGAGCAAACAATTTGGGCATTAAGAGCGGGCTTGAGACTCTTCAGAGATCAAAGAATCCACTGGCCTTGTAACCATAGAAGATGACAGGAAATTCTCTAAAGTGGGTTTGCCATGTGATGTGAAACCATGGAAACTGCTTTCATTTGAACATAGGAATCAACAGAGCCGAGACTGGGTTGGTTTATACCAAATTTGAACCTGTCAATCTCGACCCTTTAGGCTGGGCCTATCTGAAATTTCAATTTCGTTCAACCTATGTCCAGATCATTTACAAACTTATTGAACAAAAGATTGGAGATGCAGTTTCTAAACGTCTCTATGTAAGAAAACATGATTGCAAATATTCACGCAAAGGAGGGTGTGTCAAGATCCTCTTTTTGTATCTTATCTTTCCATCCACTATATCGATATATAGTTGTTTCTGTTTTCTTGTTGAATAAAAATTATGTTGGTTACTGAAAAAAAAAAAAAGAAGGAACGGTAACTTTTGTCTGTTTTTCCAATGATTTCCATTTGATAAAAAGAAAGCAATGCCAATGATTATCATTAACTATAAATGAGATTAAAAGTATCAAACAATTGCATAGATGGGTGATTAAAGAATAAGAACATCTAAAAGAGAATCATTTATCAGAGCAATCTCAAAAACTCGAGGGAAATACTATCCCATGTTTTAGTTCTTATTGTAACAAAAGAACTAAAAACATCTATATAAGGTCAAAGAAAGGAGACTAATCAACAAAAGATGATAACAAAAGCAATAAATTTTGTTCAATACAAAATATGGCTAAGTTATATCACATGATTAATAGAGGTAAAGTTGATATACCTCTTCCAAGACCAAGCTGCCCACTTGAGTTATTCCCCCACATGTAGAGTTCCCCATCCACTATCAAAGATTGCACAAACATTGTGAGAAAGAAATTGAGGAAAAGAAAAGATTCCCTTCAGAGGATAGGAACACAAGGTCATGAACAGACTAGATTTACAATCTAGAATGGACTATAGGAGGATGAAATGAGTAACAATAAAGCATTCAAATAAAACATTAAAAGCATTTGCATGATGTAACAAATATGCATCAAAACAGAGTGTTAATATCAAGAAAGTAGGTCTACAATGATTTGCACTACCAACTGAACATTGCTAAGAAGACAAGCAGGCTCTGTAGGTAAAATAAATGCTACCAATGACCAAAGCTCCATTCCATGTAAGGATCACAAACAAGCAACTCAACAACGTTTTTTAACCATCCATTTAGATGGCCAACATTTGGACAGTTTGCATCATTCTATTGGTGTGATTTTAGTGATGCAGTTGATAATTGGATTGTTTTGGAGTATCATTAGCGTGCCACATGTATGGCGGATTAGGAGCACAGCAACACCTTTGTTTACTCATGCAACTCTCCAACGGAGCCAAAAAAGGCATTTTACACCAATTAGTTCCAAATCTCTCCTCTTCCTCAGGATTTCAAATCAGCCCCATTTACTGTCAATTCATTTACTCCCATCCAAATGCACCTCTTACCCCATTTACTACCAATTCCTCCCAATTACTCCCATCCAAACAACACTTAAGCGTTTTACCTACAAACCATTATGCCCCTTGCATTTGTGGAATTAATAGATGCCCCTTTTCATCCCTTTTATCCTATTTTCTTCCACTTGAAGATCAATTCTTTCTGTGTTGGAGTATGCTATAGTTTATAATGATAGGCAATGAGAAACCAGATCCCTATACAAGGTTCCTTTAATTTTTACAATCATGTTCCCTCTCCCTTTTTTTTTCTTTTTTTGAAAAGTTACGGAAGTTTTATTAAGAAAGCACCAAAAGACGACAAAGAATACAGAAGCACAAAACAGCCACCCCACCCCCTAAAACAAAGAAACAACAAGCCCCTACATTCCAAAATACATCAGCCCCACTCCTGGACAAAGCCCCAAGATCTCCCAATAACTTTTTTATTTTTTTGGAAAGATGACTGAATTTTACTAGAAACAAAAAAGAAAAAGATACAGTACAAAACAAGAAGGGACACCAAGATGGCGGGCCAAAGCTACCCAAGGAAGCACAAATTACAATCCTTCAATTTACGAACACAAGTAGCCCATTCAATAATCCATTTGCCAACGTCTAATTCAGTAGGGCAAAGTAAATCACTAGGTGGCCTCAACTTCTCACCTGTGACAACAGAGGAATGATGATAACCAGCAGAAATTTGGACAACTTCCTTTGGAATTCCAGAAACTTCCAGCGGCTCCTGCAAATAAGTGGGGAATTCTGATGAATGGTCTAAAAAGGCTCAAGAATCAAGATACAAGCTAGTGACGAGCCATAGGAATCTCCATGAAGAAAAAACTTACTGGCAGTATGCAAGTGTTTCAATTTACCTCAAAATCAAAACAGGAACGTCATGTAAACAAATGCCCACAATAATAAAGCACACAGCAAGCATTTCTTGGTACAGAACAAGTGAACTACAATGATGTTTTCATAAATTACTCTCATGAGAACATACACAAATAATCTTGTTCCACGATTACTGTAAGAAGATCTCAAATATCAAAGTTGAAGTGATTTTTTTCGTTCAGTAAAGTTGAAGTTAAAATTTGAAGAATAACTGATGTTCTTCACATGAGAGGTGTACAGAAAATTCATCTCAAAATGAAGGCTTAGCATTGAATTAACAGCAAAAATGCAACTGAAATTAGTATGAGTTCAAGATAAATAAATGATCATCAGTGACTTGATTTCTGTTGGACCCCTATTACAGACAAATGAATGATCAATGACATCATTGTGCTTCCTTCTCCCCAGCATATGGGAGTGTTGCAATACATAAAAAAAAAAAGAGGGGGAAAAGAAGAACAGAAAGAGATAAAGAAAGAATAGAAGACTACGAACCATTGATTCCTCCCTTTTGCGGAAATTATGGTGGTCCTTCAGTCTTCCAGTGTCATGCAGATAATGACAGAGAATATTTGCATTTTATGTAGAGGTGTACACGAGCCGAATCGAATCGAGCTTTGCCAAGCTCGGCTCAGCTCGGCTCGACCAGCAAGTGGCTAGGCTCGAGCTCGGCTCGGCTCGGCTTGGTCATCGAGCCCAATTGGGCAGCTCGGCTTGGTTTGGACGAGCTTTCGAGCCTAAATTCAAGCTTTCGGACATGGAGGGTCGAGGGGGCGACTCTGCCGATCTGGTTGTTTGGGGACTAGGCATTCGCTGATCGGGAGAGAGAGAGAGAGAGAGAGAGAGAGAGAGAGAGAGCTGAGCAGGTCAGGCCAGGCATTGGTTGGCCGGGCGACGAGGAGAGAGATCAAAGATGAGAGAAAGAGAGAGAGTGGAAGCCGGACGGCCGGAGGGGGTCACTGGTCAAGCCGGGCGAGGGTGAGTCGGCGACTAGGGTTTGAGGGGGGGCGGGCAAGGGCGCTCGAATGAAAAAAGGGATTAGGTTTAAAACGAGGGCGCTTGATTTTATAAAAAAATTTATCATATATAATATATATATTAGATATTTAAAAAATAATAATAATAAACCGAGCCTATCCGAATCTGGCTCGAGCCAAACCGAGCCTAATTTCAAGCCCAAGCTTGAGCACGCTCGAATTTTCAACGAGCTCATAAAATAGGCTCGGCTTGGCTTGATCCACCCTGCAAATCGAGCTGAACTGAGCTTTTCGAGCTGGCTTGGTTTGTGTACAACTCTAATTTTATGCGAATTGATATTCATACCTCTTTTCACATTTACGCCATTTTTCTACCTTTGGTAATGTGATAGTACAAAGTGGTACTATTGAATGGTGAAAAGTATAAACAGAGCGGATTCAAAAAGAGACAGCCTTGCATAGTTACCAGATTTTATAATTTTGTTTTATGTAGTTAACAAATTCTATTAAAAAGAACAAGATAGATTGCAATCTAAAAAGTGGAGTCCACATATCACAAAGGGAAACATCTTTAACACGGTTGTGAATCTCTTAATAGTTTGATCAAGTGCGGTCCCATCCCTCTTGAAGACAAATTAAACTGGAGGTGGTGGCAGACAATGTTAAAGAGTGAAGATCTCATTATATCATGGGCCTTGGTAGGCAGAGAGTATTCGGGCTTTCGGATGTTAAAAAAATTGCATAGGCGTTGGAAGGATGTAATATAATTAGAGGTGGCAAAGCAGTAAAGCTGTGAGGCAACCACCTTTAGAGGGACCTCTCAAACTTAACTACAGTGCTAAAATTGGAGCCTGGCTGGAGCAAGTGGTCTCTAGAAGACTATGACATGCTTAAGGTGGCCTGCCTTCGTCATTGTTTTCTATTTGGATACCAAAAAGAAGCTGACAACCAAGATTTAAATTGTTGTATCAGGTATCGTTTCACCACAGATACCGCCCCATATTGCTCCTATATCGGGTTGTTTCAGGCTGATATGGGCTGATATAGAGATGGCATTCATGAACAATATGATATTGGTACATATGGGACGATACGTAATGGTTTTGGATGATACTTCAGAACTTGCCTGCGGCCCAATATATGGGATTCAAAACTTCAATATGTGAATTCATTTGTTGGTTCTAGGGTTGTAATAACCCAGGTTTTCGAAATAATTAAAATAAAATTTTAATTAATTATTTAGTAAATTACGTGATTTATTATGTTGATAAATTAATAATAAACAATCTGTAGGGAATTAGTATAATATCCCTTTATTAAAGTTGCTCAAAATAAACCCTAGAACAGCGTAGAAGTGTCGGATCTCACAAAACTCACAAATTTATAATAAATACGAAAATGCCATTGGTTAAACTTAAGTTATATAGACGATTTTAAGTATACCAGTTTCTGACGATTTATTTCATGCAAAACTTCATATAATAGTTTAGAGACCTAATCTAACCGTACACGTCAAATTTCAGCCCTCCGATCATCCTACAAGTACCCAAATCAGAAATCGGGCCACAAGTGAGCCATCTAATCTCGGAACCGCCTCATTTCTGGTGTCATGCCTTAAAACCATGTGGCCTAACTAATGAGTGGTGTGGATTTTACACATACATCACGGTGGGACCCACGTGCACATCGTGCACGTCACCCCTACCGGTCAACGAGCGTTGACAGCGTATACAAGTAGCCAGCGTCTTCTTCGTTGGGCGCTACAACAGCGAACGGACGCTGTCCGTCCAAACCATCCACGCCGTCCGTCTGTGGGCCCCACAGCTAAGATCTAAACCGTCCATTCTCTTCCTCTAACCCACGCATGGAGTCCCCTTGAGTTTCTTTCACATCGGTCGCCAATCCAATCTTTTCCAAACCACCGTTCGAACCAAAAGATCCCAAGATCCGGTCCGTTGCTCTGCATGGACGGACCAGACTTCTTCCGGGAGTTCGTGTGGACCCCACCTAGGTCTCCAACGTCTCACTTGTGGCTTTGTCTGCAAGAAACGGAAACAGAAGCCTTCTCTCCAACTCAAACTCTACCACCTTCGGTCCGGTTGTATTACCGCAAACACAGGCCGTCCAAGTCCATCTTGGACCGTCCAAACTCATCTAGGGTTGTGTATAAAACCCCCCTAGGTGTCGTTTCCTAGGAGAGAAACGTAGAGAGAGAGAGAAGGTCGGGTAGAGAGAGAGAGAGAGAGAGAGGTTTTGTGGAGAGAGAGAGAGAGAGAGAGAGAGAGAGAGAGAGAGAGAGATTTCAAGGGGGGATTCACGTGCTGGAGCAACCCTCTAGTAGCAAGAAGAAGAAGGAAAAGAAAGAAAAAGAAGAAGAAAAGGAAAAAGTGAGTTTATCTCGTACCTTTTCACACATTAATCTCAATTTACACTGTTTTAATTTCATAAGATTATTTTGTGTTAAATCAGGCTTTGATTTGTTTTTGAAGATGTCAACTTTCTAATTTGGAAATTATGTGATTTTATGAACTTGATAGTTTTTCTGAGATTGAAATTGTTGCCTTGAAGGGCTGGACTTTTGTTACGTTACGTTCGATTTCAAATTGAACTTGAAGGTTTAGTTTTTATAGTGATTTTGATAATCATGTAAAATTGGTTGGTTAACATTGCATATTGTGAAACCATGTGATTACATGAGTTTATGGTTGTATTTTGGTACGTTGGAAAAGGTCAGAAAGATGTATGAATTGTCTGAATTATTTGGGGAAAGGGAATGACATAAACCATGCATTCCATGAGATTGAGGACTCTAGTATGTGGTTGATCACTTGGGTTGATTTGGGTTGAGCACACGTGAGTGTTGCAATAGACCGTTGCTCCATCGATCGAAGTCGGTTGGGTGAGTACCCAAGTGTGTGCAACAGACCAGCTACGCAGGCCAGGTGGAGGCTCCGTTGATCGAGGCCGGTTGGGTGAGCACCCAAGTGTGTGCAACAGACCAGCTACGCAGGCCAGGCGGAGGTGTGGGACAGTTCGTGATCCAAGTTGGCTATGCCGCTAGGGACCGATGTTCCAGATGATAGTGATGACCAACTGGAGGTTCTACTGATAACCGTACTGAGATAGTTGATGTGTGTTGGCTTACATTGCATTACGTGCACTTTTTTTTTGGCTTGGTTGATATATTTTGGATTTAGATAATTGATGCCTCATGGTTTGAGAAAATTTATTTATGTGATTATATATATCTGATTACATGTGATAAACTGTACGAGATTTCTCACCGGCTTTTATAGCTGACGCAGTGTTATGCAATTAACCGTAGTGACAGGTGATGATTTAGAAGACTTCGAGAAAGCGGTTCCAGATGAGGGAATACTCTAGAAGATTTTTGAGAATTGATTTATTTTGATTTTTAGTTTGAAAGCATTGATGTAATAAGGCCCATTAGATGGTCATTAGTTTAGATAGTTTGGGATAATGTAGTGAACTCATAGAATTATGATTTAATATTTCAAGTTTAGTTTATTTTGATTCTATATTTTTGGTACACCATGTGAATGGAAAAAGAAAAGTATCAGTTGAGAATGTGATGAGTTCATTCATTATTTACATAACACCCTTGATTTCGAGATTTGAGTTATATACTTGAGTGTCGAATTTTGGGGGCGTTACAAGGGTGTCAACCGGCCGGGTCAGGGCCAAGCCAAGCTTTGTCCAAGCCCAGGCCACATTGTACAACCACCGAGCCCGAGCCCATGATAGGCCAAAATAGTCCAACCCGAGCGCGGCCCAAAACGTTTATACAGGGCCCAGCCCGAGCCCGAGCCCGAGCATGAATGGAGTTTTGTTAAATAAATGGACGTATTGGTGGGCCCCACACCTACCTCTAGCATGTTTCCATTTTGACATCCGTTCCCTGCATTTGGTGGGCCCTACTGGGGAGAGGGGGAGAGAGAGAGAGAGAGAGAGAGAGAGAGAGGCGAACCCACTCCAATCACGAGCGACCCCGCTGCTGAAATGGTGACAAGGGCTTACTCAATTGAGGTGCAAAGAGAGATGGGAGGAATGGGTTGGAGCTGAGAGAGAGAGGTGGGAAGCAATGGGTTGGAGGTGAGAGAGAGATGAAGATGGAGGAAGGAACTAAGGTCTTTTATTTTATCGAGTGTTTCTTTCAACAGAAACTCCAACCACCATGGTTTTATGTGAAATCCAAACAACAGGTGTGGCACCTCGTGTTAAGCCCAAGGTGCAAAAATCACTTCCGTTTGTGTTTCAGGTGCATCTACCATTGGAAACAATGTACAGGGCAACACTAATTCTCCAAACTATTTCCCTTAATCTAGAACACCTGAATAATGGATGGGCCTAATGTTTGGGCCCTAGGCCTAAGTTTTGGTGTGATATTTAATGGTTAAGAGTGGATTAAATATAATCCTCACGGTGGGCCTCGTAAATATCAAGGGTGGTGTCTCTCTACCAATTGTTTTCCTTCGTGTGGCCCACCTGAATCACTAGTCAACATGATTTTTTAGATATGGGCATAACGTAGTATTACACATCTAATGGTCATAGTGGATTTTACCTACCTCGTTACAATGGGCCCCATAAAAAATCAAGGCTGGGCGTCCAATCTCCCAATTGTTCAAAGCTTTCAGAAAAAACAAAACTTACACGAAGTAACACCCTTGATTTTTTATGGGGCCAACCGTGATGTGTATGTGAGATCTACTCCGACCATTAGATGTGTAATCCCAAGTTAGGCAATGGGAGAACAAATTAGGTTGATATGTAATTCAGGTGGGTCACACCAAAGGAAACAATTGTCAAAGAAAAGTTCACCCTTGATTCTTACTAGGACACTGTGATGATTATATAAAATCCACTCTTAACTATTAGATGCCACACCGGTGTTTAGGCATAGAGCACAAAAATCAGGCCCATCCATAATTCAGGTGGGCCACACTAAGAGAAACAATTCGGAGCATGAGCATGATCTCGCATACTGTTTCCAATTGTGTGGCCCACTTGAATTAAGGATGGAGCTGATTTTTTGGCATGGGCCTAACATGGTGTGACACACCTGATGATCGGGGTGGATTTCACATCAACACCAAGGTTGAGCCACCCAAGCTGCGAACTAAAATCGTATTAAAAAACTCTCCTCAGGACAGCCACCCACTGATGTGTGTGTGCGCGCGAAATAGCTCTCCTCGAGATGCTCAACATTTATTTTTAGGGGACCCACTATGATGTGTATGTGAGATCCACTCCGACGATTACATGTGTAATCCTAATTTATGCCCATGACTAAAAAATCAAGATGACCCATGATTCAGGCAGGCCACACCAAGGGAAACAGTTGGGAGAGAGACATCCACCCTTGATATTTACAGGGTCCACCGTTAGGATTATATAAAATCCACTCCAATCATTAGATACTACACCAAAACCTAGACATGGGGCCCAAACATCAGGCCCATCCGCGATTCAGGTGGACCATACGAAGGGAAACTGCTCAGAGGGTGAGTGTTTCCCTAAACACTATTTCTAATTGTGTGGTCCACCTGAAACAAGGAGGCAGCTCATATTTAGGTCCTGCGTGTAAAATGGGGTGACACACATTTTGGTCGAGATGGATTTCACATAAACACACCATGGTGGGGCCCACTGAGCCAACAATCCTTTTCTATAAAAGAACTTTTCCCTCCTATGAAGCTATTTAAAATTTGAAATGCTCTTTTAAATCCAAATGGGTTGGGCCAGGCGAAACACCAAATTGATATATGACCTACCTGTAATGTTTTTTTATGGATGGTTACAATCAACATGACTCATATGTATTATGGAATGATGTTTAGATATCAAAATATCCTTTTTTGTCAGTCTACAATATCAAAGGCCGCTTTTCCACTATGATTGTACATTCAAGAAAGGTAACAAGAATATAAATTATTAAAAGACCCTTGATAAGCACTTAATCTTATATAATTAACCCTAGTTACTAAAAGCATTATCATTAATTTTTTTGTTAATTATCCCTCATTAAATGGATTTTTTATGTTCATGTGATTAGTGGAGGCTGAAGATAATCCAAGCTATTCAGGACATTTTAGGGCCTTAAAGTGATCAAGATCAAGTGTGTGACGATCCTAAAGACAATCAAGCCGTAAAAGTTGAAGGCTGGACCGTTTTTTTACGGTAGAGATGGAATGAAGATGGCCGCATCTAAGCAGCACATGTTTGGTTGGTTGTGATCGAGCGTCCACATGACACACATTGGAAGCATGTGAGGACATCCACATATAGGTGCAGCCACGCACCCAACTCACATGTGTGATCAGCGAATCAAGGTGGATCTGCACCTTCCACACGTGTCAATAGGGCTGTAAATGGTCGGGTTCGGGGCGGGTTTAGCCAAAACCAGACCCGCCCATTTACTAAACGGGTCTAGGTCCAAATTTTAGACCCAGACCCTTTTACTAAATGGGCGGGTCCGGGTCGGGTCCAAGTCAGCCCATCAGACCCATTTATAAATGGGTCCGGGTCTGGTAGAGGGAGATCCACCCAGACCCATTTATAAATGGGCCGGGTCTAATGGGTCCGGGTCTGGATCAAGTATGCAAGCATTTTACAAGGCTTAAAACCGGGTC
Organism: Liriodendron chinense; assembly: GCA_003013855.2. Lineage (NCBI taxonomy): Eukaryota > Viridiplantae > Streptophyta > Magnoliopsida > Magnoliales > Magnoliaceae > Liriodendron > Liriodendron chinense. The sequence continues at coordinate 11,873,618 of ML058513.1, forward strand.
TGGACGGGTCTGGGCTGGACGGGTCCCTTGTAACATAGACCAAACCCGCCCACTTACTAAACGGGTTTGGGTCGGGTCGGGTCGGGCCTAGTATAAAGGAAACCAGACCCAAACCCGTTTAACAAATGGGTCTATTCTTGGACCCGGACCCGTACCATTTAACAAATGGGTCGGGTCTGGGTCGGGTCTAAATGGGTTGGGTCTGGGTACCCCATCGGGTCCACTGACCCATTTACAGCCCTACGTGTCAACGGCTGGAGAGATCTCCATCATCCATCCATTCAACGGGCAGCAACCTGCAACAAGAAGGGATCGTCAAATCAAATCCAGGATGCAAAGAAGCTCCTTGCAAACTCCAGCGTGCCAAGCCAATGGAAATCATTCAGCACTGTCCATCAACAGCGGGAGATCCAAGCTTGCCTAGAAATAAGTGGACCTCACCATGATGTGCAGCCTGATGACCGTCCAATGGACATCATCAGCCATCCATCACAGCTGCCCCTTACATGTGCAACGTCCAGCAGTGGACGTCTCCAAATATGGTGGACCCCACTATTTCCAACTCCAATCAAGACCGGCCACCAGATTTTCCATCGTCCAGCAACTGGTTTCTCACCATCTCAGTTGTTGTACAGCAGCTCACCATCCAACCATCCAGCCTCTACACGTTCCAACGTGCAACCCTGATCCACCGTCCAGCTGCAGCCAATGTTCGAAATATCGGTATCGCACCATGTATCACACCCTTGGGATATTGATACGTATCAGATATCGCATGGGATATATCGTTTGTATCAGGTAATTTATCGCACTCTTTGGGAAACATGGGGAAACATTGCGTTATTGATTAAATTTTTCAATGAAACTTCAGGGATTGTTATACCTTAATACACACTTGTAAATCATAACATCCCAACAAATAAGTGCACATAATAGGTTTCCTTTGTAAAGGGTCCTAAATTATGTGCCAGTTGACTGAACTAATGCAAGTATATTCAAATTGAATGCATAATATTTATAAATATATCAAGGTATGTATGAAAACAAAATTAATTCATTCAAAAGCAAGAAAAAGAAGTTGAAATTGTAAAACATACCCATCAATAATGTGAATGGCTATGGCTTAGCCTCACCATTGAAAATTCCAAAGAGCCCATCATAAGGTTTTCTTAACGTTTATTTCCAATCCAACGAGTTGATAACGTCAAAAAGATCTAGATGAGGGGAAAATACAAAGATCTCGTTGATCCAAAAACTTTTGTGGCCCAAAAAATGTTTTTAATGGTCATTCATCACTGTTTCTAGGGGTATGGTCCAACTGAGATTTGGATCTTCATAAAGTTTTGGACCTCATCCTAAAATGAGATGAAGAAACAGATGGGAAGGTTTCACTTCATCCCAGTGGGAATGATCTTCTAAATGGTTTGGATATATAAACATCAAGGTGGAGCCCAGGAAGGTTTCAACAGTAAGAAACTCTTTCCCCAGTTTTCCCTCTCATACGGCCCACTTGAGTTTTGGATCCGCCGTGTTTTTAGTTGCATGTCCTAAAATAATCTCTCAAAACGGATGAACGGGGTGGATTTCCCACGAACATCGTAGTGGGCCCCACCTAGCATCCCAGCAGCAAGAACTTCCTACGAAAGGCTTTCACAAGAAATCCGCGTCCCAATCCGCATCGAACCTGATGGGGGTAGTACCCAATCCATGTGCTCGAAACCAACGATGGTGTATGTGTTCCATCCACACCGTCCATTCATTTGGAGAGAACATTTTAGGACATGAGCCAAAGATTGAAGCCGATCCAAAGCTCAAGTGCACCCCACAACAGAAAACAGTGGGGACACTAATGCCCACCGTTGAAACTAGAACCCATTTCTGGGGGGCCACTACGATGTTTATTTAAGATCCAACTTGTTCATAAATTCAGACAAATATGGACGAAGGGAAAGAACAAATATTAGCTAGATCGAAAACTTCTGTGGCCCTAAAGAATTTTTAATGGAAGTCGTTCAATCCCCACTGTTTTTTGTGGTGGGGTCCACTTAATATTTGGATTTGCCCTCATTATTGGTCTCATGAACCAAAATGATCCCTCCAAATGGATGGATGACATGGATATACAATACATACATCAAGGTGGGCCCCACCGGCAGGGCCACACAGTCTTTTGTGCGGCTGTGTTGCACTGAATCCACTCTCCTTAAGGCGCGCGGATTAGGTGTGTTACCCTGGTAACAGCTCAGTGGGTGTTAACCTTACTATAGGACCCACCTTGATGATATGTTGTATATCCAATCCATCCATTCGTTTTTTCAGCCCATTTTAGGACGTTGTCCCAAACAAAATATCAGGTGGACCATACCACATGAAAGTGTTGATTGAACGCTTATCATTAAAAACTTCCCAAGGCCCAACCGACATTTGGATCTGCTTACGTTTTGGGATAACTTCCTCAAATGATCGGAAAAACCAGATGAGCGGCGTGGATATGAAACACATTCATCATGACGTACCCCACACGATAAGGTTAACACGCAATAAGTTATTACCCGCCTAACAGCTAATCCGCTCCCTAAATTAATAGACGAGAGAGACTTCGAGAGTCTTCCGACTCTCTTCTCCGTTAAAGACGGCTGCAGTACGCAACGGAGCCAAAATTCTCGTCAAAATCATAATATTTCCAAAAATATCTCCCCGATAATCTTATTTTTAGCAAATCCCAATGGACCCACCCAAATCCCCTTAACGCTCGGCGGAAATTTGGTTTCTTTCGGAAGTAATTATCTTCGAAGAAAAAAAAAAAGGAGGGTTAGAGATTTTCTTATGTGTCAGCGATGTCGATCGCGGCCCACCAAATCCTCGAAAGCAACTCCCTTAGGAAGATCACAAAGGTAAGATAAATTTTTTCTATATTTTTTTTACTATATTTTTGGAATTTGTGGATGGGATTGAGAAGACACTTGGCCTGATATCGATTCACGTGGTAGGTGGCTACAGTCCTGCGCGATATCGACGATATCAGGTATAAAATCGAAGGCAAATACGCGAAATCAGGAATTATCATGCGATAGGTTTGTTGCTTATTGAAGTTGGTTTAATTAGAGTTCAAATCATTGGACGTAGACAAATCTAGTGACAGGATTTGATGAAAGCTACGATTGTGAATCTCAACTAGATTGGAAAGAGGCTTGGCCTATACAATTGAGTGTGACCAAGGCCTGAGCTTTATTGAGGGAATCAAATCAATAAACACCTATCTATTTCAGATTATTTATGTGCTTTGATTGTTATATCTCCCAGCTGGATAGAGATAAAACTTCGATTCCAGTTGTGTTTGAATTAAATCATTGGATTGAGCATGATTAAGACTAGAAGTGGATCATTGATGCTCTAGTTCTCCTTATTATCAGATTTTCCTTGTTTTATGTTTAAAACTGATTTCATAAACCCTCTTAGATTCTAGCTATTAGGATGGTTCGAATTGTTTACCTCTTTCCCTGTAGATCGACCTCGGTATTACCAAGAATTATTACTACATCGCAGCCTTACACTTGAGGCGAGCGAACAACGATGGATGCTTAAAATTCCCTATGGTCATCGAGCTAGTGCAGGTAAAGTTATCGATCTGTAAAATCTGTTGATCCACGATAAACTCTGGCATAGTGGATGCTTTGGATTCCCTGCGATCGATTTGCGAGATCTTAACAGTTGGATCGATCAATCAAAGCATCCTATTTTGTAAGTGTGCATTTGATATTATGAATTTGTGATCTTTATCGATTGACTTTTTAGCAAAGTTGTTGATCTATATAATTCCTTAATCCATTATCGACCCCACGCACAGTGGATGCTTGAAATTCCCTATGATCAACTAACGAGTGCTTCGTAGTTAAATCAATTGGTCCAGATCACTATCTTTTGTGAAATATGCAAGTGGTTTAACAGTTTCATCTTCCGATTGGAACTGATCTTTATTCGATTCCAATTGAGTTATAGTTGAATCAAACAAGTCAAATGTTGTAGATTAATCAAAGGTGGATCCCTAATGCCTTAACCCCTTTCCTATTTGTCTTTCATCACACACACACACATAACTTGCTCCACCCTCATGTTTAAATCAGATTTCATTTCTCCCACCTAAACTAATTCCTCTAAGTGTTCTTAACCCCCAATTCATGTGGTTCGACCTCGGTCTTGCTGAGTATTTTACTACTTCGCTACCTGTACTTGGGTGTGAAATGGATCAAGCATCCACTGTGTTCGAAGTCGACAATGGATCAAGGAATTATACATATCAGCAACTTTGCCAAAAAGTCAATCGATAAGATCACAAATTCATACAATCTCATGCACACTTACAAGATAGGAAGCTTTGATTGATTGAGTCAACGGTTAAGATCTCGTCAATTGATCGCAAGGAATTCAAAGCATCCACTGTGCCTAGAGTCTACAGTGGATCAAGGGATTTTACAGATCAATGACTTTACCTGAATTAGCTCGAGGACCGTAGGGAATTTTAAGCATCCATCATGCCTAGAGTTGACGATGGATCAAAGGACTTTATCGACATGAACTAGCTAATTGAAGTGCAAGGAATCTCAAACATCCATCGTACCCAGAGTCTACAATGGATCAAGGGGCCACGCACACCAATAGCTTCCATTGAGGTAGATAACCGAAACAATCAAGCAAAGAGCTCCAACATTCACACCACCATTGCTGAACCAAAAGAATCAAACTTTGCAAATTTCACCAAAGGCTTCACCCCTCTCTAGCCTTAGCTAGAGGTTTAGCCAACCATTACACAAAATGGAAGACTATTACAAAAGATGAAATTCTACACTACAAAAGAAAGAAAGAATGAAAGAAAGAAGGGAGGAGAGAAGAGAGGAATGGGATGAACTTGCTTGGATGAACATGGGAAGGAGAAGAGCTTCTTTTATAGCCTTTTGAAAGGCTTATGTGGCACTCCAAGCCTATGAATTATTGTTGTAGGCTTAGGATGGTACACTCCAAACCTAAGAGAAATTTCTCTAGGTTTGGAGTGGTGAGGTGGCATGTCCTTAGACATGTGTGGGAGGAAGAGAGAGAGGAAGAGAGAGAGAGAGAGAGAGAGAGAGAGAGCTCCATTGGCAGCTGGCTCCACATGTGAGATGAAGGGAGAGGGAGAGCAGCCAGATGTTCTCCATTCGCTGGACGGTGATGCAGCATGTGAGGCTGGACTATGGACTGAAGTGGGGTCCACCTGCTCGATTGTTGGCTAGAACGTTGATGATGAACGGGGGCACCTGCTGGGTTTGAATGGATGGCTGATCTGAAGGAGCTGCTAGTTGTCTGATGGAGAATGATTCTCCTGCTGGTTCAAATGATGGACGGTCAAGATGATGGATGATGCGTCCAGCAGCTAGCTGATCTCCATGGCTGGAGATGGCTGGCTGATCTCCAGCTTGCTGGATGACAGATGATCAGTGGAGAGCAGCTGCTTGCTGTTGCTGGATGGATTGGACGGTGGAAAATGGGAGCTGCTGGACTATGTACAGCTGCTTACTTATTTTGGAGCTGCCATCCTCAAGTTGCAGCTCGTGTGAAGGAGCAGTTGCTGGTCTTGCTCAACAGGGAATGCAGTTGATAGCATCCATGCTTTGTTGCTTGTGTGAAGATCAGCAACTGCTGGATGAGTGAGATGGTGGTAGATGCAGCTGCCATGGCTGAAGATGGAAGCAGAAGCTGCTGCTGCTGCTGGAGATGAATCCTCAAGCTGGTATTGTGTGGACATCCCTCACATGAGCAGCCATGGGCATTGAAGAGCAGCTCAGCTGCTGCTGTAGGTGAAATGGATGGATGGCTGATGTTGGAGATTGCATCTCCCTCAGCTTCTGCTGTTGTGAAGGAGAAACTCCTCCATGGTTGGCTGATCACGTTAGCATGGAGTGGAGGTTGGGCACCCAACCAGTTAGTTGCACGTGTGGATGAGTGGGGATTGGTGATGATCTCCACTTGATGGATGAATGGATGGTCAGCTAGAACGTGCAGCTGTTGCTGATCGTTGGAGTGGTCCACCTGCCGTGATGGACGGCTGGAATGGATGCAGGTGAGATGTGGGGTCCACCAGCTGCTTAGATGGAGCTGATGTATTCCTTGTTTTCTGCAGGTGCTGGACGCTGATCATTGCTGGAGCTGTGGAGATCATCATTCATCTTAATGCTCGCACATGAGATGGAGCCGGTGGGTCATCCAGCAGCTGGAAGCTGATTTGGAACGTCCTCCATTTCTGGACATTGGACAGGTTGCTGATTTCAGATGGATGAACAGCTGGATGCAGCATCAGCTGGGATCCGCCTAATCTGGATATTGGATATGGAGTCCACTACCGATCGCTGGATAGAGATGTCATGGAGACGAATCCGGATCCTCTGTTGGCCTCCAAGCAGGGAAACTCTGCTTGGAGCCTTTTCATTGGTCCACGTCACACTGCATGACGTCAGTGTGATCAGCTACCATAGGGGTGTGACCAGGTTGCACTAAGGATGTGACATGGTTGCAGACCTATGTGATGACGTGGACCAATGAAAAGGCTCCAAGCAAAGTTTTCCTACTTGGAGCCAACAGATGATCCGGACTCCATGGAGACACCCTTAGCTGGATGGTTGGACTGTTGATGGAGAGACTCCATTTTTGCTTTTATTGGCCCACATGATGGATGATGGAAATGCACTCCATCTGTTCTTCATGTTTCAGGATCAGAGATCTCCTCTTGGACACATGGCTTGTCCACCATGTGGATGTTTCAATCTTGACCATCCAAACTTGTGTGATCGCCCAATCACGACCATCCACCCAGTCGCATCTTGGATTTCCAAATGAGCGGCTGTGATGTGGTCTTCCAAGCTTCAGATCTCCATCTCCGTTGTAGAATATGTTCCTTCCTTTGATCTTTACGGATAGATATCCTTCAGGACTGCCACACACTTGATCTTGATCACTTTTAGGTCCTAAAATGTCCTGAATGGTCTTAGATTACCTTCAGCCTCCACTAATCACATGAAGAGCAAAACTTCATCTACTGAGGGATAATTAACCGAAAAACTAATAACAATACTCTTAATAATTAGGGTTAATTATACAACATTAAGCGCTTATCACACACCCCAACCATCATTTTGCTAGCCCCGAGCAAAACATGCGAAAATAATCCGAGGATTTTTCAAAACAATGCAATTAATCTTATCCTGAACAGTTTTCACCAATAGAAACAATCTCGAGACTTTCTCTTATTTTGTAAACATTGAGTTCCATAGTGCACGGTAAAATCTAGTCTTAACACAACTAGGGATTCAGCCTTCTACTTTCATGTTAACATTGATGATCGCATAGAGTGGTCAGATCAACCAAGTCATTGATTCTGAACCTTCATCCAATAGTCAAACCGTCCATCAATCGGTCCACCTACAACATCTCTCCTTGCACGTCCACAAGCTAGAACTTCAGCCGTCCATCTCACATGCATCATCTCTCTATCCAACTCGCCATCTTCAACACCACAGTCATCCATCCATTCTCCTACATCCAATAGATGGAGATCATCACCGCCCATCTGCAAGGAGCAGCTGCAGCTACCATCCATGACCATCCAATTGTTGGATGCCCAACAGATCAACCAACAGATCTCCACTCTCCAGTTGGTCCACCATTCAGTACACGTGCAATCCAACAAGGTGGACCACGCATCCAACAGCCAGGCAAGGCAGCTGAAGGAGAGCTTCTCACGTGCAAGCTTCAAGACTCTCTCTCTCTCTCTCTCTCTCTCTCTCTCTCTCTTCCCCACACATGTGTAAGGACATACCACCTTACCACTCCAAATCTAGAGAAAATTTTCTTAGGCTTGGAGTGTATCATCCCAAGCCTAAAGTAAAAATCTATAGGCTTGGAGTGCCACATAGGCTTGGAGTATCACATAAGCCTTTCAAAAGGCTATATAAGGATCCCTCTCCCTTCTCATTTTCATCATCCAATATCCAAGTTCATCTCCTTCTCTTCTCTTCTCTATTTCTTTCTTTCTTCTATAGAGTAAAGTAGAATTTTATTTTTCTTTTAGAGTTAGTCTTCCATTTTTGTAATGGTTGGCCAAACCTCCAGCTAAGGCTAAGGGTGAAGCCTTTGGTGAAATTGCAAGGGTTGGTTTTCTTGGTTCAACATAGTGGCTTGAATGTTGGAGTTCTTTGTTTGGTAGATTCAGTTATCCACCTCGAGGAAAGTTATTGTTGTGCAGGGCCCTTTGATCTATCATAGACTCTGGGCATGATGGATGCTTAGAATCCATTGCACTTCAATTGGCTAGTTCATGATTGATAAAGTCATTTGATCCATCGTAGACTCTGGGCATGATAGATGCTTAGAATTCCCCATAGTCATTGAGCTAGTGCAGGTAAAGTTATCAATCTGTAAAATCCATTGATCCACTATAGACTCCGGGCACAGTGGATGCTTTGGATTCCCTATGATCGATCGGCGAGATCTTAACGATTAAATCGATCAATCGAAGCCTCCTATCTTGTAAGTACGCATCTGATCATATGAATTTGTAATCTTATCAATTGACTTGTTGGCAAAGTTGTTGATCTGTATAATTCCTTGATCCATCGTAGACTCTGGGCATGATGGATGCTTTGGATTCCCTACGATCAACTAACGAGTGCTTCATGGTCAGATCAATCGATTTATATCACCATCTATTATGAAATATACAGGTAGTTTAACCGTTTCATCTTCCGACTGGAATGGCTCTTTATTCAATTCCAACTGAGTAATAGTTGAACCAATGAACCAAACGTTGTGGATTAATCAAAGGTGGATCCCTAATGCCTCAGCTCCTTTCCTGCTTTTGTCTTTCATTACACACACATCCCTAATGCTCCACTCTCATTGGTATTTTATTACTTCGTTACCTGCACTCGGGTGTGTAATCTTCGAATTGTAGCAACCCTTCTATGTTTTTTAAAGGAAAATTTCATGGAAGACAAAAAATGAAAGAATAAGAATCATTTAACACTATTACGACATGGTATTACTTGGTGCACATTGATGGCAAAAGGAAGATAGATGAGTTTTGAAAAAAAAATCTGATTTATTTATACTTTTCATATTTTTTCAATTTTTTAAGAAAACTTCAAAAGATCTTACGATTTGCGATCCAATACGATTCAACCCCTACTACAATTTGTGATACGATAATGATTTTGACAACATTCCTCCTTAGGTTTAAGGGGCAAGTACCTGATGATTGGCCACAATGAAGTTGTATAGGTTAGTGAATATGCTTGAAAAGCTTCCTTATTCCACAACCATCACAAGACACATTCATAAGCAAACTCAAGGAACCAACAAGTTTCACTCATTTAGCAAGTGAAATTCCTTCATCAAATTAGGATTTCATTCCTTTTGTAGACATTGGTTGTGCTCGTTTGTTTGCTCTTTCATTTTTGCTTTCCCCTTTCTTTTATTCACTTTACTCGTAAATTCCTCATCATCAATCATGGATACCCATCAGATACCATGTGTAACCCACCAAAGATGGATAGATTAGCTAAATAGTGCCCATACATACCCATCAAACAAGTTAGTGCATCTCATCGTGAGCGATGAAAGAACAAAAAGGGAGTTGCGGTTAAAACATCAACAACAATGATTCTATAGGATTTCTTTCCTTTCCTTTACAGGGCTTTGTACAGGATTCATGGGGGTAGAATTGGTCACTTGACTTCTAATATACCTTGTCGTTGATGAAATGGTTGTTATTATTATTACATATTTGATGAAGTGATCGTTGAGATCAATAGGCAGATGATGTCATGACATAATAGTGCCTAAAAAGATTAAATGGGCAATCTTAAGTGGGGAGAGAGGTTGCAATGATGATTGTTGATCAAACCTCGAAACCATTTTTTTTTAAAGATTGAAAAGAAATGTATTTAAAAGGGCAAACCACCTAAAAAACAAAGCACAACAAAAGAGAAAAGCAAAGAAAACATAAACAACGAAGAAACCTAAAAAACAGCTATATAACTCGAGACTGAGCTTCTAGGAAGCAAACTAATCCAAGATCAAAGAAATGGAGTTGTCTAAGAGATTTAGACTAAAGGACCATTCCTTGAGATCCCAGACGGTCTGATTTGACACCAAAGAAGAAGAGGAGAGATGTTGGAAGCAACAATTGTTCCTCTCTTTCCATAAAGCCCAGAGAGTAGCCATCACCGCCATCTTCCACACTGCTTTGGTATTCCTCTCGAGGTCTATGTTGTTCCAAGCAAACATATGGCTTTGAATCGAGTCAAGCATCACTCAAGGAACTTGGAACCTACTATAGATGGATAAACCAGACTTCAACAGCGAATGAACGGTAAAGGAAGTTGTGTTAAATGGATTTTGTGTGTGTGTGTGTGTGTGTGTGTGTGTGTGTGTGTGTGGTGGTGGTGGTGGGTTGGGGGGGCGGCTTTATAAGCCCACATGGAGGAGGGTAAGACGATTCCCTAAATGGATGAGGAACCTCTTATCAGGTTGAAGAGGGATTTGGTGGAGAATTTGCCTAAAGAGGAAAGTGTCCAACTTAAGTAGTCGGCATCCCCGAGGATAGACTAAACACCATGGAGAAGTTGAAGGAGCTCCAAAAAGGCCTCGGATTCTTCCTCTGACAAGGCCCTTCTGCAAAGGGGACACCAAGCCCCTAATCCAATAGAGGAAAAGTAATCAGAGACTGAGATATTAGAAAAGAGTTTGGCTAAACCTGAAAATAGAGAGGAAAGGGGATTGTTTGAGATCCATTGGTCTAACCAGAATCTAATCCTAGAGCCATTGTTAGAGAACCTCTTGCATAGAGCCCTTATTAAGAACAAAACAAAGCTAGAGATGAGTATTACAATTTACAACCATGGTTTTAAAAATCCAATATGATACGAATGTATTGTATCCATACTCGTCCTTCCCAAATACGTGATATGGGGTACGATATGTGGTCGTACTAGCTCGTGTCATATTAGTAACCAGGGAGCATTAGATGTGGGCCATGTGAGGCCCACTAATGTGGGCAACCACTAGTGGCTTATGGACCCCACTTGACATATTCCAAAACACTTATGAGGGGAGATGAAAAGGCATTCGTAAAAGAAATAAGGCCATTGGCATATGAAGTAACTCATGGGGAAGTGTTGAGCTCATTTATTCCTCTTCGGGGTAAGTACCCTCATTGGTGATGGTGGGTCTCTTTAACTACTCTTTCCCACCAAGATGGGTGTGGAGAAGCTCTCTAGACATTCCCCATTGAGTACGAAGTTCATCTCTATTATCCATTGTGTGGTCCATCACCTTAGCCTTAGGGATCATCTCGACCATTGAATAATTGGGGCGTATGTTAGAGTCTTTAGAAATGCAACAGAAATTGAACTTTTGAAAAACATCTGATTCATTTAATTTAGGATCCCCATGTAGAATACAATCAAAACCCTAAGCAAAAAGCATAAATGAATCACATACATTGACTCATAGGCAACTAGTGGATCCCTTGTAAGATCATATGGGCCTCAATCATATCCTAATGCATGCGCCCAACCATACCCACATATGTAGCCACTAGTGTACATGAGGACCAAGGGATGTTAAATTAGGAACTTAAACTCCTCCTATATCCTCAAGTCTAAGGATTAGTCAAAGTCAGTACATACGCAAGTCGATCTAGACCAAACATGATGGGCCTCCCCACCTAGAAACTTGAAATGATCCTCCAATGCAAGTATCTGGAGGGTCTAGTATCAAGATTTCATATCCATGAACACTCACACTCCTATGTGGGGTAGGGCTCAGGCACCAACTTGTCATTAAGCCCAATGGTGGAGACTTTCTTTTTTCTTTTTCTTTTTTTTTAAGAGAGAGAGATAACAAAAATTTTATAAACAACCCGCAAAACAAGGAAAAAAAAATTCAAACTACACAAAGGAACAAGAAGGAACAGTAGATGAGCCACCCTTTACAAAGAATGCCCAAGATGATACATTCCTTTTGATCCTCCTAACTACAACATCTACCCCCACCCTTTCATTTCGAAAACAGAGACCATTTCTCGCCCCCCAAATTTCCCCAAAAAACCCCCATCAAAATCAGTCTCCACTTCAATTTTTCCACTTTCCCTATACCGCCTCCGTGCCAAGCCCCCATAAATTCCTCTACCGAACAAGGCATGACCCTATCCTCATGGAGCGCAAAAAGGAAATGCACCCGAACTTTGCAAGCAAAGGAACAATGTAAAAAAAGATGATCAATAGACTCCGCATTCTCCTCGCACATAACTCGTCGTCAATCACTTCACATAGGATCACCACCTAATACCACAAGTTGCCCGAACGTGCTTCAATTGGTCATGGACATTCTACACATGAGATCTAAGGTCCACAATTCTCCATTGGCCAATGACCATTGTTGTGTCCAGTCACAAGTGCCTAAGGACAGCCAGAGGAATCCCTCACTTTAATCTAAAAATGTATGTATGATTAAGGTAAACCCACATAACCCACATTTTAATTATGACAATAATAATATGTTCACAACAGGACTCATGGTCATCATGATCAACTGTCATGATCACAATTGGCTTTCCAGGGCACACAAGACTAACAATGGACATGGTCATTTCTTCCCTAGCAGTTGCGATTGTGAGCTACCATTTTATTCCGTTGTTTTAGCTCTATTTGATCAAGGTCTATTCATGGAAGTTGTGCAGATCCATCCCAATCATCAATTGTTTCTGCCCCTAAGGCCAATTTAGGCCATCAGGAGGAGCGGGCGATATCGATATTTCAAACCATGATTACAGGACTCCGTGAAAGCATGCCTGATCAATGCTTTTACTATTGTCGAGTGCTCACTTCTGACTTTGACTTCAGTTTTTAAATAAGATCCTTTTAAAAAAAATTGTTCCCTTCTAAATTCTTCGAGTTCCACACTTCAAAACCTATCTTCTACAATGAAGAATGTATAGAAATCAATCACATTGAGAAGGCCTACATCACTAGTTGATCCACCTTCTATACTTGACTGTTCTCATGCTCAACTATATTAGGAATTTAGGATTAAGGTCCACCCCAAAACCATATTGCTAGACATTGAAAAAATTTATATGACCATTCCCTCCTAAGATAAAACATTAATCTACTACTCATGGCAGTCACTGTGAATTAACAACTAAGCAACATTTCCTACACATTTGATCTCAAATAGTAGGGGTATCAAATCAACTATTTAGTAAAGCAATAATGTCATCAGCAAAATTTACTTATCAAAGTAATGTGCAAGGCATTTAAAATGCATTGAACTTAGACCCTAGATCTAAAACATAGTAGGGTCAAATACATAAAGCACAAGATAAATAAACTAGAATGCAACAAGAAAATAATAAATAAACAAGTAAATATGCAGCAGACCATGACCCTCCAGACCAAAAGAGAATGTGCCAGTATTTACAAGATAAGAGAGAAAGAGAGGGCACCAATTGATAGATAAAAAGGTAAAGATGAACATAAGCTAAAGATGAACATACAAGCGTATGATTTCTCTCAGATGATATGCCTAATTGTCCAAAATCATTCAGACCAGTAGCATAAACATGCCCCTTTTCTGTCCAATCAAGAAAATATAATTAGTGAGATTATACTCAGAAAATAGTAGTCAACTAGTCTAAAAAGGACTGGTGGAAGAATTCCACCAATTTACAGACAAGCATATCTGACCATCTAATGACAGTGTTAAGCCTCACAAACCAACATAAAATAAACTGAATACAAAACTAGCCTTTAGACAAAAACATAATGGAGAAACCTTTTTAAGCATGATGATAGTGACAATATCATCAGAAGCAAGTGCTCTGACAATAAGAAATCATAGAACTGAATTGCATATCAGGTTTCTGACAGCCCCTTATTTTATCTCCATATTAGATAAGAAACCCATGAAACATGAGCTAACCCATTCCACAACTGGAGGCAGCATTCAACTACTGTCGAGTAGCGAAATAGAGATGATAGAGCTCTTTAAGAACATAACAACAGATACATCTCCACTCAAGTAGCATATTGTCTGAACTGATGAATAGTTCTTTGAGACAGCCTGATGAAGAAGGCAGCAAGGTGATGGATTACATCATATATATGAGCACATCATTCTTTCAAAGAACTGGAAAGACAACAATAAACATAGACATCCAACAAAATAACCAGCACTACAAATATTGTAATCTAAGATTGTTTTGGTCCACAATTTGACATCATGAATGCTGTCAGCGCCAACATTGCTTCAACCCAATTGTTGTCCAGTTTGGCATCTAAAGTCACGAATGCAATGAGTCCCGACCATCACATCTCAGATCAAAGGGATAGGTCCCATAGCTAACCGGATCTGATTGGTGGACCCCCACAAGTGGTCCAATAAGATTGAAGACCCCATACATATGAGATGGTCTGCATATGGACCCCTGACATCTGGAAGATTTGACTGTAGCAGGTTTCCTAATCATATTGCAGATGGACTACATTAGGTCACTACCATGCTACTGGACTCACTATAGCAGCATGCTAGAATAACACTTCAGTAGTATGCTATAACGCTATAGTATAGAATGATACAGAAGTATCCTATTGAAATTTTGAGACGAATAGCTACACATGACAGTTTCCTCATCCAGTTCTACATTTTATAGCGGTAGAGTTGGTTTAGAAGTTCCAGATTTAGTTGCATATGAAATTCAGATCATAACGGTTGTTGGATATGATTAGAGTCTTTATTGTTAAGGAATAAAACCAACCGGATTTAGTTTGAATTCATGAAGGATTCCTATGTAGTTCAGCCTATAAATAGGCTCATATGCCCTGCATATTTGAATAAGGACAATCTTTCTCTTGGTTTCCTGCAATGGGATTTCGTCTCTAGTGGTGCAATGCGCCATAAACCCATTGGTGCAACTCTTCAAAAAGTTGGTATGTAAAGTTATGCAATTAGTTTTAACTTCAATTATAGTTGCATCCCATTGGCTCTTAAACATTTCTAACTTGGTGCAATAATCAATGCTACACAAGGAAACATCCATGCAGTATGACCTGAAGGACATTTCTGTAAGATCAAATTTTAGGGGGAAAATTTGAATAGAACCACATGCACCGCCTGTTATGGCTGGAGAAGGTGCAGGATGAGTCTGTGAGGATCCAAAAAAAAAAAAAAAAAAATTGCTTCCACACGTTGAAAAAAAAAAGAGTAGAGATCATGAAAACATCTCCCTCTTGCTCTTTATTTATAGGCAATGGGATTTATTAAGATAGTAATGAGATTACAAAGAGATAAGAACAAATGATCTGCAGGACTATATAAACTGTGTGCCACTCCTACACTCTAACATCATCCAAGGGTTAATCACATCTATGCATTTCCTGAATCAAGCACTAATGCACCACATTCTATTGCTTTTCAAAAAATAATATGTTCTATTATTGTAAGTTTGTTTTCATATATTTCAATCAGATTCTTATTCATAGACTGCATCCTTTCAATTCAACGAATCGTTTGTTATATTGGAAATTCTGCCTGGAAACGATGCCCCAGCCAGTCCCAAGCTTGGGTAGAGAAGGGTCAATGCATGATGGGCAGCTGATCATAAAACTTTTTGCCAAGCAATCACAACAAATCTTGTTTCAAAGATGACTATCAAAATATGATTCCTAATCGCAACACCAAATAGCTTGGACAATGCTATGATGGTGATGGTTTTATTCCTTCATGAACTAGAGGATCGATAATAGACAATTGTGGCAAGGAGATCCTCTCAGCATCAATTACTAAATTGTAAGCAGACATTTTGGAGGGTTCAAATTGCAATTAAAAAACTGTCAAGCTGGATTTTCTCCAATTAACATTCATGATGTTGAAATTAAAGAACTTTCAAGCTGGATTTGAAAGAAACCTAGCTCCAATCTGATGGCTGCTTACTCAAGATGAAAACTAATGAACGTCATTTTTTTTCTTTGCCATTTCCTTTTTCATCAAACTGAATGCTTCGCAATTCAATTCACTTGCGCATCCAAACGCAGCCCTAACCAGGAACGAACACAATTTTGAAGCTACAGAGACTCATCGAGTGAACTACGTGAGGGGGAAGAAAGAATACCGGTGAGGAAGAGCGTGTGAGCTCCACCGCAGGCGATTGCGCGCAGGCCATCATCACCATTTCCATTGAAGGCAGGGCAGATGGATGGCTTCCATTGGGAATTCAAGTTGCCTAATCCCAATCTCCCGTAATCACCGTTTCCCCAGAGAGCGGCAACTCGCGAACCGCTCGAAATCCAGCGACGAAAGAACCCTAGGCAATTGGTGAGTGGAGGAGCAGATCTAGAAGCTTCTAAGCACGCCCTACTCCTCCACATCTCGTTCGCTTGTGAAAAGAGATAGGAATGGAGCTCTCTCTCTCTCTCTCTCTCTCTCTCCCTCTCTCTCTCTCCTGTTTTTTTGGTGGACGATCAAACAGCAATGCAATTGAGAGCGGCTGTCTTTTAAATTGACAGTTGGGAGTGTTGTCCAACCCACCGCAGTCCCGCTTCTTAAACGCTATCGATCGAGAAATGATTTTCGAATGATGCCTGATTTTTGTATAAATAACATCCGAGCCGTGCAAAAGGTGGGCCATATCATAAGGTCACTCTGGACGAAAATCAGGGTTGTCCATTCATCAGGTTCGCTACATGTTGAAATCATTGTAAAGCCGATGGCTGACTCGCTACACCTCATGAAGGCCCCACTCTCTAAAATTCAGGGAGGTCTGTTCATTTGATTAGGTGGACCACATTTATGTTGGTTAATATAAGACAAATGGCCAAGTGGGCCACCTGCTACCAGGTTCGGCGACCATCTTTATTTTTTGACCTACACGATCTAGATTACAGATTCCATCATGTCCATGTCTCAATCCAAGCTGCTCATCAGGTCCAGCACGAGCATGGACATTTCCTAGCGCTTTGCAGGTCCAGTGGTGGATCCAGACCATCCATCGAATCTAATCAGTAGACAGGCCCAGGGTCACAAAACACACCAATCAGACCACCCTACAAGTTAATTATCCCCATTGAACATTGAAGGCTAACCATTTTAATGTCATTACCATCAGCATTAAGGCCTGGGATCACCAAATCGGTGTATCTACCATGGGCCATCAACTGACAGGACATGGATGGTCTGGGTCCAAGACACCTCCCTCCCGTAGAGTCCGCTGACATGCAGACGCTCAGGAATAGGAACGAGGAACAACCAACTCAAATGGAATCGTCCAGACTGCAGGACCCATTCTAGATGGGTCATCATCCAAAAGCCAGCTTGATTGACAGATCCTAGCCCCTGCGGACGCTTGTTGAATTCGAACTATCGAATATCTTATGTTTCAACTGTCCATTAATGTACCTGCATATCAACCATCACACTCTTCCAGAGTATCAAAGTTTTATGTCCGTGGGAAGTGAGTTCATAGTGCACGAGGGAAGCAAGATCTTCGGATAGTTTGCTTTAAGCTTGGATCTTCATGAAAAAAAAGAAGATGATGATGATGAAACAAACCTGTTGCTTCGGGGAAGAGAGCAATACAAAGCGTTTATCACTGTCAGTATCGGAAAGGGAGTTTCTAAACATATCCTACCCGGTGGATGGGTCCCACCATGGGCAACCAATGGTAGAAATATCAGACTATTGATGATCTTAACCATAGACCAACAAATAAGCATTAGAAAAAGGACGTCGGCAGTCTGATCCTCCATTCCATGTTATTTTTGGACAGAGATCCCATCCAGCAAACGGTTCTGATCACGGACCATGTGCAACTTGAGTGTCCCACACCAGAATAAGGATATTGCTGTCCCCAACTCTCAGATTAGACTTCACATGCCTCTTCAATTTTCTTTTCTCGTTGTTCTCAATGAAAACAACAAAGTTCTCTGAATCAGAGCCGTATCAACTACCATGTTACATTCATCAGATTAGAATTTCCAAAAGAATAAAAGAAAAACCGAAGCTTCTTCGGTAGAATATTACAAATCAACTGATGGGATTGAGGGACCATATTTCGGTCCCTCTTTCCCTTCTATTCCTCACCTGGCCCCTTCTAGTGGTGGCCCATTTATCATTTACATTAAGTTACTGCACCTGCTTAAAAACCAGCTGATGTAATAATCATCTCCTACTCGCAACTTCCTCCTGATACTGCCTCTCCAAAGCGGCCGTATTGAGCGAGCAATTTAATCTCTTCAGGAGATAACATTAGTGGAGGACCACTCAAGTAGTGGCGAGCAACACGGACCCTGCAATTACTGGTATTAGAATGAATTCATGATTTTCCCCAGGGGGTTTGCTTACACACCAGATTCCCTGGTGTAGAATCCATGGTTTCAGTGATCCAACCTGTCATTCTGATGGATCCCATCATGGATGGGGGATGCCTAGCAATTCTTCTCCTAGATCTGAAAATCATAACCCTTCAATGGTTGGCCTTTTGCATTCAATATGGACCATCAGTATCATTTGTTGTCCTAACCATCTATTTGTTAGCAGCCAATATTTGGATAGGCCAATCCAGGCAGATCTCCTGGGTATCCGGCATCCACATTTGAGGGGCATCAGAGAACAGTTTGGATTACCTAAAAATGGACCCCACTTTTGGGGATCCCTGTGCTTCCAGAACCAACTACCAGAAACTACAATTCCTGTTTTTCCCTAGTCAAGCTCAGGAATTGTTGGCAAGGCAAGAATATTTGAGAAGATACCTGCACTGCCGCTTTGCCGTATTAGCACTTCCCAACATACGAGAGGCTTCTGATTTTGAAATCTGGCTCAAGGAGGACAAGTACTCATGAAGCGTCGCACCTTTCAAAGCCAGACATGATTTTGTAGGAACTACAGAAAGAACTGTACCATAAAGTCTCTGCTCTACTTCCCTGCAGCGGAAACACCAGACCTAAAATCAAAATGACTCAAACAACAAAAGCCAGCTCAAATGACACATATATAGACATGGCAAACATATGCATGTATACATAAATGTACCACATACATACATATGTACATGTTTAGTCCCATACAAGCCACCAAGTAATACCATCTTTCCTCGAAAAACAACCATACGGTAATATCACAAGCCTTTGGGAAATCTGTTTTAGCCACCAAAGTCTCTTTTGGAAACAATATTCAATAATTGTATGATTATTTATCAGATAAAACTGTCACTCAATATCAGGAGCAATTTTTCCTTCAACCCGTCTATGATGGCTGGTAACCTTTTTGTATAATAGAATCACGGACCAAGGGGGATGGAAAAGAGGGAAAAAGGGAAAAGCATGTTTAAGGCCTTATCGTCAGGCTCATGAGGGGAAAGGAACAACCAATGCTTCCACAATTTGTGTGGGGCAGCATCGGAGGTTTTTAGACTAGCTAAATTAGATGTAATTGATTGAGCATCAATTTCAATCAACCCCTGCTGATTCTAATCCTCTTAGTTTTGTTTCGGATTCATTGTAATTCATTTGGCCTTCGGGCCCTTCCTAATAAAATCATAAATTCTCAACAAAAAAAAAAAAAAGAGCTTCCCTAAGCCCACATGCGTGTGCAATAAAGCTCACGTACACACCACACGTGCCAACATGGAACGATAGGTTTTGGATCCAATCCATCCATCAGAAGGACACCACTATATTGCTGACCAGGTGGGCAACAGTCTGCAAAACAACTGGACAGCTTAGAAACTTGGCTGAAGTTTTCTAACTCACCACTTGTTTCCAAATTGGGTCCCACATGCTGATTGGACCAGATATTATTTTTAGTGGAACATGTAAGGTCGGACCAACCAGATGGATGGATTAGATCTCGCACATGTGTGGCATGAACATGAACTTCATCGCACGCGCGTGTGAGTAGCAAAGTTATTAACAAAATGTTGCGTAGAACTCATCCATTGGTTAAAATAGGCTTGTGGTCTGTTCCAAGGGACCATAGGCACATGTATGTGCATGAATAACAGCCATTTTCCCACTGCTTTCTTAAAGTAGCTTTCTTCTGTTCGACATTCAGAGATCAGAAAAGGCCTACACAGACTCGAATGACATTTGGTATATCGGCAAATTACAGCAAACCTATGCACATGTATAGGACAATCATGACAATGAATTTGTAAAACCTAAGGCACGAACCTTCTTGAGATGTCAATTTGTGGTGGCTCGGTCTCTAAATTGCATGAATTCTGACCCATGCCCATCTCCTGTCTGACGAGTTTCCCCAGTGCCATTGTGTTAGTGCTGCAAGCTAGCATTTCCCGAGCTAAATCTGCCTGATTTTTGTGACCGAAATTTGATCCCATTGCTGCAGTCTTCTTTGCATATAAGCAAATGCCATGTTGTGCAAATGTGGATGTCATCTCCAGCTGTTCATCATACCAGCACATAGCACCCGGTTCCACACAAGGCACCATCATTGGGTCTAAGGAGTCCTGCAAAAGTGGCATCTTAGAACCATGGCTTCACATGTTCATCACATTTAAAACAACAATGCTTTACAGTCCAAAAGAGAATGCCAATTGCACGTCCATAGGGATCTGTCCGATGCACGCAAGATCAGGATCACTTATGGTCCAATAATCAGATCAATTGCATAATAAAAAGCTGTTCGATAATAACAGGGGCCAAAAATGACAGTATTTATTTTTTTCCTAAAATCAAGCTCTTGGGATTATCCACCTGGCCTATTTCCGGACCATGGCCCACACGTGGTGGGGCCAGCCGGATGAGTGGTCCTGATCTGGAACAAATCTGTCATGTTCCCAAAGGAACTCATGTGCAAAAATGTTTGCTAAAAGTCGTGCAATCGGCATGCCAGTATCCAAAATCTAAATGAGGCAGGAACCGCTTACACTGAGAAGCGGTTGGCAGCTACTGAGCATCACATCAGCTTCAGAAATTAGATTGGTCAGAACAGAAGCAAGTTTGACTATCTGAGAAGCATCTTTCTGTTCCGGAGTTACATGTGATTTTAATTCCTCACGGCATCCACGCAGTTTTCTCCATGTTTCCTGCACTAAATCGGCTACAAGTGGGCAAGTAGGATTCTCCGCAGAAGTAATCCCCAAGCTGAAATCTGCACGGCTACACTCATCCATCACTGGATATCCTCTGGTTACAGCCTCTGCGTCTTCACTTTGGGAATCCTCAAGCTCCTCATTTTCATGAACAGACTCTACATCTATCTCTGTAGTATTTCCCAATATGGGTTCTGGATTCGTATTCAATTCTGCTACAGTTTTGTCTGGATTATTGGCCTCCGTCATGGACAGGATTTGGATGGAGTTTATATAGCTCAAGGAAACATCTTCTGAAAAGAGAGAAAAATGGCCACAAGATACCAGTCCAGACGGGCATCCTTCCCCACCGTTGACTTCAGTCTCAGGGACAAAAGATGATTCAGGAACACATGATATATCCACCGACTTATATGTGTCGCAGACGCATAGATCGCTTGCCATTTCAGGACTTGTGCACAGATTTTGGTCTAATTTATCCCCCTCGGGATGACAGATTTGGTCAGTGGACGGTTCTATGTTTCCTGGAGCTGATAGCCTCTGTAGAAGGGGCCCGCCAGAAACGTCTGGAAATAACTCACGGTTAAGATCCTGAGACAGAATGTCTGAGGTCACTGGAGAGTTATCAGTGCACAACCTATCATCCTCCGAATCAGAAGACAGTATTGCATTTTGTTTGTGCCTCACAGTTCGCCGGGCAAATGCAACTGGGGAGCCTGAAGCATTGGAAAAGTCACCAACAACATCAAATTGAGCAGCAAATTCAGCACTTCCATTTACAGAACAATTCCTCAGCATGGCTTCCTTCTTGGCCTTTATACGTTCTTTTTCATTGATATCGATCTCTAAAGCATCAAGCATTATACTGGAGTTGATTTCTCCTTCTTTCACCAGCGACAGTGCCTGGGAGACTTCTTTCTCTACAAGGGTTGATAACTTCCAAGGAAATCCCCAAGGAATTACCTTAGGTATAATCCGGTGTCCTGCGTCAATATCAAATTGGAGAGGACTGTACACATACTCCGTTTTCCTGTCTGGAGACTCTGGAGAGTTCAAGACAAACTAGATTAAAATCTTTCTGGCACTATACAAACAAACCCAAAAGATATCTGGTAATTCATTTGGATGCTGCAGATGTGCATGCTGTAACAACATATCTAGCCTGTGGCTTGCAGTATCAGATTACCACAAACTGCATGACAAACTTGTGGAATTTCTCTGCCAATAAGCAGCAGTCACCAGGCAAGCTTTCCAAAAGTAATTCCCGCACCTTCCCATGAAGTACCACAGGCAGTTAGCCTCCACATAAAGACATTACTTTCACCTCACAACATGAATTAACAATCGCATAGATACGTATTTCCTTTGGCGAATTAAAGAGTGGTTTTCTGAAGAATAAAGTGCAGAAAACTACATGCTTACTCATCGGGTTTGCTCATAACAGGAACTTCACAACTGTTCAAAAGAGCAGTTTGCCTGTTCAGGGCGTCATACTTAAGACTGTATAGATCTAGAATCAAAATAATTGTGCTCATGAGAGTATAGTCACAAAAAGTTGCTGCGTCTATATCAGGTTATTGGTTGAGAAAAAGCACAAGTTGATCCAAGCATTTTTCATTTGGCCCAACAAATGAAGCGCAGCATCTAGACCTAGCAACACCAAGTTAAAAATCTAAAAGCAACTTCTGGAAGGAGAACACTCCCATCTACCAAGCTACTAACCTCCTTGACCACTTTTACCCTGGCACCAGAACTGGAGGAGCATAATGGTCTTCCGAATGTCACCTTGACAACAACTGATAAATCGCTCTATTAACCGGGGTGGAATATCTGCTTTTTCTGCAGCACAAACCTACAGAGACGTTAACAGCAATGAATCCAAAGTGATACTGAATTCCATCTGAAAGGAGCTCAGCATGAAAACAAAATGCACTGAAATCCATACCATGTATAGAGAAGAAAGCAGCTCCTCTGATGATGGAAGTGTGAAATCTACCACTAGCCTATCTAAAAGTTGTGGCAGTACAGGATCCTTGCCTATAGTTTATCGCGGTTAGTAATTTGAACCAAAAATGAACATCATAATATGTGAAATTGCTCATGGGAGTAAAATTATCTATTAAATCAACTGGATAAGCTTACTATTGCTTGTGAGTATCATGGGCCGCTTTGCCGTTTCCGCAAGTTGCAGTAGTGTAGCAATAAATCCCCTATCTTCATCAAAGATAGTATCCACATCTTCAAAGAGAATCAGAGTCTTATTTGCACCTTGACTAGAGGTAATTTTGTTCACTGTAGCAGTCTCAGAGTGTCCCATCACATTCATTGGCTCTTGTTTGCATGTTGTTGAAATCACTTCAATCACCTCACAGTCAGACTCTTGGTAAGATCTGCAATTTGATTGCGTGGAGAGTTCCACAGTA
This sequence comes from Liriodendron chinense, assembly GCA_003013855.2. Lineage (NCBI taxonomy): Eukaryota > Viridiplantae > Streptophyta > Magnoliopsida > Magnoliales > Magnoliaceae > Liriodendron > Liriodendron chinense. The sequence continues at coordinate 11,897,174 of ML058513.1, forward strand.
TGCTTTCTCTGTGAATGTACAGGATCCTCAGATGACCTGGAAGAAATGTAACTGGAATTTTATTCTTTTTTTTATTGAAAAGCAGAAGAATGAATCTGGATAATATTATTATTGAGTACGATAAACGTTACTTTCATACATCCATGACTTCGATTTCTTGAAGGGTGCATTATTCATTTTGGTTATGTGCACTATTGTTTGTCTCAAGGATGAAGAACAAGATGCAAATATCTTTATTGTCATACAGATACAATTTGCAGTACAGATCCTAATGGTAAGAAGTTTCCATAGAGATCTTTTAATTTTATGTGAAACTCTTATAGCTAGAGACCAAGCAAAAGAGAAGAACAAGCAGTCGAGTGGAAAGAAAACATAGGAGCTACTGCTGCATCAAAGCAGAATTGCATGGCTCCAACAAGTCTTAAAAGATCTTTAGATTCCGATTGCACCCACAATTATTTATTGTGATAATCAAGGTGTTTTCTTCATTGTGTCCTCATTTCATCCAGAACCCAAAATCTTCTAATATAACTGTCTCAAAGAAAGTTTTGAGTGAAGAATCAAGCCTAAACATGTGAAGAAAGAAGAAGAGGGATCTTCCCACCTTACAGTAAGTTCTAAAAGTAAAGGATTTTTGGGGTTGTATTGGTCAATGCCCAAAAGTATAATCAGTACAATCTATAAAAAAGATCTGGCCTGACATTTCAACACCAAATACAAATATTTCAACCTAATTGAAGAAGGCAGAGAGAACCAATAATGATGCAAACAAAACTGTGAACAAGTATGGAGACTTAGTCATGCATAATTATTACTTATTAGTACAAGATGAGGGAGAATGCATTCACTAGCAGAGAAATATGACAAACCATCTGTTGAATCCATGTGATTCCATTGCCTCTCCAAACTTTTGCTTGACATTTGCTCCATTTCTCCAATCAGATGCATTAACCTAGTAAAACAACAGTAAAAGTTGATGTATTATTAATTCTTAGATTTGCACCATCCTCATTGATGCTCTTGAATATGGAATTTTTTACAGCAAAGCAATTGGGCAAGTATTGCTGTCAGCTATAGTTGTACACCATCGAATTGAAAGGTAAAGATCTAGTGCCCAAGTGTATTTTAGCCTTAAAATACACAGCATGAGAACCATTGGATTCAGTCCAACGATTGCTCACGCTTTTTCTATGTTTATTCCACAGAATATTTATCAGTTAGTCAACTTTACTAAAAGCAATTCCCCAGCCTCTTGAGAGGACTAGCAAAAATTTTGGGCTATTAACATTCAAACTGGCCTACCAGATGAACAGCCGGGATCTCTTGCATGCATTCAATGTAGGCACGTGAGAGGAGTTTGTTTTCTGGTATTTTCGTGGACCGCTGCAAACAGCATGCCTTGCTTAGAAAGCACATTGATCCACCAGGATCACCAGAATAACAGATCACTGAAGATGGTATGGTAGACCCGGATCAGAATGTAGTAGAGCCATCTCTCTACAGTACACATGGTGAGCTAATGCATCAATCAGCTCAATCCAACTACTAGCGTAGGATGGATGGTTTATGTTTAAAAAACCAAACCAATTAATGAATCTTATCCATCATTTTTTCTTCAATTTGTGCTACTAAATATTAGATCATGCACTATTTTTCATTTTCTACTGCTGCTTTTAGGGTCAGTGGGCCGCCAATCAAATGAGTAGGATTGTCCAACAGGTTTGATTTTGATACAGAAGTCATCCATGCTAGAGCCCAGCAAATGGACAGACATAATTGATGCACCAACCTGACACCTTTACTTTGCACTTTGGAGAGATGCTTATACCATGTTACGGTTCTTCCTACTGAATCGTGTTATCTCCTCTATTGGTCAGCTAGTTTCCAGCTTCCATTGGTCAAATAGGGGGGCCCAACTGCATTGTATGAACATGAAGAGTCCAGTTTCTTGGGACAAAAGATTGGGAAAGTTCTATTATTGAATTTTTTTTTGGTACGCTTATGGCGAGCCATGTGCATGCATCAGCCATTGCACATAGGGGTGTAAATGGGTCGGATCAACCCAATGGGCCATTGGACCCAACCCGACAACCAGTGGGTAACTCATGGGGCGGGTCCGGGTCCAAAAGTTTGGCTGAATTACTAAATGGGATGGGTACTCTCGATATTAACATGACCCGACTCAACCTGGACCCAGTTTTGAAATGGGTCCGCTTTGGGTCATACTAAAATGGACTAGAACCAAACCCAACCCAAATCCAGATCTGAGAGAGTAGTTAATTAGTATGTGGGTTTTTTTTATTTTCTTTTGGGCTATAGACTATAGCAATAATCTGCCACCTTTTTCTAAATCGTGGTTACCCATCCACTACTTGTGATAATTTGGACTATGTAAACCGTGGTCCCATTGTTAATGGAGAATATACCAAAAATCACACAAATTGAACTGCGCTAACAGTTGATTTTACCTATTGAATATGGACCACTGGCCATTGTATTTGTCACCAACATACCATCAAAATTGATAGCCACCACAAACTAATCGATATGGAACATTCTTTGTATGAAAGCTCCATTGTAATTTCTATACCCACCCAAACCCAACCGAACCCAGCCCACTAAATGGGTCGGCAATTTTAGACTTCGAAACCCAAATTACATTGGGTTGAATCTGGTTACCAAATTCTGACCTGATTCTTAAATGGGTCGATCTGGGCCCACCTTGACCCAACCCAGACCCATTGGCACCCCTAATCGTATACACGACATGCATCTGAATCCAAACTGTCCAAATATCCAAAGCTATTCTAGGTGAGTGACTACTCCAAAGTCAGATATTTATCTATGATACTTGGACTCGGTGTGATTGACATACATATATGCCACAATAGTGGTTGAGCATAAGTGTGGTATGGCTCATCCCAATCTGCCATAGTACCAAAGTTTTGACATTTGCTATTCCCACACGCAGTACGCGTGTGACCCGACCAATGTGTAGCTTAGTGTATGCATTCGCAATAATCTCTAGATTTAAAGAGAGGTGTTTCTAACTGAGATTAGCAATTAAAGACTAGCTAATGCGCAGAGAGAAAGCAATTAACAAGGTCGAATTTGTGAGCAACCGTTGGACCAAATCCAATAGTTCTCGTGCTGTGTATTTTAAGGTCAAAATACACTCAGCCTACTGTATCATTTCCCTGAATTGAAAGATAACTTTAGGTTGGAAACTGGAACTTAGTCAGGGAATTTTATGCACATTCTTTTTTAGTAATATAATAAGCATTTAAAAAAGTCTAATACCCATTAATCGAAAGTCATGCATTTATCTTTATATTGAATTAATCAAAAAGTTGATTATGGAATCCAATTGGTACCAACTCTGATTTTCAGCACTTCTCTCCAACTCTGATTCTCGAGCGGCATAGGTCAACGAGAATTACACATCCTGAGACTTATATAGGGATTTCTTCACCATCATTTTTGTGATTTTTGGGGGGCTTCTTCCCACGGATCGGATCTATTCTTCCTTTTTTTTTATGTTTAGCCCTTGGATCTAGAAAGAAGTTTGGTGGAGATCATTTTCACTCTGGTACCTAGTAGGTAAACTGGAAGGGGAACGAAACATCACTTTGGGTTTTGTTGATTTACTACGTGTTGTTTACACTTTCAAATGCTTTCATTCCTGCTGTTACGGATAAGGGAAGAGAGGTTCTCATAATTCTACATTGAATTTTTCTGACTAAAGATCGTAATATAACACAACACATGCGCCGATATATTTAAATATTAAAATCTCAAAATACCTCAATTACATGAAACCCTTGCTCTTTCGCACAAGCATAGACAGCAGCAGATTTCCCACTCTGAACCCAACAAAAAAAAGGAACCTAGTAAGTATTGAGAAATAAGAAGATAAGGAAGAAGAAAGAATTTTAAAGCTATGAGATATAAATGAACTTTAGTGCACATTGTATATATTCCACATTCACCCATCCTGGCACCCATAAAAAATAACATCATAAAGCATCTCTGTTTGTCGATTCCGGCTCGCTAGGTGAGCTGATTAGTGCATACCCCTATTAGAGGGGAGACTCGGGAATGGTTCCTGCTGATGTACTGGCTCAGTCTTGCATGAACTATGATGCAATCCAGATTTGGGGGGGGGGGGGGGGGGGGGGGGGGGGGGGGGGGGGGGGGGTGGGTAACTATGTTTTTCATATTGTGTGTAACAGTAACATTCCATGCTCCTTGAGCATGCATTCTTCTTCTAATATATCAAGAAGTGTTGTGTTCTCTTTCATTGCCTACTTTTTTTTCAGTTAAGAATAAGATTAAAAGCCATCATATATAAAACCACTTGAACCAATCTCCCAGCTTAAAACATGAAAGGGCATGATTAAGGAGAAGGTTTCAACGGAATAGATAACTAACAGCCCATAAGGAGCATTACAAATGTCTTTTTCCCTATGAGAAGATATTTTGTAAACTCCATACTTCGTACTAAATCACTCAAAGGATTAATAAAGAATACAACACCAAAATAACCATCTAACTTTGAAAGCAATTAAAATATTCCAACTGAATAACCGAATATGTTGTAACACCCACAAACTTAATCATGTCATACAAAACAAATAAAGATCCACATATATATAGGAGATTCAGAACATTTATCTATAATAAATACAATGAGGCATGGAGCAAGCATTCAATGGTAATATCAATTAACATCGCTGGATAATAGTGTCATCTCATTCTAAACTATGTGCAGATGTGATTGGGAAAAGAAAGTAACATAGCAATATTTGAAGTACATAAAAACACACCCCAACTGGCCCAGTAATTAGAAGAACATTCTTGTGGGCAGCTCTTCCATCTGTGTTTTCTGCATCAGAATCATTTTGATACCAGCTACCACTATCTTGAATATCACGGTCATCACCAATAGCAGAATGTTTGCTAATTTGAGGAACATTTTCATGCCAAGAGTGCAGCCAATCACTGAGAAACTTAACAGATTCACCATTCCCACACACCTGCAGATCAAATTTCATCAGATAGAATATGATCTAAAAAAAGGGACAAATTACTTCAAATATATCCCATTTTGCATGCTGAAATAGAGAATTTCTGCAACAAAAGACAACAAACAAACGTGGGAGGTATGACCTCAAAGGCATTTTCTGGCTGGTATTTGTATGTCCATAGGCTGCAGCTAGACCATTTACTGCAACGGAATCTACAAGACAGCATCCTGCAGATGCATCAATATGAAATTATTATAATTATAAAAAAAAACCTCACAGATTAGCATGTTATTGATTCCTTTTTACAGACATATAGCGCATTGTATGGCATAATTTAATCATAGTTGGCCACATAATTATCTCAAAGTACCATGTAATGGGAATACCAGGGTGTTCTCTTTATTTATTATTATTGCTGATTATTAGATTAACATATGCCAGTAAAATGCAATTTGTTTGAATGCCTACTTTTGTGAAAACCTATAAGAAATAGGAAGTAGATGTGTGAAAACATCACCAAATTAATTCAAAAGGATTTTTTTCTTCTTTTTTCACCAAAAGGATCCTCTCTCTAATACTAGGAGAGAAAACCACTTCTACAGTTCCACTCATGATGCACGACAACTAACCACTTGCTCTAAAAGCTCAAACTATTAGAGTGTGGCGAATCGATCCCTTTATCTCGTAACCCAGGTCGAGAGGGCCCCGAATCCACAGGTCACCCTAGGCCCTCGGTCGAATCCTCCTACATGGGCCCCGAATCCACAGGAGGGTCCAAATCCACGGTCCCCCTGAGTCCACAGGGGCTGAGTCCACAGCCGACCCCACCCCGAGTGTGCTCCTAAGTCCACAGGCCGCCCCACTCGAGCCCGGTGTGAAAATGCCCCTGCATTAACTCACTCCTTTACATTTTGGATGGCCAATCTATTGATCCTCGCATTTTGTTTCTGGAGCATCACTCATTTCTTTCTCACCATAAAGCCCAAAGTATTGCTAACAAGCCCAAAGACCCCAAAAAACTGAAGAATTAGATCCCAAACCTTTGAAGCAAAAGCACAAATGAATAAGAACCCAAAAAACTGAAGAAAGAGATTCCAAATTAATTCAGAAGGATACTAACCTCTCCCTAAGAAATTTGACCTGCATCGCATCCTCCATGTTACCTACATAACCAGTTTCTTTCTTTTCATGTACCTGCAAATTTTGAAGCAACAGTCACTAAACAACGCCATCACAAACATAATAACAAACTTTGATATGATAATGGAAGTCTTTTGAAAAGTTTTGGAAAAAAAAAAAAATACTATGATAAATATAATGTGAAACGTACCACCTTCAAGTATGCCAACAAACACTCATGTGCCTCTTGCCCGTCGGCCAACATCGAAGGGCCTGTTGCTGACATTGCAAGCATACTTTCCCCATGATCAGGCAATTGATCCAAACAAACCACTCCTTGTGGAAATGATGTCTGATGGAAACTTGGAACTGTAATAAAGCTATCAAATTTTAATGGCTCAACAGAACCTTCAAATACTGATTTGGTTGTATTCTCTAGATTATAATAACTACTAGAGTCAAGAGAGGTTCTCTCGCAGAGTACCCAATCTTTCCAATCCATAGAGACAAGATCATCCTACAGTAGACAAAAGCTTGAATGATAATCCAGCACAGAGAGAAATCCAAAAGCTAGTATTTGAGCCTCAAAATAGAAGACATTATAAGATATAAACTACAAGAAATCAGAATGCTTAAAGTACTACATGGAAAAAAAAAATTTCTTGTCTTTCTTTTTTTTTCTTTTTTTCTTTTTTCTTTTTTTCTTTTTTTGAAATACAGTACCTGCAGTGTCTCAAATATATGAACAGGAGGATAGGAAGTAATTCCATCCTCTTGAGAGCACCACTTTCTTTCTATTTCAGTAATCTCCATAGGCTCCTGAAGTCTTCTTGTTGCTTTCCAAGAGGAAAAAAATGGATGTGTTTGCCTTCCTGCAGACAAGCGTGCATATTCCTAACAAAAGAGTCAACAGAAAGACAACAAACAAATAATAAAGTTAGAAAAATGGCAGAAGGAAGAGTAAAAACATCCATACAGACATAAGGGTGACTAGAAAAATGATTCAAAAACATTAGAAAATCCTTTCGGGATAAGTCTTGCTCATTGGGGTTGCTTTTCCTGAAGGCAAAAGGCCAGCCACAGAGTGGGCTAGTTTGTCAAGGATTTTGCACCTTACTCTAGGGCTCTTGGGACAACTATTCCTCTTTGTACTAGTAGAGTTGATACCTTATCATCCTCTCTGTATCTCTTATTTTTCTTAGAAATTTTTGGTTATCCCTCCAAAAAAAATAGCTATGATCAGTTGTTTGCCAAATAAAGTATGATTTAAATAACATAGATTGGAGGAAGGGAATGAAAAGTAGATTAGATATACACTTGCAGCAGACGGATAGATTTTCACCAACTAAATGTTATGAGAGTCAAGGCCAAGCCACAACAATGGAGGAAATGTTGAGCTTCTGAGAATTTTAAGTGAGAAAGACAATGGAAGCAGAGGTCGACAAGAGAGGGGAGGGCCAAGGCCACACAGGGACTATTGAGAAGGCTCCATTTTCCACAATGTTTCTACCGTACAATTACAACAAAATGAACAAGCTACAAACCAACATACAAATTACTAGTCCTCAGGGGGGGAAAAAAGTGAAATCATATGTAATCTCAATTTATCATGGAAGCAGGTAAAACGCCCTTATCACATATCACAGCAACTAGGCCAAATATAATCAATAGCTTCACCCAAAGCCACATGAAAATTAGCTGAAGAAAAATAAAAGAAGGTCATAAACATTTTTCACATGCATGGAACAGATTTCCGAAGTGGCACATGTTTTAGCAAAGAAACCAATTAGCTCATACCTCAGCTGCAATTTTTGCCTCCAGCCGTAGATCAAAGACTGTTTGTGACGTATTCCCATTTTGTGTATTTAAATCATTTGCAGCATTAGACTTGTTATCTGTAATTTTCCGCCTGCGATGTGGACTCTTCGCATCACTAGATGTTCTGTCCTTACTAGGTGTAGCACTCCCATTAGCGCTCTCCTTCAACTGCTTACAGCGTTTCTTACCTTTCAAAAAGGATCCAGATATCAAATCTACTGATCCAATTTAATAGGAAAAAATTGATTACAGCAACTATTTAGCAGTCCAATTTAAAACATTGTTTTGAAGAAATACTAGAGAAAAACAATAGGTCATAAATGCAAATAATCATAAAATCCATGTAGTGATGGACTGCTACTTCCAAATCTTGTCCTTGAAATGATTGATGGCAACAATCAAGTATGAAAAATTACTATTATGCATTTTTCTTCTTAAATTGTGAGCCCTGCCATGGCCAGTTCCAGAGCCCGGATAAAAGATGAAGGTTGATGTGCAGTGAGCAGCCAATCTTTAACTTTTGTCAATCAACTACATTAAAGCTAACCCCAAAGTGCTGGGAGAAAAGATAAGATTGTGATGATGATCACGATTTGCCTATTTAAATTACTTCGCAGATGTACGAGTATTTGGAAAGTGATAAGAAAGGTTGTAAAGAGTTCTGAGAACCAGATATTATTGTGTATTAGGCTTAGGTTTAAATCTAGCCTGGGCTCAAATTGCAGTTTAGTGCTTCATAAATGTCAATGAACATTCCACACATGAACAAAGGGTAAAAATCAAAGGAAATCATTGTTTCAGACTTTTCTTATAATTATTTGTGGTTTGATGATTTTATTGCTCATCAAAGATTGGCATCTCCAGTAACTAACATATGGCCGTGTTAGTGGACCTATTGTAATAGGAAGTCAAGCACATATAGCAGTTGATTGCAGTTCTTGAGGTAATGTGGATACATACATGTAAATGGAAGTTGTGAGCACTGAGCAGCTAGCACTCAAAATGGTGCTATCCAAGAAATGGCATCAGCTGGGATGCACGCAGTTTGTAGACAAATGGGAAATGGCCATGAGGGCTTAATGGATCAATCATATTGCACAAAAGTAATTTTTTTCATTGACATATTATCAGAGCTTCAAGAACTTATTGTCAGAAATAAAAGAAATACATTTCAATTATTCTGGCAACCAGTAGGATTATTCAATCTTACTCGTTCAAAGTTTCAAACACCTCGCTTATCCATAAACAAGGCAATTCAGGAGTAATTGGATAACCATGAAGTGAAATTTGAGTTTATGGTTTGAGCCGATACGGCAGACATGCAGCATTTACGATTCCGGTTTCTTCAGTCAACCAATTGGGTTATTCCATCTTATTTGAACACATCACCCATCCACAAAGAAGGCAATTTAGGAGTAGCTGGAGAACCATGAAGTGAAGTTTGAGCAATGGCTTGGGGCCATATGTCAGACATGCACCATTTCATATTGGATTCTTATGGACTGACCCATATATCAATTCTTTTCTCAAAAAAAAATTATTCCAGTTTATGCAAGTTCTTATGGAATTATCAGTATGGGGCCAATAAATTTTTATTCCACTTTTTAGCGAAAGAAAGATTTTTTTGTGGATTATGAAAGAAATGATTCTACCACACCATTATAAGCTGGAATTCAGGCGAATTGATGAAATTTATGATTCAATGTTCTAGCTCCTATAGGTACCATTCACCTTGACTACAATTGTGAATTAGTGTTAAAACTTGGATCTAATACAAATTGAGACCAAAGTCTCCAGTTGCAAGTTGCAACCATCCATTATTGGCTCTGCGACCGTTCATATAGGCAGATAGGCAGCATTATTAACAAGGGAGCTTATGGTAATGCTAGATAGACACTAAAGACAAAATAATGGGACAGTGGAAAGCACTGATAGACTCACAAGTCAAAGATTCTTTGTCAAGCTCATTGTTTCCCACTCTTAAATCAACTCTTCCTAGTTGCTCTCCTTGTTGCTTCTGTTGCAGTTTCCTCTCTGAAACTTTAACAAAGAAATCTGACCCTACAAAAAGATAGCGAAATTACAACAGAGATCGTAATCGTAAAGAAATGGCAGCATTCATGACCAAAATAAAATGCTAACTTACTGGAAGTAACTGACAAATTTCCATTTTTTGTGCCCATCACCTTTTTGCTCGTAACTGGAGCCTGCAAAACAAAAGCAAGAAAAATCACCACATAGCCACAAAAGAGCACCTTTTTTATTTTCTTTTTTCTTTTTTTTTCTTTGAAAGGTACACGAGCGCCTCATTCAGGACCATAAAAAATAAAAAAATAAAAATAAAAAGACAACTGAAAAAATACAAAAAGTAAATGGCAATGAACAACCATGTGGCTTGTGTCTACTATGTTAAACTAGCGGTGTGATTGAAAAGAGAAATTAAAAAAAGAAAAGACAAGAAAAATCCAAAATGTAAATGGTGTCACAACCATTCAGTAAAAAGCTGCTACAGCACTGATATCTTTTATAGAAGGGCCCTAATCTGGAAAAAGGAGAGCGAGTATTGAGGGTTTTCTTCCGAAGATTGTTTCCCCCTTCCAAAGTGCTTTCATCTTCGAAAGACAGATTCTCAATGGCGCCCTTATTGCACACCATAAGCCAGGTAATCAGGTTGTCCTTTGCAAGCTTGACCTTGAGAAGGCCTATGACCATGTGGATTGGTCCTTCCTGGATTATATGCTTGCTAGGACGAGCTTCGGGGATAAGTGGAGATCTTGGAACTCTTGTGTATTGTCGGCTAGATTCTCTGTGCTCATTAACGGCTCCCCGTTTTGGTTTTTCAAAGCCTCTCGAAGCCTACAGCAGGGGGAACCCTCTAGTTGTCAGCCATTGTCTTATGGAGAAGAGGCGTCATTTATTTTGGACCCCTTGTGCGGCCCATTGTATTGATCTTATATTAGAAGATATTGGTAGGTTATTTATAGCAATGATTGCAAGGGCAAGAAGAATCACGGTCTTTATATACAAACACACCATTCTTCTCAATCTAATGAGAAAACACATTGGGGGTAACTTGCTACGTCCACCAGTCACTCGTTCCGCTACAACCTTCTTAACACTACAAAGATTAAATGCAAAAAACGGAACTTAGAAGCTTTGTAGTGTTAGCCGATTTTACAAATGGGCCTTGGTCAAAGAAGACTGAAGGGAAACAGGTTCAAAAAACAATCATTTCGCAAAAAAAATTGACACAAGTGGTAAAAGAGCTAAAAGCATCTGAGCCCTTTGTCACTGTGTTGCGATTGGTGGATGGGGATGAGAAGCCAGCAGTGGGTTATATATGTGATGCGATCAATGTTGTCAAAAGCGATCGCATAATCAATTATGCGACCGCATAATCGCATAATGCCATCCATATGGCATATGCAATGGTCACATACGCCATTTGGATAGTATGCCATCGCATATCGCATAAATTGATCGCATATGCCATCACATACTTTCCATTTTTTTCAATTTTTTTTTTTTTGAAAAGATTGTGCGATCGCATAAGCGATCAGGCATAAGTGATCGCTTATGCCATTTGACAACATTGGATGCGATGGAGAGGGCGAAAAATAAGATCATGGACCATTTTAACTATAGAGAGCGTATTATTTGCCCAATATAAATATAATAGATAAAAGATGGGGCAGCCAAATGTCATCTCCATTGTATTTAGCTGCCTACATCCTTAACTCAGCCTATTTATTCGCTTCCTCCGATCCTAGAGAAGCACAGATTATATATATGGTTAGGTTTATTGACGTGTTGAAAAGAATGGTTCCAGATAGAAAAGATCATGACAAGATCTCAACTCTAATGGACTTCTATACAAAGAGTGAGGGCATATTCTCAAGGAAGACCGTCATCAGGCATCGAACAATGAAATCGCTCAATAAGTAATATTGTCCCAACTCTCTTGCAAATAGTTTTTAACAATCTAATATAATCTACAAAGTCTAAGCGTGTAACCTGATCTACTTAAACTGTTTTTCTCAAATCTCAGTTGACTGGTGGGCTACCTATGTAGTGGACCCGAATAGGAAGGATCCAGCTCTACGGAATCTGGCCATGAAGATTCTTGGACTAACATGTTCTGCAAGCGGTTGTGAGCGCAACTGAAGCATGTTCGAAGCGGTAAGTTTGAAAAAAAATGAAAATGATAATATGTTATAGACTAGTTGGGAAATTGGGATAATTGTAAGTGTAAGGCCTAATCCTAATGCACACTTTCTTTCATGTAGATTCACACCAAGAAAAGGAATCGCCTTGAACAAAAGAAGTTCATCGACTTAGTCTTCATCCAATACAATAAAAAATTGCGAGAACGATTCCAGGCTAGGAAAGAGAAGCCTCGTTTCTATGACTCTATCTGCTTAGATAAGCTGGAAGCAGATAATGAATGGCTCGTAGAGACAGAGGACCCGAACTTTGCTGGCGAGGACCTGACACGGGCCCAAGTTGAAGATGTCGCATACGGATCGACACCTAGAGAAGGTACTTCTACTTCCGCTTGAAGGAGAATGAGAGGCGGACAAGTAGTAGCAGTCAACCAGTGGCTATGGAAGAGATTGAGGAGATGATGATCAAGCTGAAGATCCACATCCACCGTTGGATGTTGATGAAGTATTAGTACGCACGGATGATGAAGAAACAAAAGAAGAATAAGTATATGTGGAAGAAGGAGATGACTTCGATGATGACAGCAATGATGATGGTGGTGGTGGTGATCAAATGCCGCAATGGCAAATAAATCAATGTATATAGCATTTACTTTAGTATTATTATTTTATTAGTGCATATTATAACTTGTAATTTGTAAATTATATTTCCATTGTCTACAATCAATATTCAATAATAAATAAAATAGATTCTTCATTTTGTTGTGACTTGTTACTTGTTAGTTGTTACTTTATTTCTTACTTGTTAAATTTTAAGTGTTATTTGTTAACTATATTATTGAATATTGATGACTTGATATTTAATTCATTGTTTAATTGATTCTTTTTCACTCAAACATATTTTAAATATATAAAATGTGTTATCTATCAACTTAGGAAAGTTCCTCCTAATTTTTTATATTTTTTACATTTTTTTTCTTATTTTTTCCTATTTTTTCGTTTTTTATTTTATTTTTCGAAGAAAAAATTTCCCTATTTTTTTTTTTTTAATTTTTCAAAGGAAAAAAATATGTGATTCGACAACATTGATCTAGCATAGGATTTGTTCTAGATTCAAAGATTCACTTGCACTAGGGTTTGAATGGATTCGGGTTTGGGTTTGGAAATCAAGAAATTGGGAGTTAGAGTTTTATAAAATGCTAATGTTAGGGTTAAGGTCTTATAAAATTGAGAGAAGAAAAAGGATCAACGAGGGAAGGCCGATCGGCTCTACGAACGTTGTATGGACAAATCAAATCCATGTAGTGTACGAGCACGACTATACAATTGTATGGACGGTGTGATAGAGCTGGGTCGGTTTGGTCAGTGATGGGTTGGATTGATGATGGTGGAGTTAAGGTTTAAGAAAGAAGAGAGAAAAAATTCAATGGAAAAAGAGGTTTGAGAGAGAGATGAAAGAAATAACTGGATAGGAATAAAAAAGAGAACTTGGAATCACTCCAATTCTCAAGTCTCAAACAAATATATATAAGAAAACCTAAGCAAACCCTAAGTCCAGAACTATTCTTGACCGTCCGAATCTATTAACGGTCAAGATCAAAACATAAATCTCTAATAACCTAAAATAAGACTGAAAAATAAAGCATAAATAAAGATGTGCCACACGGCACAAGGATGATCTCCAACGTGCAACAGGTACCTCCACACATCCACACGTGATCAAAGGCCTGGATGAATGTGGTCAAATGCGTCCATAGCTCGAATGTGCATACTAGAGTGCCCGTACACCTAAACCCGAGTCTCCAAACATATCTAACAGTCTAGATCACCAAACTGATGTGTCCAAGATATCCAACGGCATGGTCTAACGTTTGTAACGTCTAGATGTGGTCCAGGTCAGGCTGGGTGACATCCAAACAATCCAAGGATGTATCAATCAGTTGCAAATAAGCAGCCCACATGTATCTTCCCAGTGTGGGGACTTCCTATATGCACAACCATGCATGTGGGGTCTTTCATGCGGCTACGAACTCGAATTGGGTCCACTAAGCCCCATGTAATGATCATCCAACCACAATGAAGGCGGGGATGGGGCCTCAGCTCTCCTCCTGCTCCGATAAACTCATGTAGGTGCTCAGATGCCCTCATTAATAGAGTTGCTGATTTTGAAGATATGATAACAGATTTTGAAGATTTTCTAAATACTTTGGAGATGATTCTCTAGATTTACTATTACTATTTTTGGGCCATAGCAAATTGGCTGAACCTTTTTAGGGTCTATACACAAAGGGGTTGTTCGAAGAGATACGGGCACTACATTTTATGATTTTTGTGAGGTTTATTTAAGTATTTGTAAAAAGTAAAGAAGGAAAGATAATTACATTCTCGATAGGTCCTCATGAGGCAAATTCTATTGCGGTCAATCTTGCCAGGAGAGGAAATGTAAGCATCGAGTTTTCAGTCACTTATGGAAGGCCCCAAGCGAGTTAGACAATCAATAGGATTTGCGTGTGTGGTTTACTTGTTAGAGGCCTTTTTTCCTTGCCTAGTCTAGGTGATGTGTTTTTTATGTATCCCTAGAACTAGTATGGGGCCCTTTCTTGCATCTTCTGTCTTTCTTCTCTTTTAGTAAATATATTTACCAATATAAGGAAAGTAAAGAACCTTCAATTTAATAAAGTTGTTTATCCCCCTCTACTCCAATCTTCTCGTGTAGGGCTCTCAATGGGTCGGATCTGGATCGGATCCAGTTGGATCCGGCTCCAAGTCCGTATATCTGTAGATGGATTCAGATCAGATTTGGATCCAACTCGGATCCAAAAGGTGATATCCATATCCGATCCATTTATAAATTTTTAGATCCATTTCCAATCCAAAATCCATATAACCATTGGATTCGGGTCGGATCTAGGTCTGAATCCACCCCCATTGTAAATCTTAAAAAATATATAATATAATATATTTAATTTAGTAGAAAAATGATGCAAATCCCACTATTTACTGTGGTATGGTCGACCTAAGAGTGGCATGTCTCAATTTTGAGACATGGTCTAAAATAATATGTAAAATGGATGGCCAGCATGAATATAACTTATACAGTAAGGTGACAATGAGTCGGATCTGAATCCGATTCGGATCGAACTCAGATATGTTCCTGTGAAACCAAATCCGGTCCATTTAAGTAATCGGACCTATTTTAAGATCCAAATCCAGTCCATTTAACTAATCGGACCTATTTTAAGATCCAAATCCGTATTATACGGATTCGGAGCGAATCAGATCTCGGATCTGACCCGCTCCATTGAGAGCCCTATTCTCGTGGGTGTATTCTTCAACCATATTTACAATTCAGGTATCATAATGTTAATGATTCAATAAACATATTGCATCATTCTTATACAACATTGAAGGCAATGACCTGGGTACTCGGTCCACATATTGACCTAGGCACTACAACGTTGGAGGCATATTACTTAATTCATCTAGAATTTATTTTATACCTGGACAATGAGGCACTAAAATTCTTGGCAAAAAAAAAGACAATGAGACACTATGATATTTTAATCCGAGAAGAAGTTGAGTACTAATCATGCATAGTAGACAGCTATACTATAGGAATATATCTTCCTTTTCTACGACAAAGCTAGATATCAGAATAAAGGGCAGGTACTTTGAGTAGGAGCGTGATGCTATATGATGCAAGCCCATGGCCCATCCAAGCCCACTTAGGCCCATATCTGTAGGGCCCAACAAGACATGGGCCCATAGCCCACTATAGAGCCCAACATGGCTGATTTTTTTACTAGTTTTATATACAGATTTGGAGGCCTAAATCAAGGATTGCAGTTTACTATTTTTAGGAGATATGGGTGTTGATGTAAAAATATGATTGAAGATGTGATTGAAGATATGAAGGGGATGTGATTGAAGATATGGGGTTGCTTTAGAGATGTAATTAAGATTAAATTCTTTGTTTGCTTTTACTATTATTAGTCTTTTACCATCTTAGTTAAATTAGATCAATTTCAAATAAATCATGATTGATTTGAAATCAATCTCTTAGTTGGGGGGATTTTAATTAAAGATTCATTTAGGGACGGGTCTATAAAACAAGAGGGTGCTGTAGGACTTAGTCATTCCAATATTTTTCTAAATATGAGTTTTTCTTAGGTATTGTAAGAGAAGAAGTTCATATTAATAAAGTTCTCTACCTTTCTACTCTAACATTCTTGTGGGTGTATGTCACGCCTCGAAAATCAAGTGTATGCATTCTCATTTGAGAATTAAAACAGAAAAATTTCTAGAGGCGCTCGAGTACTTTCAAGGCTCGATGATTGAAATTTTCAGGGCGTTACAATCTACCCCCCTAAAAAAATAATTTCGACCCCAAAATTTTCTAATACTTCTATTGGTGGTCACAACGGCCTACCCCCCTAAAGGCTAAAGTATTTTCTTTAGAATGAATGATCTTTGCCGAGTAAACAGAGATCTCTAGTACATGGGTGAGGTGACTAAGGAACAAGGTTCCAAATAATAATGGTTGGGCTTTTTGGTTTTCCAACTACATGATAACTCCTCTCATGGAGAACCCCAACCGTCGGATCTCTATTATGTGCTACCTTGCTACTGTTGTGGGAGGGGGCATGAATTTCTTGAACAAGTTCAGAGAAAGAAAGGGAGTGACTTAGGTTGTTTGGTTGACATTTAGGTAATACGGCTTTTGGACATGCTTAGCCAATCTTAACACTCCTACCGGGCTGCTAATGATTCAGCAAAGTTGTCCTTATCCAAAGGACGGTTCACAACTGGGCTTGTACGGAGAAAACGGTTATAGTAGGCCTGAATCCAATACGTTGATCATTTGCTTGATCAGAGCAGAAAGGTCATTATATCATTTCCTAATCTTGGTGGATCTTGGTCTTCTGCTCGGCCAAGCAGTGAGTCCATTGGTAATCACCCAAGGTTGGGAATTGATTCAAACTACGAATACTTCGCATGTATATAGTTCCGTAAATCTGTGATCTGGTTCTTCTAGATGCTTAAGAAAAATTGTGTGTTATTGGGAAGTTCAAGTCTCAAGTTTCTAAGATTGTCCTTTGGGTCAAGTTCAAAGAGTGATCATGATAGGTCCATACTCTAAACTGATGGGGGTTTGGTGTTTCTAGCATTCGTTACAATGATTGTGCGAGGGAAAAGGAAATGATGTCAGGCAAATGTATAAGTGACACATGAATGGGCAAGGAAAAGGAAAGAATGAGTGCTATCTTCTTTATGGGATGCGGACCTCGCATATAGAAAGAGTTAGGGTTCTAGAATCTACAAGAACTAAAGGTAGCTTAGGAAAGTCTATAAAAACCAATTGAAACCATAAAGCCCTACGCAATAGAAAGAAAACTCTAACTAAGAGTCCTAATGCCAATTGTTCGAGACTTCCCAAAACAAAAAAAATATACAAAAACTAGCAAAGTCCTAATCTATCTTGGTCAGATGATTCCTAACATGATATAAACTAGGGAGTACAAATCACTGAATACTTATTCCTATTATACAATGTCAACAAAAAAAATCATTATCATATATACATCATAGGTTTCCAATCATAGCACTCGTAGGTTTCAAAATAAAATTTTAGATTCGGAGTTGAAATCATTTTGTTTTAAGTTCAACTAAAATTGTAAGTCATAAATCATAAATCGAATGATTTGACAACACTAATTGGATACAATACTTTCTCATGTATATTTTGTGATAAATGGGTCCAATTGAATATGTTTTCGAAGTATCGGAAATGACGAAAGGTTCACCCTACTAACAATAGTAACTATTTCCAAAAACTAAAATTTTGGGTAAGAAAGAATTATGTTCTGATAAAACAGATAGTTTGGTTGGCCTCAGAATAAAATTTCTGTAGGAATCCATATGTCGTGCGTCACGTAACTCATCCTGGATCAAAAGTTATGGCCATTTGAAGTTTGCTACGCAAAACCACAAAATATGCAAGTTGGGGGGTTCATCAGCCGGTTGAGAGAATCATTGATTTGAGAGAGGTTTGATGTGATTTAAGCCAATGGATATGCTTGAAAACCTTAAAAAAAAATAAAGTTTGAAAACCGAAGGATAAGTCTTGGAAAAATCAAGTCAAAAGACCTGAATTGTCTGGAAAAGTCACAGTGTAGAGCTGCGGGGCCAAAAAAATAAGATGCACAAAATTCAGAAAAATAAGCCTATAGTTTCGATGGACGTCCGATAGGTGTCCGATCAATCGGAGAATATGGTTCCGATAGGTGTCCGATCAATTGGAAATTCCGTCAGATTTTTTAATGTCTCTGGACAGATTTCCGATCAATCAGAGATAAGTTCCGATCAATCGAAATAACGATGAAATATCTCAACTCTCTGGACACTTTTCCAATCAATCGGAGAGAATCTCCGATCAATCGCAGTTCTATCGAAAAATTTCTTCGATCCATCGGAATCCTATCGAAAAAGTGGATTTTGTGGCTGACTTCAAAAAAGGTATCTTTTTTCATACAACTCCGATTGAGGTGATTCAAAAACCAGAACAAATCTTAATGAGTCTAGTTTTAGGAAAAAATAATTAGAAAATAAAAGCAAACTCTAAATTATGTGTATTTCCAATTATTTCAGAAACTGCCCAGAAACTTATAAGGTTCAGGAAGCTGGTACTTCAGGAATTTTAAAATTTTCTCTAGAACTCAGAATTGGATGAAATTTTGAGGGATGAAATTAGACTTGTCAAAAAGTTACCAGAAAAATTTAAATAAATATTTGAGTGATAAAAATGCAAAAATCATTTTAAACGACAGACTTGTTGAAACTAAAGTCCATAAACACTTGTGAATTTCAGGTTTTCTTAGATTTTCAACTTGAAACTCCCTCTCTTCACACCCGAAACTAGCGTATTACTCGTTCTAAGTTAAGCCCCATCACAGGCAAGGCATTTTACACTCGACACCACGGACCAGGGTCATCCTAGTGTTCAACGTTTCTATGTTCAAGTTCACAATCATCATTTAAAGGGGAAATTTTGTCCTAAGGTTCACTATCATTATGTTCAACAATCAGAGTACATCAATGTGTAGTTTATGGTGAGTCCCCAGCGCACTGGCTCAGTTTATTTCTCGCTCATTCTCTGATACCAACTTGTCACGCCCCGAAAATCAAGTGTATGCATTCTCATTTGAGAATTAAAACAAAAAAAAAATTCTAGAGGCGCTCGAATACTTTCAAAACTCGATGATTGAAATTTCCAGGGTGTTACAGTGTACTCTTGTCCATTTCTTTATGATTCAGGTGTCAAGATCTCATTGACTCGATAACTGGTTTGCACCATGCTATTAGGAACACTCACTATGGAGGATGTGAGATTCAAAGCATTAAAAAATAATACAAGCAGGAACCCATTTTTAAGAAGATGCTCAACGGGTGTGCAGACGACTGAGACCTGAAGTGCAATTCATCTCACACAATGGATATTTATTCAAGGGTTCATGTGATACATTCCAAAAGGACCTTTGTGAGAAACGATCTTATCCGAGCTATACATAAGACCAAGTGGACACTTTAGAAAAGATAAAATATTGGCCTATGGAGAAAAATACTACAAGCCTGCATGCATTGTGACTAGAGCTGGACACGAACTGAGTTTAACCGTTTGGATCGACTCGAATTGACTCGGTAAAACCCTGTTCGAACAGAAAGTCTTATTGTTCGAACTTTGTTCGAACACACATGGTGTGTTCGGAAAAAAATTCAATTCAATTTCAAACACAGTCCTGTTCGACTCGACTCAAACTCGAACTCGAACTCGAATATTGATCGACTCGACTCGACTCGACTCGTTCGTTCGACTCGATTATATATATATATATATATATATATATATATATATATATATATATATATATAGAGAGAGAGAGAGAGAGAGAGAGAGAGAGAGAGAGGAAGGGTGGATGACAAATAAACGTGACTATGAGCCCAGGAAGGTTTCAATGGTGGACATCATTCTCCTCACTGTTTCCTGTGGTGTGGTCCATTTGAGTTTTGTATCTACCTCATTTCTTATTTAATGCCTTAAAATAAGCTGTACAAATGGATGGACGGAGTGGATAAAACAAAAACATCATGGTGGGACACACAGAACGAAAAAATCGGTATTTATCATTCAATAATAGAAAAAATATTTTCAAGCGAAAAAAGTGAAATTGTTCGAACTTGTTCGAACTCGTAAAAATTGTTCGAACATGTTCGAACATGATTGGGCTAGACCAAATTGAGTTCGAACAGAGCCATCATGTTCGAATGTTTGTTCGAACATTTTTCGAACACACCCACTCAAGCAACCGAACAATCCAATCCGGTCCATGTTCGACTCGGATCGGATCGTTGTCCACCTCTAATTGTGACATTAAATTGTTCATAGCTTGATGTTATAAATGCTAAGTCTCTAAAAGTCATGTCCAGAACAATGGCTTTTATGAACCTCTTCCCATTCCAGTCACACTGTGAGTGGATATTTTCATGGACTTGACTCCGGGTCTCCTAGAATCAAAGGAGAGCATATTCGACTTTCATTGTAGGATAGTTTCTCATAAATGACCTACTTCATTGCATGCAAAAGGACAATGGACACTGTACTTTTTTAATAATTTCAGACATTTTGTTAAAGAAGCACAAAAACATAAGCAAGCTATACAAGATAACCAAAACCGCTGAAAGAACCAATATCAGCACCCCAAGAGGAGTTGGCCGAGTCGGATCTACACCTCATCTGAAATCCAAAAAGACACCCAGGAAATGTCTCCTTAGCTAGCGCATCGGCCCAAGAATTTGTAGACTGCAAGACGAGAAGTGATCTTGAACTCAGAGAAACAATGGACATTGCATGTATTGCCAACGTATTCTTTAAGGAAATTGAACAACTTCATGGGCAACCGAAAACTATTACTTTGGATGACAATCCAGAGTTTGTGGAGAACTTCTGGAGGACTTGATGGATTTTTTTGGGGACTAAACTTCAGTTCTCTAGTGCATATCAATGATACCGTCCTCGAATCAAGATAGTCAACAAGAACCTTGATAACCTCCTAAGGAGCATGTAGGGGACAACAGCTTAATAAATCATACCACGGAAAAATCCTCATTTCATAAATGAGAGAAGTCCACACCATGTGCTTGACTTAGTACCATTATCGGTACAAGATCAAGAGAGCAAAGATGGCAATGCTTTCATAAACACATCTGAGAATTGCAAGTTAAAATGAAGAAGAAGATTCAAGAGCAACGCCAAGTATCAAGGAACTAAAAAAAGAACACCAGGAGAAGATAAATAAAGAAAGTGACTTGGTTATAGTTTATCTCCACAAAGCAAGTATTTCGCTGTGGGGAACTTATAACAAGCTTAGTCAAGAGGAAGTTGGGTCAAAACGCCTATGAGATCAAGTTGCCAAATGACTAGGAGATCTCGCCAACTTTCAACGTGGTTGATTTGTTCAAGTACCATGGGACTTGCAAGACAGCTATCAATAGTATGGACAGACAACTCCCGAAGAAAAAGAAAGAAGGCATTGAACAAGTGTCACACGTGTACACCACCAATACTCAATGAGGCTAATGCAAGCAATACTTGGTGAAATGGAAGAACAAGACCTACTCTAAATGCACATGCATCATGGGCTACAAATTGAAAAGATTGGATCCAGACTTTTGCTACCTGTATGAAGCATCTGACTTGTCAAAGTTTTCTCTCCAACACGAAGGGAATGATATAGAGCTAATACCCAGTTACCCACCACAAAGCCCAAAATGTTCTAAATTCCGAGTTGTTTGCTGTTAGATTTGAAGGCTAAATTTCAGAGAATACCATTTAATATTTTTTAGAAGGGTGCTAATTTTGAAGATATGGTTGTTGATTTGAAGACTCCAGAGATTTTGGGTATGATTCCATGGATTTACTTTTACTGTTTTTATTTTTTAAGCTATTACCAATTGGCCAAATCTTTGTAAGAGTTGCTGTTGTTTAAATAAATTAGATTGATTTCACATATGAGTTGGAAAATCTTGATCAAAGAATATGGATTTTAGGGTGTCTTTTAAGGTCTAAAAAGGGGGGTTGTTCTATAAGGTAAAGGTACTACAATTCCTGAGTTCTGTGAGATTTATTTAAGTGTTTGTAAGAAGTTGAGAAGTTTCAATTTCAATAAAGTTATTCATAACCCATCTACTCCAATATTGCTGTGAGTGTATCCTTCATCCATTTTTTGTGATTCAGGTATCGAGGTATCATTGGTCCAGTGACCAGATTGCATCAACCATGAACAAAGAAAGTGACAGGGTAGAAAAATGATAACCAATTGTGAACACTCAACAGACATCCATTCCCCACCTGATGAGTGACTAACAAGACATTAAAGGGGGGAATCTGATGAACATCTTGAATTCCAGATAGGTGCCACATGTGAGTGCTTGTGTTTGATGCTTAAGGATGGAGCATCTGCAAATAGAATTGGTGCATTACTCAGCTTGGTTTGCTTCTTTCACAAATGCGAGGAGGAAATCATAACACGATGTTCTCAGGGGATCATCCTTTATGAAGTTGACGAATACAATAGTCAGCTCAATTCAATCAAGTCCCCGATGAGCTCAACTCAAGACTTGCCAAGTGGAATTAACATGCATATTTAAACGTTTAAAAACAACAGATAGTCAAACAAGACCAAGCAGAAGTCTTAATTCCCTTAAGAGGCTTTATATGATCTCAGCCCAATGATATGTGTAGCATTGGGCCTTGACTTTGCAGAAGTAGTTTCATTGTCGGTATCCAGGCCACTGATCTGATGGGCCAAACGGTGGACAGACCATGCCCCAAAAATCTCTCATGACAGAAGACCCTATCAATCCCATCACTGGTTTTGTTTCCTTTAATGTGAACAGCTGCTGCTTTTTTTCCTTTTCTTTTTCTTCTTTCCCTCCCTGATCATCTATTTGCATGCCACTGATGGAATTGGTTAGAATAATACTATAAGAAAGATATGTGGCATGGTCCATTACAGTAGAGGCCATCAGATCAACAGTCTGGGTCACGAGAGATGAATAATACTATGCATATCCTCGGGACAAGGATCGCATATTTCCTAGACCCTTCATCTCCTAAACAAGTTCTTTGGATCCGCCATACCAATTTCCAACCATAGTTTGCAACTCATCATCATTATGACTTGCATTAATCAACATCAACTATACGTATCTACAAAAGGGTTATATGATGCCCAAGCCAAGAACTTGTACTGTTGCGGGTTTTTTTTTTTTTTTTTTTTTTTTGGGGGGGGGGGGGGGGGGGGTGGGGGTTATGCTTGGTTTTTCAGTCTGTCCAAGTGAGCACAATGTGTAGTGATCCAAGATGAGTATCGTACACTCCACTCTGGATGTCCTATACAACAAAACTCTCATGCATCAGAAAAAATCCATCCCGTAAATCAGTGAGCAAAAAATAGATGGTTAAGATTAAAAAAAAAAAAAAAGAAGCATCACTCCACATTCAACCCGCCAAAAAGGGCCAAATATTCAATTGCTAGGGACTTCCAACTGGGGATATTTTTGTGCATTGGCCATCCACAGTGAGACCCATCATATCAATGGTTCAGATTGCCGAACTATGGGCCCCACAGTATACAACACCTAATCTACAAACAGAAGGCTAAAATTGCCATTGATTTTGTGATCAGCTCAAGAAATAAAGCTGTTTGATTCTTGATATATAATTACAACCTTCTTCGAAAATAATTTGATAAAATCCAATATCTGAATTAACAGAAGCTGAAATCGAGAAAAGCAAGAAAACAGAGCGGAAATTCAAAGGAGTGAATAGAATTGAACCTTTTTGGGAGCCCTAAGTTGGGTCTTGCGCTTTCTCTTGTTACTCTTACTCTTTCTTTCTCCAAATTCCTCTCCGTCGTCGTCTTCCGTCTCTTCTTCTTCTTCGCCGTAGCTCTTGCCGTCTTCGTCTTCTTGCGATCCGCAAGGGAAAAGCGTCGATTGCACGAACCGACGCCGAGTCTTCCTTTCCGTCCGCCGGAGGCCGTCGCCAGCATTATCGACCGTCTTTCCGTCGGGCGATCTCTCCATGAGTTGAACGGACAGAGCCCCAGATAGGGCAGGAGACAGAGAAGAAGAGGGAAACAGAATTCCCGCCCGAATCCGGAAAAGAGGCTAGTGATCTCTCTTTATATATAGGACGCGTGTTGCGTACTGAGTAACTCAGTACGCTTTTAGTGTACTGGGTAAACTCTGTGGGGCCCACCATGATGAATGTATCTTATCCATGCCGTCCATTCGTTTTACCAGCTTATTTTAGGGCAATAACCCAAACTTGAAGCACATCAAGTAGACGACACCAAAGGAAAGAGTGTGAATTGAACGCCTACCGTTGAAAATTCATTGGGGCCACAGAGGTTTTGGATCACGCTGATTTTTGTGTTTTCAGACGTGTGACCCATCACTGTGGGCCCTGGAAACGTTTCAACGGTGCACGTCATTATACCTACTGTTTCATGTGGTATGGTCCACTTGAGCTTCCGACATACTTCAATTTTAGGCTCATGCCCTGAAATTGGCTGGTAATACGAATGGCCGGCGTGGATAAGACACATATCAGGTCATAGAGTGGGGGCGGCTTCGGTGGATCCATGACCGTGGCGTCCACTGCGTGATGTGTGTGTCTTACATCCACGCCGTCCATCCATTTGAAAACTCATTTTAGAGCATGATCTAAAAAAAGAAGCACGTCCAAATCTCAGGTGGACCATAATACAGTAAATAGTAGTACTCAACCATTGAAATCTTCTGGTGGGCCACAGAAGTTTTGGATCAAACTGATATTTTTGTGGTCCCTTCATCCAGGTCTTTGTGGACTTGTCAAGAGGTTGGATGGAAAATAAACATTTCAGTGGCCCCCATGAATTTTTTAACGGTGGGGATTCAGTCACTACTGTTTCATGTGATATGTCCACCTAAGATTTGGATCTGCTTCATTTTTGGTCTCATGCCCTAAAATGAACATTCAAAATGTATGGACGGTGTAGATGTAAGACACATACATCACAGTGGCCCCACAGTTGGGAATCCACACAAACCGCGCCCCCATAGAGTTCAGTCGGTGGGCTACTGAGGACGCAATCCGCGCCCCTATGCATAGGTTTGCTAGAATACGTCACGACGTACTGGAATAGTATACGTTGGAACTTAATTAGCCATTGGATAGAGGTCCTCTGAGCAACCCGAACCGTTTACATGATAGGCCTCACCATGGATGGGTGATGCAGAAAAGTTAAGCGCTGAGATTAAAATATTTTTACTGCTTAACGACACCGTCCATATTCAAGTGGAAAGCACTAAGCGGGCCACTGTGTGATACTCAAAACTTTTGGGTTCGATATGGTTAACCCAAGCAGGTATCTTGGCCTTGACCTGGCTTACTCAAGCGAGACTAGTCCAATATTGCGGGGAGAATGCTGGTCAGGATCTTTTAAGCATGATTTTACATTTACTGTTTTTACATGCGGGAGCGAACTAGGATCCCTGGGGTTTACAGTGATCTATGTGCCTTAAATGCTCACTGTCCAACCATTTTGAAAGCTCATTTTAGGGCATGATCCTAAAAATGAAGCTGACTCAAATCTTGGGTGGAACACACCATAGAAAATAGTGGTGATTGAACCTCACCTTAGAAACTTCATGGATTCCACTGAATGTTTGTTCCATATAACCTGTTGATAAGGTCATAAACATGTAGATGTAGAGACCACGCAAATATTATCTTGATCCAAAGCTTTTGCAGCCGTTAAGAGGTTTTTAATGGTCAATCACCCCTATTTCGTGTACTATGGTCCATTTGAGATTTGGAGCTGCTTTTTTTTCATCAAACCTTAAAATGAGCTTTCAATATGGATGGATGGCATGGATGTAGTCGCATACATCACAGTAGGCCCCATAGTCAAGGGTCTCAGGGTCTCACCTGATTTGCTCTGTTTACAAACACACCCAATGGGCACTTGAACCCACAGCATGTTGAGCCATGCATTGAGAATTAGCATGATTTTATATTGTTCCTAGGGGCAACAAAGTACAGTGATTGGCAATGTCTGCACTTGATTGTTGATATTCGTATTTTATTTATCAACGATAAAATTATAATAATGAGTTTTTTCATTACCTTAATATAAAATTGTTATATCTATACACTGATGTTGTTGGTCAGTTTTAAGATTTCTACAATAATACTATGAAAAAAGTATAAGATTATAAAATTCTTTACCTATTTCTTAAAAACATTTATACTTAATTGAAAATTTTATTATTTAGTTTAGCTATGGTAAAAGCATAATAATAATACTTCTCGTTTTACAATACTATGGTAATTGACCATCCCAACAAGCCATAAAACAAAAGGGCATGTCTACTAGTTACAAGATATGTATATAAAACTATGGATGAGCATAGGTTATACACAAGTGTCCGTTGAGGTCTATAACCTCCTTTGTATATTATTGTCATTTTCATTAATGCAATATATATACAATTATATTTTCCCAATGTAGTTTCTCCTGGCAATAGTTGTACCTCTAATTCATTAGTAGAGCTATATATATATATATATATATATATATATATATATATATATATAGAGAGAGAGAGAGAGAGAGAGAGAGAGAGAGAGACTTATCTATAATCTATAAAGTTACATAGTTGTGTGTGTGTGTGTTATATAGTGTAATAACAACTAATCAATAAAATGGATGTTAATACAAAATATACACCATGCCACACAAAACTTGGGTGTTTTACTCGCCAAGTTCACCCAAATGGTGTACAAGACTCCTGTTATAGTCACGTTCGGCAACATTCATTCATATATGTCATGCATGTCCTGCATAACTGAATCATTGTTGCTAGGTTGCATTCTTATGAAAATCTCATATGAAAAAGATGCAAATGCTAAAACGAATGTTTAGGTGTTGTCATCCACTAGTCACATCATTTAACACATCTTGTAATTATGGGTTGGACACATTGTTTTCCAGAAGTAGACCACATTGGTTGTGGTAGGATTTAATTGGGTCATGAGAGGGTTATGCAAATGCATGTTTGAGAGTAATAACTTACAAAGCATATTTAAAAGTTATTCAATCAAGTATGTACAAAGCCTCTCAATCAAGCTCCATTTCAGACAACAGCATGTGACCCAATCAAATCCTACCTTATTGGGTCACCATGCGTAACCTTGATCCAAAGATGTCGGGTGAAATGGAAGCATTATGTACTTTTCACTTCCAACCATCCAATTAATTTCCATCGATATGATAGCGAGATCATGAAATAAACACGATATTGATATGTGGCACATCCTATCCAAGATCTAGAATTTAGATATTTTATTGGAATTACTTGTGCCACATATGCAAATTCAAAAGTACTTAAATGGCAAAAGTGTATAATTACATATCACAATTTTACCGGGGCATTAAAGTTTTCCTCGTGATATGTACAAAGAGGCAGTGTCAGTTTCTTAAATCCCTCCGTCCCATGCTGGTGGGCCACATGCATGCAGAAATCCCAACTGCATGTTTGGTAATTCGGTAAAAATGTTCTTATTAGAGAGCCTTCAAACATGTGCGCGGTTTGGGTGCTTGGACCGGTTGGGCGACCAGTCTGGCTATGTAATCCAGATGCACGTGGAGGCCCCCTGGACAGAATTTGTGTTGCCCTAGACCGATCGGCAGACCGGTCTGCAGGGGGCTCCGACCGGTCTGTGGCGAGGCAACGTTGGGCGTGTTCTCCTCTGGACTATTTTGTGCGCTAGTCGACCGGTTAGCTGTGCGCACGGTTTTCTTGCGCAGCACACAATAATGCGTAAGATGTTACTAATTTCGGACTTTTGCGTATATAAGCAAGTTGTAATCGTGGTTAGCATGAATCCCAAGGTGTCTAAGGTTTCCTAATCGTGTTAGGAATAGGGGAGAGAGTTGTGTGGGAGAGAGCTTGGGGTTTTCTTTGTTTATTCCTTGTTTGTGGGTTGTCAATCTCTACAATCTTCTGTTTATTCATAGTGGATTGCTTTGTGCCGTGGTTTTTTACCCATTGAGGGGTTTCTCTACGTAAATTCGAATTCTCTTGTGGTGAATGTTTGTGTGTGGTTTGATTTCATATTGTTTCTCGTTTGATCTTGCATTACTCTGCGCGTTCGGCTTCCACTTTCATTCCCGGTTTTCTAAAAAAGTAGTATCAAGGCTATCGTTGAGGTGGAGTAGAATTCGGATCTGAAACGAGAAGATGGGATCAAGCACAAGGTTCGACGTTGAGAAGTTCTCCGGAAAAAATAACTTTAAGCTATGAAAGGTGAGTGTTGAATCCTTCTTAGTTTAGCAAGGGCTTGATGAAGCTCTTGGAAAGCGAGCCGAGGCTATGAAAGATGATGAGTGAATGAGGCTCGACAAGAAGGCCAGAACCTCAATCCTGTTAAACCTTACGGATGATGTTCTCTATCATGTCATGAAGGAGAATACTGCGGCTGAGACGATGGCGAAGCTATAAAAGGTTTATGCCAATAAGTCTCCAGAGAATGGCATGTACGTGTTGATGCAGTTGTTCACCTTGAGGATGACTGAGGGAACGGAAATGGAGGACCACTTGAGCACGTTCAATGGATTTGTTTGCAAGTTGGTGGAGATCGATGAACCGATGAATGATGAATATCAAGCTTGCATCCTGTTGAATTATCTTCCAGATGCATATGAGTCGTTAACGGACTCTGTGTGCGCAAGGAGGGAAACCATAAACGTCGAGACCGTTATCTCAGCCCTCCAGTCGAAGGTGATGAGAAAGAAAAGCGATCACGTGCCTTCCCCTTATTCCTCATAGGCACTAGTTATGAGAGGAAGAAGTTCCAAGCATGAAAAATAATCGAAATCGAGATCTAAGGCCAAGAGCAAAGAGAAGACTAAAGTGAAGTGTTGGAATTATGGTCAGGAGGGCCACATGAGAGGGGATTGTCAGAATCCCGGGTTGAAGCAAGAGAGGTATAGAATTCTTCTGGAAAGGAAGCCTAATACCGTAAAAGACAGTGACGATCTCTGTGAAGTCCTAACTATATCTGGCAAGGGATCTCACGGTAGTGAGTAAATCCTAAATTCAGGGGCTTCATGTCACGTTTGTCCTGACCGAAGTTCATTCACGACATACAGGGAGTATGGTGGTGAATCAGTGTTTGTGGGCGATGGTTACACTCATAAGGTTATAATTATTGGTACAGTACGCATCAGGATGTTCGATGGGATCGAACGAGTCCTAGAAGATGTGAAGCATGTTCCCAGGATGAAGATGAATGTGATTTCTCTTGGTACACTCGAGGCGAAAAGGTGCGTGTTTATCAGTCGCGATCGTTGTTGTGAAGTGTTGAAAGGGGCACTCGTGTGTATGAAAGCATGAAGGTGTGGCCAGTATTTATATGTTGATCGGGAGCACAATTCACGGTGGAGCTGCGGGATCGGCAGTAAGATCCATAATTGCTCGTATGTGGCAAGTGCCCAAGGGCCACATGAGAAAAGCGGAAAAAGGCATGAATGTGCAAGGTTAAAGTCGACGATGGCACGAGAAGCGGTGGAGTTATCATTGAAGATGAGATGACGTTGCAAAGATGTATTGATTCAACGTTTGAAACCTCAGTGGAGATTGTTGGAGAGCCTTCAAACATGTGCGCGGCTTGGGTGCTCAGACCGGTCGGGCGATCGGTCTAACTGTGTAACCCAGATGCACGTGGAGGCCCCCTAGACAGAATTTGTGTTGCCCTAGATGGTCGGCCAACCGGTCTGCAGGGGGCTCTGATCGGTCAGGCGATCGGTCGGTGGTGAGGCAGCATCGGGCGTGTTCTTCTCTTGACTGTTTTGTATGCCTGGCCGACCAGTCGGTTGTGCGCGCAACTTTCTTGCGCAGCACGCAGTAGTACGTAAGATGTTGCTAATTTCGGACTTTTGCGTATATAAGCAAGTTGTAATCGTGGTTAGCATGAATCTTAAGGTGTCTAAGGTTTCCTAATCATGTTAGGATACTTATAGGCTGTCAATCTCTGTAATCTTATGTTTATTCATAGTGGATCGCTTCGTGCCGTGGTTTTTTGCCCATTGAGGGGTTTTTCCACGAAAATTCGGATTCTCTTGTGGTGAATGTGTGTGTGCGGTTTGATTTCATATTATTTTTCGTTTGATCTTGCATTACTCTACACGTTCGGCTTCCGCTTCTGCTTCCGCCGCCGATTTTCCCAACAGATCTCACCATGAAATCAAGTAATTTACTTCAACTTCTTCTTCTTCTTCTTCTTCTTCTTTTTTTTTTTTTTGGGGGGGGGGGGGGGGGGGGGGGGGCAGTATTGAAACAAGGTTATTCTCACTCACCACTTGGGAGTCCATGCACACACCCCACTGATTTACTTCACACTGCAATGGAATAACTCAAGTATGTTGCCCTCATCCATTCATTTATTTTGCAAAGTCTATTGAAACAAGGTTATTCTCACTCACCACTTGGGAGTCCATGCACACACCCCACTGATTTACTTCACACTGCGATGGAATAACTCAAGTATGTTGCCCTCATCCATTCATTTATTTTGCAAAGTCCTGGACCATCTAATGAGTGGGCTCGCGTGTGAAACTTCCCCCAAAATATGAACAGTGAACCTTGCATGATTAATGGTTCAGATCTTGCTCCTAAATGACTTGAAAGGGATTATGGATAAAAGCCTCAACCTGTGCATGACAAGGCCTCCATGCACTCATGGCAATGGTTTGTGCACAATTTTTATTTAAACTTTGATGGGTGCATTAAAATAATTATTATTAATTTAAACTTAGGCACAACAGTATGCTTATTAGGGTTGTTTGGCAGTGACTGTTTTTTAAATTTAACGAAATTTGAAACTTGTGGAATTGAGTGGATTTTACAAGTTAGCTTTGAGGTGGAAATGCAAAAAGAGTTATTTCAAAAGATTCAATGGGAGTCAAAATTCAAATCCATTAAAATCCATGCCACCAAACGACTAAAATTTGAAATTCCGCAGAATCCATGCTGCCAAACAAGCCCTACATCTATAAAGGCAGTCTTACGATAAGCATGATGTCATGCACGCAGACTGCATCTTCTATCTACTACTAGCCACCAAACTCGTTACAATAATACGTTAGGAATTTCCCATAAGCCACCTCTGTTTTGGTCTGTAAATTGAAAAACTGTTATTTTTTAAATTATTTCTTCAAAACATCCTTTAGTTTGCATTGTTAGCCCCAAAACTGCTCGCCATGAGTCTGCTGTAAAGTATTTTGGTATTGATGAAATTAGCCTTCTCATCTTTTAAGTGGTAACTTTTCTTTTAGGTACCTTTAAAAGTAAAGAAATGAGGCCGCGCTGGCTTTTGTGATCCTTGTCACAACTTTAACACAATTACTATTTTTATCATCTCATTTTAGAGTATGGGCCTAAAATTCAGGCGGATCCAATGTACATATGGGTCCCACAACAGGAAAAGCAGGTATTTGTTTACCACGACTGAAACTATCAATGGTCAATTTTTAATGCTTTCGGGCCATTTAAACTGTTGAAATTTCATTCCCAACCGTTAAGAATGTCATTTCCAGTGGTTTGAACATAATAGCTGATTCTTGCACTTGATCAAATTTTTTTGTGGCACCGAAAGGCTTGAAAGGCCTAGGGTCCAATATACATTGTCATCTGACGTGTAGTCGACCTAAGCTTTGGATTTTGATCAAGTTTTTACCAAGCCCTAAAATCATATGAGGATAATGATGGACAATTTAAATCTTTTGCAAAGAACACGAGGCAAGACTATCTCACGCCCATATCCGGCTCTCTGAGACGTTTACATGCAACCATTAACTTTGGTGGGGCCCATCTTTTCCATGGTTTTCGTAAATCCGAACCATTTACCATTTTCACCATCTCATTATAGGGCATGGGCCCAAACCTAAGTAGGTTCAATGTAAAGGTGGGTGGTGGGTTCCACGATGTGGGTACACGGCTTGTTGAGAATATCAATGGTCTAATTTTAGTATTTTTAGGCTATCCAAACCATTAAAATGATATTTCTAACCGTTCAAAATGTCATTTCTAGTTGGTTGGCTAAATGTAGCTAGTGGTGTTTGCCCCTTATCTAAATTTTTTATGGGTGTCCTGTGACAATTTGAAGGGCCTGAGTTTTTATTTATTTATTTATTTGAAGTTAGTCATGCAACGCACCCACCCTGTTAGGTGGGCAACTCACCCACATTGTTAGTCACATGATGCACCCACCCACCAGTGGGGTTAGAGCGTCTCCTTAGCACTTGACCTGATACCTGCTGTTGAAACACTTAGGCGTCTTCCAACTGGGCTAACAGGCGAGACACAATGTGGGCACTTACCTGTCAAGTGGCTCCCCTTAGCTTTGCATTTGGATCAATTTTTGGGCCAAACCCTAAAGTCATATAAGGAAATGATGGACAACTCAACTTTTTTCTTAAAGCACACAATGAGCTCACAGCTAAGAACACATTTATTAGGACACCGTGAAAGAGATGATCTTCTTGAGGCAATTTTAATTTTGGTGGACCCCACTTTCATACTTATTGCAAATTTGAATTATCCACCGTTTCCGTCATCTCATTTTAGGGTGTGGGCCTAAAATCCAGGCCGATCCACACACAAAGGTGGGCCCCACAGCAAGAAAAAGTAGGTCTGTAGCTTACCACTATTAAAACTATTAATGGTCCAGTTTTGATATCTTTAGGCCATTTAGACTGTTGAAATGATATTCTCAACCATTCATAATTTCATTCGCAATGGGCTAAATTTAACCGCCGATTTTGTCCCTGATCTAAAATTTTGGCGTGCCATGATGGTTTGAAAGGCTTGGGTACAATATGCACTGTTACTTGCCGGGTGCCCTATTTAAGCTTCGAAGATGGATCATTTTTGGGCTAAACTATTAAATTCATATGAAGAAGATGGTGGACGGCTCAGATGTTTTGAAAAGAACACAGTGGGCCCAATGATCACGTCCTCCCCACTAAATCGACCATATACTATGGACCATGTTATAATTGCACCTCCTAGTCCACTTATGCCATGTGTGTGACAACAAGTAGCTTACCCAACATGACACACACACACTGAGGACAACAAATGCGTTTAAAATCCTATGCAAGCAAGTTAAAATGGACATTGGACATAAAACAAGATAAAAATATAGTTATTCACATGTAAAGAGGGCAAAATTTGTCATTTTTCTATTTAACAAAATCTTTTTGTCAGTTACAATATGTTTAGGCATTAAAAGGCCAGTATAAGTAAATAATAAGTGGTTTTAGAGAAATAGTTTAGGGGTTTGTTTGATTTTTCAATTCTTAGGACAAAATCCCCTCGAATCCATCCATTACTGGAGGCAGAAGCTGCTATCCTTAATGCCCTGACTGACAAAGTCCCCTTGATTCCAGCTTCGAAGGTCTTGTCTCCCGCCTGTAGCTAGTGAAAATCCCCTTAATGCCTTAACTGACAAAATCCATCCATTACCGTGTAGCTAGTGTCCCCTGAAGAACAAAATCCCCTCGAATCCATCCATTACCGGAGGCGGAAGCTGCTATCCTTAATGCCTTGACTGACAAAAACTCCCCTTGATCCCAGCTTCAAAGGTCTTGTCTCCCGCCTCGCCATTGGTTTACCCTGTTTTGATCCCTCCAATCAAATGTATTCCGAAAAGGAGAGAAGAAAGGATAATCGATCTCCTGACTGGCCAATGCATTCAATCGAAAGTATTCCCGTGCTATCATATGCACGGATAGTAGTCTCACCCCACCTCTCGTTTGAGTGACTCGTCCAGCCGAAGAAAAAGATGTTTGGAGTCAATGCCCAACTTCTTCTTCCCTAAAGGAAAACACACGCAACTAAGAGCCGGAGTTACAGTCTCGAAAGAGACCTCCCTCACTGGCTTCCTTACAACTGGAAGAACTGGACACGGAAGTGCCTATTCCGTACGCAGAGAAAACTGTACCCTGACATCACAGTTAACCAACATAACAGCAATAACCACTAGAAGGCAAGGAAACCCGACAACCAACTAGCCCGAGACTTCAGACTACACTAGAAGACCATGGGTAAGACTCATAACCGATACTGCCTCTCCATACCCAAGCCGAAGGCGCTTCAAGACTGTTAAAGCGATGGCACCTCCCTCACTGGCTTGACCGAACAAGTCAAGTCCGCTACTCACAGTATCTTCATTGACTGGAATCGCTTTACCAGTTCTACTGCCTTGTACAAGCTACTACTTTGAGATTCTCGGCTCCTCTGCGCATTCTCAAACCTTCACTGACATCTTCCTACGGGGTTGGTGATATAAAACAAGCATGTTTTTCTGACGACCAACCACTCCGCACACTTTCAAGTGTCTATCTCTCAACTAGTCACCAAATAACCCCAAAACGGGATTCCAACCGAAAACCATATAGGCAACGGACAGGTCTGTGGTGCGTACGGAATGAAATTGGAGGATGATCCTCATTCGGACATACTTGGAAAGGGACACAAACCCTTCCGTTCAACATACTAAATACAAGTCAGGGCTTCTTCCTTACCAACAACAAAGTCAGGATGACAAGAGTGCCTGCCAAAGCTTCAAACCAATATCCAAATAAGTGGAATACGACCACTATGACCACGTAGCGAAACGTAGCGTGATCAGACAAGCCTTTCACACTGGTTATACAGTAATATAATTGTATTAATATGAATCTACTAATGTTTCTATAGAAGTTGCTAACTCGAAATCCAATTCAATTATGAAAGATTTCGTTGCAATCAATAGAGTAATAATAAGTCATACAATTCTTTCTAACTATCAATTATTTAGCCTTGGCTTTCAAGCAAGCGAGTGTAGGATGCGGAACTAATCGAACTACTTGGGCAGCGAGTTCAGTTTACGGAGCAAGCTTAGCCTAGCGAGTAGTTCAATGACTTCATTCCTTCCCTCCCACCCCCCAAAAAAAAGCGAGTGAGCCCTGCCGGGAAGGCGTATAATTAGGTGCCTCCACCGTTTGGTATGAATGAGAATCAGATCGTTACCCCACCTCGCCTCGACCCGGGCCCCGGCTTCGCCCGAAGCGTGCTACGGAACGTGTCAGTCAAGTTCAGTCAGCGCATAAATAGTCAACGAGTATAGTTGACTAGTAGTACCATTAGCCTAAACACTCTGTATCCTTCGCGGCCGCCAATAGTTTTAATTCCTTCGCTATTGGAACTGTGACTCCCGCTTCGTAAACTATGCTCGCTGCCTCTCGGGTCTCGTCTCAAGCTGTGGTATAGATGGACTCGCTGCCTCCCGCTCCGTGTAGCTATAAATGGGTACTTATTATTGTACCAATTTGAAAATCTTGTAAGGTTTTTGCTCTGAAGACCTGTCCGAAAGAATGGATTTGAATTTGTGATCCCTATTGTGATCCACATGATATATCTATTTTGTCTATTCGTTTTATAAGAATATTTTGAGACACAAGCCAAAAAATGATGCAGATCAGACACTCAAGTAGCCCACACCATAGAAAACAATGTCATAAATTCAGGCAACTTGAGCTTTAGATTTGTCTCATTTTTTGAATTATGCCATAAATTCAGGCTGCATGATGAATGGATGGTGTGGATAAGAGGCATGCATCACAATGGCCCCACAAATATTTTGCTAACTTTTTTCGATTTTGTGCCAAAAAAGCAGGCAGGCAAATCAAGCATAGGTAAAGATGTGGTGAATACTTGAGGTTGAGGAAGTAATTATTACCCATTTGCATAGTAATTACTGATGAAGTGGAAAATCAAATAAGCCGTAGAAGTAAATCTATAGACCAAAGCAGAGGCGGCTTACAAGAAAAATCCTAACATGTTTTCTTTAACGCCCATTTCCATGACCATGTCATAACGCCTGCATTAATAATATATTCATCAAAGGTTCTTCCATGATTCTTTTTCTTGTGCATGATGCATTGTTTTCTATTTATTTTTGTTATTTTAAGATAATTTGATTGTATGGTGAATTAATTAGGCTTTGGAACAATTTGAGAAACAAGGTATATCATTCTACTCGTTCAATGTGTCACGCACGTGCCCTGCTTCTATCCATGTTGTGTGCCACGAGCTAGATGAGTCGTCTGCAAAACGATGATGACCCACGCAAGCAACGGGTGGAATTCCCCGTCGGATCACTTGAAATATCCATAGTACTCATGACAAGAACGCTGGACAATTGGCCGTTAAAAGCACTGCATCTAGTCATCCATCTTGTTTGGACTTTTCAAGTCTGCGATACATACTACGGTTAGTCACTGCACATAGACTGAATCTTATTGCCCACAGGAGCGTAGAGTGGGAGCGGATTAGGTGTGGCCCTTACAATGGGGCCCACCTTGATGTGTGTATTCTATATCCATGCCATCCATCCATTTTGCAGGATCATTTTCGGGCATGAGCCAAAAAATAAAGCAAATCCAACTCTTAGGTGGACCATACCAAAGGAAACAGTGGTGATTAACCATTAATGGACCACAAAGTTTTGGATCCAGCTGATATCTGTTTTTTTTTTTCTTCCTTCGTTGAGGTTAATGTGACCTTATCAACAGTTTGAATGGAAAATAAACACATGGAAGCATTACAGTGGGCCTTAGGAGCTTTTTACGGTGGGTGCTCAATCACCACTGTTTCCTATAGTATGGTCCACTGAAATTTGCATCCCAAGAATGATCTTACAAACCGTTGGATGATGTGGATATAGAATATATACATCAAGGTGGGCCCCAAAGTAAAGGCCACATCTAGTACGCTCCCGTTTAGAGTAGCGACCATGTGTAATAGCAGCGAGAGTTTGTTAAGTTTGGGTACCTTGTTTTGCATACAAGCCTATGCGGTTGTTGTTCTGATTGTTTTTTTTTTTTTTTAGCACATATAACCTCTCACCCAGGCACCCACACACAACACAATGGGTACTTGAACCAATGACCTTGGTGTTTGTTGTGAGAAGAATACGAGCTGACCTCGGCACCCTCACGAAAAGAATACGAGCTGACTGGAGGATGGATCCGGTTCAGCTCGCTCGGCTCGAAGGCGATCTAATGACAGACTGAATAACTCAAATACAGGTCGTCATGTCTGACCGACCCGATCTAAGGGAGAGGTAGTCCTAGAGAACGACCTCGCCAGGTCGGTCGCTTTGCGACCTGATTCTGTTACCGTAATTCTCTAAGTTTGCGCGCGATAAGGGGAAAGAATTCCTGGAGATCTCTAACCAACCCGTCGAAAGATCCTCGAAGATCACAGGACAGCTCCGGAAATCTCAGAGATCCGAGATTTCCTCTACAGACATCGCGGCAACAATCAATGAACGCAACTCCACGACCTAAGTCTATAAATTGAGGCATTCTCTCTACTATTGAGGTACGACACAAAAACTGATCAAAAGATAGATATTCAATCTTTCAAGATCTCACTGACTTAAGCATCGGAGGGCTAACGGCTGGACCCTAGCCACCCCTCTTAGCTTTCCTTTGTGTTCTACAGGATCCAACCTACCTTGAGGAAGAAGACCAGCACCTTCATCCTCATCTGTTGACGAATTTCCAGCATCAACAGATTGGCGCCGTCTGTGGGAAACACCTTCTTCCTTTAGGAAGTCCGTGTTCTCACCCAATCGTCTAAGACAATCTCAACTTCATCCTTCCTTTTCACTATGGTTGGAAAAAGAAAGTACAAAGGGAAAAGCGCCCGCAATCGACGGACCCTCAGACGATCAGATATCGAAAAATGAAGGATCGTTTTCCCGAAATTCCCGCTATCCAGCTTGGTGGGAACTCTCCTCTTTATGCTCAGCAGGGGGGACAACAGAGACCTCGTAACCGAGGAGTCAGGTTGTCTCTTCTCGAAGAGCAGGTAGGAGGAGTAAATCAGAAACTGGGGGGAGTCGACGAACGATTGGGCTATGTAGACCAGCGACTGGACGAAATTAAAGCCCTGCTAACTGGCCTAGCCCATCCAACCGTGTTGAACGGTAGAGACCGTGAGGGGCCTCGGCATGCCCATTCTCAGCCTTAGCAAACCCTGCACTCCCACCAGACTCGGCCGTCGCAGCGTCCTCAACATCCCACTCCGATAGAAGAAAATGAGGTCGCCAGTCGAGCAACCGAGATCAGATCTCGGCCAACGACAAGTTTGCCCGCCACCGACCTGCGACACCGGCTCAAGGAACGGAGAACAGCTCGTCTCGCGCACGAACGAGCTGATCATGAAGCCAGCAACCGGGTTGACGACAACTTAGGCCCACTGGAGGCCGAACTGAGGGAACTGCGAGAACAAATGGGCGATATTCAGAGAGCACAGCGAGCCCGAGCTCCGATCGTCGTAGATGCACTGGTCGACTCGTCTGAGTCACCATTCACCGACGAGATCCGTGAAGAACCCCTTCCCAAAGGGTTTAAAGTTCCCCAGTTGAAGCAGTATTTTGGAATAAGAGATCCGGTGGAACACTTAGAAAACTTCAAAGTCCGCATGGATCTCCTCGGAGCCAACGGACATATCATGTGCAAGGCCTTTCTGTTGTCCTTAACAAGCTCGGCATGGACTTGGTTTCGCAACCTAAAACCCCGCACAATCAGTTCATTCTCTCAACTAAGCCAAGCCTTCGCTACTCAGTTCATCGGGAGCACCGACCCTAGTAAGCATTCAACTCATCTCGCTGCGATCAAGCAAAAGGAAGATGAGTCCCTGAAAGATTACCTCGCACGCTTCAATTCCGAGGCTGTTCAAATTGAAAATCTCTCGCAAGACGTACTGTTACACACCATGATCGGAGGACTACGCGACCGAAGATTTCTTTGGTCTGTTGGGGAGGAGCCACCCCAGTCAGTGGCAGAGTTGTTGGATCGAGCTGCTAAACACATCAACGCCGAAGAACTGGTTAATGCTCACCGACCAACGACCAGGA
Organism: Liriodendron chinense; assembly: GCA_003013855.2. NCBI lineage: Eukaryota > Viridiplantae > Streptophyta > Magnoliopsida > Magnoliales > Magnoliaceae > Liriodendron > Liriodendron chinense. The sequence goes on from ML058513.1 coordinate 11,936,380, forward strand.
ATAAAGATCGTCAGGATAGCAGCAGCTCGAAGAAACACAGGTCGGAACGGAAGTCGGAGAGGAGATCACCGACCCAGGGCGGAACTGCCCACGGAGCGAAACTACCTGCTCCACGGTTCAAAAAATACACGCCGCTCAACAAAACCATCGAGCAAGTGTATCTGGCAGAGAAAGGCAGATACAACTTCGAACGACCCGCGAAGATAAAAACCGACCCCAATAGAAGGTCGAAATCAAGGTACTGTTTGTACCACAAAGATCACGGTCACAACACCATGGATTGCTTTGACTTGAAGCGACAGATAGAAGCCCTCATCCAGCAAGGCTTCTTGAAAGACTATATCGCTCAGCGTTCGGACGAGCGAAGGGACGAAGGTCAGGTCACTGACTTAACAGAGGAACAAAGCAACAACCCTGTGGAAGAAATCCACATGATCTTCGGGAGGGCCAACCACTGGAGATACCGGGAACTCCCGCAAAAACTACGTGCGACAAGGAAGGACATCCTTACCGAGATCTTCTGTTAACATCACCAGCCGACCTGCAAAGGTCGCAAAGGTAACCTCACAAACAATAACTTTTACAGAAGAGGACGCTCGAGGGGTCGTACATCCACATGACGACTCCCTTGTCGTTGCGATGGATAAAAGACTCCACAGGATGATGGTCGACACGGGCAGTTCGGCTGATATCCTGTACGCTTCGGCGTTTGAAAAAATGAAGATCGACCGATCCCGACTGAGACCGGTTAAGACAGCGTTGACCGGGTTCACAGGGGACAGCATCATGCCCGAGGGGGAGATAACTCTGCCAGTTACCGCCGGAGAAGAACCAAACCAGAAGATGATTATGGTTGATTTCATCATCGTAAATACCCCCTCTGCCTATAACGCCATTATCGGCCGCCCTATCCTGCGAGCTCTCAAAGCTGCCGTTTCCATCTATCACCTTGCAATGAAGTTCGAAACCGACGAAGGAATCGGCGTAGTCAGGGGAGATCAGCAGGAAGCCCGTCGTTGCTACGAGCTTTCCCGACGAGGAAAGAATAAAAGCACAGTATCGACTGTCTCTCACGCGTCCTCCTTGGACCCGAGAGAAGACGAGCAAGAGCAGCGGATCGCCCGCAGAGGAGCTGTTCGATATTCCATTGTCAGATGCCGACCCGACCAGAACTATCAAAATCGGATCAGGTTTAGAGGGCAAAGTGCGGAAGGACCTAATCACCTTCCTGAAGGAGTATGTGGACGTTTTCGCGTGGTCCCATGAAGAGATACCTGGGATTTGCCCAGAAGTGATGGTCCATCGGCTAAACGTTGATCTGACTGTCAAACCGATCCGTCAAAAAAGGCGCTCTTTCAATACAGAAAGGTACATGATCATCGAAGAGGAAGTACAGAAATTGCGCAAGGCGGGATTCATCAAAGAAATATGCTATCCGGAATGGCTTGCAAACGTTGTTCTCGTCAAAAAGAACAATGGGAAATGGAGAGTCTATGTAGACTACACTGACCTGAACAAGGCCTGTCCTAAAGACAGCTTCCCTCTGCCACGTATAAATCAGCTCGTTGACGCAACCGCCGGGCACGAGCTCCTAAGCTTCATGGATGCTTATTCTGGATATAATCAGATCTAAATGCACGCTCCCGACAGGCAAAAGACAGCATTCATTACGGATCGGGGGCTCTATTGTTATAAGGTTATGCCCTTCGGACTGAAAAACGCCTGAGCAACCTACCAACGACTAGTAACTAAGATGTTCGCAGACCAACTCGGTAGAACCATGGAGGTGTACGTGGATGATATGCTCGTAAAAAGCAAAAGATCAGAGGACCATGTCTGCGACCTCCGCACCGCGTTCAAGATATTATGGAAGTATTAAATGAAGCTCAACCCCAGCATGTGCTTTTGGGGTGAGCTCAGGAAAGTTCCTTGGTTTCATAGTAAACCAGCGAGGGATTGAAGCCAACCCTGAAAAAATTCAGGCATTTCTCAACATGAGCTCACCTCGCACGGTGAAGGATATCTAGCGGCTCACAGGAAGGATTGCGGCACTCAATAGATTTGTCTCAAAAGCTACAGATCGATGCCTCCCCTTCTTCAAACAGTTGCGCAAACGCAAGGAAATGACATGGACTCCTGAATGCGAGCAAGCCTTTGTGGAGCTGAAAGCCTACCTCGGCTCTCCGCCGCTGTTGTCTAAACCAACACATAAAGAAGAACTGCTCTTGTACTTGGCAGTCTCACCAGCGGCAGTCAGCTCGGCACTAGTCCGAGATGACAAAGGGACCCAAAGGCCCGTTTACTATGTCAGCAAAGCTCTACTTGATCCCGAAACCCGATATCCGACAATAGAGAAGCTAGCTTTGGCTCTAATCACCTCAGCCCGGAAGTTGAGGCCATACTTTCAGGCACACCCGATAGCCGTGCTAACTAATCAACCATTGCGACAGGTACTGCAGAACTCAGAAATCTCAGGTCATCTTGTCAAATGGGCTGTCGAGCTTGGTGAATTCGATATAAAATATTGACCTCGAGCTGCGATCAAAGGCCAGGCTGTCGCCGATTTCATCGTCGAGTTAACCGTGCCCCTCGAAATCCAAGACAACAGCAGATCCGACCTCACCGGGGGAAAATCCGACCCGTCCTCAGAAAATAACTATGGCACACCGACCTGGTTATTGCACGTTGATGGATCTTCCAATTCACAAGGCTGCGGAGCCGGTCTAGTCTTGACAGCGCCGGACGGGATCCAAATTCAATATGCTCTCCGGTTCGGATTCCGAGCTTCGAACAACGAGGCTGAGTATGAAGCTCTTCTAGCCGGTCTCCGCCTTGCCTCTGAAATAGGGATCCGATCTATAAAGATACATAGTGACTCTCAATTGGTGGTCGGACAAGTGACCGCAGAATACCAGGCGAAAGGAGGAAAAATGTCCGCGTATCTGACAAGAACTCAAGAACTATTGTCACGTTTTGATCAGTATGAAATTGTTCAGATCCCGAGGAGCAAAAATATGAATGCGGATTCTCTCACAAAACTCGCCTCATCAACCAACGACGAACTCGGTAGGATGGTTCTCATCGAGTTCCTCCCTCAACGAAGCGTATCGTCAAACGAATCAACAGAGCTTCTTCCAGTGATGGCTACCCCAGATTGGAGGGACCCTATCATCCGGTTCTTACAATCGGGCGAATTGCCCGACGATAAAAAAGAAGCTCGGCGCATTCGCTATAGATCAGCTCGGTATACTTTGATCGATGGGATTCTCTACAAGAGAGGATTTTCTTTTCCGTGTCTACGTTGTTTGGGAACCGAAGAAGCTGATTACGTGTTACGCGAAATCCACTTCGGCTGTTGCAGGGAATCATTCTGGTGCCCGAGCACTAGCACAAAAGGTAGTCAGACAGGGATATTATTGGCCCACCATCCAACATGACGCCCGGGAAATTGTTAAAAGATGCGATAGGTGCCAACGATTCACCCTCAATTCCTCACCTTCCACCTGAAGAGCTCACTCCCATGTTTGGGCCATGGCCATTCGCTCAATGGGGAGTCGACATCATTGGCCCTCTTCCGACAGGGAAGGGACAGGTGAAATACGCAATCGTAGCCGTCGACTACTTCACGAAGTGGGCAGAGGCAGAACCGCTAGCCACCATTACCGAGAAGAAAACAACAGACTTCATTTGGAAAGCAATTGTGTGCCGATTTGGGATCCCTAATACAATTGTCACTGATAATGGGCGGCAGTTCGACAACGAAAAGTTTCAAAAGTTCTATAAGGATCTGGGCATCAAGAACGTGTACTCTTCTCCCCATCACCCGCAAGCTAACGGTCAGGTCGAAGCAGTTAACAAGATTATAAAAAATCACCTCAAAACAAAGCTCGGAGAGAAGAAAGGTGTTTGGGCTGACGAACTTCCCGAAGTACTTTGGGCCTATCGGACCACGGCTCGGTCCACAACCGGGGAAACGCCTTTCTCTTTAGCTTTCGGAGCAGAAGCCGTCGTCCCAGTAGAAGTCGGGATGCCCACGAGCAGGACGAGCTAACACCGACTTGACCAAAATGAAGAACAACTACGGATAAACCTGGACCTACTCGATGAAGTACGCGAGGCATCCCAAATGTGATTGGCAGCCTATCAGCAACGAGTTAGGCGATACTATAACTCCCGGGTAAAAGAGCGGCGGTTTCGAGCTGGCGACATGGTTCTCAAAAAGGTCAGTACTAAAGACAAAATCGCTGCCTTCAGTCCCAACTGGGAAGGGCTGTATAGGGTACTCAGCTCACGTCGTCCTGGTACTTATTGGCTCGAAGACATGGACGGCAAGCCCCTTTCCCATCCATGGAACGCTGACCACCTGAAGATCTACTATCCATGAACAAGCGGGGTCTCGTATAAAATATGTGTTTCAAGGTGATGATTCAATAAAATTGCTTCAAGCTAAGTGTTGTGAACAGCAGATCGGCCTAGCGGTATTAACGTTTTGAGCTGACTTCCATACTACTATCGAAGCCCTACGACTAAGTCATCTACTCCAATATAATGTTCGAGCTTGTGTTAATGAACTTCGCTGATTACAAGGAATTCCTTAGTCATTTCAAGACTCGTGTATGCGTAAAAGAGAAAGAAATGCTGTGCACACAGTTTGAATAAAGATGCCTCTGAAGGGCTTGCATTGAAGTAAAAAGTTTTTCTTTTACATTATTACATCAAAGAAAAAGAAAAAAAATATATATACAAAGTATTTCAGCCTTCGGCAGCATTAGATGGCCCGGCCGCAGCCCCTTTTGAAGGTCCTTCCCTCACGACTTCGTCCTCGTCTTCATCGTTGTCAACAGGAGTCAGGTCAAGATCGGGGAAGTGTTTGAGAACGAGCCGTCTGCAATCTGGAAGCCATGATTGTACAGCTCCTCAGAAATTGTGTTCAGCCTTTCAAACTTGGCTTCTGCATCTTTTGCATCGACCAGAGCCTTCATCTGGACCTCCTTCAAGAGCCTGGCCAGGTCCACCTTCTCCTCTTCAGCTGTCTTGAGAGCGGCCTCGAGCGACTCGACCTTGTTCCCCTCAGACTGAGCCTTGGCTGAGGTCTCCCTCATCGCCTCCTCTAGAGACTGGACTTGTACTTGAGACACTTCCAGCTCGGACTGAGCCACCTTCAGCTCGGACTGGGCTGTCTGCAGTTTAGCTTGGGCCGTCTGCAGCTCTGTCTGGGCCGTTGCCAGCTCAGACAGTTTCTTCTTCAACTCAGTCTTCATCGCCTCAGTCTTGTTCTTCCAAGAAGAGGCGCCAACCAGAGCTTTTTGCATCTGGTGAGTCCGCTCAGCCATCTTCTGGCGAATCATGATCAACAAAGCCGAGTCCTACAAAAACGAATTACGACGATTAGTAATGCAACAGTGGCATGAATGAAGGAAAAGAAGAAGAGAAAGAGGCATTCAGCTTACCCTGAGACTGCTCTCAATGGCGACTCCGACCATCTGGTTAGGATCTGACGACGCGAGAGAGTTCAGATCCTGAGGGATGCTCTGGTTAACGTCCATATAGGCGTTAACCCCCTCTTTCCAGGTCACAAACTGCTCCGTTACCGGAGGCATGTCGACCTGGTCCTCGCGCTGCTCGGCCCCAAGAGCAACAGCAGGGCGAGTGACCCGGGGAGCCGGAGGAGGGCGCGACGACCCGACCTCAACAGGGGTGCGAGCGGGCCCTGCTGAAGCCGATGCTGTCGGAGTGCCAGACGAGCTGGCACGAGTAGCGGGTCAGCCCGCCGACGGCTCAGTCCGGGAATCCGAGGTATTCGGTACATTGACAACCGAAACCCCGGAAGCGGGAGGCTGGGCAGCCAGAGGTTCATTCCCTGCAGGGGATGAACCCAGAGGCTAACCAGACCCGCATACAAAGGACTGAGGCAACCTTTGTTGCCTCTGAGCCTCCGTGGCCACCCTCTTGCTCGGAGGTTCCACCGAGCTCTCCCCGCGCTCAAGGAGCAGAGCAGGGATTCGGCGGGATTTAGAAACCGCCTTCGGGGCCATGCTTGTCCAAAACACAAAGAAAGGTGTCAGGACGTAATACTTAAAAAATTGACAAGTAAAACATAAATATCTACATTGCTGACCTGATTCGAGGACGGACTCTATGGTGATTAAGCTGCGGAAGTTCCTTTCTACAAGCGGGTACTCCCGTGCAGCTCGGATCTGCCTCTCTTGGACCGCAAATAGTGCTACTCTGATGGCCACCGAGGCTGCATAGACAAGGAAATACACGTCATAATAGGAAAAAGGGGGGATAAATAAAAAGCATTAGAAATTCGAAAAATTTTCTAAGTGCAGCTCGACCATGGCAGAGCAAAATCAGCTCGAACCCTATGCTCCAGAGGGCGAAGCTCATCCGACGAAGCCTCCCAATCCCCCGACGCGAAAAACCATTTCCTCTTCCAAACTCTTGTCGAGGATGGTAAGCCAGTCACTATCGAGCCTCCATGGCCCGGGTGAGAAGAGAGGTAATAAAGACCATGACCTCCCAGAGACTTGAGACTGTACATGGAGAACAGCTCGTTCGAGGTCAGTTTTTTATTTCCTACTCTCTGCCACAAGATGTAGCATCCCACCATACACCTCCAGCCATTAGGTTGGAGCTGGCTCGGTGCGAGGCCCAAGGTGTTAAGGACCTCTCGCACAAAGGGGTGCAGGGGTAACCTGAGCCCGGCCTCTAAATGCATCAGGGAGATAACGGTTTCTCCCCGGCGAGGCCAGCTCGGTCTGTCAGTCCGGGCCGGAATCCTAAGATCAACGGATTCCGGGATCCCATACGTCCTCCTCGCATTGTCCAGTTCTCTCTAGGTAATTTGCGAGATCATGCCATCCAGCTCGAAGGAATCTCCCTGAGCCGTCCCATCCCCAACTCCCGGCTCAGGAACCTCAAATTCCTCTTCATTCACAGGATCGGTTGTCCTGGAATGGGATTCTCTGGGATCCATCTCCTGATGCTCTGATAGAAGTGGGTCCGACTCGGAATCCCCAAACCTCACCATTGGTATGGCATCAGAGTAAGAGGTCTCCGATATTTTTGAAAAATACAAAAAGGGAAGAAGGTCTTCTAAGGGTGAAAGAGCGTACCCTAGGTGATTGGCACACCGGCCGGATGAGAGATGACAGAGAATGGAGAAGGAGAACTTGAGAGGAAAAAGAGAAAGAAAAGCAGAATCAGAGAAGAGAAGAATTTTTCCAAAATCTGCTAACTCTCGAGTTTTATATCCAAAGGATTCTTTGGCATTTAATGCAATGATTCCACATGGCGGCTCTCGGTTGAAGCGTACGAAAAGTAACGCACCACTCCAGACACGTGGCGCCACCCCGTTCGATAATACTCTGTTGGGCGCTGATACGCCTTACGAACGAATGATGACGCCTCGATTATTTGAACGACGCATTAAATGCCGCTTTCCCGCCCGTCGAGATGACGGCGCGACAGCACAACAGCTGTAAAACACTAAGGGTAATCAGATCGACGTATCTTCTTTATCAAGCTACTCCCCGAGACAGACGAGCTAGACTCGGGAGTGGGGGGACTTCTGTTATGAGAAGAATACGAGCTGACCTCGGCACCCTCACGAAAAGAATACGAGCTGACTGGAGGATGGATCCGGTTCAGCTCGCTCGGCTCGAAGCCGATCTGATGACAGACTGAATAACTCAAATACAGGTCGTCATGTTTGACCGACTCGATCTAAGGGAGAGGTAGTCCTCGAGAACGACCTCGCCAGGTCGGTCGCTTTGCGACCTGATTCTGTTACCGTAATTCTCTAAGTTTGCGCGCGATAAGGAGAAAGAAATCTGGGAGATCTCTAACCAACCCGTCGAAAGATTCTCGAAGATCACGGGACAGCTCCGAAAATCTCAAAGATTCGAGATTTCCTCTATAGACATCGCGGCAACAATCAATGAACGCAACTCCACGACCTAAGTCTATAAATTGAGGCATTCTCTCCACTATTGAGGTACGACACAAAAACTGATCAAAAGATAGATATTCAATCTTTCAAGATCTCACTGACTTAAGCATCGAGGGCTAACGGCTGGACCCCAGCCACCCCTCTTAGCTTTCCTTTGTGTTCTACAGGATCCAACCTACCTTGAGGAAGAAGACCAGCACCTTCATCCTCATCTGTTGATGAATTTCCAGCATCAACAGTGTTGAAACTCTTATGACTTATGAGTCTATCACCAAGCCCTGAGTACTCTTGTTAGTCAACCACCAAGCCATGAGTTAGAACCCTGTGGTTGTTGTTTCGAGTTTTATGAGGAGTGTGTTGGTTTCGAGCACTCGGCAAATTACCTGACTTGTGTGTCCATGTGTGCTCATGTGACGTCACGTTGAACACGGTGAAGTTGAGTTTGAGTTCTTCTGCGAGCTTTGGTTTCAAGCACCACGCTATCAAGTGGTCCAAGCATAGGTCCAAAGGGCTTAGTATGTGGTTATCATTTTGCTATTGGATGGTGCTATGTGAGCTTCACCGTGACCAAAAAATTGTTGGGATAGAAGCCGGCAGCGGAAGCGAAAACGCCGAATCACGTGAAGCAATGCGCAATTAAACGAGTACACAAGATGCAATCAATCACACACAAGCACACCACAAGAGACTCCGAATTTTACGTGAAAAAATCCCAAAACGGGTAAAAAACCATGGCACAAAGCGATCCACTATGAATATCAGAAGATTACAGAGATTAACAGCCCGCAAAGCAAGGAAACACAGAAAAAACCCAAGTTTTCTTTCACACACACCTCTCCCATCTTCCTAGTACGAATAGGAAACCTTGGACACCTTAGGATACCTATTTAGGTCGGATTACAATACCTTAAATAGGAAGAAATCCGAAAATAGAAACACCTTGCGCAGTATTACTGGACTACGCAAGAAATCCGTGCGCACAGCCGACCGGTCGGCCTTCACAAAAACAGTCCAGGGAGAGTATTACACGTTCTGCCTCATAGCCGACCGGTCGGAGCCCACTGACGACCGGTCAGCCGACCAGTCTGGGCACCAGGAAACGTCTAGGGGAGATTCTTTACAGCATCTGGGTTACTGCTCACCGGCCGGTCAGAGCACCCATTCGAGCATAATTTAAAGACTCCCCAACAAACTCTACCGAGGCTTCAAACGTCGAATCAACACATCCTTGCAATGTCATCTCATCTTCAATCATAGCTCCACCGCTTCTCGTGCCACTATCGACCCTATCCTTGTAAATTCACGCCCTTTACAACTCTTCTCATGTGGCCTTGGGCACTTGCCACATACGAGCAACCGTGGATCTTGCTGCCGTTCCCGCAGCTCCATCGTGAATTGTGCTCCCGATCAACATGTAAAGATGGCCACACCTCCGTGCCTTCATACACACGAGTGCCCCTTTCATCACTTCACAACAACTATCGCGGCCGATAAACACGCACCCTTTCGCCTCGAGTGCACCAAGAGAAATAACATTCATCTTCATCTTGGAAAGTGCTTCACATCTTCTAGGACTCGTTCGACTCCATCGAACATCCTGATGCGCACAGTACCAACACCCACAACTTTATGACCAACTCCATCGCCCACAAACACCGATTCTCCACCATACTCCCTGTATATCGTGAATGAACTCTGGTCAGGACAAACGTGACATGAAGCCCCTGAATCAAGGATCCACTCACTACCATGAGATCCCTTGCCAGAAACAGTCAGAACTTCAAAAAAATCGCCACCGTCCTCTACGGTATTGGTTCCATCCCCAGAAGAATTTCCATACTTCTCTTGCCTTAACCTGGGATTCTGACAATCTCCTCTCATGTGGCCCTCCTGGCCACAATTCCGACACTTCACCTTAGGCTTACCTTTGCCCTTGGCCCTCGATCCCGATTTCGAATATCCTCCATGCTCAGAACTTCTTCCTACCATAGCCAGTGCCTCTGAGGAATAACGGGAAGCCACGTCACCGCTTTTCTTTCCCATCGCCTTCGACTGGAGGGCTGAGACAACGGTCTCGACGCTTATGGTTTCCCTTCCCGCGTACACAGAGTCCCTAAACGACTCATATGAATCTGGCAGAGCGTTCAACAGGATGCATGCTTGATACTCATCCTTCATCGGCTCATCGATCTCCACCAACTTGCAAACCAGCCTATTGAACGTGCTCAGGTGGTCGTCCACCTCAGTTCTCTCAACCATCCTCAAGGTGAACAACTGCATCAACACGTACATGCGATTCTCTAGAGATTTCTTGGCATAAACCTTCTCTAGCTTCGCCATCGTTTCAGCCGCAGTCTTCTCCTTCATGACATGATAGAGAACATCATTCGTAAGGTTTTACAGGATTGAGGTTCTTGCCTTCATGTCGAGCCTCGTCCACTCATCGTCTTTCATAGCCTCAGGTCGCTTTCCAAGAGCTCCATCAAGCCCTTGCTGAACCAGGAAGGATTCAATCTTCGCCTTCCATAGCTCAAAGTTATTTTTCCCAGAGAACTTCTTTATATCGAACCTTGCGCTCGATCCCATCTTTTCGTCTCAGATTTGAATCTACTTCACCCCAACTTTAGCTCTGATACCACTTGTTGGGATAGAAGCCGGCAGCGGAAGCGAAAATGCCGGAACACGTGAAGCAATGCGCAATCAAACGAGTACACAAGATGCAATCAATCACACACAAGCACACCACAAGAGACTCCGAATTTTACGTGGAAAAACCCCAAAACGGGTAAAAAACCACGGCACAAAGCGATCCACTATGAATATCAGAAGATTACAGAGATTGACAGCCCACAAAGCAAGGAAACACAAAAAAAACCCAAGTTTTTTCTCACACACACCTCTCCCCTCTTCCTAGTACGAATAGGAAACCTTAGACACCTTAGGATACCTCTCTAGGTCGGATTACAATACCTTAAATAGGAAGAAATCCGAAAATAGAAACACCTTGTGCAGTGCTGCGGACTGCGCAAGAAATCCGTGCGCACAGCCGACCGGTCGGCCTTCACAAAAACAGTCCAGGGAGAGTATTACACGTTCTGCCTCACAGCCGACCGGTCGCTCGACCGGTCGGAGCCCACTGACGACCGGTCGGTCGACCAGTGTGGGTACCAGGAAACGTCCAGGGGAGATTCTTTACAGCATCTGGGTTACGCTCACCGGCCGGTCGGAGCACCCATTCGAGCATAGTTTGAAGACTCCCCAATAAAAATGAGACGGATCAAAATCCTAGGTGGACCATACCACAGGAAAGAGTGGAGATTGAACGCCCACCATTAAAAAAAATTCTTGGAGGCCACAAACTTTTGGATCAAGTTGATATTTGTGTTTTCCCTTCATCCAGGTCATGCCTAATCAACAGGTCAGAGGGTGAATAAGCATTGCAGTGGGCCCTATGAAGCTTTTAATGGTGGGAGCTCAATCACCACTGTTTTCCTGTGGTGTGGTCCACCTGAGACTTTGATCTACCTTATATTTGAGCTCATTCCCTGAAATGATTGAAAAAATGGATGAACGGTGTGGATAAAACACACCCACATAGCACCATCTAATAATGATGAAGCGTCAGTACCCAATTCCCATCCACCATCCATCCCGACACGCTTTTAAAAATCAAGCCTACGATACTCTTTTGTTTCTTTTCTTTTCTTTTTAGGTTGGTCGTGGAATATGAATATGTCCTTTTGCCGAAATGGGCTGAGCTCGGAACGACTCCGGAGTCAGCTTACAAACAGCAATAGAACCCATATACGACGTGGACTGTAAATGGGTGTGAGAGGCCAGGCTCAGCAAATGGCTCGAGTATAGTGGAGCTTGGGTCCAAAAACTATTAATGATTGGGCCATGGGCTTATTACAGATCTAAGACTTAAAAATCGTTCTGACATACCATATCAGTCACCGTTAAAACCAATGTGCATTGGTTGTGTTGGCTGACATGTAATGGGATTTTAATTCGAGCAAGTGGAGCCCGTGGCTGGGTGACTCGTAAGATTGAGCCAATAGAGACTCACCTGAGTTGGGGCTAAGTTGGAGGGTGACTCGTGGTGTTGACCTGGATCAGGTCTTACCATGGACAAGCATATTAAACTTGTGTGAGTCTTAAGGCCATGACGGCTGCTGGGTACTTATGAGCTATAGTAAATGGGTCATGGCTAGGCCGGCTCATGATGATCAGTCAAGGCTTGGGCTCTAGTTTAAAAACTGGACCTTTTAGAAACAATACGAGCTCGAAGTCAACGAGGGAGTCTGGGTGAGGGACAGGGGTAACTATACCTATACTTGGTAATGGGTATTGCACCCGGATGCGAATCGACACCATTCTTAGTGGTGGTGGTGTGTTGGCCACTATGGGGTTCACTATAATATATGTGTTTTATATCTGCCAGTCCTGTCCCTCGGAATTGCCAGCTTATTTAGGGCATGGACAAAAAAATGAAGAAGATTGAAAGCTCGAGTGAATCACACCACAAGAAATAGTGGGGCTAATGACACCCATTGTAGGGCCTACTACAATGCATCCAACTATTGACAGTGTCATATACAACTGAATGAAGGGAAAACACAAATATTAGCTTTATCCAAAACTTTTGCATCCCCAATAAGATTTTAATGACGTGTGTTGGACTACCATCGTTGCCTATGGTATGGTCCATTTGAGCTTTGAATAATGCTTTATTTTTTTCTGGCAAAACGAATGGCTAATATGGATACATGACAGTATGGCCCGCACAGTCCCCCTCACATCAGCAAACCATTGCTGGGGTGGTGATCCGTGTCCATTGCACCTATAATGGGATGTAGATTGGGTCTTACCCCACCTGGATGGGCTTGGGGGCCCACCATGACGTATCTGTTTATCTACACTGTCCATCCCTTTTCTCATATAATTTTAAGGCATAATATTAAGAATGGCGCAGATCCAATGCTCAAGTGGACCACACCAAATATAACTCTTGCATTTAATGCAAACTAAGCTTACTATTTGGCATGGTCCACTTGAACTTTGGATCCGTGTCATTCTTGGGCTCATGCCTTAAAATGATCTGAGAAAAGTGATGGACGGCGTGAATAAATAGATACATCTTGGATCTAATGACACCAAATGTATAGCACGTAAACATGGACCCGCACAAGAAGTTTGTTACAGACACTGATTGATTGATAAGGATAACCGAACAATGTTCAGATTTGGACATGGCTAATGGCATACCTCACCAGGCACTTTTGTTAGGAAGCGGATTGCTTGTGACCCTGCCACATAGATATTCTTGTGCCCGTGGCTGCGTAGGGCCTAAAGATATGTCAGTGATAAATCCACTCCGTACATCTGCTTCCAAAGACAACAATAGAACATCTACAAATAAGGAAGATTCAAAACTCCACCTAGAGAACACCACAGGAAATAGTGGGGAGTGACAGAAGTTTTGTATCAAGATGATATTTGTTCCTACAGTTTATCTGAGTGGTAATAACCTTATGAACGGTTTAGATGGCATATAAACATTATGGTCACCTCCAGGAAGGTTTCAATGGTGGACATTTCTGTTCCCACTGTTTCGTTGGTGTGGCTAACCTAAGTCTTGGATCTTACTGATTTTTAGAATCCTAATTTTTTGTGGACTTTAAAAACAGATGGACAGAGTGAATTTTCCGCATACATCCCCTAGGGCCTCACGCAGCCCCGGGCACAGGTACACCTCTGTGCTCGGCCAGAGGCAATCCGCTTCTCTTTCGTTAATCCGGCTAAAAAAGATCAAGCCTATGCTCTGCGCCACAGGAAACATTGGTGATTGAGCATTAAAAACATATTGTGTGCCACAAAAGTCTTGAATCAAGCTGATATTTGTTTCATCCCTTCATCCAGGTCTTCATGACCTTGTCAACGGTTGGATGGGGAAATAAACATTCCGGTAGCCCTCAAGAAGTTTTTTAATGGTGGATATTCAATCACCACTGTTTCCTGTGGTGTGGTCCACCTAATATTTGAATCTACTTCATCTTGTAGATCGCACCCTAAAATGAGTTTTCAAAACGGATGGACTGGATTTAAGGTACATGCATAACGTTGGCCCCAAAGTCACGGATCCACCCAGGTGAACCACCCACCTCGGTGGATCCGGGGAGATCCACCGAAGCCGCGCCCCACACGCTTGTCTTATTCTCTCCCGTGAGGTATGTGGGCCATTCCCATCATTACAGTGCCCTGCGAGTCTCCTTACACGTATTCATGCAGGCGTTGAATTCGGTTCTACTCGCTCCTTCACATATTACGAGCTCCATCCTTACACGTGTAGCGCGCTCGTAGGCAGATCTAGACCGTTCGGATGTAACCCAAGGATAGTAATTGCTAGAAGATCCTATCCTTTGATATTAGGAATCGGAACTTTTAAAGATTACGAGTTGACGGCCAGTATAATAGATCCGACCTGATAATCTGCATTCAATTCACAAAAATCATCAAATCACCCCGTAGTCATCTGAACTGTTATGATTTTTTGAGCATACAACAACCTTTGTGGGTCCCATCAGATCAACGGCCAAGATCTCGTGCATGCATGCCAGGACATGCAAGAAAGAAAAAGGAAACTAGCATCGGATACTTCCCGCTGTATACTGAAAATGTAGCGTCGCGGGAAATTAAAAAATTTGAGAAAGATTTCACAATCCGATCCTGAGTCGCAATGATGTGACGGAGAGCGGACTTGCCAGTGAACCCGGGCACAGAGATATCTTTGTAGCCGGGGCTGTGTAGGGTCCAAAGGATGTCTGTGATAGATCTAAATCCGTCCATCTGTTTTGAAAGACCAAGTTAGGATATGATTCTAAAAATAATGCAGATACAAAACTCAGGTGGGATCTGAGTGTTAATAATTCTGTGAACGGTTTGGATGGCATATAAACATCATGATCAGCTCCAGGAAGGTTTCACTGGTGGACGTTGGTGCTCCCACTGTTTTGTTGGTGTGGCCCACTTGAATTTTGAATATCCCTGATTTTTATATTCCTGATCTAATTTTGTCTTTAAAAAAAGGATAGACGTAGTGGATTTATCACGGACATCCCTGTGGACCCTACGCAACCCCGGCTACAGAGATATATCTGTGCCCGGGGTCACAGGCAATCCGCTCTCGATGTGACGCGGGAGAATTGCCATTTTCTCCTGGCAAAAAGGGGAGCGGATTAGGCGTTACCCGGGTAACACCCGAGGGGCCCACCTTAGTGATTTTTTATCTATCCACGCCGTCCATCTGCTTCTAGAGTTCTATTTAGAAAGTTTTCCTAAAACTTAAGGAGATCGAAATCTCAAGTGGACCATACCAAAGGAAATAGTGGTGAATGACTGCCCACCATTAAAAACTTCCTACGGGCCAACAGTAATGCCTAATGTAATGTTTATTTTTCATCCTACCCGATGATAAGGTAAAAACTACCTAGATGAAGGGAAAATATAAAGCTCAAGACTGACCCAAAACTTTTGTAGCCACGAAAGACTTTTAATGTTCATCCACCTACTGTTTCCAGTGGTGCCGTCCAAATGAGACGATCTACTTCATGTTTATATCACTTCCTAAAATGATATAGGAAAACGGATGAACAGCATAGATATTAAAAAAAAAAAAAAACATCAATGTGGGCCCACACGGTAAGAGTAACACCCCATTAAGGTGTTACCCGCTACCACAACATGCAGAAATTGCACTGACTCACACGAGACAGGCGGTGCATATGTGTATGATTATGGGGTAATTCATCAGCCAATCGTCACCTGAATCTGGAATACGGCACCTGGAAAGTGAGGATCACTTGATGAGCGGTTCAGATTGAACGGGCCTGCCTTTTGTGGGCTGACAGCACTTACAAAGTGTAATCCAGCGAGCTGTGACCATTCAAATGCTCGGGCACACACGTACGAGACTAGTTCAGACCAATGGAGAGATATTAACCATACAAATCGGTGGACAAAACCAATCGGGTCAGACGTTTGAACGGTCTGATTGCCTCAAAACCGAGACAAAGTGTACGGTGGATAGACCACCGCCATGTTTGAAATGGTTGAGATCTGTGAAGGGTCTGGCCCACTTTAGAAAGAACCCCGTGAATGATTGGGGAGTTATTCGTTTGTTTAATGATTAGGGAGTCATTCACTTATTCACTTTGGACAGTTTTCATTGCTGACCGTCCAATAAATGTTCACCAATCTGATAATCAGATGATCAAATAAGCATAATTTTTTGTTGAAGATACACAAGCTCGGATTTGTACAGTTTAATTTGAATTATTTTATCCAGCGTGCACAATTTCCAAGTGATTTCTAGGTGCGTGTGTATCATCCACCACACTCCAGAGTATCAAAGCTTTTCATTTTCCGACACATATTCCCACGCAGGCGCGAGTTGTCGGGCGCGGATTTCGTGCGAAAGCCTTGCGCATGAATTTCCTGCGCTGTGAACCAAGGTGGGCCCACAGTGATGTTGTTTGATAAATCTACCCCGTCCATCCGTTTTGGGAGATCATTTAAGACATGAGAACAAAAATGAAACCGTATACAACACTCAACTGGGCCGAAAACATGAGGATTTAACGTCCACAGTTGAAATATTTATGGAGCCACAGGAGTTTCGAATCAGGATAAAATTTGTGTTTCCAGTTCATCCCAGTAGTAGTGACGTTATGAACAGTATGGATGTCATATAAACATCACTGTGGACCCCAGGGAGGTTTCAACGGTAGTAATTTACCTACCCACCTTTTCCTTTAGTGAGTACCACTTGAGTCTTGGATTCTGTTCATTTTTGCATTCGTGTCCTCAAATGAGCTCCCAAAACGTATGGACGGAGTGGATTTATCAAAAAAAAATCACTGTGGACCCCACCTTGGTTCCCAGCGCAGGAACTTCCTGCGCAAGGCTTTGGCAGGAAATCCGCGACCCAACCCCTGCCCGTTCCTGCGGTTGGAAGCTACATGGGGCCTACCGAGATGTCCGTGAGAAATCCACCCCATCCATCACTTTCTCCTGCTCATGTTAGGACGTGAGTCCAAAAGTGAGACAGATCCAAAATTCAAGTGGACCACACTGCTGAAAACAGTAGGGATGGAACACCCACCGTCAAAACCTTTGGATCGGGAATGTTTATTCTATCAGTTCAACCCAGTTATAATAACCTTATGAACGGTTTGGATGGCATATAAACTTCATGGTGAGGCTCGGGACGGTTTCAATGGTGGGTTTTTCCATCCCAACTCTTTCCTGTAGTGTGGTCCACTTCAGTTTTGGATCTGCCTCCTTCTTTCATATCATCTTCTATCATGAGCCGCAGAAACTGATGGACGGAGTTGATTTCTCACGGACATCTTGGTGGCCCCACGTAGCGCGGGCGCAGGCAAGTCGCGTACTGCCAAGTGCCAACGCCACAAGCTAAAAGCGGCGCGGTTACGCTTCAGTGTATGTTAACCACATTTTTCTAAACCACCGCCATTAATCCCCGGCACATGCAGCATGTGCGAGGGTTAATCAAGACCATCCAAATCGTGGGCCTCATGGGAACGGTACATTCCTAGAGTTAAATTGGATTAAATATCTTAACCGTCCAAGAGGTGTGCATTCAATAGATGGTTAAGAAGATATTAGTCAGCAATGCAGAATGGAACGGCTAAAAAGGATGGCTAAGATACTTAGATCAATGTGGCTTTTAGGATTTGCTCCATCTACGACGGGCCCATAATCCTGACGGTCCAGATTGAGATTCACGTATGTCACAGCTTGCGAGGATCACCAAATGCTAATTTCACTCCCCTCACACGTAGAAACAGGCAAACCTGCGCAAGATCAGAGCCCTTTATTTGGGAAATCTCAGCAATGCAATTTAGATTAGGATATGCAAAAGATCCAGGCCTATATAAGCATTAGCTAGGTCACAACTTTACCAAGAGAATGAACGGTCAGAAGAAATCGGCATTTGGTTGAAGATCAGCATACATGTGTGGCCCTCATGATGATCATCCTCGACTGGTTTAGAGGCATGGGACCTACAAAGTACAACGAACCATCCCGATCTTACACACGTGCCAATCGTTCCCACGTGGGACACGAGAGCATTCGAGCAGGTGCAGCATTTTTCTTTCGCAATTTGATAAAATGTTGCAAACGCGCACCAGATTCTTCTCAAAAAGTTGTTAGAAAAATTTGAACTCGGGCCCTACTAAATGCTCCGGAGACCTGGCTCGCCATAACAGCAATACAGCACTCAGCATATAATTGAAATTTACCAAAATCTCCTCGCTTTTTGTACAATCCCCAACGACAAAAAAACAGCGTGGCTTGGCAGTGTTTCCACGGGAGCGGGTTGGTGTTTACTGTTTCCCTTACCCTAGGGCCCATCTTGATGAATGTATTGTATATCTACGCCGTCCATCAGTTTTTACCATCTCATTTAAGAATTCTTCCCAAAAAATGAAGCAGATCAAAGTCTCAAGTGGACCACACGGTAGGTATTGAATTCCCACCGTTAAAAACTTCTTACGGGCTACAAAAATTTTGAATCAAGCTGATATTTCTGTTTTACCTTTATCCAGGTCTTTTTGAGCTTATCAACGGGTTGGATGGAAAATGAACGTTCCGATGAGCCCTAAGAAGTTTTTAATGGTGGTTGTTCAAAGAGCACTAATTCCTGTGGTGCGGTCCACTTAAGACTTGGATCAGCTCCACTTTTGGACCTTGCTCTAATATGAGATGAAAAAACTGATGGGCAGCATGGATGGGAGCGAATTAGGTGTTACCCCAGGAGCAGCTTGGTGGATGTTACCCTTACGGTGTGGTACACATGGATAGTATTTTGTATATCTACGTTGACCATCCGTTTCTCCAGCCCATTTTAGGAGTGGCTTTCAAAAATTATGCAAATCCGAATCCCAAGTGAACCATACCACCGGAAACAGTGTTGATTGCGTGCCCACCATTAAAAATTTTAAAGAACCCATAGTAAGTTTTTGGTAATATTTAATTGCAATACAATCTCTTGATGATATCAAGAAGGTCTCAATGAAGTGAAAATTTAAAGATCAGCTTAATCTAAAACTTTTGTGGGCAGCAAAATGCTTTTAATCATTATTTATCACTCTTTCTATTGGTACAGTCTACCTGAGATTTTGATCTTTTTATAATGTTGGATTCCATCCTAAAATCAAACGTAACAACATACGGACAACATGGGTATTCAAAAAATACATCAACGCAGGCCCCACATGGTAGGCGGTAGGGGTAACAGCTAATTCGCTCCCGACATGGACATACAACAAATACATATCGGTGGGGCCCTTTTTTGTCAAGGAGACACCCACTCATGGTAGGGGTGACACCTAATCCGCTGTTACGTTCCACAGGCGCCGTTAAAAAATGGCGTTGAGCTTCGACGTTTACACAGTAAACAAGGGAAGGGAATCGCGCCCTTGCACCGGCGGTCCAGGTAGGAGCTATGTGGGGGCCACTGTGATGTATTTGTTTTATCCATGTCGTCCATCCTTTTTCTTTTCTTTTCAGATCATTTTAGTTATTGAGCCAGAAAACGAGGCAGATGTAAGGCTCAAGTGGACCAGAGATTGAACGCTCACGGTTAAAAACTCCTTGGGAGCCGCATAAGCTTTGACCAAGTTGATCTTTGTGCATTCCTCTACTCCTGTTCTATAATCAGGTTAGATAGCAGATAAAAATCGCGGTGGCTCCTAAGAAGTTCTCAATTGAGAGTATCATTATCACCGCTGCTTTCTAAGCTGTGGTCCATACGAGCCTTGGGTCTGCCTTGGGAACATGTCTAAAATGATCTGAAAAAAATAATGGACGGTGTGGATGAAACTCATACATCACAGTGGACCCCACGGGCAGGACGCAATCTGCTTCAGTAATCCAGGCCGTCCAAAATTAATAATTTAATGTTGATAAGAAGCGTTTCTGAAGTCTTGTTTGTTTCCATTTACCAAACGCGGAAACTCAACCGGGCATATGCATGGATGTGTGGCGAATCGTGGTCTCAACACTGCTCCGGCAATCTTAGCCATTTGGGGCCCATTGAATTTTGAACAGGTCAGTATGTTCTCAACCATCCATTTGATGTCCTCCAATCCAATGGCTAGATCTGTCTGTTCAATTTGATTTTAGGGCCTTATTCCCCTAGGTTCCGTACTCCCGCCAAAGATTCATTTCCCTCCGTTGGCAAGCAACGCCAGTGACGTCGTCCCCATTCAGTTCTCCATGCGACTTATCCTTCGAAGCACAGGTTTCCAGGCGAGTGTTGATCTCGACCATTCATCCTCCAAACGTGGCAGTGACTTGATGTACATCCATCCAGACCATCGAACCCTTTGTGGATGCAGTAGATCATACCATCACAATGATCAAGAAATCCACGATTAATGGCTAACAATGGATGGTTAAGTAAATTAACATTGTTAGAATTATATTCTCAGTGTAATTTTTATCTTTTGCCCCATCCAAAGTTGGGTCAGTGATTTGGACGGTCTGGATTTACCTACAACTATGCCAAACGTACGGTTGAAGGGTCACCACCAATTTTTAATGGTGCAAACTACCAACATTGCGATCTCGATTCAATTAAAAATCATTTGGTCATAGATTCGTTTGTCCGAGGGCAATTTTGTCAATGTATAAATCACACGCCTCTGGTCTGAACAGATATAAAAAACAAGAATCTGACTCGTGTCTCTGGAGCTTGGTCCTAGATATGGCAATTATCTCAGGACTGATTCTGTACGCTGCAATTCTTAAACTATACTCCGTAAGAAATTATTCTAGATAGACTCTATCTAATGATCAGAGCCGTCCATTAAGCGTGTCCTACCTTATATGTACCATGATGAACCATACCAATCAAACCAAGAATCCTGACCATCAAACTAATGCACTTCTTCTCACACAACAGGAACAACTAGCTTGTTTATTTCGCTCGTATTTCTCCATGGTGGGATCCTCCCATATCATCCAACCAGTTAGAAATTTTCTACTTGTTTCACCTACTGTAGATCCCACCGAATGAACGGTTATGATTGTCTTTTGAAGCTTCCATTGACCACGATTTTGTGTAATCCCGAGGAATACTTGAACATTTCTACTTTTCTCAGTCTCCCTCACAAAAGAAATATCATACCTACTCGCGGAACTAGCTATCAAAATCCTACTCTCACTGTAAGTGCCAATATTTCACTAATTTTAAAAATCCGAGTCGTTCATCCTTTGATCCTCATCGTTCATTCCCTGTGACCCAATAATCATCCTGATATAATAAACAAGTAGGCTATATGTTTATCAGAATAATGGACGGTTAAATAATCCATGATCCACACAAAAATTATAGACAGGCCAAATTCTGATCAGAAAGTTCACGTTTTGAGGAAACATGATATAAATAGTGGGTCCCACAGGATGAACGGTTAGAAACGTACATAGTACACGTGCGGGGATAGAAGGATATGGATAGCTACTCACAGAGTATTCCTTCCTTTCTCTCACGCTCCCCTATATTCTCTCCTTCCGACCGTTGCTCAATCAAGGTAGCAGAAGAGAAGGGAAGAGTGAGTAAAGCTCCCACCTTTTCTCTTCCCCCAAACCCCAAAACCCTAGAAAAGAAATCGAAAACCCTAGAAGAGAAAATCTCAATGACTTCTCTTCTCCATCTCCTTCTCTTCCTCTCTCTCATCCCATCCCTCTGCTTCTCCAAATCCACCATTGAGCCATGCTCTGTATCGGACACGTGTACGGCCATGGTCGGCTACACGCTCTACACGGACCTCAAGGTCTCCCAGCTCTCCTCCCTCTTCCAGATCGATCCTATCTCCCTCCTCTCTGCAAACGCCATCGACATTTCCTACCCTGACGTCGATAACCACATCCTCCCAGCTCGCCTCTTCCTACACGTCCCCGTCCCCTGCTCCTGCTCCGACGGTATCCGAAAGTCCGTCGGGACCCGCTACAAGACCCGCCCCTCTGACACCCTCTCCTTCATTGCTGACACCGTCTTCTCCGGCCTTGTGTCCGCCGATCAGATCCGGGACGCCAACTCCATCACCGATCCAACCGTGCTGGATGTCGGGCAGACGCTAACGATCCCACTGCCGTGCACGTGCTTCAACGAGACGGATAACGGGCTGCCGGCGGTCTACTTGTCGTATGTGGTGAAGGCAGGGGATACGGTGGCGGGGATTGCCGCTAGATATTCTACAACGGTGACGGATATAATGACGGCGAATGCGATGGGGAGTACAGCAGTGAAGGCTGGGGATATCCTCGCCGTTCCATTGCCAGGTAATTTCAATCCCACTCTCTAATTGAGAATGATGCAGTTTTTGTTCTGCTTGTTCGTTCTCCCTGAAAATTACAATGCCCAACTGAAATATGGGTGATTTCATCTGGGCCAGTGTTCTGTACTTGTGGGTCTTACTTTCCAGTGGCCCGGTCACTGTTCATTTCTCGGTCCTGTAGGGGTCGTTTGGATGCCTGTAAATTCTGTGAGTGGTAAGTGACTCACAGGTAAGTCACTTTCCAGGTGGTGTTTGGGGGAGGAAATTCACCTGTAAGTCAGTTACAGGCAAAACTGCCAGGAAAATTCATGGGGCTGGGTTGAGAAGTCACTTCCCTTAGAGGCAAACGTTCTGATTTTTTCGAAAATTGGGGAAGAGGGGGAAATACACCTATTGAAGTAGCTCTAGCACATTAGTGTCGGATTTATGTTGGAAATCTGTGCTGGGTGGTAGGATAATGCATTTCTTTTTCTTCTGTGCATTGATTAGGCTGCAATCGCAGCATCTGGAACTTCAGTGAGGCCATGACAGTGGGGCCCGGATTGATGTATGTTTTTTATATCCACGCTGTCCATCAAGTTTGCCAGCTCATTTTAGGGCATGGCCATATGGGCCCAAAAATGAAGCAGATTCAAATCTCACGTGGCCTACACCACAGGAAACAGTGTTGATTGAACGCCCACCATTAAAAACTTTGTAGGACCCCCAGTAATGTTTATCTCCCATCCAACCTAGTGATAAGGTCACACAGACCTGGATGAAGGGAGAACACAAATATCAACTTGATCCAAAACTTGTGGCCCACAAGAAGTTTTTATTGGTGGGTGTTCAATCACCACTGTTTCCCGTGGTGTGGCCTACCTGAGATTTGGATCTTCTTTTATGGGCCCATGCCCTAAAAGGAACTGGCAAAACTGATGGATGGCGTGGATATAGAAAACACACGTCAAGGTGGGCCCCACAGTCATGGCCTCAATGAATCCTAAAGGCATGTTTGCAAGGCTGGATTTGATGGCGATGTGTTGCATTTTAGTCATCATTACAATTTTACAGTGTTTGTTCAATTAGACACTTAAAGATGTATTGTAATTTGGTGGTCAAATGTGTATCTAATGGAGAGAGGTAAAGAAATTTGTAATCATTACAAATATACAGTGCATTACAGTAGAAATTTTCTATACAAACACTGGATTTATTGTATTTTGAGGTATTGATTTGACATCTCAGTATTGTAATAGTATCATCATTATGATATTACCATTCCCATCCAAACACTGGATTTCTTGGCCAAATTATCTGTTGACCAAGAGTAAGGTATTGTAATCTGTAATCATTACAATAATACAGCACATGACACTACAATACCTCTTACCAAACACGCCCTAAATGATGATATGAACGATTCATGATCTCTCTCTTTCTCAGTGCATTTACATTGTGTTATGATTAGTGTAATTTTTTTAGCGACTTATGTTTTTGGGCTGCTCATTGAGTGGTTACTATTGTTTGATTAGCTTAATTAATTGTGGTCCATTCATTGTGGGGTACAAGAGATGGGTGCAAAAATTTCGGCTATGTTCCCATTATGCTCAATGGTTACTATTGTTTGATTAATTGATTGTGGGGTACAAGAGATGGGTGCAAAAATTTCGGCTATGTTTCCATTATGCTCAATGGCTTTTCACCATTTAAATGTGGACCATTGCTCTTTTTAATTTTTTTTTTTTTTAATTATATTCTTTAACTATTGGTTTCTTGACTACTAATTGGACCGTTAGGATTGTTTGATGGCTGAACTTTTTCAACCATGGCACTTAGAAATTGCAAGTGGCATACAAGTAATTCGAATTTCCAAATTATGGGTCCCAGTTTGGATGTACCATGAACAGAAAATTATGCGTATTTAGTTATCCGCTATTGATGGGCATTTATTGGATGGATAAGCGAAAAATATCCAATGGTCCCATTTCAACAAACAAGTGTCCACAAATTAAAGGTTGGGATTATTCAACCAATCTGACTTTGGGACGTGACTTGGCAACAATGGTTTTCACAATTTATTTACTACTCCACGTTTCGTTTTCACAATTTATTTACTACTCCACGTTTCATGTATTTTGAATCCATGGCCCACTTGATGATTGGTTTAGGATAAGAATTGGCTTAAATATTTATCTAGATGGGCTTAACAAAATGGCATATTTTGTGCCAAGTTTTCTTGTGTGATTATAATGTTTTGGAATGATTCCCTACTCCAAGCGCTACTTGGTGTGAATACACAACTTCTCACTTGTAACTGACTTACAGTTTATCCAAACACACACAAAAAAAAAAAACAACTTATAAGGCAACTTACATCCAAACAGGCGGCATGTAAATAATTTTCACCTGAAAGTCACTTTTAGCTGAAAAGTCACAACTTAAAAACTTTCAGGCATCCAAATGAATGGTCAGTTGATGATTGGATTGTTGATGAATGTTCAAATTAAAATGTAGCTAATGGTCAATTTGCCGTGGGAGAAAGCTCACAGATTAGATTTTTGGGGTTGCTGGGCGGTGGACATTTTTTGTGCATCGCCCATCCCTAGCAGGTCCCACCTTATGGATGATCCATGTCGTTGAAAGATGGTCCCTGCCTGTTTGGAATGCTGGCCCAAATGAAAATGTAGGTCATTTGGGCAAGCATTGTAGAATGCCCTGTTTATTTTTTTCATTGCTTGCAGTTTGGGTAGTTAGAAATGGGTTTCTGCATATCAGCAGCTTGATATGAACACTGGCTAGAAAAAAGAAGAAGTTTGAGTTGAGTTGAGAGAGTATTTGTTCTTTGATGATGAATTGGATTTGATACTCTCATGAAATGGTATAAAATGTGGATAAATGGAAGTAAATTTTGGATCTTTTGCTTCATTGTGTTTGAGTGTTATGATTTTCTTGCAACTGTTGTTTGTATTTTGTTGGCGAAGGCCCTTAACTTGATTTTGGCTAATACTTAATGTATAGTTTGCAGCTTCATTTAGAAGAGTTAGCATTTTATTTTAACTCTGCGCTTTGATTTGAGTTATGGTAATTGTGTGCTTTAGCTGTGATGGCTTTTGGGATGCAAATTCATTGTTCATATAAGTATGTCTATTAGTTTGGTTTTAGTCTTTTCATGTTGAAATTGTGGGTTATGAATGTCATTGATGTAATTATTTCTTGTTTTTTGTTAGCAAAGGCCATGATAATTTACATATTTGTAAATTGTAGTTGAAGTTTGTGTATGTAATTGTTTGCAGTTTTTCTTAGTTAGAAGTGGTATAATCAATTTTCTTAGTTTTTTTGTTTGCAGTTTTTCTTAGTTAGAAGTGGGATAATGAATTTTTTTTGAGCTGATTTGAGGTAGTTTTTGTGCTTTGATGGCGATCAAGTCACCAACTTGACATTCACATAAGTTGGTCCACGATTTTTTTTTTTCATTCCTCTCTAATTCATGTTGCTCTTTAAATGTCCGGCTTGAGAAACTTAGATGGGATTTCATATGGCAAGGGATGAAGGATAAGAAGAAATTCCATCTATTGAGTTGGGATGAGGTTTGCAAAACCTATGAAGAGGGAGGAGTAGGTATTAAAGATCTAAAATCCATGAATATTGCATTGCTTACGAAGTGGTGATGGAGGTTTGGGGAGGAAGAAGGGGCGCTTTGGAAAGATGCGGTTAAAAGTAAATACGGGTGCTTGGATGGGGGTTGGTGGACAAGGGATTCGTTAGCCTACAAAGCGTCGGACTTGTAGAAAGGAGTCTCTTCCGTGAAGTCAGCTTTCCCGGAAGGGGCTGGTTTCTCATTGGGGAATAGTGAAAAAATTCGGCTTTGGGAAGATCTGTGGGTGGGGACCTCTCCTTTAAAAGCCAAGTTCCCTAGTATTTTTCATTTGGCCCCAGATCCTTCTATAGTGGTGGTGGATTACTTTTCCCGCATTGGTGGGGCGGTTGTTTGCGAGCCGGTTCCTTCGTGATGAGGAAGTTGATGACTTTGTGGCTTTTTTAGATCGCATCGATCTCTTCATCCAGATCTCTTCTGATTTGGATAAGATGATGTTGAAGGCCAATGGTCGGGATCGTTCTCGGTTAGATCCTCTATTCCCTCGTGCGTGAAGGTGTTCATCAAGGGGAGTTGGGGCACACCCGACTCGTTTGGTATTATGATGTCCCTCCAAAGACAGCATCTTTTGGGTGGTTGGTAGGAAGGAAGAAAGTCCTTGCTTTCAAGTTTCAACAACCTTCGGAAAAGATCTATGGTGATCCCTAATATTTGCATTTTGTGCATGCATGATGAGGAGACAATGGACTATCTTTTTGTGCATTGCCCTTTTATGGGGCTGATTTGTGCGGATATTCTGGGTTGGTTCCAGATTGTATGGTCCTTCCCAGAATCATTGAATCTTCTTTTGATTGCTTCAAGAAAGTGAGGAAAGTGCTTTGGAGGATGGCTTTGCTCACAATTTGGTGGGCTGTTTGGGAAGAAGGAAATGCTAGGTGCTTCGATAATGCTAGGAAGTCGGTGGAAGGTGCCTCCCAAAGGGCTAGAGCGTTGGTCATTGAATGGGCTTCTTGTGTCTCTAATTTACAAGGGTTGTAATTTGGATTTCATTGGGTTTGTAGTTGGGTTGCCTTCTCGGCATCCCTTTCTTGTTGTAGTTTTTGCTTCTTTAATAAAAGTTTCGCTGTCTTTCAAAAAAAAAAAAAAAAAAGAGGTAATGGTGATGGTATTTGTTTGGATGATGATTGATTTTGGTCGATTTATGGTGGTTTTGAGAGCTTTCTACACAATCGTCTCATTTGGGAGCGTTTTCCTTTTGTTATAGCTTGTGGCTCTGGGTTCTCAAAGTATGCCTCAGATTATGGCTTGATTGTTGCGAATGGGAGCTACTCCATTACGGGAAGTCACTGTGTGCAATGCAGCTGCGGACCGGGGAATCTCAAGTAACAGACTGACTTGGTTTTTTTTCAGTTCAAAGCCATTCTTCTTTGTCGTTTTTACTTTTCTTCCTTATCTTCTTCATGTGTGATATTTTATCATGGATTTATGGCAGTCTCTACTGCACACCCTCTCCATTGGCGGTATCATGTTCAAGCATGCAATGTAGAAACAGTAACCTCATGCTTGGGAATGTGACTGCACAACCCACAAGTGCTGGTTGCAATGTAACTTCTTGTACTTATGGTGGTTATGTCAATGGCACCATTTACACTATGTGAGCCTCTCTCTCTCTCTCTCTCGCTCTCTCTCTCTCTCTTGTAAATGTGTTTTTCTTCTTTGAAGTTTGAATTAATTGCAGAGCTCTTAATTTCTGCTTTATAATTCTGCAGGTTGTCTACATCTCTTCAACCTCGATGCCCAGGTAAATATTGATCGCAACCTTTTGTTCATCCTGTAATCTATTCTTTTTAATTATGATGTCATTCTTATATTTACATCTCTACAAACTTATGCAGGGGAGCATCAGTTTCCTCCTCTCATACCCCCGCCTACTGTCTTGACACGAGAATCATGGGATGCTCCATCACCAGCACCATCTATATCAAATGGCGTTACAACGACAACACCGAAGTCTTCGGTACCAGGAACTGTGTCGCTTCCTGGCTTGCCACCTGCAAATGGCCCTTCTGGAAGCCTATCTGCAGCTCCTTCCTCAGTGAACCCATTATCTGGATTTCTAAGCTCTCTATGTTTGTTTCTCTTACTCAGGCTACTGGTGTAGACATCACTTTATTTTTGGTCAGTTATGTGGCTAAGATTGTAAGTTCTGTTCTGGGCTTTTGCTGATTGTTGTGTTTCTATCCAGGCTCATTTGTTTTGTCGTATTTTAACTGTTTTCAGTAAACTCATTTCGGGATGCAGCTGAATAGGGGGATTTTGTTTTGTGCTCTTTAGCCTTTCATTCCATTCCATGTGTTCACCTTGTACTGTTAGGCACTAGTCCTCTAATTTAATGTCAAGAGTATCATTCAGAGTTTGGAAGAAAGCATTTGGGGCGATTTCCCAACTGCTGGAAACCTGTGTAAATTTCTAAATGTATTTTCTTTGTTGTCCGGCTAGACTCACTGCATGCCTTTTCTGCTGTTTTGAAACACATGTTTCTGGACTCACCGGATGATTGTTTTCATTGGTTATCCTAAAGAGAACTCATCCAATTCAATGCACCTTTGTTATATTTGTACTTCAAAATTTGTGAGATATATCGCTACAAGCTGTTTAGCAATGGTTGATATGTTCTTCAGTCCTTTTGAACTGTGATGGCTAACACATGAGAATTATTTTGTTTCAGCATGCACTAATGTGCCATGTCTGGCCCAACATGAATTGCTGTTAAAATATTTCTGTTAATTGGTATTCCTGTTTCTTCATCTAGAATTTGCTGTTAATAACTACTTGCCGGTTGTTCATATTATTTCTTACCTACATTGTGTGGGGAAGATAATATACATTTTATCTTTCTTCTATCATAGGAGGTAGTTTTGTCATTTTTATCTACCATTATGGGGCTTCATATTGCTCCTTTGAGGATTTGATGAAGAATGACGATTTGTCTTCTTCCGTAGATTGTTTTTATGGAAGCGGATTGCGTACCAAGCAACTCAGTACGCTAACTGTACTGAGTAAACTCTGTGGGTTCACTGTGATGTATGTGTCTTATCCATGCCGTCCATACGTTTTTCCAAATAATTTTAGGGCATGAGCCAAAAATTGAAGCATATCCAAAGCTCAAGTGGACCACAGCAGGAAACAGTGTGAATTGAAGGCCTACCATTGATAAGACACATGCATTCACATTGGGCCCCACAGACTTTACTCAGTATGCTTAACTGTACTGAGTTACTCAGTATGCAATCTGCTTCCTGTTTTTATAGCCTTGTGATACTTTGATCCTTCACAAAGTCAGGGTACCTGAGTTTGATAGTTGGGTAGTCAGATAACAATAGGGGATCCTATTCCGGGAGACTTGAAACTCCGGATCTTCTTGGTTTTGACCTCTGGTCCTACGATTTATTGCACCGTTTATCCTCTATATAATCTTTTACAATCTATGATACTCATATCCTTCAGATCAATGTTGATTTTAATCTCTAGGCCTGCAGTCAATTAGAATTTAGAATGAAGTGTACTGGTTGTGCTACAATTCTTCTTCGTTTTGAACTCTAGATCTTGTTAAGAACTCTGGTCTTGCGATTCATTTGATTATCTGGTTTCATTTGTTGGAGTGGGCAGAAGTTTGTAGACCCTATGGGGAAGGAGTCGCAGGTATTAGGAGGTTGGAGGATATAGTAAGTTCTGCTTTGCTTGGCAAATGTGTGTGGAGGTTTAGGGTGGAAGAGAGGAGTCTTTGGAAGTCCTTGTTGGCAAGTATGGCACCGATAGTTGTGGTTGGTGGGTAAAGGAATCTTCCTTGTGCAAGGCGTCCTATCGTTGGAAGGCTATCGCTAGCTTGGCGAACAAAGTTATGGAGGGGTTTGTTTCTCTTGGGGATGGGAGAAGATCCGGTTCTAGGAGGATGTTTTGCTCAGAGAGGGCCATCTTAAACTGGAGTTTCCTAGATTTGCCAGACTGTCTATGATTGCGGATATATCAGTTGCTTGATGCTTTTTTGACTTGGGTGTGGAGCTATTTGGGCCCTGCCTTGTAGGAATCTTCAAGGCATACATCCTTTGCCAGATGTGAAGGATGTGATGGTGTGGACCAAACATGAGTTGGGGAGATTCTCATCTCACTCCTTTTACAATTTTATCTTACACCCTTTGGTCAATGTGTTTGGTCGTTGTACCAGATCTATTTGACATTATGGTGCCCCTCTCAAGGTCGCGGTTTTTGCTTGGTCAGCAGGACGAAACAGGGTGCTTATTATTAACAATCTCCGGAAGAGGGCAATGGCTTTCCCCCAACATCTGCCTTATGTGCATGCCAAACATGGACTTGATAAACCACCTTTTCATCATTGCCCTTGCACCAAATCAGTGTGGGAAGGATTTTTCAGAACCTCTAAAGTATCTTGGGTGATGCCAGCGACTATTGATGGCCGTTCCTTCTTGTGGCATGGTGGCAAAATTGGGAAAAGAGGAAGGGTGAGTGGTGGTTGGCTTTTTTAGCCGTTCTGTGCGCCCTTTGGTGAGAAGGGAATAATTGGTGTTTTAGGAACCACAGTAGTTCTATTTGGAAGTTTTAAAAAAGGTGAAGCTTCTCATCGAGGAGTGGGCTTCTTGAATTTCCTTGGTTCTCGTCCCTTGCCTTGGCTTGAGCACTATATAGCTTTAGCTCTTTGGGCCTCTCAATAAAACTTATTTTTTTTTTAACTCAAAAGAGGGGGGGGGGGGGGGGGTCCTTTACAATCTTATGATACTTGGATCTTTCTGAAAGTCAGAGTACCTGATTTAAATACTTGGGTACTCATATGGGGATAAAGGAGGTCCCTTGCTGGAGACTCAAGCCGGAACCATGTGGATTTTAATTTCTAGACCTACAGTCAATGTTCGAAATATCGGAATTGCGTTACATATCAAACCCTTGGGATACAGATACATATCAGTTATTGCTTGTGATATATTGTTTATATCGGGTAATTTATCGCACTTTTTGGGAAACATGGACAAACATTAGGAAAATGGTCGAATTTTTCAATGAAACTTCAGTGATTGTTAAAAAAAGACCTTAATACACTTTTAAATCATAACATCTCAAAAAAGAAGTGCATGTAATAGGTCCTTTACAATCTTATGATACTTGGATCTTTCTGAAAGTCAGAGTACCCGATTTAAATACTTGGGTACTTAGATGGGGATAAAGGAGGTCCCTTGCTGGAGACTCAAGCCGGATCCATGTGGATTTTAATTTCTAGACCTACAGTCAATGTTCGAAATATCGGAATTGCGTTACATCAAACCCTTGGGATACAGATACATATCAGTTATTGCTCGTGATATATTGTTTGTATCGGGTAATTTATCGCACTTTTTGGGAAACATGGAAAAACATTAGGAAAATGGTCGAATTTTTCAATGAAACTTCAGTGATTGTTAAAAAAAGACCTTAATACACTTTTAAATCATAACATCTCAAAAAAGAAGTGCATGTAATAGGTTTCCTTTGTATAAGGCGGTCCGAAGCTATGAGTTATCTATTTTTTTTTGGTTAGTCATGCAACGCATCCATCCATCAGTGGGCTTAGTGTGTCTCCTTGGCATTTTGAACCTGAGACCTGCTGTTGAGACGCCTAGGCATCTTCTAGCTGGGCTAGCAGGCAAGACACAAGCTATGTGCTATTTGACTAAACTAATGCAACTGTATTAAGGTAATTTATCGCACTTTTTTGGGAAACATGGAAAAACATTAGGAAAATGGTTGAATTTTTCAATGAAACTTCAGTAATTGTTAAAAAAAGACCTTAATACACTTTTATAATCATAACATCTCAAAAAAGAAGTGCATGTAATAGGTTTTCTTTGTATAAGGCGGTCCTAAGCTATGAGTTATCTATTTTTTTTTGTTAGTCATGCAACGCACCCACACGGTTAGTCACACGATGCACCCATCCATCAGTGGGCTTAGTGTGTCTCCTTGGCATTTTGAACCTGAGACCTGCTGTTGAGACACCTAGGCATCTTCTAGCTGGGCTAGCAGGCAAGACACAAGCTATGTGCTATTTGACTAAACGAATGCAACTATATTCAAATTGAATGCATGACATTTAGGGTGTATGTGATGAATGTTTCATCAAACACTCTTAAATACTTTGAAATTAAAATTTTAATAATATTTTATTAATTTTTAATTAAAAATAATTTTTATTTTTTGAAAATTGGTAAGGACTTAACAATCAGTAGATCAACCCTCCTACATGCTTGATTTCATGTTTGCAGTGCAATATTGCAAGCAATTTGGGAGAAATTAGCCCCAAATTGGATCGCCTACACTTAAATTTTGAAATTATAGTACGTGGTGATCATTGCATCAAATACTTCGAAATTAGTCTCAGTTGACAGCTGGTTGAAGGAAAATTTCGAAAAAGAATAGAAAACATGAAGAACCAACGGATATCGAAATCAAAGATCCAACTTCATGATTTTTCATGCAAAACATGATGAACCAATGGATTTGTAACCATTTGACACTGATATAACATAATTTCAACGGGAAAAGAAAAGAGATCGGAAATTGAAAATGCTCATCGGATCGAACATGTGGGATATATCGGCACTACCTGTGCGTTTCGTGTCGCACGGGTGGGATACAAGATAAATCGTGGGATATATCGGCCGATATCGTCGATATTTAAAACATTGCCTACCTGTGCGTTACGTCAATATTTCATCAAACATTCTTAAATACTTCAAAATTAATATTTTACTAACATTTTATTAATTTTTAATTAAAAATAATTTTTATTTTTTGAAAATTGATAAGGACTTAACAAATCAGTAGATCAACCCTCATACATGCTTGATTTCATGTTTGTAGTGCAATATTGCAAGCAATTTGGGAGAAATTAGCCCCAAATTGGATCGCCTACACTCAAATTTCGAAATTATAGTACGTGGTGATCATTGCATCAAATACTTCAAAATTAGTCTCAGTTGATAGGTGGCTGAAGGAAAATTTCGAAAAAAAAAAGAGAACATGAAGAACCAACGGATATCGAAATCAAAGATCCAACTTCATGATTCTTCACGCAAAACATGATGAACCAATGGATTTGTAACCGTTTGATACTGATTTAACATAATTTCAACGAAAAAAAAAAGAGATCGAAAATTGAAAGTGCTCATCGGATCGAACATGTGGGATATATCGGTACTACCTGTGAGTTTTGTGTCGCACGGGTGGGATACAAGATAAATCATGGGATATATTGGCCAATATCATCGATATTTAAAACATTGCCTACCTGTGCATTTCGTCAATATTTCATCAAACACTCTTAAATACTTCAAAATTAATATTTTAATAACATTTTATTAATTTTTAATTAAAAATAAATTTTAATTTTTGAAAATTGATAAGGACTTAACAAATCAGTAGATCAACCCTCATACATGTTTGATTTCATGTTTGTAGTGCAATATTGCAAGCAATTTGGGAGAAATTAGCCCCAAATTGGATCGCCTACACTCAAATTTCGAAATTATAGTATGTGGTGATCATTGCATCTAATACTTCAAAATTAGTCTCAGTTGATAGCTGGCTGAAGGAAAATTTTGAAAAAAAATAGAGAACATGAAGAACCAACGGATATCGAAATCAAAGATCCAACTTCATGATTTTTCATGCAAAACATGATGAACCAATGGATTTGTAACCGTTTGACACTGATTTAACATAATTTCAACGAAAAAAAAAGAGATCGAAAATTGAAAATGCTCATCGAATCGAACATGTGGGATATATCGGTACTAACTGTGCGTTTTGTGTCGCACGGGTGGGATACAAGATAAATCATGGGATATATCGGCCAATATCATCGATATTTAAAACATTGCCTACCTGTGCGTTTTGTCAATATTTCGTCAAACACTCTTAAATACTTCGAAATTAATATTTTAATAACATTTTATTAATTTTTAATTAAAAATAAATCTTAATTTTTGAAAATTGATAAAGACTTAACAAATCAGTAGATCAACCCTCATACATGCTTGATTTCATGTTTGTAGTGCAATGTTGCAAGCAATTTGGGAGAAATTAGCCCCAAATTGGATCGCCTACACTCAAATTTCGAAATTATAGTACATGGTGATCATTGCATCAAATATTTCAAAATTAGTCTCAGTTGACAGCTGGCTGAAGGAAAATTTCGAAAAAAAATAGAGAACATGAAGAACCAACGGATATCGAAATCAAAGATCCAACTTCATGATTTTTCATGCAAAACATGATGAACCAATGGATTTGTAACCGTTTGACATTGATTTAACATAATTTCAATGAAAAAAAAAGAGATCGAAAATTAGAAATGCTTATCGGATTGAACATGTGGGATATATCGGTATTACCTGTGCGTTTCGTGTCGCACCGGTGGGATACAAGATAAATCATGGGATATATCGGCCAATATCATCGATATTTAAAACATTGCCTACCTGTGCGTTTCGTCAATATTTCATCAAACACTCTTAAATACTTTCAAATTAATATTTTAATAACATTTTATTAATTTTAAATTAAAAATAAATTTAATTTTTTGAAAATTGATAACGACTTAACAAATCAGTAGATCAACCCTCATACATGCTTGATTTCATGTTTGTAGTGTAATATTGCAAGCAATTTGGAAGAAATTGGCTCCAAATTGGATCGCCTACGCTCAAATTTCGAAATTAGAGTACATGGTGATCATTGCATCAAATACTTCAAAATTAATCTCAGTTGACAGCTGGCTGAAGGAAAATTTCGAAAAAAAATAGAGAACATGAAGAACCAACGGATATCAAAATCAAAGATCCAACTTCATGATTTTTCATGCAAAACATGATGAACCAATGGATTTGTAACCATTTGACACTGATTTAACATAATTTCAACGAAAAAAAAAGAGATCGAAAATTGAAAATGCTCATCGGATCGAACATGTGGGATATATCGGTACTACCTGTGCGTTTTGTGTCGCACGGGTGGGATACAAGATAAATCATGGGATATATTGGCCAATATCATCGATATTTAAAACATTGCCTACCTGTGCGTTTCGTCAATATTTCATCAAACACTCTTAACTACTTCAAAATTAATATTTTAATAACATTTTATTAATTTTTAATTAAAAATAAATTTTAATTTTTGAAAATTGATAAGGACTTAACAAATCAGTAGATCAACCCTCATACATGCTTGATTTCATGTTTGTAGTGCAATATTGCAAGCAATTTGGGAGAAATTAGCCCCAAATTGGATCTCCTACACTCAAATTTCGAAATTATAGTACGTGGTGATCATTGCATCAAATACTTCAAAATTAGTCTCAATTGACAGCTGGCTGAAGGAAAATTTCGAAAAAAAAATAGAGAACATGAAGAACCAACGGATATCGAAATCAAAGATCCAACTTCATGATTTTTCATGCAAAACATGATGAACCAATGGATTTGTAACCGTTTGACACTGATTTAACATAATTTCAACGAAAAAAAAAGAGATCAAAAATTGAAAATGCTCATCGGATCGAACATGTGGGATATATCGGCACTACTTGTGCGTTTTGTGTCGCACAGGTGGGATATAAGATAAATTGTGGGACATATCGGCCGATATCGTCAATATTTAAAACATTGCCTACAATCATTTAGGGCCCATTTGGATACCACAAAATAAGTTACTTTTTCTACTTATAGGAGTAGATTAGTAACTTATTTGGGATAAGTAAGTTTGATTTATGATCAATTATAAGTAGCTTTTTTACTTGGCTACTTAATCGCTTCAATTTTATAAGTAGAAGCCAAGATAAGTTAAGGCATAAGTAGCTTATCTTAAGTAACTTACGATGCAAACGCCCCCTAGAATGAACTGTTCGGCTGATGCTACTAACTGAACTTGTGACTAATGTTTAGGAACGCTTACAAGTTGTGATGAATCCTTCCTCTATCTGTAGTCTTGACTTGTATATTTAGGGTTTAGAAGATCTTCACTACTCATATCCGTGCTATGCAGATATTTTCTTTACAGGGATCCGGGCACATCAGATAGCTCTTGGGAAATATACAATTTCCTTCAAGCGCTTTCTCTTAACATGTTGGTCCGAGCTTGGATGAGTCTATCACCATAGATCACTATTTTGGTTTATGAACTTCTCAGTTTCTTGGATACATTGAAGTCTGGAAATAGCCTACTGGCAACTTATCAATCTAGTTCTATACGATTGATGTGATTCTAGGAACCTGCGCCATACCACCTTCAACTAAGAACCGAAAATATCAACTGAAACAGTCATATATTATTGCCATGGGGCAATTCCCATGCTTGGCATGCATTATCATGATTTTTGGGTTGATGCTGTCTATATCTCACCATTCTTCTTATTTTTGTCTGACTGTTGCAAATTTACTTGATTCTTGCACAGTTAGTAAAGTATTTCCAGCTTCCACTTTTCTTGATGCCTTAGAAAGTTAAAGATCACTGGCAATGGGATAGGTGGACCAAGCGAAGTTTTAGGAAACAGACCTATCACATGATTGCTTAAGTAATCTAGAAAACCCTTGTCTTTAACTCTGCTCCTCAAGTTCATGGGTGGAACCAAAGCTAGCCTTCTCAACTTATCTTCTCCTATCATTTTTTTGGAATCTTATTCTCTTCCATCCATTGTGCTGCCATGTTGGTCCAAATTTCTTTCAAGTTTTTTCATCGCTGAAAGTGGGTTCATGATGTAGGACAGGTCGCTGACTATTTCATGGCCCAAATGGAGCAAAAGAAGACCGGACGGGGCCGAAAGTGATCCGGACCGTCAGGACCCTGAATCGGTCGTATCTCACAATCCGGAATGAGTTACGGGACGTATAATATATCAATTTGGGGTAGCTCGAGCTACTTTAGCCAACCAACCCCGCTACGCCGGGTTGCCCAACCCGGAATCGCGAGAATCGACCGTATCGACGGTCATTAGGCTAGTTTATTTTCATTTTTACTATTTATAGTAAGTTTTAATTCGATCATAACTTTGCATCTGTAGGGTTTTAGAGTTAGTGCCCAACATGTAAAGGGCTTAGAATATTTCGTAGAACAACGTGGTTGAGGCCGTTTGATAACTTTCTATTTTTGGCCGAAAACCAAGAGTTCTAGTAGGATTGAACGACTTTTATAAATAGTAAGTTTACTATTTATAGTAAGTTGCGTTTTCTAGGAGTTTTAGTTGGAGTTGGATTTTGATACTTTACCTAGGGTTTAGTTTCCTATTTATATGCATTGTAATTCCGATATTATTCATTCAATTATCAATAAATCAATTATTCAGAATTTATTTCCTTTTATTTTTTCTTTTATTTTCTTCTCGTGGATTCGAGAAACACTCGGTTAGGGAGACGGTGATCAACCTACCACGTCCTCCCTGCGTCAGTTCATTGTTTTTTTTTTTTCCACATGCACTCACCCATGACCTCGTGTTGAAAATGGGTCCATTGTGCCGCTATGTTGGTCCAAATTTCTTACAGGTTTTTTTATCACTGAAAATGGGTTTTGATGCTTTTTCTCTGTAATGGGTTGTGTTCAATTTCAGAGAAGATGAAATACCCATATGGTTTAGCAACCACGCTGTTGGGTAGCTGGGCCCCTTGCCATGATTGAATCATGTCCAAAGATATCCTTGACAGGCCCTGTCATACTGGCTTGAGGACGGTATGTTCATGGTGGGGCCCACCCTTGCCATGATTGAATCATGTCCTTGATAGGCCCCGTCATACTGGCTTGAGGATGGTATGTTCATGGTGTGGCCCACCTGCTGAGTGGCCTGGATCTAACACACGAGTGACAGGTTGGTTCTGTGCTGCTAGTTGCCTGTTCAGTCTCCTGATGCACCAGTATTTTCTCTTTTCACATGGATCACTGGACATGAACAAATATAAAATCTGTATCAGGTTGAGCAATTACAATGTCTAATTTTCATCTGGAGTAGTGAGTAGGGTGACTCATCAGGAAATGCTAATGGGAATACAGGGGCCCACATTCGAGAGTGGACCAACCCATGTACTCATCATCCAAAGGTACAACAGTAGCATTATACACCACTGTGGGCCCACTTTGTTTTAGGTTTGGGCTTTCAGTTTGTACAAATGGGATCCAAGGTAAAGTGATCCTGGCTCTAGAATAATTTGGGCTTTTTTAGAAAGCTTTGGGCTTTTATTTTTTTCCCCATCTGGGTGATTTTTGGTGCATGGTCCATAAAACACTGGGTCCCATATTATCAACGGTTTGGATCACTCAACAATTCCATGCATCTACGATTGGGCAAGTGTCATTGGGTTGGCTACACTTGCGTAAATTTGGAACCATTGGTCAGCTTCTATTACCCGTTCATTTATTTTTTGTTGCATAGCTGATGATAAAAAAATGTCTGTGGTGCTACCAGGCGTCCACGTGTGAGGCTACCGGACGTCCAATTCGCGTGCGACTAGCTTCCACGTGTGAGGCTACCAGACGTCCAAAGTCGTCTTCAACTCCATGGGAGAGGAATCACTCAATAATCTAGGAGGATTTCTGGGCAACGATTCATAAGTATGCACCCATCCACCGTACATCAATCCCAATCCAGATCAAATCACAAGACCGTGATCGACTGTCGAACATTTGTCCCCCGACCATCCACTTGACAGTTGACGGATGGGTGGCTATGATCATCCAGTTATTGTATTTTTTTGGACAATGCCCCATACATGGTGGAACATGTGGTTTTATGGTGTGGATTTATAATTGGAATGCATTGGAATCCAAAAATAAGAATGCATTGAAATAGAAAATTTGAATTTGATAATTAAATCAATTTTAATATTCCAAATTAGTAAATTATACATATGTGATATTTGACAGGATGATAGTAATAAGCCTATTAAAATATTTACTTTGATACAAAATGATGAAATTCTTCGCCTTGTGTGAGCAACGAGCATAAGTTAACAAATGAGGGAGTCACCAATGTTGTTTAAACCTCCATTAATCATGCAATTTTAGTGATGCAATAGATAATTTGGCTGTTTTAGGTATCATTAACATGCCATGTGCAGGATGACTTAGAGTCTATTGGTATGGGCCTTCTTCCGCCCTCACGCCTAAACTGTTAAGCCGACCGGCTCACCCTGAGAACACCGTAAGAAGGCACAAGGGACCGATCTTAAAATTATTAAGTGTACCTCCACCAACAACTTGAGCTTTTAGCCTGATTGGTGGCTATAGTGGGGTTTGAAGAACCAACATGGTCTAGCTATAATTTTGTTACACGTTGGACTTTACTGCCTTTAGAAAATAAGGTAGTAGTCTAGCCACAATTTTGTTACGCGTTGGACTCTACTACCTTTAAAAAAGAAGGAAAAAATCTTCGCATTAGCAGCCTAGCAACACCTTTTAAATACCTTCAAATCCATTTTGGTAAATGACTTCTGAATTCCTAATGCAGTTGAAAGCACGCAAATCCATGTTGCCAAACGACTCCCAGGTACAAGGGTCAATACTAGCAAATGGATTGTTAAAAGCAAGTGTGTGTTTGGATCCTCAGATGTCAAATGCTTTGATTATGAATTAAGGTGATTTGAAATCAATGGTAATTCCTGATTCTTTAGTTGCATTTGACAGCTTGTATTCAAAATAATGTAATTTCATTAATCATTCTATTAATGTAATTTTAGTGATGCGATTAATAATCTAATTGATTTGAAATATCATCAGCAGGCGATGAGGATAATAGATTAATAGCCTAGTGAAACTTATATTGCATCATGCGGCTCTCTTACTATTAAAAATGAGCAAAACAGGAAGAAACCAACAATCTTAACAATGGAAGACAATCCCTGAATTCCGAATCCACTCCCATACCCTCCAATGCTTCCAAAATTGGGAGTGTCCGAAATTCCAAGGGAATAAAAAAAATCAAATGATTAAAGTTATATTCTTTTTGAAAATTTTCGTTTATGATTCAGCTATAGTTGCGCCAGTGATTTGGACGGTCTTAATTGCCTTACAACTACGCCACGGTTTTAAAAGTCACCACCGCTTTTTAAATATTACTCAACTAACACAGGACTGTCGTAAGGAATCACAGGTTACTGCTGCTCGCTAGCACATCTACTGTCCGTACATGTGGAACCATGGTTTAGTGATCCAAACGGTTGATCAAACGAGATGCACGGTCGATGTGGGCTGACTCAAAAAACCAAATTAGGAGATGGTCACTCAATGATCAAAGGTTGAAATATTCCAATTTGATGGTGAGGCCCATCACATAAACGGTTTGGATCATTAAAAAACACCCCCACGTGTACAGAATCCTACACGTACATCAACCCAGAGCTCTGAAACTGCTCCAATCCATCACATCCATGAAACTCAGGAATTCAAAGATGTTGCTCATCAACATTCATCTCATGGCTGCTCTAAGTTCAGTCATCCAAACCGTTGCTCAGATAACTCCTGGAGAGAAAGGTTAAAAGCATGATTTTCTAATTTGGGGATTTCTTAATTATTCCCAATCTACAATGAAATCCATAAGATCAACGGTCTAGATCACTGAATTATAGAACTGCTGAATCACGCGAGCACTGCCACGTTTCAATTATCAACCTGAGAGAGAGAGAGAGAGAGAGAGAGAGAGAGAGAGAGATGATTTACAAAACTTCAATTAGCCGTTAATGAGTATCACCTGTTTGTTTTGATTACACTACAAAAAGGTCTGCGAGACAAGCATCTCTCTAACTAAAGACCATCAGAACTATTCAACACGAGTGGAAGGAGAAAGAATTGGAATGGTGATGATGGTGGGCCTCACGTTCGATCAGCCACCGCAGGTGAAGGAAATCGTCGACCGTACACGGCAACCTGAGTGGCCCACTTGTGTGGAATCCATACACTTCTTGTGCCTTCTCCAGCAGCCTCTTGAACAATGGATGGTAGAGATAAGATATAGGGATCATGAATCTCTGAAATCCACCCACTTCTTCGTTTTCCAATCCTACTCTCACTGCCAACCATCCCTTCTTCATCTTCATCTTCTTCCCTTCTTGCATTTTTTTTCCCCTCCTCTTTCGGCCTTTGTACGGCTCTGATTAGATTCTGTTGTGGCTGTTGGTTTGTGAGCCAGGAGAAGGGGAGAGCACTTATATATACAGGGGTCGATGTGGATGGCAATTCCGTAATTTTCATTATATGTCTTGTGTACGTGTGTCAGTTCGTACTTGCTACGGAATCCCTCTTTTAAAAAAATAATTAAAAAAAAGAAAATTTCTTGTTTTTTTATTTTGTATGTGGTGATTGATGGACGACTGATCTCTAAGGTGTTGTGGGGCCCACTCCTGCGATCGGAAATCTTCTTTTCCAAAAGTAAAATTTCTTTTTTGTCGATGTCCTCAGTATTTTACACTTCATCTTTTGAGCTTTGATAAGCCCACACGCCTGTGCAATAAAGCTCATGTACACACCACACATGTGCCAGAATGGGACGAGAGGTCCGAGATCCAGTCCATCCATTAGAAAAGAACCATTAAATTGATGGCATAACCCAAGAATCAGCTTGATCCAGTGGTCAGATGGGTCACCGTTTTATAAAAAAAAATCTACGGCTCTAAAAAAATTGGCTGAAATTTTCTAACCCATTCACCTATTTTATAATTGGACCAGATTTATTTTTTGGAAAAGGTCGGACCAACCTGATGGATGGCTGAGATTTCCCATCTAGTTTCCATGCTGGCACGTGTGTGTACACGAGCTCTATAGCCTTTTTTGCAGAAGTCGTGTGCGTTTTGGCAAAACTCTCCTCTTTTTATCCCTTTCTTCTTTTTCCGTTTTTAATTTTTTATAAAGGAGAGTCAATTGATACTCCGGCTGCGTACGACGCTTGATACTCTGTCATTTTTAAATGGTACACCTAGCATATATCAACCCAAATCAATCCGTATAAAATGTGGAATCCACTTCGTCCAAACTGGTTTGTTGAAATACAACCATTGGATGTTTTTCATTCTGAGCCGTCCAGTAAATGCCCACTGATCTGATAGTTAGATAATAAAATAATCATAGTTTTTGGTCTGTGGTCCATCCAAACTAGTATACATGATTTGGACGGATTAATTTGATTTAATTAACCCCCACGGATGCAATTTTTAAGTAATTTATAAGTGCCTGCGCATCATCCGTTGCACAGCCAGAGTATATAATCCAAGTTTTTTCTCTTTTATAAAGCTGAGTGCAGGTGGTAAGCTGGCCCAGCTGACTTGTACACGTGTGGTGTCTGTACGGTGGTTGTCCCTGGACCAAATTTGTGCCGACAGTCCTAACAGTCAACGATTTGTAACCGTTCAAATTCTACACGAGGCCTTCAGTTGGACGGTTGGGATTGCTAGCATGGTGGGATGTGGCTCATCTGCTGTGGGGCCTGTGTACCAACTGTCTAGTCGGGCTGGTGTATGTTTCAATTTTCGAGTCGAGGGATGGAACTTTGGGAGAGGAGGGATGGAAGAAATCCTCCCAACAAGTAGGGCTGTACATTGAGCGGAACGGAGTCATAGTCGAGGTCTTGGCTTGACTCGCGTATGCTCTCCTCCAGTTCGAGCTCGAGCTCACCCTCAAGGTTACCTTTGGAGCTTGCTTTATTTGTTAAAACTTTCAAAGTGAGCTAATTGATTGAGTCGAAGCAAGCTTACTTCAAGTCGAGTCGAGCTTGCTCCCACTTTAATTTATTATATTTTTTGCTACAAAATACAAATTAACACTCAACAACATTAAGTTAAAAAAGTCACACATATATTAGGGGAGAATAGTATTTCTATAGGTGGGACCCACCATTTAAATGACCTAGCATTGATTAATTTTTTCTTTGGTCAGGTCACACACGCATTGAATGCAGACTACTAGTAACATTTTCTGAACCATAGATTAACATAGTATACGTATAGCTCACTACATGAATGGACTGCCCTGATTAATGTGTAGACCATCTTCATGATGAGGCCCAACTGATTCATGGATTAGATGCACCACCTCCCTCATAAAATTGCAATCAATAACTGCATATGATGTTTGGTCTTACCATAACTCCTATTTTATAGATGTGTATGGTGTGTGGTCTCACTGTAGCATCTGTTTTGTGTAGCGTGTAAAACACACCACCACTATGTGCTCACCATGTTTTGTACTTAAAATTATTCAATCCATCAGGTATGCTCAACAAGGAATGATCTTACCCAAACAAAATTGTAGGATTAAGAAACAACCCCAACGTGTAAGGGTTTTATATGTCCTAAGCTTGGACCCCAATATGTGTGTGAGAGGGGGAGAGAGAACTAAGAAATAAGAAGATTTTTTTTTTTTTTTTGTTATAATAAATATCTATATGAAATGAGTCGAGTCGAGGTCGAGTGACCCAGTAGTCGAACTTGACTCGATTTCTGACTCGAGCTCTTAAATAAAGCTTGGCTTGACTTGTTTTACTGAGTCGAGGTGAGCTGAGGTGAGTTTTTTTGAGTTGAGTTGATTGAGTTTCTCGAGCTGACTTGGCTCGTAACCAGCCTTATGAATAAATATGGATGTCAACGGTTTGATTCAGGGTACTCGGGGAGTTCAGATTAGAGCAATTGCATGGTTTGACCCATAGGATGAATGGATTAGATGCATCACACGTGTTGCTTTAACAGGCACACGATGTGTAAATGGATTCCCTTACGCATGGGCAGCTAAGAAAATCTTATTTTTCAAACTTAGAATAATTAATATTTTATTAAATACGCATAACTTTATTATTAATAAAATATACCTGACATGACCCGGCTTTACACATCCATGAGAAGGACTCGGCGAGAACCGATTAGGCCCGATTTTTTACCGGTCCGAAAGGCATGATCCAAACCTGACGGACTTCTTAACGGGTAGGGCTGTCAATGGATCGGATCATGGTCCGACTCCGATCCAGATCCGATCCGATTTAACCGGATTTGGATCATTAATCGGATCAACAGATCGGATACGGATCAAAATCTGTGATCAGTTTATTAATCGGGTCGGATTCGGAGCGACCCCGCTCCGATCCGATAATGATCCGGTTACATATAAAAAGAGATTTAAAATAAAAAAAACAAAAAAAAACCCAGCTACTGTCGTCTGTCGCAATGAGAGAACGAGAGAGAGAGAGAGAGAGAGAGAGAGAGAGAGAGAGAGAGAGAGAGGGGTGTCCACCAACAGCAAACCTTGCGCAACACACCCACACAGGTCAGTCACAAGATGGACCCACCCAGCTGGAAGACGCTGTGCGTTTCAACAGCAGGTACGTCTTCTTCTTCGTTT
Organism: Liriodendron chinense; assembly: GCA_003013855.2. Classification (NCBI taxonomy): domain Eukaryota; kingdom Viridiplantae; phylum Streptophyta; class Magnoliopsida; order Magnoliales; family Magnoliaceae; genus Liriodendron; species Liriodendron chinense. The sequence continues at coordinate 11,980,688 of ML058513.1, forward strand.
TTTTTTCTTTTTTTTTTCTTTTTTTTTTTTTTAACCACAGCTAGCTTAGGCGTTTCGACATTAGCGTTTCAACAGCAAACCTGCCGTACACGATGCACAAAATGACTATGATCCGAACCATCAGTTCAGTAGGGCCCATGGTGGACGGACGGATCGGGTTGAATCAGAGTCGGATCGGCTGAATCTCTGTCGGGTCGGATTTCGGATAAATGTTTAGAGATCCGTCGGATTTCGGGTCGGATACGGATCACCCGGATCACAAATCGGATCGGATTCGGATCAGCTACTATCCGCTCCAAATCCGACCCGTTGACAGCCCTATTAACGGGTGGTTCAAAAAATGGAGAGCGGATTAGGTGAGACCTCGGCCTCACTCAAGACGGTGCGGCCCTTACCAGTGAATTACCGTGGGGCCCATCTTGATGTATGTATCCCGTATCCATACTGTCCATACATTTTTCCATATCATTTTAGGGTATTATGACAAACATGAAGAAGATCTAATCATCCAGTGGATCATAAAATAAGAAACATTTTTTATTGACCATTAATGAGACTCAAGAGTTTTGGATCAAGCTAATATTTGGTTTTTCCCTTCATTAAGGCTAATGTAACGTTATCAACAGATTAGATGGTAAATAAACACTACTTAAACATTAATGTGCGCGCTAAGAGTTTTTTAATGGTAGGATGGTCAACCAGCACTATTTCTTCTGGTGTGGTCCACCTGATAATTTTATCTGATTCATTTTCGGCATAATGCCCTATAATAATATGGAAAAACATATGAACAGGCATGGATACATAATACATACATCAAGGTGGGCTCCACAGCAACCCTACTATAAGGGCCGCACTGTCTCGCGTGAGGCCGGCGTCTCACGTAATCCGCTCTCCAAAGTATAGGGCGCGGATCTGCTAGTCCCAGCCGGACTAGCATAAGGGATGGTTTCAAAGCTCTGTTGGCCCCACCATGATTTATTTATTTTATCCACGCCGTCCATCCATTTTTGTATATTATTCTAAGAAAGGATCAAAAAAATTAGACAGATCTAAATCTCAGGTGGACCACACTACAGGAAAACAGTGAGGATTGAACGTTCACCATTAAAATATTCCTAAGGCACACTGTAATGTTTATTTTCCATCCAACCAGTTGATAAGATCATATAGACATAGATGAAGGAAAAAAAAAATATCAGCTTCATACCAAACTACTGTGGCCCCCAAAAAAATTTCAACAGTAAGCGTCAATCCCCACCGTTTTCCTGTAGTGTGGTCTACCTGAGATTTAGATCTATCTCAATTTTAGATGCCTGCCTTATAGTCAGATGTTAAAATGGATGGACAGATTGGATAAAACACATACATTATGTTGGGGCCCACATAGCTTTGAAACCATCCCTTACGCTAGTCCGGACTAGGCAGATCCGCGCCCCAAAAAATGGGATCCAGAACCGTAACGCAAGGGCCCGGGTCGCATTGACAGCCGTAGCATCACGGCGCACCCGTCTTGGACAAATGGGGTCCATATTTTCTGATCCAGATCGTTGATCTAATGGGCCTTACTGTGGATAGGGGATTTCCAAGAGTTATTCTGGATTGTAAGTTCCTGACCACACAATCTTGGTCCTTTTCTTACAGAACGATGCTTTGGCATTTTCTAAACCGTCTATTCTTAGGTCACCGATCAAAAGGTCAAAATCTTCGAGTAGTGAAAATTTTTGGGGCATCCTCCATCCACGATGGGTCCCATCAGATCAACGCTCTAGATCACTCTTAACGGGCCCAGATTGTACGGGATGGACCAAATAGTACTCTCCATGGCTCCTCATGCATAGTCGAGATTAGAGACGCACTGGCGCAAGTGGGCGGAAAATATATTCGAATGGCGTTGGGAGTCTACGCTGGGTGGCGGGTTGTGGTGTGTCTTGTTAGAGATTCTCGAAAGTGATTAAAGGCAGAGGACGAATCTCACAGTCCTCGACCGATAACACGAATAAAATACTCGGGTTTTCATTTTTGTGCAATTGGGCTCATGGTTTAGCAATCAAGACCGTTCGTTTAGTTGGTGCCACCATAGATGGATAATGGTTTAGAAGATCCTAGACACCCATTTGGGAATTTGTCAGATGCATTTCTCCTGGTAATCTTTATTTGCCGGAGCACAAATTGAAAAGACAAGATCATTTTAATAAGCGTAATTTTCGCTTCATGGTCCATCCATTATGAAGAACAGCAGATCAGTGGTCTCGATCACTGAACGGTGGGGTCCCACTTATAAGAAAAGAAATCCGAGTATAAAGTGCACGTCCTCTGGCCGAGTATAAAATAATTACTCAGTGCGAAGGGAGGCTGGTTGTCCTGTCCCTTGTACTGCTAACCTGCAATTGGTCGGTAGTGCGCACACCTTCCACTATACAGTGCATTCTCTATCACCTTTCATTTGGGGTTACTTGAAGCTCTGGCTTTGTATGATCTTGATACACAGGCACTTAGAAATGGTACAGGGGAGATGCATTATCTCAGATTAAACCGACCAAAATGTGGAAAGAAAATATTTTTAAATTTCAGTACAAAACCCAAAACGGTTGAAGAATCCTAACCTCTGATTCGTGGACACATGTTTTTTGAAATAACTATTGGTGGATGTTTTTATTTTCAGCCGTCCAATAAATTCTCAATAATCTAATAGTAAAAAAATCTTGTGACAAGTAATTTTTAAGTTAATCGTACATCTAAGCTGGTAACTATAATCTAGATGGTTTACTTTGAAATTAAAATACGAAACGTATGCAGTTTCTTGGTAATTTCTAAGTGCCTGCGTATCTTCGTCACTCTGCCAGAGTAACAAAGTATTTATCCTTTCGTTCTTTGCGACGAAAGGGAAAATTACCAAAAGCTCCCCCTTTTGACCTTTACTGTCCAAAACCCACCTCAGAATCGAACATTACGCACCAATTCATGTCATTGCCACTTGCATGGAAAACGTGGGATAGATCAGAACCATTCATTCATTAGGACCAGTAGTGGATGTACCATGGTCCAAAAATCACACTGTTTGGATAATCGTAGATAGAAACTCAAGGGGAAAAAGTAGCAAGGGTTCAAATTTAGTTAAGAAATTACATTTATTAGATTGATAAGGAGAGTTTGAACAAGGCAATTGTTGGTCACTGTCCAATCAATGGTGGGGTCCACGGGATCATCAATCTGATCTGTACACGCATGTGCAACGTGTAACATACGTGGCTCAAGTATTAAATCTCAATTTTCAAAAACATATTTCCCCGAATCATACTGGTCGGTGCTTTGTGAGCCTAACCATGGTTCATGTCTTATCGACTCCGTCCATTTCATTTCTCAGCTAATTTTAGGCCATGAACCAAAAATTGAGGCAGATCCAAATCTCAGGTAGACCACAACAAAAGAAACAGTGGTGATTGAGCGCTCACCCTTAAAAACTTCCTAGGGACCTACTCTAATGTTTATTTTCCATCCAACCTATTTATTAGGTCACACACACCTGAATGAAAGGGATAACACAAATATCAACTTGGTCCAAAACTTTTGTGTCCTAGAATAAGTTTTTAATGGTGGCATTCAACCACGATTGTTACTTATGTTGTGGTCCACCTGATTTTTGGATCTCCGTCATTTTTTTTTCTCATGTCCTAAAACAAGTTTAAAATTTTAATGGATGGTGTGGATAAAACACATACACCATGGCAGGACCCATAGAACATTGACTAGTAGTAAGGAGGGGTTGGTTTTCTTAAATGCGCAGAAAGGATTCAGCGGTAGTAGGGTGGTCAACGGCACGGATCATGATCCGTATCTGATCTGGATTTGCTCCGATTTAATCGGATTCGGATCAATAATCAGATCATCGGGTTGGATTCGGATACCCAAAAATGATCCATTTAATATTCAGGTCAGATTCGGATCAACCTTAATCCGGCCAGTTAACGACTAGACTAAAAAAAAAAAAAAAAAAAAATCAGCCATATCATTTGTCTCTACCCTCCATGCATGCAACCATAGGCTGTATCATATTCAGATATTGGGTCGGATCATATTCGGATCGGAAGCGGATTTCAAAATATTTAAATGAGTCGGATTCGGATCATGTACTTGTGATCCGAATCGGATTCGGGTCAGATATATCCTTAATCGAATCAGATACGGATCGTCACTTATCCGCCGTTATCTAACCCGCTGACAGCCCTAAGTGGTAGAGGTTTGCTACACCGCATCCCCACACAAATGGTCTAGGATATGTCGGGCTTACAGCCGTTGGATCATGGATCATCTCAGCCGTATATGTCGATCCGTACTATATTTCTCTTCTCAGCCGTCTATCGATATTCCACGATCAAATGGTTAAACCATCCACAATGTACACAACAGACCACTGCTTTGAATTAAAAAATCCAAGGGCCCCACTTACCAGAACTAGAAACACGTGTACGGCTACAAAGTACGCATGCCACCTGTCATGTAACTACTGTTTCAATAGACAGGAAGAGAGAGAGTAGTCGATTTATTTAAATGGTCAACGATGACCATAGCTTAAAATAAATGGGTTGAATACATCTTGAAAATGCGTGGTACGGATAACTTACCAATAATTGCAAAAGAGATACCAACCATCAGTTCCTTTGGTCTATTGCAGATGGACGGCAAAAGTAGGACGACCGAACGGCTAGGATCGTTCGAGCGGTGAAAACTTTTGGACTGTAACCTGCTCGTGGTGGGCCCCACCCAGTAATGATTATGATGATGATGGTAACCTGAAAAATATACTACCCGCATGGTTGGGAGGATATCATTCAAGGCCTTTGCTTTCCGACTCCATGTACCGTCAAAAGGTTGGGATCATGGTACACATGCCACCTGTACGGTGTAGATGAGTTGTCAGTGTCGGGCAGATTATTATAAGTTAGATGGAGATAATGAACTAAAGAATTTCAAAATTAGAAGGTTGTTGCTTTTTTTTTTTATTATTATTTTTTTTTATGATGTTGGGACCGTAAACGTTGGATATGTGGACACGTTGCAATGATCTAAACCTTTAATATGATTGGCCTGATCGTGGATGGGTGATATGAGTAAAATTTCAAAGATTGAAAGATCCTTTGATGGGCCACACACCAACGGTCAAAGGTAAGGTCTGTATTCAAAGGAAAAGAGTTAAAATGATCAAAGCCTTTAAGCATCCAAATTCAGAGGCTTTTCTTGGACCTACCCATCAATGATAATGGCCATCTCACAAACGGTTTGGATCATTAAGACATGACTATAGATTGAACGGTTGCTGTTTCAGCGTAGAAAAGAGAAAAAAAGAAAGAAAAGAAAAGAAAATACATAATACATCACCATGAATTATATAAACTTCTCACGTATTACTCAAGAGAGAGTATTCAATGACGAACACTGAACGGGTGATTGTAGCAACCCAGACTTCATTTTTATCAGTTTATTTTCCAAGCCAGAGATGGATGGCTAGGATTGTTAGTTAGAAGTGATTCTCAAGATCTGTAACAATCCAAGGTGGGACCAACCCAATAGATGGTTCAGATTGATGATTGGCCTTCTCTGTCATGGCTTTTATTTTGGGCGTATAATAATGCGGCAGTGTATTGTATGATATGCACGCACTTTGAAATTACTTTGAAATTGCATACGTGGCATAAAAAACGTACAAGTAATGGCTCCAAGTTTAGATGCACAGTGAAACGAAAATTAGGGACCATAGGAAAGATGGACATTTATTAGACGGTCAAAAATGAAAATATCCAACGGTTCTATTTCAACAAAAAAGTGTCCACAATCAAAGGCTAGGATTGTTCAAGCGATCTAATTTTGTGACACTGACTTTGCGACAGTGGATTCTACAGTTTAGACGGTTTAATTCGAGTCAATGCATGCCATAGGTACAATTTCTGAGTGCCTGTGTATCAAGTTTTATACAGCAGCCGAGTATCATAAGACTCTCCTAACAGTGTATGTACATAGTATATACTGATACCATGGCTGGAAATTCGATATCCTTGGAGATGGGAAGATGCCCAAGAGAGAAATTTGGACGTTGACTGGAGTTGGGCTGCCTTTCGGTGAGAGAGCTGATGGACTGATTATATTCCACCAACTCAGCACATGCCAACCACGTCCCTTTCAAATGCGATCTTCATATCTATCCATCCATTTAATTTTCTGCCATTGGTCGGTCGAATCTATCCTCCTTTTTTCACCATATCAGGATTGGTCACACCAAGGAAATGGTACCACAACTTTTGGTATGGTGCAATTTTTCTTGCCAACATGCATCTTTCTGTTTAGACCTGTTTTGGCGCATTCACGTGGACCAATGAAATGTCTCCACATGTTGTCACTATATGTTAAATAATGAATAAAATTTGATCTACGCGTATGCTGAGGATATCTTTTACTCATATTCTTTGGTAGCATGTCACCTGTCAAATAGAGCTATATGTATGTTTGTATAAAATATACTACAATGAATAACACATAGCCCTAACACAAGCAATATGTGTGATTTAAGTTGCGTGCTTGGCAAGTTTTTAGAGACCCGTCAAACTAGAAATTTTATCATAAATCCAAATATGCTCAGCAATGATGTCTCATTATACAATATTTTCAAAATGAAATATCCTCTAAGAGATGATTAGTACATTGGGGGCGATTACAAAGGTTTGGGAAGCGGATTCTTCTCAAATCAAATAGAAACCAAAGATATTGTAATGAATCAGGGTCCAGTGAAACTGATCTCCCAATGCCCATGGATCTCAGCAGTCATGACGCTGGTAAGAGATCTGAAAATAATTTCTTACTCGTGAAGGTCTTGTCAACTAGGCTTAGATAATAAGAAAATAATTGCACGTCATGATCGCTAAAGATCTTAGACCAACAAGGAAACTTAACGAGGTTTTACCTCTTCCCAAGCCTATATAAAGAAGCTCTAGGCCCACGCCAAACACAATAAATCTACACAGCACAATGCTCTAGAGTTTCAAGTTCATCCACTTATGTCCAAACCATGCTGTAGAACGTTTGGAGTTTAGGTAAGCTTAGATTATTATTGTTCAGCGCAATCGCCGCAATACACTTCAAAGTAGTATAAATATCCATGATCCACCGTTATCGGATCCCTAATCAATCGAGTTTTTACTTATAAGATTACCGCTCAGTCATATCCTATTGAGCAACCCACCTCAATTGTTTGTCCACATAGGCAATTGCAAGTATTTATCTTTTGTTTATTTCTTTACTTATTTTGTTCATTTATTAATTGTATTTTAAGATTTAAATACATAATTAATAAAATTAACAATTTCAACCCTAGTTTTAAATCCTTTAATCATTGTTCCATTGAGAAATACAAAGTCCTTAACATAAATAAGAGAAAATCTATTTAGAAATACAATCGGTGAATGAGAAGGCAACCAATCCCTTAGAGTTGGTCTTAATTGGTCTATCTTAAGACGGGGGACACCAGCCTTCAATCAAGCTCGAATTGAATACAACGCCAACATGCCCACACTATTTTAACTGCACATGCTTAACCAAATACGGTGCTTCGTTAACATGTTATGCCTTGTGTTTGATTGAACTGTGCAAGCACTTGTATAGGACATAATCAGTCCCATGAATTAGTGGGCCCATGATGAAGATAACCCATGTTCTGAAAGTGGGTGGCCCACCTGATCATGAATGGAGCCGGCTCAAGTTTTGTCTTACGTGCTTGGTTTTGGCTTTACAGCCGTACGGTAATGTACCATTGTAATAGTTACTTATTACACAAGCTTTGGAAGTGAGTTGGATGAGTATTTGGATTCTTTGATAATTTTCAAAGCACAGCTCATCATGCAGTGATTATGTGGATTTATTGTCAAAGAATCTGGATCGTTTGCTCGCAATAATAAGATTTTCTTGTTTTGTTACAACCTGATTAGTTCAGGTCAGCAACAAAACTGGAAAATCATATTACTTATCAGTGATTACGTGATTACGTGGATTTATTGCCGAAACCTTTGGCAAGAACTCCCAGCGAGGGAATCTAGGTGGGGAGCACGGTAATGTTTGTGAGAAATCCATCCCGTCCATCCATTTTTCCCGATTGTGTAGGAGATGGCCCAAAAATGGGGCAGATACAAATCTCAAGTGGGGCCGCATGGCAGGAAGCAATGAGGATTGAACGTCCATCGTTGAAACATGTGGGCCGCAGAAGTTGTGGATCACGCTAATATTTTTGTTTTTTTTTTTTTTCAGTTCATGGCAATAGTCATAACCTTACGAACCCTATGGATGGCACATAAACATCATGGTGGATGTGGGGAGGTTTCAACAGTATGCATTTCCCAACTCACTTTTCCTATCACACAGCCCACTTGAGTTTTATATTTGCTTCACTTGTGAGCCAATGCCCTAACATGATTTGGCAAAATGAATGGACGGGCGGATTTCTCATAAACATCATGGTGGGCCCACAAAACTTCCCTCCACAATAAGCTCCTGCAAAAGATCACCAATTTTCCTACCCCTGGCAGTCTTCATAGTGGAGTCCACCAATCAATACCTTCTCTGATACTATGTTTGAGATGGTCTCCACGTCCGATCAATAGCTTAGATTAATTATCTAGAGGTGAGTTGGATGAATGGCCTGATTCCTATCTCAGGCAGTCTTCATAGTGGAGCCCACCGATTTCATGGAATTGATTTCCTGCACAAGTAGCACGTCCAAGGAGAAGATGGCACGGTACCACTAGTTGGGTACAGGTGGCATGTTGAAGGAAAAGATGGCACTGTACCACTAGTTAGGTAGGCCTCTTGACTAGCCCCATTTTGCATTGCACATGGGCCCCACCCTAGACATCAAAAGCAGTTTATCCAGTGGGCCCCAAGATGGACGGTACGTCGTTGCAAATATCACATAAATTGGGCAATCCTATCAATTCATTTGGTGATCTACAAATGGATGAGATCTGTTTTCAAGTGCTTAATGAAAAAAATGGGGCAGACTTAGATGTGTAAGTCACATATAGTATTTTCACTAGTCCTTTTCTTTAGCTTAGGGTGTGTTTGGTAGTACCAAATGTCAATTTAGGCTGGTAGCGCCAAATATTTGTCTAGCTTTGGATTTGGTAGCGCCAAGTATCAATTTAGGTGAAGTTTGTTAGTACACCCATCCACCCCTGTTAGTCACATCACAATGTTAGCCACCCCACTATGGGAATCGATACCAGGACCTCACTGTTGAAACCACGCTATCTTCACTCAGTCTACCACTTGATCTATGGACCTGTGTGTCAATTTAGGTGAAGTTACATATGGCATTTTCACGTCCTTTCTCTAGCTTAGGGCACATTTGGTTGCACTAAATTAATATCAATTTAGGCATAGAAGTTATATGTGACAATTTCACAAATCCTTTCTCTAGAATAGGGTACTAGATATCCCTCGTTTTCAAAATCTCTCTCTCTCTCTCTCTCTCTCTCTCTCGTACACATGGCTTATGTTTTGTGCACTTTCATTTTGGGTTTGTTTGTAATATATTTTCTCATAGGAAAGAATCCTTAATACCATGGCAATGACGGGATGCATGCACTCATAATGTAACTGTCCAAATTGTGGGCCCCACTTCATTGGGGTCGCATGTTGGTCAAAATTTCCGTCGTCGAACCAATGTTTTAACGAATTCATCAAACAAATATCCAGTTGTCCAAAGGTTGGGATCTTTCAATCATCCCATTCTGGGGTCATGATATATCTAAGGTGGGTCTCACAATGAGGCCCACATCATGGGCGGCCTATAAAGTTGCAAATCAGTGTCACAAGTGAAAAGGATGAGTCACCATTATTTCAAAATGGTGCCAAACTAACATGGGAGTCTAGATGATGGTTCGTTGTCCAAAAATCCGACTCCACTGCATGTTTAGATGGTCCCATTGACTCCATGACTTGAACCGAGTCTTCACTCAAGCCGACCTGCTTTAAATGTTTAAAGGGTTTTGCTCACGTTCCTATCATGAATGACACATTAGATGACACATTGTCCATTGAGACGTCTCATTCAGTACCACTAGGAGCAAGCCATGGTGTAAGAATCATGTCAACCAGACTATCCTTGACAATTGAATGGAACCAATTTATTAAAACCCTATGTAATTTATGGCCAGTTTAAATACCACCCAATAAGTAACTTTTCAAAAAATAAAAAAAATTACATAAGTTAGTTACTTTCTAATTTAAGTTAATTGGTAAGCACTACTATAAAAGTAGCTTATAGGATGAAAGTTGCCTAGATTTGTAAGTTTTTAATTTTTTTCAACTCTCTCTCTCTCTCTCTCTCTCTCTCTCTCTCTCTCCATGTGATGGCCTATGCACATAAGAGGTGAGGCCACATGAAGGACAATCTCCATCGAAGGTGAGCCCCACATTATGGATGACCCACATCAAAAGGTAGGCCTGTAATGATGAATGACTCACATCCAAAGCAAGCCTCGCATGATGGACAATCCATATCAAAGGTGGGCATTACATGAGGGGTGATGGAGATCAAAGGTGGTCGTAGATGATGTACAATAATAGTAAAGGAGAGCCCCACATGGTGAGTGACCCAAATCAAAGTTGGGCCTCATAAGGTGGATGGTCCACTTTGAAGGTAGGCCCCACATAATTGACGGTTCACATTGAAGACGAGGCCAAGGTGGGGCCAACATAATGAACCCTTCCACATCGAAGGTTAGACCTATATGATGGATGGCAGTTATTAAGGTTGGACTGAACAAATTAACTTGAGAGATAAGTACTTATGTCAGAAATTAACATACTTTTTTTACTTTTTGATTGATAAGTATAACATAAGTAGAAGTCAAGATAAGTTCCCCAAGGCACAAGTAGCTCATGTAAAGTTATTTACGATTTGAATGCACCCTTAACATTCGTAAATAAGATGGTTTGATTTACTTTGAAATCATAAGCAATATAAAATATTCATAAACCGTACATATGTTTTTAGATGATGATCAGTGCTATTTTGTTTCTCCATTTAATCTTGACCGTTAATTTTTTATGTTATTGGTCGGATGGTTAAGATTATCAAATATGTGTGATTTTTGCACCATGGCTTTCTCACATCTGTAGAATGGATTACTAGTTAAAATAGACCATGTGTAATTTAAAATTTTAAAATCTTTGAGAATGTTAGTAAAGTCAGACGAAGGTAGAGACGTCGGCAGAACCCAATATTTAGAAAGAAAATGCTTAGGTCCACAGATTTTAAGTGACACGTACTATCAATTTCGACCATTCATTCATTGGCACCATTGGAGGCAAGCTGTGGTGTAAAAGTCACGCGAATTCAACAAGTGTGCTTCCCATCTGATTGGTCAGCCGGCATGGTACACGTGGCAAGTAACCATGGGCTGGTTCTTCAGTTGAAACGTGAGAGCAAACGTAAGAGTACTTTGTATCTTCCATCGAATTGATACTAGTGGTTTTCACTTTGAATGATCGGGACCGTCCACTTGCTTTGAACTTTCAAACGTCAGTGGCATCGATGATCTCATCCATCCAATGTACCTTCTAGTAGAGTCAGCCCTTGCACATCTCTATCAGTGATGAACACAAGCACCAGATCCACCAACCTGTGTCAATGTTATTCTCAGTGGGCCAATGCATGAGCAGATTTCCCTTTCCCCTTTCTCCACTTTTTCAAAATTTCCACATGAATGGGGTACTCAAAGATGACCAATGAATCATGCAAAGTGATGGTATCTGTTCAAAGTGAAAAATTGAGGAATTACACGGTCCTGATTCATCACACATACTGATCTGCGATTTTGTACATATCGGGCCAATGGTTCATAAATCCCCACCGTTGATTTGAAGGAAGCCATAGCGGATGTTTGATATCCAAAAAATCTCCCAAATAGAACGGTTAGGCTAGATTTGGGGTACTGGAGCATACTCCATCTATGGTCCAACATAGATAGGGTACTGGGCAATACTCCATCCATGATGGGCCACTGTATCAACGGTCTAGATCACCAAAATATGGCCCCCACTTGCACAAAGCAGATGCATCATGCATTAACATGTCAATGATTTTTTTAAAAGTGCGGCACCCCTACGTTTTGGTGTAGTTCAAATAACACCTTGTTGTTTGCACTATTTTCAAATACCACCTTACCCTTTAGCCGTTAGACAAAATACCCCTTGCTATCATTGGTTATGCGGTCGGGAGGCATTTCGAAAGAGTACTATGGTCTATGGTTAAGATAAAAACCTTTTAAATGACGTTTCAACTCCTAGTTAAATAAAGATAAGAAAAGGGAAGTGGATTGATTGGGCTGCGTGGGACCCATAGAGATGTCTATGACAAATCTACCCTGTCTATTGGTTTTGAAAGGTCACAGTAGAACAAGATTCTAAAAATTAGGAAGATCCAAATGGCATGTGGGACATACCACATGAAACAATTGGGATTGAACGTCTAGGGGTGATGTAAGTTTTGTATCACGATGATATTTGTTCCTACAATTTATTTAAGTGGTAATAACCTTAAGAACGCTTTGGATGGCATATAAACATTATGGTCAACCATACTAAGGTTTCAATAGTGGATGTTTCTGGTCTCAATGTTTCGTTGGCGTGACCCACCTAAGTTTTGAATGTGCCTGATTTTTAGAATCCTATCCTACTGTGGTCTTTCAAAACAGATGGACAGAGTGGATTTGTCACCGACATCACCGTGGGCCCCAAATGTCCCTAGGCACTGGGAAATATATCAGAGGGTGTTATCTGTAAATACTAAATATGAAAGAGGGTATCTGGACTGTAGAAAAAAATGGATGGTGGTATTTGTCAAAAAGACTTTTCATATTCCTATCGCAAATATGGTCCATGTAGATGGTTCTTACCCACTACTATTCAAGAAGAATATAACATTCCACGCGTTGTACCCATCCATCGTAGACGTATCATCCACGTTTGCAACTCCCTATGTTCCAAACCATGGGACCCGCTGAGTTTGGGAATGTCCTAAGAGCATTCGAATTGTGACAGTGAAATGGTTAATTCCAGTGCCACGAGATCAGTGGTCTGGACACTGGGACCCTAATAAATCAAACAGTTGGTATCAGGTATCATGATGGAAACAACACTTTGAACGGTTGAGATTAGGAAACCATACATGCCACGTGTACGGTATGAGCGACGTATGAATTTCCTGAAAATATGAATATCAGTATAGGTGCAAATATCGGGTATCTTGAAAAGTAAACAACAAATCAGCATCCGATGTGCTAACGCATGAGATCAGCCGATATTCTCAACTGCACTATTGAGTGAGAGAAAAAGACGTGGCTGTTATTTATGGTAAGGGAACTCACGCATCTTCAATGAAGGGGCGATTCCACAAGCGTGGAAGATATGCCCGTTCATCAGGCATGCCTCACCTCTTATATGTTCTACCTGTTTGTTCAAAGTGGGAAATTGGCCATCTCTTTTAACCGTCCAATTTTTCCGGATTGTCGAGCCAGAGCATGAAGTGGGGCTTACTTGAGTATTAATGGCCTGGATCCCCCCTTTGTTATAGAATACGTTGTTGTTTTTTTGTTTTTTTCAACAATTCTACATTTCAGCTGTGTGTGGTTTGAATAAAGAATCCAACTCATCTAGAAGGGTTGCTTCATAAAGAAAGTGGGATGATCTTACTGCAAAAAAAAAAACCTGCACATAGACAAAATGGAAAATGCATTAAAAAAGAAAAAGTAAAATTGAAATCTTCTAAAAAAAAAAAAAAAAAAAAAAGATAAAAGGCACATATGCTTTGATAATATGACTATATATTCATGGGGCAGTGATGTAATATTTTTTTGTTCATTAAAATAAGAGAAATAAAATATTCAATATTAACATCTCTCTCACTTTCCCTTTATACAAAAGTTATCTATCTACCTAACAAATATTTAAAAAAAATACTCTCCCTTCACTTGTACTACTCTTTATATATGCCACACCATAAAATAGAGTATATATACATGTAAAGCCCTGAAAATTTAGGCTTGTATATGTATATATTTGAAAGAGAGGACGTTTCTTGTTGGAAAATGACTAATGCGTTTTTGCTATAGAAGACCACTACACTAATGGGGTGAGGCCTTGTCTTTATAGAACTTTTAAAATAAGGCCAATCTAACCATCATGTATGCTACCACCTAAATTTGAAAGTTTTGAGTGAATGTTTATTATTTTCTAGTGTGGTCCACTAATGATTGTACAAACATGATCTTTAGGAGATTCTAGCCTCATGGTGGGACTCACTTGATGTGCTAATTGGATGGCATTCACAAAACATCGCAGACCTCTTGTAGCCATTTGAATACATTTACACATAGTAGTTAGAAAAATTGGAGGCATGTTGATAACTTTTAAGCTTTACACACACGTGATTGATAATAGTAGAAAAAACCTTTCTTTTCCTACAAACATTTGTAGAGGAATCGGCCAGTGTGTCGAGGTCTGTACATGTATTAATGTGGCCGGTTCCTTTACAACCTTTATGGAATGAACTTATTCTACAACACGGTTTGTGGGGTGTGGTCGACCAGATGGGCCACATCATGTAAAATCATGCTTAAAAAACTTTTTAAATCACGTGGTATGGTGACCTTAGTTTCTTAATTAATAGCATGATTTTTTAGTGTTCATTAATTCTAATAGGGGTTGTGGGGTGTGTGGTTGAGCAGATGGGCCACACCATGTAAAATCATGCTTAAAAAACTACGAAAATCACGTGGTATGGTGGACCTAAGTTTCATACTAGCATGCATGATTGCTGAGTGTCCATCAATTCTAGTGGGTGCATCTTATGAATGTACGGGATGGAATATACCAAAAAGAATGCGGATCCTCTATTGGCTGCCAAACAGGATGACCCTTTTTATTAGTCTATGTCATCACATAGGTATACAACCTAGTCATATCCTCAATGCAACCTGATCACACTAACGTCATGCAGTGTGATATAAATCAATAAAAAGGCTCCAAATAGAGATTTTCTGTTTGGCATCCAACTGAGGATCCAGACTCTACCAAAAAAGCTGTGGCATCCAACATAATTTGGTAGCTAGGTTTTACTGGTGAGCTTCCTCCTCCTCATGGTTATCTGTGTGTTGACCCGCATCGATTTTCTATGGGGCTGATTTTTCTAGTACAGGATCAAGTCGAAGGGATGCATCTTATCGACGGATTGGATGTGGCCCCACATCACTGTGGGCCCCACACACGTTGTAGATGAACTGGCCTTTCTATTACTTAATCACCGTCCATATATACAAGGAGATATGGCTTAATGGGCCAGGCTTGATGGGTTTCTAATTGGACCGGGCTTGATAAGCTTTAGTTTTCTTCTCTCTAAAACAAGCTTTAGGTGGAAGCTTTTGAGCTGTGGGTCCCACCATTGTGTAAAGCTTTTGATCTGTGGGTCCCACCATTCTGTAAAGCACCCAAAAAAAAAAAAAGAGGTTACTTTATCAATAGTCGTGATTCGACGAGGGGGCCTCATTTAAGGGTACCCTGCACGTGTTAGAGAATCGGACGGACGTAGATTTGCCAGAGATCCTGGCCATTCATCAGGTATTTCGCGCCGTGAACATGACAAAAATCAGGTTAGCACGCTTCTCAATTGAACCACGTGTACATTGAATTTGGCCTGGTGCACTTTTTCTTTTAACCGTACACACAATTTTTTGATTTGGGGACCAACAGTACTTTTGGCCCAGTGTACCTTACCTGATGAATGGCTCGATCTATGTGACACGTGTGCCGTCCGCCTGGATATCTGTCCTTTGAATCACGACGCTTGAAAATGTGACAGAGAGGCCGGCCGAGTGAAGGTGAAACGTTATGTACGTTGGTCTTTACGTGCATGAGAGAGGATAAAAACGTGACGATTTTGCAATGGCACGTCGGCAATGGTTCGATACACGTGTCCCTATACAAATATGAAGTCCATCTTACGTGGAAGGGCAGACGGTGAATCATGACCGCTTAAGTTAAGAATTCTAGCCGTCCGTTTCTCTCAGTTTCCATCCTGATTTACTCGCATTAAGCATTTTTTGAGATCTAGCCGTCCATTTCATTTCTCGAAAATAAATGTTTATAAACATAACTCTTCGATGACAGCTTAACTTTTATCAATCCATTGAAGGGGACACTAGATGTACGGTTCGGATCTCCCATTTACTTTGCCAAGTGGACGATCGAGGGGCGGTTTTTTTGTTATTTATGATAGGCACGGCTTCATAATACATTTTTCGGAGAGGTCGGACCGAGTAACGGAATCATACGCGGTTTCTGAAAGGTGGTCCGGGCTAGAAGATCATGCGTAGATAGTAAGTACGGCGAGTTGGAGAATAAACGTGATTAATATTTCGGGAGTTCGTTTTCCACGTGTCGCAAATCAAGGATAACGAACATGTGGGGCCCTATGAGGCCCACCGTTGAGAATATTTTCAGATAATGAGATTCGTCCATCATCTGCTGGCTAATTCGTTGTGTTGATTTTGAGCTGTAGAAGTTTTTCTTTTCAATAGTCCATATTCAGTGGTTAGATCCTCCGTTCAGGGTAAGCTTCTTATTGTAGCCGTCTATGATAGTTTCAACATTGTGGGCCGTTGAAATCATTGACCCATCTGCATATGTGGGCCCCATGAGGCGAATTTCAATTCGTAGTAATTTCCTGAATTATTAGGTTTTTGAGTTTGTACTACTGGCACAGGTGGGGGCCTCAAGAATGCTCCTTGATGGAGCAATCCCATCCTTTCAATTGATGGCACGTAAATAGACGGTTTAGAATAGAAATACATCAATGGTCCATAAGATCGGTGGCTAGAATCTACTGGAAATTTTCGGTGCATGGTACATCCGTGCTGTGGCAACATTCTAGGAAATTAGGGCATACCATGCCTGCCTTAATGAAGGGAAATTTATACGGTAAGCTGATCATAGGCTGTTCATCATGTATTGCCCACAATAGTTAAATAAATGCCTGGTGGACCGTTGATTTGGTGAACCACACCATTGATGGCCATGTTTCCTGAAAATCTTACAGATGGAATGAATCTTAAACCGCCGGTGGTTGATCCATAAACGAATTAAAAAAGAAAAAAGACATTGGATTAAATCTACCTTTCTGACCATTTGCAAAATTTAGATAAAAGGCCCATATATCATGTGGTCCACCACACAAACCGTTCAGATCGCTGGACAGTTGTGCCTACATCATTCAATTATTGTGGGGAACCATGATAAGTAGTTTGTTCGCAGTGCATATACACATACAACCTACCCCGCGTGTAGAGCATCAGAGCCGTCTATCATGTTGGACCTACTCTGTAGATCATGTTGCAAAGAAGTTTAGAGCGAGTAAGCAATCAGCATGTACGTGTGGCTGGCAATGGGCCAGCTGGCAGCCCTGCTGTAGGGCTAGGCCTGCGCCTTATACTTGGCCCAAGAGTGTCAGACCTTGACTAATAAAGAATGGACGGTTGAAGAGCACTTGGGAGCATTCTTATTTATCATATACATGCTTAGCTTAAATACACTTTCAGATTTGAGTGGTTTAAATGATTCAAACCATTTATACGGTGGGACTGGTTTTAACTTAAGGCTAGCCAATTACCTTGGCCTGGCCATTCTCACCCTACACGACAATAATAAGCCGTTTCTAGACTGTTCATTGTACGCCTGCGTACGTTGCTGAGTACATGCTAGGCCATCGATCATTGTCATGTAACCCACTTCATTTAATTAGAGTTGTGTATTTTTCAAGTTTGGAGCAAATAGGTTATTAAAGTCCATGTCTCTTTCAGAAATGCTGTCACATGTCTTTATGTGTGGATTTGAAGCTAGTGTATGTCAACTATACATTATTTCTATATTTTCTTCCGAGCAGAGAGAGAGAGAGAGAGAGAGAGAGAGATATTAAAAACTGGGTTTCTACATATACCTTTTTTCTTGATTGACTTTTTCATCAACTGCTGAAATGAAATGAAGACGGAAGACCAGATAGAGTTTGCAGAAGTACATCCAAAAAAGTAAGGTGAAATGAAATTTGGCTCAAAATGATGTTTAGCTGACGAAAGATTCTTTTAAGGGTGCTTTCAAATTATCTCAAGTATAAAGAGTTTCTCATAGAAAATGAGAGATTTTCTTTTTTTTCTTTTTTAATAGAAATAAAATTTTTATCCACATGAGAAGTGGCAAACAACCATTTTCTCTAAAAGATTGAACCATTAGGGAACGGCGTATTAATGTATATATCCTTGCATGTGCAAGGTGAAACCCCACATAGGAATATACTGGGCAAGGGTGGAGGAATACTCAACTCACACTATAGACAGCCTGTGGGAGAATATAATCCAGTGGCATATTTGCTACTTCCATGATTCAAATACTTAACCTTAAGTTGATCTCCAAACAACTATTGGATTGAAAAGAAGCTATAATCTCATGTTAATCATCCATGGGTTTTTTACTTTAATTGAGAAGATTTCGTTTTTTATATCTTTGTTTTCTTTCTTAGCTTCTTAACATAGTTTTACACAAAAGCTTTCCGTTGGAAGAGATTTGCATGCATCTATCCACCACACTTAATAATTGAAGTGCTTGACTTTGTCAATGATAATCTCTACTAATAGCTTGACTACCCAAAGCTTAGCTTAACACGTGTGTCCACGCGCAGGTGCGTGTGGGTCTAGCAAACCTTTTTAAGAAGAGAGCCCTTGTACGTTTGTTAGGCCAGTTGATAGAAAGCGAAAGAAGGGGTCCATTGAACGTTTTGGCAAACGTTCTTTTGAAGATATTTTCACGTGCAACACCGCCCCACCTTTGAATGGTAGACCATAATGCTTCTGGTCCCAAAAGTGGAGAGAGAGAGAAGAGAGAGAGAGAGAGAGGTGGACCATCCAACCTAGCTCCACTCTCTTTTTATCCTTCCGCACCACATTCAGTACAGTCTACTTGAGTATGTCTTATAGAGAACTGATCACCTTCAGCCCCTATCTTTATCGCCAACATGCCACTACTGTAGAAAATTTCTACCATGAAAAAGGTAGGGCCCACCGTGAAGATCACCTGAAAAAAAATAAATCAGGCCGGTCCACTCATCAGGTGGGCTACAGTTTTGGCATCAATGGAAAACTAACGGTTCCAATTCAACGTACATTTGTGGCCCATCTAATTAGTGGATAAGTCTGATTTTCCAAGATATTGATCTTCATCATAGGGCCTACAATTTTTATGGTAGGGATTTCCTACACGAGGCATGTTTGGGGAGAAGATTGA
Source organism: Liriodendron chinense (assembly GCA_003013855.2). Taxonomy (NCBI): domain Eukaryota; kingdom Viridiplantae; phylum Streptophyta; class Magnoliopsida; order Magnoliales; family Magnoliaceae; genus Liriodendron; species Liriodendron chinense. Next base: position 12,000,062 of record ML058513.1, read on the forward strand.
CCAGCATGGCAAAGTTAGGTGGCTGTCCATGTAGGTGACCACCTTAGTCTCTAGAATACGTATTTTTTCTTTTGACTTCCAAGCACGTGCGCGTACCGTAATGATCTACAACACCTGTTTTAAGCAGCAGGTACAACGCTCAAGTTCTGTGGGGCCCGTCATGTTATATATGTAAAATCTACTCCATCCATTATGTATTTTACTCAATTATAAGTCTAGGTGTAAAACATAAGCCAGCTCCACAACTCAAGTGGGTCACACCACATGGACCAATGGGGATTCTAACCATTGCTTTATATGTGGGACCAAAATGGTGATGTAGGGAGTGCCTCAGATGCATTCTTAGCACAACAGGACCAAAAGAAGCCTGTACCAAAGTGGAAGCAGTTAACTGAGTCTTAGACATGTTTGGATCTAATTAGAAATTCACTTGAGACAGAGAAATACGTTTGAAGTTTTGACAGCGCTATAACTTTTAATCCAAGCATCGTCAGAGAACTCACAACCTACTGATCTTTATATAATAATTTGTTTGAAGTTTTGACAAGTGCTGTAACTTTTGATCCAAGCATCGTCAAAGAACTCACAACCTATTGATCTTTATATAATAGTTGTTTTGAGGTCAACCAACTTAGGTTGTAGACGTCTATGTCACAAGAAACACTAGTCTTGAAGGTCAAAATTAAGATTTTAGTTTTTTTTTTTTTTAATTTGAAATTTCTGTTTTATCATCTCCTTATTTTTAGAGTTTTAAAAAAATTTGTTCGTTTAGCAGTTGATTGTAATACTGTCGGAAATTCTTTAATAAAGTTTTTTTTTTTTTTTTTTATGTTTCTTAAGTGAGAAGAGTGATCAGAGGCGCCAAACGAGAACGAGATAGAGATGATGAAGTTTGACACCATAGCTTTAATGACAAACCTCACATGGAGGACTTTATGGATTGGCTTCTTGAAGTTGAACGACCTTTCAATTTTATAGAGATTCCTGATGAGAAAAAGGTTAAACTTGTGGCATATAAGTTGAGGGTGGAGCCTTGGCTAAGTGAGAAGAATTTCAACTTTCACATACCAAGTAGATTAAAGCGTCAATCCGTACGTGGCAGTAAATAAAGTAGTTAATGCAAACTTAGTTCTTGTTGATTGACTATAATCAGGTATTGTTCCAACAATACTAGAATTGTTAGAAGTGTGGCCAATCTATAAGAGATTATGCAAAGAAATTCTATTGCTTGTCCGCAAGGAATAATCTAGTTGAGGATGAATCGCAGCAGGTTGTCAAATTCATTGGTAGTTTATGTATAACGATTTAAGATCGGATCCAAATATTATAATCTATCTGGATGATAAACGAGGCAGTCAAGATGGCTATTCGAGTAGAGACGCAACTTGAGTGTCTTAATGCACTGAAATTATACTTGAAACAGAGTGACTACTATTGAACCTTTACCCTAAACCCTAAACCCTAAACCCTAAACCCAATCATGTGGGAAGGATCCTGTAGGAGGTGTCGTCGACCTTCTCTAATTGTGAATCGAGATTCGAGGAGCAGCCAAGTTAAACCTCAAAGGGCAAGTAACAAATGTTGCAGGGTCCAAGTAGAAACTCTAACCTCTATGCTCCACCTCATTTGGATAAGTGCTATCAATGTGGCTAACCTAGTCACTGATCCAATTTATGTCCTTGGAGACAGATGGGTAATTTGGTCATTAACGATGAGGAAGCATGAGATGGAGAGGAAAATACAAAATTCGATGATGCGAAAGGTACTGAAAACAATAGTGAAGAGGGAAATGTACTGATGAAGCTCATGATGAGTTTCTAATCGTGAGGAAGTTATTGTACACGCTGAAGAAGGAAATAAATCCATAGCGGCACAACATCATTCGAATGAAGTGCACCATAAATCAAAAGATCTGTGTTCTAATCATTGATGGCGAAAGTAATGAAAACATCGTGTCAAAGAGTATGTTGGAAAGTTGCAACTGAAGACAGAGAAGCACCCCTCTCCGTATACGATTAGGATGGATTAAATTAAAAGGTTAACAAAACAAAGATAACTAAACGATATCGTATTCCCTTTTGTCATTAATAAATATTATAAGGATGAAGTAATGTGTGACGTGGTTGATAGAAGGTTTGTCATATGTTACCTGATTGACCATGGCAGTACGATGTTGATGTCATGCATAAAGGTCGGAGTAGCATATTTATTTTATTAAAGATGGCGAGAAATTATCATTGACCCTATGAGAATGGAGAACCAATCCAAGACTTCGAAAGTAGATGGGCAATCTCTCCTAACTATATAAGATTTAATTAAAGAATCCGATGAGACTGGGAAAAATCTATACGTTGTTTGTAAAAGGAAAAGAAGTAGAACCCACAAATATTTCAAAAAATTTATAGGAGTCTAATGATGAGTATGAGAAAAAGACTTGATAAACATTGGCACTAGAAGATATTTAAAGTGGGTGATAATGTGTTAATTCACTTGCACAAGAGGAGATTTCCGACTAGGATATATAATAAAGTGAGGAATGAAAAGATAGGCTTTATCATGATATTTAGGAAAATCAATGACATTGCTTATATTGTTGATCTTCCCAAGGGCTTGAAAATCTCACGGACTTTTAATCTAGCATATCTATATGAGTATATATCATAGGCCTAATTCGGTAAATAAATCGTGGACAATTGAGTTCTTTCCAAGTAGAGGGGTCTAATGTAGGCCATGCCGCAAATATATATTCTTAGCATAGCTGGATCAAAAGAAACCCATACAAAAGCGAAAGTAGTCCGTCAAAATCGGGCCCAATCCTACATAAGGCATGATGTAAATAGGTCCCAAGTGTGTTTGTTTCCAAGAACATCCTGAATATGGAGAAATTGACATTTGAAGTTTTGATCATAAAAGATCCATAACTTGTAATTCAAGTATTATCACGAAACGTATAATTTATCAATCTTTATGTAACGATGGTTCAAAGGTTAACCGGCCTATATGTCCGTTTCATGAGAACATTAATGCTCATCTTGAGAGTCAGAATTTAGATTTTAGAAAAAAAAGAAAGTATTATTTTAGAAATTTCTATTTTCGTCGCATCTTCCTATTTTAGAGTTTTAGAAATTTTCATCTTTTTAAAAGTTGATTGTAATAATGCCGGGAATGTTCTAGTAATGTTTATTTGATATTTGTATTTTTTACAAATTTAGCTTTTTGGAAAGATTTTGTTACTTTAAGTAATTTTAAAATTAGAATTTTAAATCATTTATTCAAGTGATATAATTGAAAAATTTTAGATCATTATTCAATAAAAATATTTGAATTTTCTCTCTCTTATTTATTGTGGGCTAAAGAACTTGCCTCCTAGACTCAAGAACTTAGTTGCAGTAAGACAGTAATCTTCTTCTTTATTGCTTCACGCTCTTTCCTGTATCAAATGGCATTTATCTTTCACCAAACATGGGGTAGATCAGGAGGATGAAATGAAGATGCATCAGATGGCGTGCATCTTTCATCAAACATGGGGTAGATCAGGAGGATGAAATGAAGATGCATCAGATGGCGTGCATCTTTCATCAAATCCGTACATTAGTTCCGGGATGAAATGAAGATACAAAAATCAGTCTGATCCAATACTCATGCAAGCCACACCGAGTGAACTTATAGAGGTCTGAGCAGCAATTTTACATTGTTCACATTGGTGCGGACTGTAGATTTTTTATGAGGCTAAAATTTTGTACGTATGGTTCCAGGAAGGATTCTCGCAATTCATTTGTTTTGATGTGTTGTGGCCCACCATACCATCTAAATTACCTGATTTGTATGCCGAAAGATCTAAACCCTGATGGAAAGCTCAGACCTCACATACGTGTTTACATTGTCACACGTACTTCCGCGCCTAGATGTGTACGGCTACACACGCTCCTGTACTTAGCAAACCTCCTGGTTTTTGGAAATTTAGATTTTAGTCCCTTTTTCTTTTCATCTTTATCCAAAATAGCATACGATGCTCGAGCGAGAGATTGTGAATTAAGTTCGGGTTTTCAGTTGTACAAATTGGGCTCATGGTCCAGTGATCGAAAACGTTGATATGATGGATGGATGGACTCAGCTTATCTCTACCATCGCTGTTGTACACGTGGAACCTCTTTTATAAAGATTAAAACCATTGATCTAGTGGGCCCCACCTCATTTACCGGCCATCACTCGAAAATTCAAATTATCGGTCTAGATCTTAGCCTCCGTATCAACGTGGTGTACAAGGATCGTTCACAAAATTATAGTTCAAAAACTCGAATATAAAATATTTAAAAATATATATAAGGGGTTGCAACTTGCAGGTAGATGGAGCTTCGCTCAGCGATTTGAGGGGTTAGCTCGCCTGCTTTTATTTTTTTATTTTTTATTTTTATTTTACAGCAAAAGCACTTAAGCAAGAAATGGGGATTGCGTAAGTATGCAATATCGTATTGGGTAAACTCTGTAGGGCCCACCATGAGTTATGTGTCTTATCCACCCCGTCTATCCGTTTTACTAGCTTATTTTAGGGAACGAGCCCAAAATCGAAGCATATCCACAGCTCAAGTAGACCACACCATAGGAGATAGTGTGAATTGAACACCTACCATTGAAATATTAACGGGGTCCACAAAGGTTTTGGATCAATCTGATATTTGTGTTTTCCTTTTATCCATGTGTGTGTGACCTTATGAACAGGTTGGATGACAAATAAACATCACTGTGGACCCTAGGAAGGTTTCGATGGTGAACATCATTATCCCCACTGTTTCCTCTGATGGGGACCACTTGAGCTCTGGATGTGCTTAAATTTTGGACTCAACCCCTAAAATGAGCTGAAAAAACCGATGGACCGTGTGGATAAACCACATACATTAACAGTGGGTCCGACGGAGTTTACTTGGTACGATAAAGCCTACTGAGTTACCCAGTACGCAATCCGATTTCCTTAACCAAGGGACTCGCTTCGGTCGAATACAGAGCTATCAGAAATAAGCACAAGATTATTATAAAAAAAAAACTTTTTGGTGAGCCAGGATTGTAACTATGGATTGTGGCCCACTAGATCAATGGATGCCCCTTATCTTAACAAGGTTGGCAATGGTTGGTCCAGCCCATGGTTCAATTGGCCCAACCTACTTCTGAGAATGTTCAGGCCAAGCTACATGAGTAATGGTCCGGTTTAGAAAATGTTGCCCATTTAATAAAATGGGTCGGGCTTGGGTTGAACCCTATCTGATCTGACTCACCCATTTATGTTGCCTGTTTACTAAAATGGGCCACATCGGTCATACCTTTTGCCCCATGTTCCTTACATGAGTCGGGTCGTGTCGGGTCAGATTGGGTAGATCATGTCCCACCTTGTTACAATTAAATAGGTTGGGCCGGTTCGGGCCAAAAGGTAATGGGTTGCAGGTCGCGCTCGGACTAGAATTCTTCACCCATTTAATAAATGGGTCGGGTTTTTGTTGACCCTGAACCCGACGTACACCCAACCCATCGCCGTCCCTAACCTAAAAGAGGAAGGTGACCGCTTGGAAGATCATAAGCATTCAAATTTAAACTCGCCTGAGTCGGCTTGTTGATGGGAACGTGGGGCTGACTCAGTTAATACTCAGACTCGATGTGACTTGGGCTGAATAACACCAATTTATCAAGTAGTTAGTAAGAATGACTCAGTTAATGCTCAGACTTGATGTGACTAGGGCTCGAGTAACACTAAGTTATCAACTAGTTAGTAAGAATGACTCGGTTATGACTCGTTAAGTCCAACTCACCACTCGGAATCAAGACACACTAGTATAATAAAAGATACAAATAATGTCCAAATCCAACAGTTAAAAAAGACTGATTGCTTGGATGGCTAGGATCACCGGATCAGAACGACTATTGGGCCATGATCAATGCAAGTGGGGTGCACCAGACAACGGTCCAGATTGATGATCAGGCCATCCATGCAAACAGAAGTATAGATTTTGTATGATAATACAATCCGGCAAAATCTTACTAGCAATGCATCACAAAAAAAATTCACAGCTGATCGCAGCGAGTGGGTGCGAACGACAACGTTTCTTTCGGCAGATCATAAACAATCTGCAAGTTTTGCTGTTGGAAATTCCCGAAGATCGACATCCCAGTGGAGTCCATGATCGTCAGGCAGAGCAAACCAGGTGCCAGAATCTAGTATCATGTAGTTCTCGGCCGGCAAATCCAAATCAGCACCTTTGAAGTGGAAAACCAACTTGGGCACTCCGACCGTCGAAGCATCGGACGGTAGGGAGAAGCAGAGATCGAGCCCAGTCGGTGAAGCGTCGGCCTCATCCAACTGCACTTGGGACACAAAGGCCTTCCTCATGAGCTTGTAACCAACTTCTTCTAGGTATGTGATGCTTGTACCTGAGTCTATGATCAGACCACCACTCCCATCATCTGCCAATGCAAATGTGGATTTTGGAATGGATAGGAGGGTCCCACCAACTGTAATGCCTTCCAATGAGAGATAGTAGAAGGTTGGCTGAGATGGGTTTTTGATAAGTGGGGTGGACCCCACCTTGAGGCCTTTATCGAAGTTGGCCATGGACCCAAAAAATAGAGGGCTGGTTTTGCTGTCATCTAATGAGGTTAGGCAATAAGAGAACTTGCCTGCACCCAATTGTGAAACGAGTGACAATGGTCCCCACCCAAGGCCCACAAGGCCAGCACCTTGGCTGAATCCTTTCCCTTCATTGTCATCACCACACCCAAAACCAATGTGGGGCACTGAGACTTTGCTGCCGAAGGTGAAGGTCTCGCTTGCTAGAACGCCTTGTGTCGTCGAGTAGTCCCCGTAGGCGTAGAGATACTCACAATCCGGGTTGCACGTCGAAGTGGGAAGAGCTTTGCATAGCGAGCTAGAGCACGGTAGATTAGCGTATGAAGATGACTTCGATGGATCGAAGATGGGTGTGGGCTGATGATAACAACTGGTACATGGCTTGCATTGGGTCCAAATCAAATCGCTCCCTGTATCTAAAATCGCCAAGAACGGCACAGTCGGGGTGCCTATAGAGAGATTGATGAGAAACTCACCATTGCCTGCATGAACAGGTGCTCGGAGGTCATCACTACCGTCATCGGCAGCTAGGACGTCGCCAGCTTTCAGCCTCTCCAGCCTATGTTTCCCTCGCTTGATCGCCCGTTGAAGGAGTTCGAGCTTAGTGAAATTTCCGCCATAGTCGACATGGAATAGATCGACCCGGATCCCTTTCGGAGCAATGTCGTGGAAACCGCCCCTCGATGTGGCCAACGTCGGCGGCACAAGAAGTGCCACCACCATTAGTACAAATAACAACAATAGTGAAATTGAATGTGGCTGTGCCATTGTGCAACTAGTTTTGAGACTATAGTGAATATGAGATGCAAGAGAAATATACAAAATGAATTGGGTTTTCAGAGAAGGTGATGAATGGATGAATGGATGAAACTTACATAGAACAAGACATGGATGAGATAGATATACAGATGCATGTATATGTATACTAGGAAAATCTGCAATGGCACTTGGTACTTTCCTGCATCTCAAAAGAATCAAAGGAGTTACAACAATATAGGAGAAGTTGGAGGGAAGATTAGAAAAGAAAAATGGACATGATGATGATGATTTGGACGGTGGCGATGATGATTTGGATGTGAGAGGGAGAGGTTGGTGGGCTACTCTTGTAACTTATATTAGAGGAATGATGTTTGATTCGGTTGCAAGCATTAGATGAACCAAAACATAGGTGGTGGGTTGATTTTTAGTTAGGTGGCCAATGTTGACATGAATTACTACCATTTAATAAAATTACGAGCTTTGCTAAGCCCATACGTGTCTACATTTCATATAATGCACACACTACCACATATGCCAACTTGGCAGACGGGTGCAATATCCAAGCCTATCCAAATCATCCATCAGAACGGTAGATTTCCCATCTCAAGAATCAGGTCGGGTGACTAATCAGATGGGCCACAATTATCTGAACAAAATGTACGGTTGTGAAAAAATCACCTGATGGAGGTTTTCTAACCCATCCACTTGTTTCTAATATCATGACACATCTACAACTGACTGTGAGGTCCACATGATGGATGGCTTGGATATTTCACCCGTGTGCCATGCTGGAATATTTGGTGGCACCTGCATTAGCTGACTTGTACACTGACGTGGGGAGCTTAGCAAAGCTTGGGTATTATTAATTACAATAATTTGAAGAGTGTAAGTCTTCGTGTGTAGAAGACGGGAAGCAATGTATCAAGCATTGAAATCGACGTCTTTCTACTGATTGGACGACATGGTCCATTTTATCTAAGCATTTATGGGCCACCATCAAATGCAACAACCCATTGAAGTTGATATGGATGGTGCTATCACCTTTCAACGATCTCAACCGTTCATCTACTGTGGATTGAGCTATCACCGTTTAACGATCTCAACTGTTCATCTGGGTTGTATTGCTCACTTTTAAAAATAGCTCCAATTGGATGATCCCAACCATTCGACAACTACTTTCTTTTCCCCCCTTCTCCATTGAATGTGGTGCTTAGGTTGGTTTTTTAAGCTTTGGGCACATGTACTAAATTGGGCTATAGAAGTTTTGGATGAAGCTGATATTTGTGTTTTCCCTTCGTCCCGGTCTGTGTGACCTTATCAACAGGTTGGATGACAAATAAACACATTGCGGGCTCTAGGAAGGCTTCAACGGTCTACGTCATTTCCCCAACTGTCTCCTGTGGTGTGGTCCACCTGAGCTTTGAATATGCTTCAATTTTGGGCCCATGCCCTAAAATGAGCTGGCAGAACAGATGGACAGTGTGGATACAACATATACATCACAGTGGGCACCACAGAGTCCCGACAACATGTACCTACCATATAATATTGAATTATGCAAACTTTGTAAGTTGACCATTCTTGCAGGTGGATAATCATGATGTTGGCCCATCCCTAAAGAGTCCAAATATGTGATTAGAAGCATAATTAAATTGTGAATCCCAGATAGATTCAGGAATCCAAACAGGTCCTCAGTGAATTGTCCAAAAAGGCATTTTGTCTTTACCTTAATCATCATTCCTTGATGGGGAGGAGTTTCCAGCCTTCATGGATGGAGACTAGAGAAGTAAATGCCCAGCAAAGGTTCTAAACTGGACTTGGGTTGAAATAGTCCCCCATTGAGCTTTTGAAAAGTTATGAAATATAGAAGGAAGAGAAACTATTGTCAACCCATCTCCACACCTCTCAAAATGAGATAGCATTTGGATTGCTGGCCACCGCTTATTAATGGATGGGTGATACCTGTGCACCAACTTTCCATGCTCACACACTGAATTACTGCTCGAAGAAAAAAGGTTGGGCATTGCAGTTTAAGATCCTATAAATGACTGGGTCCTTTACTATTTATTCTACATGACTCAGCTCCCTCTCTGCACTGTTCATCATTCCTATATATAGTTACTGTTACAGTGTAAATGGGTTTGTTGAGAGACAAAACTTAGGTGCCCTAAGGCAACTGGGGCAGCTCTACTAGGACTGAAACCATCTCCGGAGCTCTCCAGAACCTTGTTTTACCCCTTCAGTATTGTTTGAATTACGTTGTGAAAACTTGGAGCGGTACTGTTCAATCAGCTTGTCTAGTTTATCCTGCAGTTCCTCTCCCGATGCTTTCTTCTTTTTCTTCTTCGTACTTTTGGGGCCCTTCTGCTGTTCTGTAACTATCGCTCTCTGGCCGTTTCCTCTTCTTCGGGGCCCCTTGTATTGCCTCATTGGATCTGGGCTTGTGGGTGTCGGCCGTGCTTACTTCTTTCTGCATCAGAACCAAAGGACAGCAATTATTACTTGACTGAGCCTTGCAATAAATGAGAACTGTATAGAGTAGGAATGCATTTCTTACTGCTGTCTTTTTAACAGTGGATGGTTGTCGATTGAACTTGCCACCTTCTCGTTGGCTGAGTGGGTTTTCATTGGTCCGTCCATGATTTGCCTTGACAGAAAGTTTGGCCCTTCTTCCTTTCAAGTGTGGACCCTTCTGCCTCTTTGCTGTTGGCTCCACAGAGCTACTTGCATTTGTACCCCCTTCACTAGCCTCATATACTTCTTCATCTCCTTTGTCAGATTTTAGGGCCTTGAATGATCGGTCACCTTCTCGAGGTTTACGATTTTTTATTTTCTTATCATTTTCTGTCCCGGATCCGGTGTTCTCCTGTGCATCCACGGCCTTATCTTTTGTTGGACTACCATGGATGCCCTGCTGAGACTGTAATTTACTTCTACGCAATCTTAATGTGTGGACGTTGTCAAGAGCAAACTCAACAATTGGGCGATGCTCAGGACCAAAAGTTTCTGTACAAAAAAATGGATATGATTTAAAATGCAGAAATTGATTACCTTATCAACAAGGGAAACTACATGTTCTAAACAGTAATCTGCAACATAACAAATTTACAGACGTGGATTAGGTAGTGAGGCCCTCATCACCCTCAGGGGTGGTGCAGTGACATGGTAGGATGTGATTGGTGGGCCTTATCCCGTCAGAGATGGGCAGATTATGTACTCGGCTAAAAAAAAAATGGCCCAGCCCATCTCTGATAGTGTAGGGCCCCACCAATCACATCTCGCCACGTTACCACACCACTGCTGAGGGTGATGAGGGCCTTGCTGCCTAATTGGCGTCCCAAATTTACATGGTTGAACAAATCAAGGCACCATTTGGAATAGCCCACAAATTGTCATCGTGTCCTGTTTAAATAGTGCCAATTTTTAATTCTAAATGTGATTTTGTAGGAAATGCGGAGACCCCATTCTGCACCAAGCAGAATGGAGAAAGTCCATCAAACCGGACCTAATGGCAAGGGGGCACGATGCAGCAAAGAGGCAGATTGAGCACAATGTCCATTTCGCTCAATTCAACACTTCCAAATGCATCATAAAGTGCATTATCAAATTCAACTACTGAAATAACAAGATGACTTGAAAAGGTAGAGGAAAGCAATCACTTTGAAATAAGATGGTATATGACAGCCATTTTAAAGGCTGTCATATATGACCAGCCATTTTGAGGAGTTGCCCATAAAATTCAAGATGGGTGGAAGAAATGGAGATGTGCCTCTAGAGTTTTATATGATTGTTGTGCACCAATCAAACTGAAGGGGAAATTTCATAAGATTAGCTATAAGACCAGCCATGCTTTATAGGACAGCATGTTGGGCAGTTAATGAACATGTTCATAGGATGAGACTAAAATGAGGATGTTGACATGGATGAGTGCAAAGACAAGGATATAATTAGAAAGCATTGGAGGGAACTTAGGAGTATCACCTATAGGTAATAAGTTGAGGGAAAGTAGACTTAGATGGTTTGGTCATGTGCAATGGAGACCAAGAACTACGCCGGTTAGAAGCGAGTTGATGCAAGTTGAAGGCTCTAAAAGGGTAAGGGGAACGCCCAAAAGGACGCAGGTGGAGGTAGTAAGAAAAGACTTCATCACCTATGGTCTGGCTGAAGTTATGGCCTTGTTAGAGTGGATGGGTGAAAAGGATTCATGTAGCTGACCTCAACTAGTCGAGATAACGCTGATGACCAACCAACATACAAAATTGCGATAGCATTTGTCATCCCGCAAATAAGCTATTAGATATGTTCATTGAAAGAAATGGCATCTTCTAATTTGACTTGATATCGGCACTGAATGAGCATATTCCTAATTCCAATTCCAGAAAGAGGTAGGGATAATAGAACCATCCTTAATATTTTTTTTTTTTTCAAATATACTCATTTTTTTAGTTGTATTCTAATTTTTATGATTTTCCTCTAACTCTATAGTGTGACTTGTCCAAGCTGGATCAGCATTAGCAATTCAACCTGGATTCAGTGCTGACTGAGCCAGTCGTTGAAACCGATTTTTTTTTTTTATTTAATAAAGGAAAGGCCAACAGCCAAAGAATACCAAAAAAAAAAAAACACTACACCCTTACAACTCTTATCCAGCTATCTGGAAACTGATCAGCAGCTAGCACAGTAGCTGCTTGCACCCATTCTATTACACTTGGTTTTGCCCTATTGAAGACTTCCAAAGGACAACCCCTATGATTTTTAAAACAAGAACTATTTCTCTCCAACCAAATACTCCAAGGACCTACAAATAAACACAGTGCCAAATTCCCAAATTCGTTTCCCAACTCTACTTCTAAACCCTCCTTGCCAAGCCAAGAAAAACTAATCTACCGAACTTGGATTAACCCATGAAACTCCGAAGAGGATGAGAAAGCCAACCCAAATGTTTGATGCAAGAGGACAGTGGATAAATAAATGATCGAACGACTCCTTTGAAACCTGTATTTTAACCATGACCATAACCAATGTCCCCATTCAATGGAGCCCAGTTGGATAGGTTAGCATCTCAGATGGAGGAGTTTTTGGATCTCTCCAATCCACCAAGGGGCACACCAAATGAATAATGTGGACCACCAAAAGGTGGCCACACGTAAACAGTTTTTTGGGCAGAGCAAATGATCAATCAATTATGCCTCTTCCAAACTTTGCTGCTACTAATCAACGTCTATTGGAAAACTTTGACTTGGCATACTTTAAAATCATATTACCTGGATTGTTATTAAGAACTCTGAGGGCCACAATTGCGTGATCATGTTGACTAAACTCAACAAAAGCTACACCACGTGAGTGCTTCTTTCCAGCCTTTACTTTCTTCTCATCCTTCAGAAACTTTATCTGAAGGTGAAGTACATCAATGAATAAAATGAAAATTACTATATGATGAGCAGAAGGTAAAAAGTAATTCTCAATCATATAATCCAATATACAAAACCTGTCGGATCATGGGCTTCTGCTTGCTAGCTCGAGAAAGAACTGCTTCTATACAAAGTCTCTTAAGCTCTTGTTCTGTCATTGACCTTGGCACATTGTATACAATGAGTCTAGTTCTCGAAACATGATAATTTGGAGACTGAAGCTTAGCCATCTTTTTTCTTTGCAACCTGTAAGAAGTACATAGCTTCATTTATATTTTTGTCCTAACGGGAGTGAAAAATATACGGCATCATGATGAGAGACTGAATTTATGAAAAGGATCCCACATGTGATGCGGACATCACACCTTTCAAAGTCTATCAACGTCGGAGGCGAGCATTGCCCATCTCACTGTGGTTCGACGACGCTTGAAGAGTTTTGGCGAGCACGTGATAGCAAGGAGGGAAAAAAAAAAAAAAAAAAACAAGCGAACCAGAGAAGCCTTCGGTCGACCAAAGGAAGGCCGGGTTTAAGATTACAAAGCAATCTGTAATCTTGACCGAAACAGGCTTCGGCCGACCGAGGAGAGCTTCAGTCGACCGAAGCAGGTCTCGGTCGACTGAAAATCCGACACGGATTTTTGCGGTAAGACGCGATTTTCTGATTTCTTTAGGGTTTTAAGGGTATTTTTGTCATTTTTAATTTCGGGATTATTAAATATGGTGAAGCCCTAACTCTTTGAGGATGCTTTGATTATTGAAATTAAGAAAAACCATACGTGGTGCTTTCGTAGAGAAAATCTACAAACTTCTTCTCCTCCTTCTCCCAAGGTTCATCTCTTTTTCCTAATATCTTCTTCTCTCTGTCTCTCTCATCAAGATAATCTATACCTTTCTTCCAACCTTCTTCCTTCCCAAATCTTTTGTTAATCTCTAAATCCTAGATCTACAAGCCTAATCGAATATCTTCAGATTTTATGAGCTTTTCCTATTCCCTTAATCCAGAAAACCTACAATTTTCCTAGATTAGAGAATCCCCGTGTTTGATTGGATGAACCTGTGCAAGAACGAGAGTCGTATCTTTCACCGGATCCAATCCACGCTAGGATTTGAGACCCGTACTGCTTGATTGTGATGAATGACTTTAACTATAACTAGTTTATCTTATTTAGTTCTTGATTTATGATGTGCATGGTGAATGGTTGATTTTGTTGGTTACATGATTCCGCCTTTTAGTTTACACATGCATCTAAGGTGAGATTAGGCCATCCTGCATAAACATGGCAGTGATGAGCCATTTACCGAGTAAAAAGCAGTCCGGATATGTTGCAAATATAATTTAGCTGTAACCAATGTACTTTTTTTAATAAGCAAGTTTGAACCACTGACCCTGGGTTCGAGCCTGAGTGGTAGACAGCCCACCTCTCAACATTGAGGTCTCAGATTCAAGTCTAGTTTACCTATAAAAAAACCACTGACCCTCGAACTTCATCAATCTGTTTGGTGGTTGGGGAATTCATTCCCTGGTTTTATCTTTCCTGGGGAATGTTAGAGTTGGCCAAGTATTTCTTGGGAACAACTAAATTTTGTTGATATGCTGATTTTCCTAGAGAAACCTTAGAAAAGTCTAAAATTCTGATTTAATTCCCCAGGTTTTCCATTCCCTAGGGAACGCTGGGGCAAGATTTATTTAGGAAAAGAAAAAAGTATGAACCAAACATTTTTTTTTTTTTTTTGGTAATTAAAAGCAGGAAATTACTAAGCCGAGAAATATAAAATCCAGCAACCAAACACCCGCTTGGGGTCAACAACACTATTGCAAAGGTTCAATCCCCAGGGATTTAGAATATTGTTAAATAAAAGAGATATTATATGATGCTATGCCCAAGGGCCACCACGGGGCCCAATGTATGCTGAATTTTGGGGTGCTCTCTGCTAGTTTTTGGGGGCTACATTTCAGAGCCTACCATTTACTATCTTTGGAAGATTAAAGGTGTGATTTTGAAGACATGGTTGCTGATTTTGAAGATTCTCAAAAGTTTTGGGAGATGATTCTCTTGAGGAGGAATTCGATGACATGATCCGACTGTTGTCTACTCTTCAGAGTTGTTCACCATCCAGCTCAGTGAGAGAGTCTTGGGTGTGGAAAGGGTAGAAACCTGGAAGAATCCTTCTACTGGATTATTCTATCTTCAAGGGAAAGCTCATCAAGCACCCCAACTGAGATTGTTTGGTCCAATACAGGGCCCTCTTAAGGTTGTGGCTATCGGATGGCTTATGGGAAAGAGCAAGATTGTCACAGTGAACAATCTTCAGAAAAGGAATATGAAGTAATATGATTGTTCCTGATGTTTGTATTATGTGCTTGCAAGATGCAGAGTCCATCAACCACGTATTTTTGCATTGCACCTTTACTGAGGAGGTTTGGGAGGGTTTCTTAGGCCTATTTAGCTCCATTTGGTGATGCCCGACTCAATTGGGGATATGTTTTTAGCTTGGCATGAGAGAGGTGTCGGGACCAAGAGGGTGGAAACTCTCTCCTAGCTCGTCTTTCGGCCATCTGGATGGAAAGGAATTATAGGTGTTTCTGTAACAGGAGACAGTCTTCAGATGTGGTTTTTTATGAAGGCAAAGTTGGATGTTATGTTTTGTCCGCATCTTAAATGCCCTTGCTAGCTATCCGCTAGCTTCTGCATATGTTTGGTTGTAAAGTTTGTGAGTCCTTTGGCTTAGACTTTTTCTTCGCCCTTTTAAATAAAAATAGTAACCTTTCAAAAAGGTAATTTTGATCTATTTTTACTATTTTTAGGCCATTGAAAATTGGCAAAGTCTCATAGATAGAGCTGTTGCTATCTTAGACAAAGTAGATTGATTTTATATCAATCTGATTGTTGGAAATCTTAATTAAAAGATTAATAGAAATTTTAGGGTGCATCTTTTTTTAGGTGTATAAATGGAGTTGTTTAGGAGGTAGAAGGCAACATATTTTCTGCATTTTGTCAGGTTTTATGAAAGTATTTGTAAGAAGTGAAGTTTCCATTTCAACAAAGTTGATTATCCCCCTTTGTTCCTATATTCTTGGATGTTCTTCATCCTTTCTTGCGATTTAGGTATCGAGATCTCACTGATTTCATAACCAAATCATATTAAGAAATCTCACTTTCTATTTGACCCAACAAAAGTACAGGTTGTGGTGTTCAATGTATCTCAAAGTCTCATTCCCCCAATGTTTTCGCAAAGACTTTGATAAATTACACAAAAATACAAAATTTCCCTATGTTTCCCACAAAATCTACAGTCACAAGGGATAGATACATGGTGCAAAATAGATAGATAGGCCATTTTGTAAAGGCCTTCGGGTCCTTTGTATAGTTTTTGTTCCTCTTTTTTGGCTTCGGCCTTTTTTTCAATAAATTTTTTCATCATCTCAAAAAAAAAAAAAAAAGAAACCTAAGGGTTCACCAAATGAACCCCACAACCAATGGGCTCTGCCCTCATATATCCACCATTAGATGATCCAAGCTATCCGATTGTTGCCCTTGCATCCGATGATCCATACTTAGTGGGGACCCAATCTGCCAGTTAGGATAATCTGTTACAGAAGATTTTTGGGGTGATTCCTTTTCACAACAAGGCCCACTGTGTGAATGGTTCGGATCACTAATAGGTAACACCATATGCAGTTTTTCGGTTAACGATTGTTCAATGAGCATTGTATATTTCCTTAAAAAACAAATGCATATCTCATCGCCACCTGAATCAAAATGTTTCTAGTTGGAATATATTTCTTTCTTGATGAAAGAGCACAATTGGTATTGAGGACTGAGAGAGACACCCAAGCGAAATCATGACATATAATCGGTACACATTGACTTCTGAATGACAAGCTCATCATGCCTTAACAACAGGCCATAAACAAAAGAGTGCAAACAAAAGTTACTTACTCTTGTCTCTTTAACATATCACCTTCAGATACACCTTCAGCAGCAGGCGTCCCCTCAAGAATGAGACCTTCCTGTTGTAAAATAATAAAAGGAGATGAACAGTTTCAGAATCACCTTTCACCATGTACAGCAGCAAAATATCTGGTACAGGAAAAAGAATGCAAGTTACCTTTGCAAGGTAAAGGTTACGCAGATCATGAGCCTCATTCTTTTTCTTATCAAGTTCCTTCTTGTGAGCTGATTTCTTGTCCAACGCCTTCAAGACAGTCAGTGGTCTCCCTTTCATAACAATACCTAAACCTTGTGCAGCATTAGCAGCCGAAACCGCAGCATCTGCTGCTGCTGTTGTACCAAACTTGAGAAATGCGGTCCCTCTTGGTCGCCTGCCCACCCAAAATAGCAATATTAGAATTACATGTTGAAAAGGCTACAAAGTATTCAACTGTTGCTGATGCTGACTCATTCTTACTTCCTAGAAATTCAGTGCATAGATAACAAATTCAATATTCCTATTGCTAAGAAAAGATAAAGTCATTTCAACATACTTGGTGATTTGATGAAGCACTGGAAGAAATGATTGCACTTCCCCAAATACAGAGAATCTTTGTTTGACTTCCTCGTTGTCCAGCTCGAATGGGAGGTTGCTTATGAAAATTGTCTTGTCCAAATCTTTTTCTCCCTCATTTGATTCATGAGCAATCAGCTCTTTTTTATTGGGATTTTTCAGTTTACTTCCACTGGTAGTTTCTCCAGACTCAACAGCTAACTTCCTCTTGACACTAATCACATCAGGTGATTTTAATTCCTCACCATTTACAGTGAAGTTGGAATCGTCGTCATGAGCAGGAAGGGTTCCATTTGCAGAGGATGACATTAAATTGTCGAGAACCTTCCTCGTAATTTCTGTCTCATTAAAATCCACTTCTGTAGAGAGAACTTCATTGTTGATGTCGTTACATTCTTCCGGGACTGTACCACTATCTGCATGCTGATTGGGTTCCACAGCACTATCATCTTCATCATACTCACTTGCCGAATCATCTTTGTCAATATCATCCCCATGCATGTCATCCTGTTGTTCTTTAGGCAAAAAATGAAGAGATGTCAACACCAATGCCATATTAACCGGTATTTCATATCACACTTTCAATATATGGTAAATCGTTATTTTTCAGCATGTAGAATATGTTAGCAGCACATGGATAAAAATGCTTAAGTCAGAGAAAATTGTCTACTGAACAAGTGCAAGAACTGCATATAGCAGGCCAAGATAAAACCGGTATATTTAAATCAATGGGATAACAGAAGCAAAAGCATGGAGACTGTCATCCCTATCCCACAACTAATAGAGGCGTTTGTGATTCCACTAGCTTCTTTATGATTATACTGCATTTATGATTGCACTAGGTTTAGGTATTGTTATGAAAGGGAGACCACTGAATATCTTGAAGGTTTCGTTTTCTTCTGCATGCGGTGGTTTTTTTTATGATGCTAATATAACAGACCACCCTCATTTTTAAAAGGCCAAATACTTCAATTGCCTTTACTCGAGTGCAAGACAGTGATGCCTTCCAAGATGATGGCATTTGTGCATAACATTGTGCGTGCAGCTAACAATACTTCCAAAAAAATGCATTTAAGATAATATGAACATTGCTACTAAATGTTTGTCGAGCAACTGGATATTTGAAAAGGCAGTACTGAGAGAGTAATTCCTAGCCAAAACAGCTGCTTTCTAGCTCAGCCACTATTCCTCCACTCCCAAGTAAGAAATAGGGCCATCTGAATTTCAAGCTAACCAACGAGGAATAAAATCTTCATCATCATTATCATTAGCCTCTCCCAGCAATTTTGTGTTGGCCTTAAATGGTAGATTTGAAAGGATTCTACTATCAGCTGCCCACCACTGACTAGACAGTAACCTCCCTCTTTTCCCAGGGCTCATGGAGCCAGCCATGGCAGAGGCTCATATCAACAGCACTCACATGCCAACATGGTTCTGCCCCGTAGTGAACCCCCATCTCAATTATTATGTGCACATGCAGGCAAGCAATGCAGGGCTATTGAGGAGCAGTTTCCTAAGCACGAAGTACCCACAAACACGAGAACTCATGTTTGAATACTTGGCTGCTCAAAACAGCTGGGAACACACAGATACATGATTACACATGACTAGCATGCCAATAACAAATAAAAACAATCAGTAAAATATGAATTCCTAGACAAAGTGAGGATCCAAGGCATAACTTACCATCTTTTGTAGCATCAGTAGAATTAGAAACTGTTGCATATATTTTCTTTGAAACGGCCCAATCAACAGCAACAGGCCTTTTGCCTATCCTTTGCCCATTAACCTTCTGGATGGCCTGACAGGAAAAATAAAAAAACTGTTACCAAGGAAACTCCCCTGGACAATTATTCTAAATAAAATTGATCCTCAGTTGTCTATTTACTGTAAAGACATTTTTAATCTCATTTACTGTAAACTGCATTAAAATTCCTAAGTGTGATTGAGTAGTAGATCCTAATTCCTACAAAAACCCCAGAATCGTACATTTTCTGCATCTTGTTTGCTCGTGAAGGCAACAAATGCAAACCCCTTACACAACCTGTGCAAGAAAAGGAAAGAAAATCCACATGATGTTTGAAATCAGAAATATTAGCAGTATCAGAATCATGTATAGAAAGTATATACCCTTCCTCAGACATATGCGGAATGAATACGTTCCACACAAAACCTGCTGCAGCAAAGACATTTTTAATCTCATTTACTGTAACCTGCATTAAAATTCCAAGGAATGGTTTGAGGAGAGGAGCTTCCTTCAACAAAAAGGATAGGTGAAGTGATATAACTAATGAATCTGGCAACCTTGAAAGGGAGATTTCTAACAATGAGTTTCCACTTCCTTGTCTTGGAGCCCTGATTGGCACAAAGAATGTATTGGCATCACAAAATATTGAAGCATCTAAAAAAACATGATCGATAATATTGATAATATACATGTCGAATGCATTGGCATTGCAGCTAGATGTCTTCCATCCTTTCCATCTATTTATCATTTTCTGATAGAATATGTACAAGACATGCATATGATCTCCATAACATTCCAAAGGTAGTAAAGTATCAAATAATACAACACCTCGCCACCCAACTGACGTGCCCAAACACATCCATCATTTATCTCTTGCTGATGCAACATGGCAACAGAAGCACGTGCTGATTTGACACTTGTATAAAGCACAGCAGCAGCATCCATTTTGCATCCGTCCTGTGCAAGTCCTGGAGCAGTAGCATGAGTTCTTTAATTTTATGTTACTTACATGTAACTGATCAAAATTGATATCTAGCCATGTAATGTTCAGTTCATTTTATTTAAAAAGGTTACATTTCATTTATGAACTACCTATATGATTTCTTTTGATGGTGGCAGAACTTTTATCAGAACTGATCAAATGGAGAAATAAACACCGGAGAACCAAGAGAAGACATGGCGAGAAACCATCTAAAGGCTAACTGGCTAGGAAATAAATTTGTGAGCAATTCCTAGTGGCTGATTTGAAAGAGTTTGTTACTCGGAGTTGAAACCATCATCATCTTCATCACAGCCTTGTCCCAGTAAAATGGAATCATTTACTGGGACAAGGCTATCAAGTATAGGTTTAAAAATAAAAACAACCAAGACAGCAGACAATTTTTTGGGCGTGCAATTCTGCTCATAAAGGAATCATTTAGGTATAGGTTAGCTATCAAGTATCCAAAATCACCACAAGAAGTGCCAAGAGCAAAGAACTAAGTCAAATTAAAAGGTGTGATTTTAGTAATAGGAATCTTCTAGCCACAAACAAAAAGGGCCAAAAAAATCTGGCCAAGGTGCCACTCCAGCTCCCACTTCCAAACCTCCTCCCTCTAGAAGCAATAGCTACGCTACCCTGATTCCATGAACAGCACCTTCTACTCAATCTAAGTCCCTATCTTCCATTAGGGCGCCTATTTGTTTCACCAATTACCACAGTAATGTAAAGGAAATGGGTAACTATTACAAATTACTTTACCTGTCTCCTGATAATAGCTGCATTTGGCTGCCGATTCTTGTGTTTGGTTTATCCGGAGTAAAATTGTATTGACAACATTTTTACATTACTTCAATGTCAAATCATCACCAAAATAAACTGATATTGCTATTTGGATGGGAGATTTTCATCATCATACCATGAAAAAGTGCAACTATTACAAATTCCTTTACATGTCTCCTAAATATATATGTGTTTGACCAACGATTCTACTATTTGGTTTAGCAGTGGTAAAATCGTAATGATGACACATTTCCTTCACATTACCAGGGTAATTGGTGAAACAAACAGGCCCTTGGCAAACAGGACTCCATATCCCTTGCCAAGCTCTCAATCCAACTCTAGGTCTGCCCCGCATCCTCCTTCTAGGCCCTGTTGATCCCCATATGTTAAATATACGAACCTATTTCATTATTCTATACTACTTCATGCAAGACACTTAGGTGCCATTTGGTAAACTGAAAAGTAAGGTCTGCACATTGATTTAAGTGCTGAAAACTTAAAGTGCTGAATTTTAGTACGAAAAATAAGGTCTGAAAATTAATTCAAGCGCTGAATTTTAGCACTTATAAGTACTGAAAAATACGTTTGATCATTTGTTTGAAAGAAGTCCTAATATATGAAAATAAGCACTTTTTTCACAAAAACTTATTTGGTAAACACAAACCACAACTATTTGAAAATTGAGAAATTGCATATTTACCCCTATTGTCTAAATTAATATCTTCTGTAGAGTATGAGACGGAACTTGCTATTGCCATGCCGCCAAATATATGCCCAATCCATTGATTTTTTTATTATTTTCCTCATCTGCATTCCAGCAAGAGAATGTCACTCAATTTATAGGTCTCCATGGCATAGGACTCTGAACATGTGGGGCCCATCTTCACAATTGATCTGATAGGTGGGGCCCATAATGCATATGGATGCTCGAATATCTCCCAGGTTAAAGATATTGTTCAATCAATGGCCTACATATAGTGTTTATGAAACACAATGTAAGCTATACTAAACAATCAATCTTGAGTCACAAGCTAAACATTGGAGTGTAAAGATCTCCGGTCTACAAGATTATGGGGCATCAATGGTGGGGCCCACTGGAGTAACAACCCGGATTGCCAAACCATGGGTCACGCACAGTGCACACATCATGGTGGGGTCCAGAGCACAATCATTATCCACCTTAGAATTGCAAATGGCATCGGTGCCATGATAAGAAAAAAAAAATGAGGTGGCTCACCTTAATGTGTGTGTGAAATTCACGTTGTCCCACCATTTTACCAGCTTATTTGAGGGCATGAGCTAAAAAATGAGGTAGATCCAAATCCTTAGTGGACCACATCATAGGTAGGGCTGTCAACGGCACGGATCATGATCCATATACGATCCAAATCCGCTCCGATTTAATCGGATTCGGATCAATAATCAGATCATCGGGTCGAATTCGGATACCCAAAGACGATCCGTCTAATATTCGGGTCGGATTCGGATCAACCTTGATCTGGCCCGTTAAACACCCGATTAAAAAAAAAAAAAAAAACTCTCATAGGTGAACAGAGCATCTCTCTCTCTCTCTCTCTCTCTCTCTCTCTCTCTCTAGAATATGGATGGTTGGTCGCCGGTCGCCGGTCGGTGCCCTCTCTCCTGTTCTCTCCCGTTTTTCGTTGCCAT
The DNA here is from genome assembly GCA_003013855.2 of Liriodendron chinense. Lineage (NCBI taxonomy): Eukaryota > Viridiplantae > Streptophyta > Magnoliopsida > Magnoliales > Magnoliaceae > Liriodendron > Liriodendron chinense. The sequence continues at coordinate 12,022,528 of ML058513.1, forward strand.
TTTCCAAAACCCCATGGGATGTATCATATTCGGATATCGGGTCAGATCATATTCGGATCGGAAACAGGTTTCAAAATATTTAAACGGGTCGGGTTCGGATCATATACTTGTGATCCGAATTGGATTCGGGTCGGATATATCTTTTTAATCGGATCGGATATGGATCATCACTGATCCGGCTCGTATCCGATCCGTTGACAGCCCTAATCATAGGAAACAATGGTCATTGAATGCCCACTGTTAAAAACTCGTAGGAGGCCATAAAAGTTTTGGATCAAACTAATATTTGTGTTTTCCCTTCATCCATGTCTGTGTGACCTAATGAACAAGTTGGATGGCAAATAAACAGTACGGTGGGCCCTAGGAATGTGGCAATTGAACGCCCACTATTAAAAACTCATTAGGGGCCATAAAAGTTTTGGATCAAGCTGATATTTGTGTTTTCCCTTCATACATGTCTATATGACCTAATGAACAAGTTTGATGGCAAATAAACAGTATGGCAGACCCTAGGAATTTTTAATGGTGGGTGTTCAATGACCACTATTTATTGTGTTGTGGTCCACTTGAGATTTGCAATTGCTTCATTTTTGGGACCGTGAACTAAAATGAGTTGTAAAAACTAATGGACGGCATGGATACACAACACCTACATCAATGAGGCTCCCACGATTAGGGCAACACCAAGTAACAAAGTGTTACTAGGTAACAACTAATCTACTCCCCCACAACATCCGGTTTTGGCGGACTGGAATTGCTGACACGACACTAGGTCGGTACCATATTCCCATGGCAAAGTTCTGCAGGTGCCACCATGATATGTGTTATATCCACACCTTCCATCCATTTTGTTAGATCAATTTAAGGTATGAGCTAAAAAATGAGGCAGATCCAGAGCTCAAATGGACCATACCAAAGAAAATATGATGATTGAATGCCTACCCAATGTTATCAAATCGTAAATCATTTTCTTGTTTGAATCGTATCGTATTGTAAATCGTAATTTTTTTTCCAAATTTTCATAAATATATCATAAAAAAATACAAAACAATTATACATAGATAAGAAAAATTACAAAACATATCAATCATCCATTTTCTCATTAACATGCTAAAAACACAATTTAACCATGAGTCCGTGACATTAATCTAGTGATCAACTGTATGTATAAATTATAATGTATGATGTATGATGTATCTATGTATGAACAAATGATGCCACGTTAGAAAAAATGACATTCAATTCTATTGTGAATCAAAAGATATCTTGATTTCTTTATTTTGGGTTTTTAAATATCAAAATCCCCAAACAAAAAATAGGATATTTTTAATGGGAGAGCCTTTTTCATATTTTATGAGCAAAAGGGTACAAAGAAAAGGAAAAATTGAATAAAAAAATAATAATAAATTAATTTTTTAAGTATTTTTTGGACCCATTTACGTATTCAACAATTATCTTACGATTCGATACAATTATCGTACAATTCGATACGATTATCGTACAATTCGTACGATTATTTAGGATTTGAGATTTGGGATGAATCGTACCATTCATATAGTAAATCGTACGATTTTGATAACATCGCGCCTACCATTGAAAACTTCTTGGAGCCCACAATTTTGGATCAAGTTGATATTTGTGCTTTCCCTTCATCCAGGTCTGTGTGACCTTATGAACAAGTTGGATGGAAAATAAACATCATGGTGGGCCCTGGAAGGTTTTAACGGTGGGTGTCATTCTCCCCACTGCTTTTTGTGGTGTCATCCACTTGAGTTTGGATTTGCTTCATTTTTTGGACCATGCGATATGCAACACATACATCAAGGGTGGGCCCCACGGTCAGGGTTTGAACTTTTGTTACTAGCAAACAGGCCCTAAGTCATGCAGGAAATCCACTTAGTTTATGAAGAAAATTTACTTCTTGACTTCTAATATAGGATACGGATTGAAACACATCCTCAATCATCATCTTTAGCATTAAGAAAATAAATGGTCTTCAGATTTCATGCCTGATAGTACTTTTGAATTCTTATAGTCTCCTATTCTTCGTGATGGATTACAAATACATGTTATCACGTGATATTGTTGTCAGAGCCAGTGCCCTAGAAAACCAATGTGAACCCTAATCCATTGGCAACGTACATATGACTAGGGAGATCTCAGCCATAGATCATGATGAGCACGAGTCCTTGGTGGACATCCTATTGATCCTTAGTGTGTAGTGTTACCTTGAATCTACATTTTGGGTTTGTTGAGGAGTGATTCCTCTGGTAGTCCTTGGGAACTTGAGATTACACATGATGGTTATTGACTTGGGAGAATCGTGGTCCATGAATCTCAGTACCATGTTAGACCATGACCATTACAAGTGCATGGGACAGACATGTAAACATCAGTTTACGAGACAATCATCTTGTGTGAGGGGACTGACTTGGGTTAGGATGGATAGTCCCTACCATCGGGAGTCTATTTGGTGTTAGTTTATGCCTTGCCCTTAACGTGCATAGGAGTGTAAGTGTGCAAAGGATCCAAATTCGAACCCTTGGCCACTCACATAGGTGGATCGAGATCAAGTCAACAGTCAGGGCCCATTAGCCTAGATTGTGATCATAAGATCGGGACTTGATAATGCATGAAAGATGGTCAATCCTTAGACTTGAGGACGTGTAAGGGTCACGATCTTGATTGGTCAGCTTCAGGCCTTTGGCTCTTCTTACGAGGTCATGCAGAGGCCAATAAAGTGGACGTAGTTGGGTACTTCTATCAGGAGTCGTTGATTCTTGCACGGTCTTAGAAAGGATCCACTGGTTTGCCTAGGAACATGTTTATGGCTTTAATATAGATAGATCATGGATTGATCAAGTGGTTTTTCCGCTGGGCCTAGCATTCTGAATATTTTAATCGACTTTTCAAAGGTTTTTAATCGTTGAAGTTTTGTTTTAACTACTAAATCTGTTTTGATTGCACTTGATGATTGGCATAGGATATGGTCATTAGTGGATGGCTATGGCTATGGCAATGGAAGGATTAAATCATGAGTATATGCATGGATGAGGCGGATCAATGCACTTCCTTTACAGTAAGTTACAAAGTTGTGCATGGGGTAGTGGAGTATCATATTGTGATTCCTTTGAAATCATAACCTCCTCCCTAGAGCTAGGCACGAGTTGAGTAAACTCGGCTGACTCAACTTGTCCGAACCGTAGAGACTCGACTCAAACCAATCTGAAACTCTGAGTCGGCCTGGATCGAGTAGTCAATGCAAGATCCGAAACCCAAACGAGTCGAGTTCGGATTACCCTGTGATCCGACTCGACTCGACCCAATCCGAACTCAACTAGACTTGGGTCCAACTAGGCTATAATTTACGGCCCTACCCTCTGCCATCTTATCTCCTCCCATCTCACTCATCTAAAATATTATCTTAATTTAATAAAATAAAATAAAACTCTCTCACCCGTCATTTCAAATTTCAACTTGACACTAAGCCCCTATTTTCTTCTTCAATTTTCAAATTTCAAGTCCTAATACCCCCAACTGGTTAAAACTCCCACTAGGCATCTTTTGTAAATCTAAGCAACTCAAGTCCCATTTTCAATTGGAGAACTCCATGCGTCAGTCTGTATTGACTGAAGCAGCAGGCTGCCCCTCCGCACGCTGTACGGACACCAGTCTCGCATTAAAAAATGGGAGTTATTTGATACTCCACCTTCGTATGACGCTTGATACGCTTATAGTTAGAAATGGCATACATGGCATCTATTAGCTGACATTAAACCGACTAAATTATGGATCCACATGTTTTTAAATTAAAATTAAAATTTCAAAGTGGTTGAACTATCCTTACCCTCTGATTCGTGGGCAGTTGTTTTTTTAAATAGGACCGTTGAATATTTTCATTTTGAACCATCTAGTTAAATGGCCTCAACTCTCTCATCCAGTGCCCAAACCCCTATGTCATCTAACTGCCCAAACCCCTAACCTGCTCACCCATCCAACGCGCAAACCCCTCTACCTTAACTAGATCAGATCCGCCATCATCCCCCATACCTATTCAAATTGGCAACCATCTGAGCTTCAATAGCTCCCTGCACTTGTTCCAGCCTGGCGCTCTCTCCAGCATTGATTGCCATGATTCCGACAAGCGACCCACCTTTGATCGCGATTGACACTGCGCCTGTTGGATTTTGCCACTTGTGACTATCTTAGCATCTCTCCAGACCTGCGTGTCAAAACACTGCTTTGAATCCTTGTGGCCATCACACACCGTTTAGGTGCTCTGATAGTGCACAACGTCGCGTGCATGTTTGCTTCCCCTGTCGCTCAATTGTCTGCACTCTTCTGCTTGCCTGATCCAACAAGGCCATAATCTTTCTCCAAACACATCTCAGATAAGTGCCATTTTTTAAATTTTGTTACGGAAAAGCTAGAATCTTTCCAACTTATTCCAACCAAGTTAAATGGGTGGGCGTCGTTTAAAAATTACGAAATCGGGAAGTCAACTCGACCCGACTCGGTGCTGACTTGATCAGACTCGGTCCCTGTGACCGGGTCAAACTCGGTCCGAGTTAGTCCAGGCCAGACCCGGATCGAATCAAGTCAGCCCTGGCTGGACTTGGAACCAAGTCGGATCAAGTTCGGGTCAAGTCAAATTCAACACCAAGTCGGATCGGGTCAGCCCTAACTCAATCCGACTTGACTCGATGCCCACCCCTCCTATACATTAGATCATATCCAAGAGGAGAGCATATTAAAAGCCCCGGATACCCCTTCACCTTAGGTGTGTGAATTAGATAAATGAGAGAAAGTGTAGAGAGAGAGCAGAGGAAGGAGATCTCTATCCTGTTTCTCGTATCTTCACCATCTATGTGTAGTCCATTCTTGTGGATGATTGTCGAATTCTTTGGCACCTATCAGGGAAAATTCATTAACTTATTTAGATCTCTCCGATATTGGGATAGATATATTGGGATAGATCGGGAAAAGACCTCAAGCTAGAAGATTATCATTAACATCAGATCAACATGCACCGTCAGATTTCAAGTATAATCTAACATCCTCAAGTTAGATTTTGGATTCTAGAAATTGTACATGATCGTACTCGGGAGAACTTAGGATTGTAATTTTGTTTTGGATTTAGAGAAAATCACATTTGTTGCACATCTCCGATAAAATCTCATCAGAGTGGTATCAGAGCAGTTTCGTCCAACGATCATCATCGATTTCTGCGTTTTTCTTGAAATTCTAGCGACATCTTTAATAGAGATGAGAACATGTCAAATCGTTGTCCTCTAAACGAAGATCGAAATAGTTTCCATTTCTCATTGATTGGATTCCTAGATTGGGAGACCCAAACCGTCAAAGTTCTATCGGGCACGTTCTTTTCTGATTTTTAGACGCTTGCGATCGTTATGTTTGAGTGGTCCGTTTTCTTGGTTTTGCATATGATGATTCTATATTTATTGCCATTTTGATTAATGGTCTTAGATTATATAGATGTGGTATGGATAGGCCATAGCGGGAAATCCCACATTATGAACGTCTCTTATTGTCTGTGAGAGATGAGCCATGCACTCGTGTTTTGATGAGAAATTCATTCTGTAAATTGTTGTGACCATGAGGAACATCATGGTAGGCCTGGATTGGCTGAGAAAGTCATGATTATGTAAGATCTTAGACCATGAGTTCCACATCATCCATGTGCATCTATGGTCCAAGATGGTTGGACGAGGAAACAATGATGATAAATGAGGGATTTACATATGCTCTAAATGTAATGAACAGAGTGGATTGTGCCAATGTGGCTCAGTGTGGGGCCCACTGTATGGACATCGTCCGTACTTTTTTTTGGGAGACGTGTGGGGTGTCGTCACACAAATCCTATTTTTAGGAGTTTTCTTATTACACTTGAATTCTCTCTCTCTCTCTCTCTCTCTCTCTCTCTCTCTCTCTCCTATCCCTTTAGGATCTCTCTCTCTCCTTATCCCTTTAGGATATTGCTTTATTAAGTAATATTGTTGGATTTTATATTAGGACTTTATATTTCCTAATTTGTACATGCCCTAGATGTTTCTAAGATTATGTCGAACCCACTTGTACAAAGAAATCCAATCCATCCATGCATTCATGCTTGTTGGTGAGCGTCCTTAATTAAAGGATTTTAGATTGTGTCTTTAACAACGGGTTGTGCTTGCACCGCTCAAGCGCTTTGGCTTTCGAGCTACCATCCAAACTTCAAGTTGTTAGGTAGGGCAGCTCAAGTAGGAGGTACTGCAGCTTGCCTTTAGATTCTAGTAGTCATTGCTATAGCTAGCAATTGTTGTCACCTTCGGCTTGAAGAAAAGACTAGTGAACACATGAATTGATTAGATCTATGTACAAGTGGGTCCCACATAATCTTACATATAAGGAAACATTTGGGACATATACAAATTAAGAAATATAAAGTCTCGATATAAAATCTAACAATATTACTTAATAAAGCACTATCCTAAAGGGATGAGAAGGAGAGAGAGAGAGAGAGAGTCAATGGAATTCAGGTGTAATATGGAAACTCCCAAAAAGGAAATTTGCGTGACGGCACCCCACACATCTCCCCAAAAAACATACGGACGATGTCCATAAGATGGGCCCCACACTGAGTCATATTAGCACAATCTACTTCGTTCATTGCGTTTAGAACGCTTGTAAATCCCTCGTTTATCATCCATGTTTCCTCATCCAACCATCATGGACCATAGATGAACATGGATGGTGTAAAGCTCATGATCCAAGATCTTACATACCATAACCTTTTCAGCCAATCCGGACCCACCATGATATTCCTCATGGTCACGACAATTCATATAATGACTCATCAAAACACGAAAGTACATAGCTCATCTCTCACAGACAATAAGAGACATTCATAATGTGGGATCCCCCTCTATGGCTCATCCACACTACATCTATACAATCTAAGACCATCAATCAAAAGGACAATAAACATAGAATCATCATGTGCAAAACGAAGGAAAACGAGCCACTCAAACATGGCGATCGCAAGCGTCCAAAAGTTGGATCTCAATTTTGACAAATTGGATCTCCCAATCTAGGAATCTAATTGACGTGAACTGAACACCAATTCAATCCTCGTTCAGAGGATACTAATCTGACATATTCCCATCTCCTAAAGACGCAGCTAGAATTTTAGAAAAAATTCAAAAATCAATGATGATCATTGGACGAGACTACTCTGATACCATTCTGATGGGATTTTATTGGAGATGCACAACGGAATGTGATTTTTTTCTAAATCCAAAACAAAATCACAATCTCAAGACCTCCCGAGTACGATCATGTACAATTTCTAAAATAAAAAATATAACTTGAGAAGGTTAGATCATACCTTAAATCCGACGGTGTAAGTTGATCCAATGTTGATGATGATCTTCTAGCCTAAGAGGTCTCTCCCCAATCTATTCCAATCCCGGAAAGATCTAGATAAGTCAAGGAATTTCCTCTGAAAGATGCCAAGAAATTCCACAACTATCCACAAGAATGGACCACACGAAGATGGTGAAGGTATAAGAAGCATGATGGAGATCTCCTTCCTATGCTCTCCTCTCTACACTCTCTCTCTTTTCTTTAATTTGCATTCCCAAGGGGAAGAGGTGTCCAAGGCTTCTAGTATGCTCTTCTCTGAAATAAGATCTAACATATACGAGGGAGTTATAGTTTCATGGGAGTCCCAATATAGTATTATGCCACCCTACGCACAACTTTATAATTTACTGTAAGGGAACTACGTTGATCCGCTTCATTCATGCATATACTCATAGATTAATCCCTCCACTGCCATGGCCATTCACTAATGATCATATCTCGTGCCAATCAGAAGTGGACCATCAGATTTAGGCCATCAGGTTATCATCAAGTGCGATCAAAATAGTTTTTACAGTAAAAACAAAACTTCAACAATAAAAAAAACTTTTAAAAAGTCAATTAAAACATTCATACTGGGCCCAGCAGAAAAACCACTTGATGAGTCCCTAATCTATCCAGATCAAAGCCATAAACATGTTCCAAGGCAAATCAGTTGATCCCTTGTTGGACCGTACAAGAATCAATAGCTCCTGATGGAAGTACCCAACTACGTCTAATTCATTATCCCCTATATGAATCTCGTAGGAAGAACCAAAGTCGACCAATCAAGATCATAACCCTTACAGGTCCTCAGGTATAAAGATTAACCATCTTTCATGCATCATCAAGTCCTAATCTCATTATGCTAATGGACCCCCGGACTGTTGACTTGATCTTTATCCACTTATGTGAGTGACCAACGGTCTGAACTTGAATCCTTTGTTCATGACACTGCACTCATATGCAAGGTAAGGGCAAGGCATAGATCAACACCAAGTGGGCTCCTGTTAATGGAGATTATCCATCCTTACCCAAGTCAGTCTCCTCACACAAGATGATTGTACATCTCGTGAATTGATGTCCACAGGTGTGTCCCACGCACCTATGACGGTCATGGTCTAACAGGGTACTAAGATCCATGGACCACGACTCTCCAGGTCAATGACCATCATGTCCAATCTCAAATTTGCAAGGACTACCAAAAAAAGCACTCCTCAACAAACCCATAATATAGATTCAAGGTAACACTACACATTGAGGATTAACAGGATGTCCACCATGGACTCAATAGTCATCATGATTTACGGTTGAGATTGCCCTAGCCACAAGCACATGACTAATGGATTAGGGATCAAATTAGTTTTCCAAGGGACCAGCTCAACAACATTATCACATGATAGCATATATTTTTAGTCTATCACGAAGTTTTAGGGTGAAAGAGTCTGCAGTTTTGGCATTATTGAAGTTGATTTAGTAAGAAGTAGACAAAGTTCAAAAAGAACCGAAAAGTAACTAATATAATTGTTCATTAGAAAGGACCATAGTTGACAACTTAACTCTTTCATCTAGCATTTTAAAACTTGCTTTTTGAACCTCAAAGTCTCATTAACCTATATATTGAATGGGAAGTTGATAAAAGGAAATGGGAGATCTACAAGTGTGAGGTTGTTGACTCTTTCTAGACAAAAAGGCTGCTTTAGACTCCAAAGGGAGCATAAGTGCAAGATCGCCAATGGAATTGGCAATGTGGCACAAGTGGTGGACTGCCAATGGTATTTCCTCTAGAACAAGATCTGAATTTAAAGGAATGTTGATGGATGTTGCCGAGGGAGCCCTACCCTCGACTTGCCATAATGAGGCATCTACTGCAGATTCAACATAAAACTATAACCACAACAACTGTGATGTGCTTAAGGTGTTGAAACCCACTTGCTAGGTTTCCTAAAATACACAAAGGATGTCGGCACCAGATTATAACCAAAGCATGATTGGAATAAAGATGTCAGAATTCAAACAGTTTTGGATCCATCCAAATCACTTTTGACACAATAACCATGTCTAAAACAAGCATTGCATGTAATTTTGACTTCCTCATAAACATCTTTCTTGAGGGTATACACGTCAGCATCAACATAACATTATGAAGTGAATATACCAGATCATGATAGTTTCCTCCAATAAGGTACAATACCACATCAATCTAGAAAATGGCCAAAATGATCTTATATATCAAGCATGGTTTTTAAAAAGAAACATAAAATTAGTTAAAGAAGGCTACTGGTACTAACCATGGAGTTCAAGCTCTTCTTTGGGAAGCGGATAAGTTACAGAAACTACATCACCAACCTCTCGAGCACGACGAAACACTTCATCTGCCATTTCAGCACTCAGAAGACCACCAAATACTACTGTTTTGGCAACCCTTCATAATAACAAAAGAAAATTCATGGAACCATTCTTAGGAAAAAATCAAATCATAATAACAAAACACTTGGATCCACATACTATGTGATAAAGAAGACTATTAGTGCATCCTCAGGAAAAATTGATTTGTAGTGTAAAATTACAGTTTAGGCTCAGTTTCAAAGCTTGCCAAACTATATCAACTTCAATTAGTGAGTTTTGAACATTGCCTCACACAAACAAAAGTTAAAAAGTTTGTTGCCCCATTCATGACAAAAGAAATGTTTCAAATTCCACCAACTCGTCTTTCACCAATCATAGAATTTGTATAAATTAGTTCGCTGGCTAAACTCTAAAGAGCATCAATTAAAAACAGTATGTCATAGAAAGAACCCAACCTGGTGCTGCACCCAAAAGGAAGAAGAAGAATAATAAGAAGATCAATTTCTATACCTCTGCTTGACTGTATAATCCCCTTTATTAGGTGCATCACTGTTAACTACCATTTCTTTTCTGGTCCCTTTTGACTTCTCTAAAGTTTCAGGAGCACAAGATAAATACATCAGTATTCCAGAACCAGAGGGAGAAGCAACCACACAAAGACAAAGGAAATCCATCAGTTACCACCTACCTATTGCTTGTGCAGGAGAAGCTTGCTCATGTTTGATTACTCCGCGAGAAAGGTTGCCTTCCTTATCCTTTGGCAAGAGATCATCTGCATGAATTGACAATATAAAACCAAGAAAAATAGCATTTGTTAAGCCAATAAAAATAGAACAAGCATCTTAGAGCTCAAGCTTGGACAATAGTCAAAGAGTGACATAGTAACCATGATTTGCCTTTGACCGACGCAGTTCAAGGGGAAGACGATGGATTGCAAGTTTAACTCCAATCTTTCTGCCTCCCATGAGTGCACCATTTTTTAATTGAATGGCCCGCTCAGCATCTTCAGTAACAGCACTGCACAGGGATGCAAGGCCAAGGTAACAGTATAAGCCAAAGTATAATATTATCAGCTATTGTGGACCATAAAACAAAACATAGTTGTCAAAAATATATAGTTGGATTTGGCAACCATACCATATAGTAAGCTTTGCCAACCATATTGATGGATTGTACTCATTTTTTTAAATCAACCTTTACAATAATTTTAGAAGTCATGTGGATTTACATGGCATAGAGTACTCTCGAGGAGAAAATATGAACCGAAGCAAACTGTCCAAAGCTGACATAGCCCCGGTTCAATTATTGAGTTCAAGAATATTAATCAGAGATTACAACGGATCCTGCTAAAAGCAATGCTGCCATCTTTATTATGTATTGAAGGGTAGCCCAAATCTTTCAGAAAAATAGCTACAGCCTACAAACAAGATTCATATATAAACATATGCAGTAGCTTGATCTGTATAGGAGACAATTCATGAAGATCATAAGTTTACTGATCGAGAAATAATTTCTTAATATATACGTTGTTTACAATGAAAAGCTTCGGAAAAAGAAAAAAAAAACATATTCAAGGCAACAATGATGTGATTAGAACAATTAACTTCAATGAGTTCCAAGTTTTTGTGTAATTAGAACAACGTGAATAATGACTAAGCAATACATCAAATATTTTCAATTATCAAAGAATTTTAAGTTCTCAGTTGATATGCTATCCAACACGGATTAATGTTGTTCATATTTCCGCGAAACAACATTACAGCAAAGTCAAACAACCCACGGGTAAACAATGTGACCGAAACTTACAATTGGACAAACCCAAAGCCACGGTGTTCATTTGATCCTGTCAAGAAGAAGATGCAAGGAAAAAAAATGTGAGATAGCTATGCAAATACACTCAGAAGACTCAAAACTAGTATCAATCACCTTTCAAATTGCTAACAAAGAAACATCCATATCATGCATGCCTAAAAAGTAAAAACATAAGAACATTGATAGAAGGGCAGAGTATGACGACCCAGAGCACGCACACGCAGCCAGTCTACATGGCGCGCACACTTACCTCAACCCAAAACATTCAAATCATGGGTCCCACTCTAGGTGGTGGGTAGGGCCAGAACATCTTGATCAGGAGCTCCAATGCTCTGAAAATAGTAAGGACTCTTCAAAATTCAATTGAATCAAATCAGATTGCTTGAATGGTCATAGCCTCTATTTAATGGTCATCTATTTGTTGAATTTGGACAACTGAATATTTTTCATTTTAACCATCCATGTTCTAGCACCGGTCAGAAAGCTATGATCATCCACTATATGTGATTGTTTGGTTTTTTACCCATCTACAATGGGGGCCACAATTTGGACAATTTGCAGTGAAGTACACGTACGCCGTGTGTTTAGTGGCTGTGTGCATCCAAACAGATCGCCATACTTTACAGCATGCCAAATAACTCATTATAAAACATTAACAATGGGGCAATCACCATAGGTCATTTACCTAGAAATAAATAATAAACTGAAACCATAAACTATCAGAAGAAGATCATAGCAGACTGCCGTAGGTAGCAAACATGTCACCATAATAGTGACGTGGACTTAGAGCTCTTGAGTTTCACTGTGCTAAGTATAGCTGTCAAATGGGCCAGGCCCTGGACAAGGAAAATCAAATTTTCAAATGGGACCAGCCTGACAGGCCCAACTCAACCATTTCAAAATCCAGGCATAAGCCAACCACAAGCCCAACCCCTTGAAAGCCCAAGTACTAAGCCAAGACTTAAGCAATCTATGAGTAAATCCATAATACATATGGGACGTACCGAGACTACAGATGCAGTATCATATTGAATTGCAATTGTTAATCTAATCATTATCATCTTCATCATCATCTTAGCCTCGCCCAACAATTTGGTATTGGGTTTTAAATGGGAGTTTGCCAACAGTTATACAACTGGCTGCCCACCAGATATCAAGACGCCTCCTTTACCAAGTTCTTGGAACCCGATGAGGCTCGCATTGACACCATTCACATGCCAACATGGTCCCACCCAGTACTGACCCCCAGCCCATATTCTAAAGGACAAGAAAGCAAGGTAGGGTACTGGCTCATGAGGGGCAGTTGCTGGACAAACTGCTAAGCACAAGCACCCATGCACATGAAAGATCATGCTCGAGCACTAGGCAATAAACACATGTATATTGAAGGACTAATGAGGAGGTTGAAAAAGAGAACAATTTGTAATTTCCTTCCTGAACATTCATGCAGAGGGTTAGGGGCCCATGTTGCCATCCATGAATGTTCAAGTTGGGCCTGAAGTAAATGTAACGGAATTTGAGGCTGACGGTTACATCCATGGGACATTCGTGCAGAGGGTTCAGGATCCATGTTTACATCCCCTCACCTAAATTGAATCCAGAGTTCAATTCATTTCTCAATCTAAACACAATGATATAAAGAAAAAAGAAAAAAGAAATTGTGGGGGAAACCATACTGACAAATCTTGTTCTCGGCAATTTCTGGGATATTTTCAAATTTCGAGGTTTTTCTCGGTATCAGAAAATCTTGCCAAAAATAAAAACATTTAAAAATGCTTGTGGTAATTATTAAACAAATTTAAATTTTAAATATATATTTATATAACAAATTCTTTAATGTTTTCACTATCTAAAATCTACCAAGATTTTGAAGTTCTCATGATATTATCGCAATAGTATTGTTTAGGGGTCGTTTGGATGCATGTAAATTTTTTAACTTGTGACTTTCAGCTTAAGTCACTTAAAGGGAAGAGACTTCTCACCCCCAGCCCCATGAAGTTTCCTAGCAGTTTTGCCTGTAGGACTTGGAGATATTTGTCCACGCTGAGGGGAACTTTCTACACCCATCTGATTGATTCACATAAGCCGACTTCCCATTTTCAAATTTGGTAATTGAAACAGGACAATTGTGTCCTGTTTCAATTCCCAGACAGGGAAATGGGTGTGTGCGGACGATCAGGTGGGTGTAGATATCAATTCCCAGGAATGTGGCTTCTCAGGTATTTGAATAAAAAAGGGAAAAACAAAAAGAAAAAGATACAGAACTCATCGTCTGTATGAACCCATCGTCACCCTATTAGCAGCTTATGAAGAAATCCTCACCCTTTTTTGTTACGAGGAAGGAACGGCGCACGGGACCCACCTCGCTGAATGCTTCTTCAAGCTGTAATGTCGGAAGGGAGAGAAGTGAGTCAAGGCGAAGCGAGAGATAGAGAGGGGGGGGGGGGGGGGGGTGGAATGGGCGCATTACCTGAGAAGAAGAAAGAGAAAATGGAAAATTCGAGACGAAAACGGTAGAGCGGCAGTGCTCTCCGTCACCGTTCTCACTGACGCCTCCCTCCATAACTTTTCTCTTCTTCCCCATCTCTCTCTCTCTCTCTCTCTCTCTCTCTCCTGCAGTGAGTTTTCTACTAGAAAGCTGCCACTCTCGCGTCGAATATCGAAGAGCTCTAAAACCCTACCGTCAGAACGCGGTGTGGCTGGTGACCGGGATATTAGTTGATGAAGCCCTTGTTAGTGGCGTCGTTATTACGTTAGCCCCCTTGTCAGAGATTTTTTATTAGCCTCTTGGGCACTGTTTGCATTTTTCTCCGGATATAGGCCCACTAAATCAATGATTAGGGCCACCCTCGAACAATCTGATCCATTCAATTTAATCATACAGTCATGGACCCATGGTAGATTATTTCAATGAAAATTTCAGAGTTTTTTGTGGCTCGCACTTGCATTAATGCTATAAGTTAATTTTGAATTGTTTCTATGATGAGTTTTGCCCTCAAACTTGGACAAGTGGTATGAAGTTAAAACTTAATTCATGTGAATGGCTTGGATTTACTTTAAGATTATTCCGTGGGCTCCACATAAGACGTAGGAAGGGTTCAATAGATGGTCCTCTCTTGTTCTTCTTTTCTTCTTCTTTTCCTCGATAGGGCATCATTTGGCCGCTAGGACCACCTTTGTGGAACCTACTATTGCAAGCTTCTAGCGTTATTCTCCCCATTTTAACGAGCTCTTTAGTGTGTGTTTTTTTTCCTTAGATTTCCAACCACAATGGTCAACATAGAATTGGTGATGGCTAAAGTTGGGTTTTAGGTTAGGATAATAGCAGCTCTCTTTCTATTGGTATCAATGATGGGAGTTTGTGAAATGTAAGATGGTATCAATGATGAGGGTTTGTGAAAGTTAGGATGGTATCAACGATGAGAGTTTGCGAGCGGTCATAACTATCACAACTCCAGATCCCACAAAAATAAGTCCACTTTCGTGAACCAAATGTTATCCAAATGAGTGATTATAGATCCATCTAAAAGGTTGTTAAATTAATTTTAGTCAGTGAGTATCGATGAAGGTCGATGAGTATTGATGAAAACAGTCATAACTCACTCGTTACATGTCCTATTTGGGTGATATTATACATGTTAGAAAGGTAGTTTAATGAACTTTCAGATGGATTTGAAGTCATCTCATTTGGACACTATTTGATTTCCCAAAAATGGGACAATAGTCACTGACATTCATCGATACTCATCATCATTATAGATCCGACGAAAACGGTCATTACTCCTTCATTATATGTTCGATCTTGGTGATCTTATACTTATTGGAAATATAATTTGACAAACTTTCTAATGGATTTAAAATCACCACATTTGGATACCATGTGATTGCCTAAAAGTGGGTCTATTTTCATTGGATCTGGAGTTTTGACAACTATGACTATTCATTCATTTCAACATTCTTCTACTACGACATTCATCACATTCATTCATAACGACATTTTTCAATTTCAAAATTCATCAATTAAAACATTTCTTCATTGCATAATTCATATTATTTACAAACTCTCACATTTCATACCCATAAAAAAATATAATAATAATTATAAAGAGAACAACCACACCATCCTCCCCTACACAAACTCTTATCACTAATAAAAAATCACTATTATCCTAATTTTAACTTATATTTGGTCGTCATAGCTTCTACGTTGGAGATTATGGACAGAAATCTTAAAAAAATCATAAGCTCACTATATTGGAGAGAGCGACATCAAATGCATGCCAGAAGCTAGTGCGAAGTGAATCCCACGAAGGTGGCAATAGTCCCAACAACCAAATGGTCCCCCCATCCCAAATAAGAATGAAGAAGAAAAGAAGAAAAATGACAGTCAGTCTTTCCTGCCCAAGGGACCCATTTATTAAACTCATCCCACATCTTACATGGGGTCTACTAAATAGTCTTAAAGCAAATCCAAGGCGTCTACATGAATGAAGTTTTAATTTCATGCCATCTCTTAAGTTTGAGGGCAAGACTCATTATGGATGGACCTCACCAGAGGAAACAGTTTGAAATTAACTCACACTGTTAATGTAGGTGTGGCCACAGAAAACTCCATTTTTTTTAAATGACCCTATCATGAGTTCATGACTGGCTGATTAAATTAAACGAATTAGATTGGCTGAGGGGTGGCCCCAATCGTTGATTTAGTGGGCCCACACTTCCATTCTCAAAAGGCCCTCTCAATTTCTATAAAAAAACTTATGATAAAAGGGCTAACATCATAATGACGTCACTAAGCGAGGGCTTTAGCAACTAATATCCCCTAGTGATTCAATGGATGCATGTGTTTCATCCACGTTGTCCAATGATTTTACCATATCATTTGAAGGCATGGGGTAAAATGAAAGCACATCCAAGGTCCAATGGACTACACCTAAGCCTTTAAACCCTGCTGCTTCTTATGGTGTACTCCACTTGAGCTTTAAATTGGCCTCAATTTTATCCTATTCTCTAAAGTGAGCTAATAAAATGGATGAACAGTATGGATAAAACAAATAAATCATTATGGGCCCACAGGGCTTTGACACCATAGCTGGTGTTGGGTCACCAGCCACATTTCCATAACCATGGCCCACTTTGACGTATGAGTTGTACATCTGCTTTATCTACCAAACTTTCCACTCATTTTAGTTAAAGAAGGAAGAAAATACAAGTCTCTGGAACACATCACAGAAACCGTGATGATTAATCATTAAAAACTTCTTATACGCCATAAAAGCTTTGGATCAAGTTGATAGTGCATTTTATGTTCGTACAGATACTTGTGACCTTATCAATGAGTTGTATGGCACAAAAACAATAAGTTGGGTCCAAAGTTTTCAATGGTGGGCATCCAATCACCAGTATTTTTATGGTGCGGTTCATGTGAGATTTCCCTCTGCTTCACTTTTAGTATCATGCCTTAAAATGAGATGAAAATAGACATACAACACATTGATAAACGTGCAGTCGCCAGCTAACCCAGCTAGAAGACGCCTAGGCGTCACGTTCGAGTGCTAGTGGTACAAACTAACTCCACTAGTGGGTAGGTGCATCATGTGACCAACTGTGTGTACATTGCATTGCATGACTAAAAAAGGTGCGCTCCCACCCGGTGTTACCGGCTAACACCATATCCACTCTCAACGCTCCAGTTCTGTGAGGCCCTCCACTTAAACATCTACTCCATCCATCAGGTGTTCTCTTCCATTGTAGGATCTGGGGACAAAATCAGTCAGATGCATAACTCACAAGGGCCACACCATAGGAACATCAAGGGAGGATGCTGACCATAGATCTGTGTCCCTATGATGTGTATCTTTCATCAAACGGGTTAATCAGGTGCAACTAACCAAGGTGAAGTGATCCAAATCTCAGGCGGGCCTCACTGCATAAACTCAAAGGTTTTAACAACACTTCAACACCATTCCTATTGATGTTGATCCTAGGAATATATTATCGGGCCGATATATTGTATTACGGTTCAAATATTGGTTCCACCTGATGGACGGATTGAATTTGCATACACAACACTGTGGACCCCACAGAGCTTTGGTGTTTTAGACGATTCCGCTCCCTCAACAGCAATTGTAGGCAATTCGCATGCTACCGTCCTTGTAACTCCAACCGGCTATCCTCCGGCGGTCTCCTCAAATCATCCCTTTCATGGCACCAGCTCCATCAAAGCTCTACTCCGGTCTCTCTCTCTCTTTCTCTCTCTTTCTCTCTCTAATTCCATTCCTACCCTCACCCTTCTGTTGATTTTACAGACGATGTCAGCCTTCTCGTCGTTGCGATCGACACCAACCCGTTCTTCTGGGGAGGAGCATCGTCTAACCCCAACACACCCTCTCTCTCCTTCTCCAAATTCCTCAATCACGTGACCTCTCTCTCTCTCTCTCTCTCTCTCTCTCTCTCTCTCTCTCTCTCTCTCCTCTTCTAAATACATTAATATAAAATGCATGTTTTTACTTCTTTTCCATTTTCAGGTTCTCCCTTTCCTCAATTCCATTATTCTTCTCCACCAACTCAATCAAGTAGTCGTCATCGCTACCGGCGTCAATTCCTGCGACTACATCTATGACTCCTCGTCGCCGCCAACGACATCCTCTGCCTCCGAGAGTGGGAACATGCCAAGCGTCTGCTCGGTAGTCCTGCAGAATCTGGAGGATTTCTTGACCAGAGATCGGCAGATGGGGAAGGATGAATCGGCGTCTGGGAACGGGTCTTCACTCCTCTCTGGATCGCTGTCGTTGGCTCTTTGTTGTATCCTAGCATTCTTGTTTGTTTTGATTTGTTCGGTTTGGATGGTTTGTTTCGTTTGATTCGGTTGATAGATATACAGAGGGTTTTCCGAGCCGGCCCACTTCATCCACAGCCCAGAGTGAGTGATTTTCTGTTGTTTATATCTCCTGGATGCTGTAGTGTCTGCTGATTCTGCCCTCTTCCGCTTTGGGGTGTGTTTGGATGCACTATGGAATTGGATTTCAATTTTAATCTGATCAACCGAAATAACCCAATTGGAATTTCTCTTGTCAGCATATGTGTTGAGGATCTGGGTAGGTTACTTTGAAGTAAGGCTCAAAAGAAATGTAAGGGGTCATTTGGCAACTTGGAAAAGTGCAGTACTGGAAATGGAACCTTCAGTAGGGCAAATGCTTCCATGTGGCAACCTGGAAAATGCAAGCAATGGATTCAGGTTGGAAGCTAATTCTGGCAGAAGACCAGCATTTGAATTGGTGGACAAAGGGTAGCCTGCGAATTCCAGGGAATGAATTCCCTTCCAATGGTCATGTTTTTTTATTTTGTGTCATAAAAAGACCCTTCCGAGTGCCCAAACATGGGTTCTAGATTCCACTGAATTTCATTCCCAGATGTCAAACATCACTGATAGAATCAGTTTCTCAGGGAATTTATTTCCTGGAAATAAAATCTTTAGTAACTTCTAAATTCCAAGTTGCCAAATAATTCCTAATTGGAATTTGGGAAATGCTTTCTCATTATAAATTTACTAGGAAGCATTGTGTAATTCTTGCCATTTACTCTTTGGTTCAACTGAATGTTTGGAATTCTACTCACTTGTGCATCAAACTCATGCTTGTTGTGTGTGCCAGTCAGAACTTAATATGATATATCATATATGTGTTTTCATGCTCACTACACAAGGAAAGTAAGCTAAGGTTTCAAGTGCTACAAACTGGTTTATAGTGTTTGAGCCTTAAAAAGGGCACAGAATTACGAGATGTCATACGAATTTCGCAAAATTGTTTAACATGTATCAATAATCCATCAAATCCATTGAATTGGCCCCTTGCGTTTCTGAGTTGACGGATTGTAATTTTGATTTTCTTGGGTAGTTCTCGGGTCTCCCTCTTGGAGTCCCCTTCCTCTTGTGTGTTTTTGTTCTTTTAATAAAATCTTTATTATCTCTAAAAAAAAAAAAAATCCATCTATCTTATTTTTCGGGCATATCCATTCCAACAGTTGTACCCATAGTATGCACCATAAATTAGGAAATAAACTCAAGGCCTTCCATCATTTGTTTTTCTATCAGTCAAAAACCCTATGCTTACAATAAGCAGAAATAAAATAAAGGAAACTTCCAAAAGGCCAAAGGAGCTAGGTCCAATGTTGAAACTACAGAGACTGATGATTTGCTCAATCATGTACTACAAAGTTGGTATCAGTGAATGGAATATAAAGCAAAGTTGGTCATCGAATTGATATTAACTGAACAAATTAAATCCTCCAAATTGCATGCATAGGATTGATCGTTGCAAATGTCTTCCTGTTTAGATCTGCTTTCGATTGCCTTTGATGTGCCTGACAACTTTCCTTAGCATGTAGATGTCTGGTTGTACACTTTCTATTGCAAAACTATATATGGAACTATATTTGAACCTTTAACTAACATCCTTTACAGATCTTATGCCTGCAGGGATCTCCAGATGGGCCAGAACAGTATGTGTACCATGTTTTACGTACACTATTTTCAAATTTTTAATGTTGGTTTCCTACTCTGAAAGGTTATCTTGGCAGATACGTTGCAGTAATGAATGCAATATTCTCAGCTCAACGTTCCATGGTATTGTATGCATAAGGGAGCTAAAATTTAATTATCATGGCCTCTTTTATTTACTCTATTCCGTTTTTGGTTGAGAAAGTTTAAGCACATTCTTAACTAAAGTATTTTATGATTTTCATTTCTAGCATACTCATTTTGATTCTGGTGATCACATAGAACAAGGGTATTGCATTACACAGACATGCATGTGCGTATCCCCCTCCCCGACACACACTCGAACGTACGCGCCACACACCTGCACGAATACACCCACACAAATGCATACACGACCACACCCACTCACACACATACACACTGGCCCATGTACACCCACGCCCACGTCCACGCCCATGTGCACGGACATGCACTTTTTTTAAATTCTTTTGGTGAAATCTTTATGTGTGCTACCTTTTCATCTGCAGGTTCCTATAGATTCATGTGTTGTCGGCATTCAGCACTCTGCCTTCCTTCAACAGGTGGTAATTTTGGGATGATTTTTTTATTCATTAGGTTGTAACATAACATTAACATGAATTTTCTGTTACCTACTCGGATTACTTATGCTGTGATTTTGAATGCCAGGCCTCATACATAACAGGGGGTGTCTATTTGAAGCCCCAACATTTAGAGGGATTGTTTCAATATCTTTCGGTATGTTACTTACCAGAAGAAATATATATGTATATATAAAAAAATAAAAAAATAAAACACTTTTTGCCTGCTTTTGAGGTTTTTATGCTTCCAATGGCATGTTATTTCTGCTCTCAGTTGGGACTGTAAATGACTGAAGTATTAGACATCCTTCCTTTTAATTGTGGATGGTAGAATATGGTTTAAACTTCATTGATGTAGTGGAAAATAAGAGTTTCATTGGGGTCCAAGTGGGTTTAAAAAAGAAAACTTGATGGTGATAGAGTTGTTGGCTTCAGTTCACAATGCTCGGGTTCTGATCACAGGGCATTACTGCTTGGTTCCAATGAATTCTGATATTTTTCCCTCTTTTGCACATTTCTCCTCCGCCCTATTAGGTTTATTGACTTTGGGTCCTTTTGGTTGTCATGTTTTTATTTCACAAATAATTAGTTCCAGTATATGAGGCTAAAACAGAAAATGAGATTACACTTAAAAAACAAAAAATAAAACAGAAAATGTGAAGCCTTCGTGCACCACCCAAAATGTACCGAGGAACAGATGCATATCTGTTCCAAAGAAGAATACAAAACAGCTGATTTGTTCATATCTAAATGGTTCGTTAAGTTATAAGCCAAAAAAAAAAAAAAAAACAAAAACAAAAAAAAAACCAATGTGAAGGCTGATTTAACACTTCTAGACATGCCAAGTTCATCCTCTGGTGTCTCTCTGATTTTTCCTGATAGAATATCAACATATTACTGTTGTGGGCTAGCTGTGTTAAAAGGTATTAACATTTACTTAATGGCTTTGTTTGTCTTGTTACACTGTTCTCATTAGAGGTATATAGCATATCATCACGACCGTCTTTCTTTTTCTTTTTTTATCATCTTCATATTTCTCTCCCTTCCCAATGAAACCTCTTTTATTTGAGTACTTCTAATGTGGCATGCAAAATTTATTTCTACTGTTAATGCTACTGAAATGATCCTTTGGAAAATTTGCAGATGGTATTTGCAACAGATTTGCAGTCCCGCAGTTTTCTACAGCTTCCTAAGCCTGTTGGGGTGGATTTCCGTGCCTCGTAAGTGCCTCTTGATGTTGCCATTCAACGTGCTAGTTCACTGTTGTGCTTTATATCCAGCTGCCATGTGTCATCTTCAAAATCCTTAGAATACATGTTAGCTGTACGTGCTAACTCGGATATGGTTCGACTGTTCCCTGCACTATGGTATGGAAAGCGGAAGAATGTGGTTTTGTCAAGTGCCCTTTCTGACCTTATATTCTGTTTAGGACCTAATCCATGCACGAGTGACAAGATGGTTGCTTGTGGTTGGCTTATCTGTGCCCCTTAGTGTATGTTTTTATTCTTGGTTTTGATAAAGATATCTGTTACTGCTCAGAAAAGATTAGTGAGTACAGTCCACAGCTTTTATGTATGGGCACAGGTGCATTTGTTATCTGCCATTTAATTCCATTGTTATGTTTGTGCATTTGCAAGTGTGCTGTATACTGTAATATATAGTCTCCTTACCATTTCTACTTCCTATTTCGAGTTGGCTGATAATATCTTTGAAGCATGCAGATGCTTTTGCCATAAAAAGACCATCGACATGGGCTACATTTGTTCAGTTTGTTTGTCAATATACTGCAAACACCACAAGAAATGTTCCACCTGTGGGTGAGTACCTCTAACTTCTCAAAGTATAATGTTTTCTTAAGTACCATTTTCTCTGAAAGTCCAACTTATGAATTCAGTCATCTCATTATTCTATTTAGACCTGTTTGGAAAAGGGTTTTCATGTTTAATACAAAAAACTTGGGTTTTGGACATGCAAAACTTCGTGGTTGGAAATATGTCTAAAAGGGTGCCTTTTTTCTTATCCATTTATTTTAATTTTTTGCTCTGAGTGAAATGGGTTGGGCTAATCTAGTCCGCTTCAATGTGAGGTGCCTGCATGCTAATAGTCTAAATTTGTTTTTTTTTTTTCCCTCCCTTTTTTGAGAAGATGAGTAAATTTTATTATGGCCAAAAACCAAGAAACAGCAAAAGCAAAGGCCTCAAAAGGCAAGCGGCCCTATTGTCACATTGCCTTGAGAAGTCCAAGAAATAAAAAACTGCCACGCAAAACCAAGGAAACAAAAAAGATCATCTTTAAATCCCTGCACTGCAAAGGCCCTGCATCTACTGTGAGAACCAGAGACACCCACTATGCCAAAGCCCCACTCATGATGAAACCCAGTCCTTGTATAAAGAAGCCAAAGTGAAACCCATTAATTCACGCTTTTGGACGGTCACTAAAAAGCATACAAGAAATTGACTGATTTGTGGCTAAAAGACTCGGCGACTCATTTGGCCCTAATCGAATCAGGATTTGCCTGAGTCGTGGCTGAATCGGCCCAACTCGCACAAGTCGGGAGTGACTTGTGCTACTGAACCGGATCAGGTACTACCAAATCTAAGTCTGAGTCATATCAGACTCTCTGAGTCTTAAAACCCAGATCCAAGTCTTGATTCATATCAGACTCTCTGAGTCTTACAACCCAAATCCAAGTCTGAGTCATATCAGACTCTCTGAGTCTTAAAACCATGTTTAAAGCTCCGATCTTCAGCACCTTTCCTTCAAAGATCCTGGAGTTTCTCCCTCTCCACTGCTGCCTCATAATTGCACATGGAATCAATTACCATGTGATAGATGCCTAGGTTTAAAAAGGACTAGCCGTCCATCCAGCAATGATGTGGAAGATGGACTCATTTAAGGCCCATCAAATCTAGAAAAGGTTAGAGAAATTTCCTGTTAGTGCAAGAATAGATTGTTAACAGATCCCATAAGCTCTATACATTGAGTGCTTCTTTGGGACCACCATATTTCTCTTCCTTCGAGGATTTTATTTGTTGCGGCAATCCAAGCAAAGGCTTGAACCCTGGGCGCATAGGCGCCTTGCAAAATTTTGTGCAGGATATGGGGACACACCAATTGCAGATATAGCCTTGAACAGGGACTTGGAAGTTAAAATCCCTCTAGGAGACGTGGTGGCCCCATACGATTTGCCCAAGAGGCCAACATTAAAGTGGGCTTCTTCATTGTTGAGGTTCCCACGGAGAGGTACATCCCATCCCATAATCCCTCCATAAACTCATAGCAATTTTTATCACCTCTCCATAACGAGAAGCCAAGGAGTATACAGATGGGAAACAAACAGGAAGTGGTTCATCATCAAGGCACGTCTTCTCAAAAGCGAATGCTCACCGTTGCCAAGAAAGAACTGTATACCCCCATGAATATGCTGCCCAATTTCTCCTGAATTTGCTTGCTATAGTCTAACACATCTGACCTGCTATTCTGAGAAGGGATCCTGGGGAACCAACCCTCTTTGTACTTTCTGAAAATCACCTATCTATGCCACACTTCTGGCTCCTCCTCCAACCTCCACCACCATTTACCCAGCAAAGCCTAGTTCTTTTAATTAATTCTTCCAACACATACACCTTCCCTTTTCGATTTTTAAACATCATCCCATTTCAGGAGATAAAATTTGTGCCACTCCACTCTCCCCTCCCACAAGAAGCCTTGCCAAACTTTCTCAGTTTTCTTTTCCACGAGGGCCGATGCCTTGAAGTGGAAAGAAATTGCACTGGAATATTTATTATTGCTGACAGTATGAGTGTAATCCTTCCCCCTAAGGATGAATAAAACTTCTTCCGCCTTGCTAGCATCAATTCAATCCTCTCAATAATCAGACCCTAGGAGGAGATAACATTTGCACAGTGACGAATAGGGATGCATCCAGCACATCCCCTCGATTTGCAGTGTAGTCAGGTGTTGATTAGTCTGCACAGAGCTGGGATTTGGAGTCTTGACACCACCCTTGTATGCTAAGAAATGGGGAGGTATCTGGCAAATCCCCTTGATCCTCAGTGGAAAAGACGTGTTTGCAGGTCCTGATAGCGAACACCAAGGACGGAAGAGATGGTCACTAGTTTTTTTTTTTTTTTTTTTTGTGTGTGTGTGTGTTAGAGAGGACAGTGGGTACTTTTTAACTATTTTATTTTGGCAGCTTATTGAAATGTTGCTTAGCATTTTCTAGCCTATTAAATGTTAAATTACACATAAATTCAGATTACACCAGTAACAGAGAAATGACAGTAGATATAAACATGTAATCCATAAATCTACTTGCAGTCATCAAATACAAAGAAAGATTAACAGACTCGAACACAACTCGAGAGTGAGGCTTCTCCTATGCCCACAAAAGAGCTCAAACGCCCAGTCATCAACAGAAACCAGAAAATCCCATGCAGAGCTCAAAGTTCAAACATACTAAGCCTAAAGCCTAAGACAATCTCAACTCTTCATTCAATCTAATCCTGACCATACATTCAAACGACATAACTAAACCTATTCCGTCCAATAATGGCAAAAATATGCCATTAAATGAGACTGATTCCGTAGTTCCCATTGTTGATCTACACCCTGGTTGTTTACTACTAGTGTATCATTAAGTTTATGAATACAAATAGGTCACTGAATCTTTGGCAAATTAGGAAGGTGCAAGTTAAGGTTGATCTATGGTATTTTCTTGATTTCATAGTGTTCAAGAGAACATATGCCATTTCTTAGTGGTCTCTTACGAGTATTCATCTTGTTGTTCTGATGCAGATCCGTTTTCAATCAGGTGCATCCTGACCTTAACTCGACTCCGGATCGGAAAAGAAAGGCTCCGGAATCTTAACCTCTCACTAGCACACGGTGCTGTCATTACGAGATCACGCTCCCTCAATTCGTAGCTAGTTAAGAGCCTACCCAGTTTCAGTTCTTGAGTATTTGTTCCCATTCTGGATTTCATCCCTCAACCATTTCCTTTCACCCGCAGATGGAACTGGAGGAGTTTGACAATTATGGTCAGCACCGTCATCATAGCGTTTTACAAGCTATTGGGGGTCAGCTTTCCAATGACAGGATAAGTCAAAACACTGCAGTTATGGAACTTGCTGTTGCAACCAAGGGAAGTTAGAATCCAGTGGAGATCGGCGGATCTGCAATTCTCTTCATTTAATTTCCGAGTGCCAGTCAGGAAATGTCAAGTTTCCCATTTGAATCTCTTGCTTCAATGTGCATTGGCTGTCACTGGACTGGAGAGATGATGCAACTGATACCGGTGGGTAATTGATTTCCCAAAGCGAAGTAAGCTGGTGTTACTGATGTGGGGGAAATGTAATGACATCCATATGCTTCTGGTACTGTCTTATTTCCATTTATTGAAGAACAACAGAGGCCCATGTCACATGCTGTGGGTGATTTCATGAGTCTTGTAGCAGGTCCAGGTTCTCTTTCTTCGTATGCTGAATTACAGATGCAAGGGCTGTGCATTGTCATGCTTCTTTGTCACAGTTTATTGCTTTGGTGTGGCCTTATCCACACATGAGCCATGTGATCAGGATATCCATACAGCGGGCCTCACCCTCAGCAATCTTTGTGAATGTTGAACCTACTTGATGAATGGACCATTGGAGCGATGAAATAGGAATTGATGGTTCACTTGCACAAACTCAGAAACCGAGTAGTTTAGAAAACTTGCCAGCGGTCCATATTAAATGTACCCTTTTTATGAGTTGACTGTTGTAATTTCAACACACGATCGGGTACAAGGTGGGCCACAGGACTCTTCATGTGGGGGCCACGGCAGGCCCACTCTTCACACAATCTCCCAAGGCCAAAGATGCAATCATGCATGATTTGAAGAAAATTTAGGCCATTGAACTGTTTGATTGTGCCTTCTGGAAATCAACTGTGGAGACTGACTTGGGTGGAATGTGATCTGCATCATACTCGAGTTTTATGTACGTAGTGCCCCTTGAACGACATGCAATGTACACCAGACGTTCGACAAATACCATGCGAGTATTGAATCATATGGGTGGGACAACACCTCGAATGCTGATGATGCACTCACAATGGTCAGTAGATTATGGAGAAATAGGATGCAACTTGATGATGATGGCAGCGGCAAGGTGAAGTTGCTGTCCGCATTATCGCAGCAACATGCACAATTGTCTACAATGGTGGTGAAGATTGATGATGGTAATTGTCCATAGATAACCGATACTGCAATTTAGTAAGTAACTCATTAACAAATCACATTGAACGAGTCGATAAGGTCCTTCAACAAGTGGCCTGGGAATGAGAAGACAAAATTGGAAAATTTGAAAAACCTGCTACCAACTTTGCAAGGTTACTCTCAATCTCACAAATACAGTCAAATGCGCGTTTTTCTTCTTCTTCATAACATGTGGCTATAATTCCTACTTTGGAAAGCCTGTTTATTAACAAAGACAGCTAAAATTCTACTCTTCTAAGATTGTTGACCATTTACAATCCATCTCTATACTACTTGCCAATCTAATAATCTTATAAGAGCCTCTAAAGTAGAAAAACGAAAACAGCCTAAGGAGGAAAAGAACCTAACTTCTTCCATATTTTGGTTTGTTGGGGCATCACGTGGGCCCACAATCCCTTCCATCCGATCTTCCATCAACACATGGCATGAAATTATATGAAATTAGTCTCTTCTGAAAGCTTATAGAATCAAAATTTCAATGTGCTCAAGAACGTATAAATCTAATAATATATGAGTAAGATATGGCTGCTTTTATTATTATTATTTTTAAGACGTCAAAGTGTCCTTGTCCCATTTTAAGATGAGATTATTCTCTGTGGATGCAGACAATCCCCCACAGACCACATGCATCAAGTAATCCTGAAGAGAGGAATCGAACTCATGTCTATGAGGAGCACACCCACAACACTTGCTGTTTGCCCAACCCCTGAGCGGGTTTTAGCAAGATATGGCTGTTTTAGCAAGCAACTTGTAAATTTTTGAGAACTTTCAATGCAACGGAGCATATCTAGTAAGATTTCTTAGGGTCACTTGGATGGGAGCAAATGGAGGTAAATGAAGGGAATTAGGAATAAATGGAGGAAAATGGTATTTGAAGTGTGTTTGGATGGAATTAAATGGATGAAATGGGAATAAATAGGCGTGCAAATGAAATCCTCTCTAAGAAAATAGGGTGAAACGCCTTTTTGAGCTCCCGAGAGTCGCCCAAGTAAACAAAGGTAGCGCTACGCATATTTCCGCCATACGCATGGCATGCTAGTGATACTCTCAAAATAATTCAATTAGTAGCTACATCACTAAAATCACACCAATAGAATGATCCAAACCATCGAAAGGTTGACCATCTAAATAAATGGTTAAAAAGAGCTAACAAGTTATTTATTTGTGATTCTTATGTTTGTGGCACACCCAAAAGATTTAAAATTTTCTGATTTTTTGCTTAAGACTATATCTTCCAATGGGCTTATTACAATCAATTTATTAAATATCACCAGTGTACACAAATTGGAGATAATTAAAGCTGATCTGGGATATCACGTATTATCCAATGAATATTTTGAAAAGTTCCAATGCATTTTCAACGAATGTCAATGAGCTCGTTTTACTCCAGTGGGCTCTGCAGATTGACTGGCGAGGCCGCAGGCTGTGAGGGATGGGTCCATCTCTGCCAGCATACGGCCCACAGATTGCATCTCGCGGTGTACCCATCGCCACTGTTCCTCGTGGTGTGGCCCAATTGAGTTTAAGATGGGTCTGAGTTTTGCGATGGCGATGTAACAGGAGCTGTAAAAAATGATGAACGGAGTAGATGTCATCCAAACATCATGCTGGGCTCCACGAAGCTTTTGTTTGTCCGGGGCTCCGAAATTCACCCACAGACCATAGTAGGTCGATTCCAAGTCATCGTCTTAGGACACCAGCGAGAAAAGGAATGAGCAGAGCCGTTAAACCAATGTTCATGTTCGACTGATGCTCCTGGCCCACCTGATGAGTGGATTAGGGTGATTTTTGGACCAGGGCTTGTTCGTGGCGGACTCATCTGGTGAATCCCCAGATCGTGGATGTGTGTGCTGCCGCGAATTGACCCACAGGAACGAGGATACATCTGTAGTCTGTGGTGCAGTGATCTGGACCGTTGATCCGATGGGCCGTGCAGTGGATTGACCATTCTTCAAAATCGTCTTGATGAGAGGCTGTCCTGACCATTTTAGATTGCCTGTCAATCTAAAATATTTCTATCGGGTCATCTAACCCGTCCGAGTAAGGGCCTTCAAAATGGACATCCATTTCCATAGAGGCTGTTAATGGGATGGTTCTGTTTTTTTTTTAATCGCCGATCATGGTTATTTTGGGGCCGTGGGTTTAAAAAATGAATCCTCCTATCCTATCTAACGCTTGTCAGTGATCGTCAGAAGGCCCACCTGGGCTCATGGAAGAATTTGCATGATCAACGTGGGAATGTGCGTGCCTCTCGTGGAAAGAAAGATAAAAAGTTCACTGATAACATGGTGAAGTTCTTTCAGGACGAGAGACTTAATAGGAGCAGTCAATCTGCAGTGGACCCACGCAATAAACAGTCAAGATCGTTGTTGTATGGGAGGAGGCCCAACAGTTAAATTAGTATCCACGGGCTCCTAGGCCGGCGGGAGCCTGCCAGCCCGCCGGATTAGCAAACGGGCTAAATTTTCATGATGGGCCTAACCCTCAGAAGAGTCCAAGTCCAACCCATGTGGTCAGGGCCAATACAACTATTGGGCCCAGCCGCGAGATTCATGGACCGGAATGGTCAACAACTAGAGATGCACACGAGTCGAGCTTGGTTCAGCTGGACAAATCTGGGTTTGAATTGAGTTGAGCTAATTTTTTTTTCTGCTCAAGTTGATTCTAACTTGATTTGGCTCAACTCAAAGCTCAGTTCATATTAATTTAAGTATGAGTTTGACTTGATACAGTTAGTTACTTGAAAAGGAAGATTGTTTAGTTCAACATCTAAAGATAACAAATGGATAAGAGAGAGCTGTATATAAAGATAAGTGGAATAGTAGCTAGGGATGTCAATGAACTTAGGATTGCCCTTGGGCCTAAATTTCAAATTATTTGAGGTGGGGCCTACTCAAATTTAATTTTTTTTTCAGGTTTGAACTTAGCCCGAAAGCTCGATCAAACCTAAGTTGTACATGCCATTCTTCTAACTCCAAGACCGAGCCGAGCTCGGCCCAGCTCAATTTGATTCGGGCATACAACAACACTTGTTTCACGCTACTGCATAAAACGACCAAGATTTTTGTAGTCCACTATGTTTTATATGTAAATCCCATCCGTCCATCACGTGAGAACTATTATTTGAACCGTACATAAAAAAAAATCAGCCCAATAAAATGCTACAACGGACACACCAACGGGAATGATGTAAAACTAGGCCTAAAACCTTTAATATCACACCGTATAGCCCTCGTAGTATTAGGATCAGGCTAATTTTTGTATTTCCACTTCATTCTCGTGAGTTAGATACAATTAACGGGCTTGATGAAAGAAATACACCAGGGTGGCCCCAATGTCTGGCATCCCATCCCCATTATTCCATGCGGTGTGGTACACCTGAGTTGTGTATCTCGCACGCGTTTGCTTGGTCCTACACGTTGCCAAGTCGGGTGGGTCCATAATTATGGCATGCGTATGTTAGAGGGATACAATCTTACCCATTGAAACACGTGTGAAAGATCCAGACTGTTCTCCAGATACGCATATACGGCCCTGATAGTATGATCCAGCTGATGGGTTATCAGTCAATCCACACTGGACGGCTGCTATTTAGTTATCTCGACAGCTCATTCGTTTAACACGTGATGGCCAACATAATGGTTTAAATGGCTTCATATTCGTTAGGGATCTATATACGAAGATCAACGGCACA
Organism: Liriodendron chinense; assembly: GCA_003013855.2. NCBI lineage: Eukaryota > Viridiplantae > Streptophyta > Magnoliopsida > Magnoliales > Magnoliaceae > Liriodendron > Liriodendron chinense. The sequence continues at coordinate 12,053,136 of ML058513.1, forward strand.
GATCTTCCACAAATGCCTCCCTGCAAGCGTATTTCAGTCATGCTCGTGCGAGCAGGCAAAGCAGGAGGCAATTTTACAATACATCGCGATGCATATTTATGTCCTTTACGTCCGAACTCCAGCCTTTGGATCAAGGTCATATTATCGTGATCCACACCATTCATAATACGGGTTTCATCGCAGATTTTCATACAAGAAAAAATAAAAAAAATGGAAAATTCTATGAATGGGTTAAACAAAGGTTAAAAAAAACAGACGGTCTATATTCAAAATAAAAGAGTGAAATGATCAAAGGGTTGATATATGATAATCAGAAAGTTCTTTTGGTTATCCCACATCTACAGTGAGGCCCATCATATCAATGGTTTCGATCAGTTCAAAAAGACTCGAAATCTATAGCATGAAACCTCACTAGATCACGAGATTCAGAGAATTCTCAATCACTCGCCCTAACAGGTTAGAAGGCCTTCGCATCACACATACTAAATCAGCACACCTGTAAGAGATCTAGACCTTTCATCCAATACTTCTATATGTGATCATGATCTCGTTCAATAATCAAATTGACCAATCATCACACGCGCCACACTTGAAAAAGACCAACGGTTCACATTCAATACCTAAGACTAGACGGGTCTCATTGTTTATCCATCGCAAGATCAGTGCACTGCCCTCACCCAATGAACGGACAGGATAAGTTACAGGCGAACCAGATTAGCACGTGTGAAGCGAAACCCCAACGCCCAACTCGCGCGAGTACACTCCCGGCGAGATTCATCGTCTCGCTTCAGTTCCTTGCGTCTACAAAAAGAAGAAAAGAAAAGAGCTTTGGGTGTCTCGGAGGAAGCCGCTGCTTCATATCCGATCATCAAATCGACGGTCAGTATCGTCCAAGAGACAAACTAACACATCTCTCTTCGCATTCACAGCCATTAAAAGGTATCATATTCCGTTGTCTAGGGTTCGATTGAAACGTAGCCTATCTATTATTAGGGCAAGGACGAAACAATTCCCTCGATGTTTCAAAGGTATTCCGGTTGTACGATACAACCCTTTCAGAAGCCTTGGAATAGAGGACCGATCGCCTGCAACCGGCTGTAGGTGAAGCTCATCCACGACCAGTTTCTACAACAAATTTCCCTTGAAAATACACGATAAGGGCAAAAATGGAAACAAAAAGTTTCGGAAGCCATAAAAAATGGCTGTACCGTGATTCCGGTCGGAGGTGATCAGTTCTTGAGAATTTTGGTTTCCAATTTTGCCCTTGGAAATATAGTATATTTGCAGAGGACTGATCACCTTCAACTGGTAGTGCGATATGAGCCGTTCATCATGCTTTTGTGATATTTGTTTCCTATTTTTCATTTGAAAGTATCATCGATTTTCAAGGGTAAGATGGGATTGTAGGTTAAGTTAACCTACAACAAGTTGTATGGTTTGGCTCCTTTTTCGTAATTGAAAATGGTGGTGTAGGTCCGGGGGGGGGGGGGGGGGGGCGGCTACTGCTATTGTGGGGGCCTAACGGATTTATGTGCATTAGATCCACCCGGTACATCGGGTGCGCTACCCTGTGTTTGGCCTTGATACTGAAAATCAGGCCGATCCAAACCTCAGGTTGACCACACCATTGGGAATGGTAAATAATCATGCCTAAAACCTCTAAAGCGCTGACCACCTGAATTTTGCAATAGGATGATTTTTGGCATGTCCCTTAATCCCTGTGAGGTGTTTCAGATGAGCGGATAGGATGACATATAAATGTCACGGTGGGCCCCGCATTAAACTGATGGTTGGTGACCCCATCCCAACTGTTCCCTATTGTGTGCCCCACCTGACTTTTGGATTGCCTGCACCTGATGGTTGGGGTGGATCTCATGCACGTTCCTCTTCTGCCCATGTGGCTCTTGGTTAGCAGCAGGCACACCCCCTATACCTATGCCTTATGCATTTTTTCTGCTTTTACCCTTAAAAATATAGGATAGTTTCAAGGGGGAAAATTCTTGTAAACTACTATTACATGAAGAAGGCCGCATTGTTTGTAAAATGCTTGTTAATTACAACTCTGTATAGAAATCTGATAATAGTTTGATCACGTTGTTGCTACCCAAAATACATGGCTATATTTTACCTCGATACATGAAGCAATATCTGTAATTTAATAAATTTTGTACATGAGATGCCAGGGACCTTTCAAAAAAAAAAGGAAAAAAAAAAAGGAAAAAGAGGCACCAGGGCCTTGGGCTTGTCTGGACTGAGAGATTGTATTTTTCCTAGACCCTCTTATCGTTCATTGCTGATGCTTGCTGTTCTCGATGGTGCTCGTTCGCATGTTACCTATTGGAGGACTAAGATTGTCCAATCATTGAGATTGACGTTTCCAAATCCATGACGGGATGCATGCAATGGACCATTCAAAGCATGCACCATTATGTTGTTCCATTTCTGTTGGTGATTGAATAGATAACCTGTATTTATTATTATTATTATTATTTTTTTGTTGAAATTGGTTTTGGATTTTCCAAATATACGTTTCTGATTTTTTGTTAAAATGGTTTTTGCTTTTGCAGTTACTTGCCATATCTAAAGCTTGAGGAGATTATTTTCCAACTTGTTTTTATTAAATTTTTTTTTTGGAGGAAGACGTGATGCCACGGACTCTATCACGTTCACCTTCATACAGGCGGAGATATTCACCATCTCCTGTTGGCCACAGGTATAGCAGGAGAAGCAGAAGGGATCGGAGTCGTTCCCCATATTCCTATTCTCATGGCAGGTGATATACTTGTAAAATCCTGACTGCTTTCAGACTTTTGTTGCATATGCAAACGGTTCAATTGGAGCAAGAAAATCGAGAAAAATTTGGAAAATTTTGTTTGTGATCAGAAGCTTTTGCCTTCCTTCCCAACTCTCTCTCTCTCTCTCTCTCTCTCTCTCTCTCTCTCTCTATCCAAGATTGCTTCTGCATTTTTATCAGAATTGTAGTGTTTATCAAACTGCTTTCTTAGTTTCTCCTTTTGGATTATATGATTCCCTGGCATGTTTGGTGATTTAGTTCTCTAAGTACGAAGGATATAGGCTAATGTTGTAGGAGAACAATAAGTTGCAGCAAGTAAAATTTAAAACCAGTGAGGAACTTGACTTCTGGGGAGAGGTTTCTTGGTTGTGCTTGTAATTTACACATGTGGTTCTTTACTTGGTATAAGTTAGGTGGTTGTGAATTCGGACACCAGTAACCTGAATCATGAATCTATCCCCCTTTGGAGTTCTCCATGCTGATCTGTTATTGATGGGTTCTGTTGGGATAGATGTGTATGTGTAGTCATAGTGTTGTACATTCTCAGATTGGTTGCTATCCGCCTTTCTAATCTAAGAATGCACAGACCTGTCTGTGTAGATATCTATTCTAACAGGTGCGAGGCCATAACTCAGTGTTAGACTGGTCGTGGTTCAAAAAATTGTTGTTGTTGCTATATGCACAATGCATTTGGGTATGTTTGCCGGTAAGATTATAGGCATGTCACCGGGGTTGTTAATGGGTGGGATTCGGGTTTGATCTATGTCAATCTGGGTCCGGCCCAACTAGGAAATGGACCTCCCTCTGATATGGCTTTAGATTTCTCAGACCTGAACTCAATAGAGAGAGATCACTAGGAAATGGACCTCCCTCTGAGCTGGCTCTGGATTTCTCAGACCAAATTCAATGGATAGAGAGACCACTAAGGAATGGACCTTCCTCTAGACGGCTCGAGATTTCTCATATCTGCGTTACACACACACACACACACACAGGGAGGGAGGGCCATCTTGGATGGAAGTCCATTTTCATGTAGTCCTTGTATGAGCATCTTGTATGGAGGTTCAATTTCCTGTAGTCCATGCATTTTGACTGATCCTGATCCACACACACATGCACTCTAGTTCATGTAATCTGTTTATTCTCGTAGAGCCCGATCCACATATGCATGCACAGGGAGAGAGGGAGGGGTTAAATCTTGAGCCATCTTGGATGGAGGTATTTTGCATCCACCGTGCTCTTGAAAACATTAGCCCAGATTAATATGTCCAAATTGTGGTGCCCACTTTAGTTGGGTGACAACTTAGGGATGGTGGACAACAAATTCTCGGCTGAACTAAAAATAGTCAACAGTCTGAATTTGATTAACAAATGTCCATCATTCAGTGGTTAGGATCATCCAACCAATCTGCTTTTATGGATGCTTCTTTTCTACAATCTACAGCGGTACCCATTATTTGGATTTTTGGATTTCGCTTCATACATGCCACATTTACTATGGTCAAGAGCATGCCTATAGCTCTCTCATTCTCCAAAATAACTCCACCCTACGAAATAACTCTTTCCAAAAATATCCATTTTCCAAGCTCCCTAAAACTGCTAGCAATTATCACGTATCTATATACATTAAAAAATAACTGAATACCATAATCAGGATATGATGGCTCGTAACAACCTGGATTTGGTTCCAACCAGATTACTAATTGGATCCTGGTTAGTGGCCCTGATTTGACTTGATGGGTCCTTAAATCAGGTCCAAATCTGGAGTTGAACTGGACCAGGTCCTCCGGGTGTTTGGGTCAACCCAACACATTTACAGCCCTGCACATTAATCTCAACACTTAGGTGCCAATCTTGAAAAGAAGAAGAAGATGAAGATATATGCATACTATGCTATATGGCACATCTAATGCTTGGGTACTTAAGGTGCCAACCTTGGAAAAAAAATGATGTAAGCACAAGGTGCCATTTAGTGCCTCTTGCTCGAGTAATACGTATAGATGGTTCCTGTTGGTTGGTGCCAAACACTCAATCGTGTGGCTTGGTAAGGAACCTTCCAAAAATATGAAAATGTTAGACACCTGATATATTGGAACATCTATTAAGAATTCCAAACACTTACCACTAACAGTGTAGCACAAAATTCTGAAGATACAGTTCAGAGGTTGGTTAACTGTTCCTGTATTAATGTGTCCAACTTGCACAAAACACAAGTCCAAGTGTACAACAGGTTGATTGGTCCCCCCCCCCCCCCCCCCCCCCCCCCTCTGCATGCCTACTCTTTGTTACTAGCTGTTTTTTTTTTTTCCGTAATTATTATTATTATTTTTGTTTATTTTTCTTACTTCTTCGTCGTTTACTGCACAAGCACAGGCGAGTAAGAGTTGATAGTTTAATTAGCATTTCGTTGTACAATGATGATTGAACTCTGACAGTTTTCTGCTCGGAGAGTCTTGCAGTGAGATTTCCAATAGTTTACATGGTTAAGCATGATGGCCATCCCAGTCTTGGAGCTTTGCCCATTTCGTTCATGTGTTTACCTCCACTCCATAGGTCTATTTGATTTGAAAAGGGAAATCAGCATATGCATTTTCAACGGAAAAGATGTGCATAGTAAGAGTTCAAGTGAAACAAATTACAAGCAGTTTTAAGAATGATATAGAAACCATTTTCAATATAATAAAAAGTAAAAGAAATATAGGTGCTCCCCATCTAATGGGAAGTAAGCAGGTGATGGGTGCTGATGATTGTTCTTTGGTTGCTCGATTGCGACATACAAGAGTTCATATGATAAAAGACGGAGCACACAAAGGCTAGTCTAACAATATATGAGGTAACTTTACATGTTACATTATGGACCTAGTACACTTGACAGTGGGGTAAGTAGGACTTCATGTGTGCTCTGGAACGTTGAAGAGTCTTCAGTCATTAATAGCTCAACTTCATTACACAGGCGGAGAAGTCGTTCCCTTTCCCCACGACGACGCAAAAGTCGGTCACCATCTCCTAGACGGCGTAAAAGTCGTTCTCCTACACCAAAGCGACACAAGAGACAAAGAAGTAGGAGTATCACAAGGTCTCCTATACACAAATCTCGAAGTCCAAGCCTTGGATCGACAGAGCGCAAGAGTGCAATTGAGAAATTGCGAAAGGAAGAAGAAGAAAAGAAAAGGTATACACAAAACTATTACCTGTTCTACTTTTGTTGACTTGCTTTTTTTTCTTTTTTTCTTTTTTCTTTTTTTGTATTTTATGTTGTTTGTGAAGATATGGGTATATCTAGAAGGCTTTTTTTTTTTTTAATGTTTAGAAATTGTCCTCAAAGTACTTCCTTCCCAAATCCTTCTATACTGAAAGTATTACTATATTCAGAAGTTGTGATGCAAGGTCTCTCTTTTTCTTCTAGGCTTGTATTTGTTAACATATATTACTTCCTATTTCTCTGTCCTCTTAAGAAGGAAAAAAAACCTTTTATGACCATCTCATATTTAATGGCACTCAGTCCCTATGTGGTAGGAATATTTTTGAAGTTTGTCCTGGTTGATGCAAGATGTGCCTTCTCTTATTGGGCACGTACTTTTTGAAAGGCGGAGTAAGCGATAACCTTTGCATTAGTGTTTGAGATATTTTGTAGTTAGTAAACGTAGAAAACATTAAATATGTATATTGATATGTATAATAGACATGATAGTTCACGACTTATTGATGGTATTGTTGCTATGGATTTTCAAAGGCCTGCAACCCCTCACACACAGCACAGGTGCTAACCTGACATGAATATCTGAGCTATGCATAAGGTCGGTCCTGCTACGTTGTGTTTTCAGTATCGTTATTGGCATATGTATCGCATCCTTGGGATACAGAAACATATCAGGTCTCGTATGAGAATATTGAATGTATCATATAATGTATATCACTGTTTTTTAGAAACATTAGGAAATTGGTTGAATTTTTCAATGAAACTTCAGGGATGTTAAGAAAAGACATCATTACACACTTAGAAATCAAAAGATCACAAAAAACAAGTGCACAAAATAAGTCCCCTTTGTATAGGGTCCTAAACTATGTGCTGTCTGATAGAAGTGATGCAACTATATTCAAATTAGTTCATATCATTTATAGATCTAAGAAGACTATGTATGAAAACACAAGCAATATATTTAAAAGCCGAAGAAGTAAAAATGTACCTGTGATGTGCCCTCAATGCGCATGTGTGGTTGTGCCCTTGTGAACACATGAATATATATATTTTTTCAAAAATTTCAAAAACTTCCGTCAATCTGCAGATTAGCCTCCAACCACTCTAATGTGATTTTTTGCACACTCTAATTGCAAATTAAATGGGTGAAATGGGGGATTTTTCCCCAAATTTCCCCAAATTCGTAAATCAAAGGTTGAAATCCATAATTGAAAATGCAAAATCATGGATTTTCATCTTTGTTATACTCATTGTAAGTGATTTAAAGAAAAAAAACTGATTAAATTTGAAAAAGAAAAGTCACTGATTTTGTTTCCGGCCCACCCGCTCTTTGATCTCGATTTTTGCACACAAATTTTATTTTCTATCCAAAAAATAGAAAAAAGGGCTGGTCAAAATCAGCTTAGGAAGGGATTGGAAGCAAAAGGTTTGAGAGAAATAACGATTTTAGAGTGGTTTTTTTTTTTCCTTCAAATTTTCAAAAGGGGTTTCGGCCCAAATGCATCAATGACACATCGACTGTATGATCTGTATCATCAATGTATTATATAACAGTGATATATTGAAAATATCACAATGTATTGATAGTTCCATGTTACAGTGTGATATCTACTGATATATCGCATGATACCTGGAAGTTCTATAACCTCCGGGCTGTTTGGTATTGCTGAGCGCTACTGCACTTCTGGCAGGTACTTATCAGTGGGCCACTCATGGACAAACAATGGATTGATTAACAAAGTTTGCCTGTTGCACAAATTCAATGTGCATGTATGGCCCATCTCATGAGTGGACTAGCCTGATTTTAGGTCATGTCATCTCTCTGTACAGTGGATCCCACCTTTTTCACAGTCATGTGTCCCACATGTGAGATGTTGGAACGTGCACTGTGCAAAGGTGCATGTGGGGCTAGGAAACATCTATACTGTATGTGGTTTTCTTTTCTGAATGATTAAAGATTTACGCCACATTGACCTGCCTTAGGGCCTTAGACAGGACTTATTGGCATGACAGGATTTGTAAAGCCGAACCCAAATACCTGGAACAAGGGCTTAGATAGGAATTATTGGCATAACATTTCTAATGCCGACCCAACAACCTGGAACAAGACCATGATAATGATTACTTGGGCTCAGATAATGATTAGATCCACTTACAGTAATGGTTTTGAAATTTAAAGTATACTTAGAAATAAATGAGTAGTTGTCACTATAAAACTTACTACCGTATACATCTATTCTTAGAAGTTTGTGTGCTGTCTCTGTTTTAGCCACCCACCAACACGCCCAGATTTCTTATACTGTATTTGAATAGATATAGAATATTTTGTGTCATAGATGTACTTCAAATGCCAGGACTAAAGTCTTTTTGTGATTAGTTTTAAACCTGCAACAGGTTATTTGACATTCTTCTCCACAGGCTTTTCTGAAGGAAGCTACTTCTATAGTTCGACTTGTTATATTTGATGATCCAATTGGTGCCTCGTTTATCTACTGTTCATCAGTTTGAAAAACCTCATTTGTTTGGATCAGGAATCTTTTAGAGGTATGCCTGAAAAGCATAAGCTTGTATTTAGTATCTTTGATGGATGGAAAGGAAGGTTAGTCATTCATGATAGATAGATGATGAAGCTCGTCACGTTGCTTGCTGATTCCATTATGCTACTGTATGGCTTCAGAGACGCATCCTGAATTTGGAGTGTTATGAGTCTGCACTGGAGGCCATTTACCCAACTAACTTTCCCCTTCGTCCTATTAGGCGCCAACAGGAGGCGGAGCTGAAACTATTAGAAGAGGAAACTGCACGGAGAGTGGAAGAAGCTATTCGAAAAAAAGTTGAGGAGAGCTTGAACTCTGAGGAGATCAAGCTAGAAATACAGAGGCGAATAGATGAAGGTCGGAAAAGACTGCTTGATGAGGTTGCAGCTCAACTTGAAAAAGAGAAGGAAGCTGCTCTTATTGAAGCAAGGGAGAAAGAGGTATTCTCTTGGATCATGATGAGTTTTTTTTTTAATCTCTTCTTGATTATTTGTCGTGCTCAGTAGACTAATTTTATTCAATCGGGATTTTCTGACAAGTTCTAGTTTAGTAATCCATTGGTGTCCAAATTATTTGTTCCAGTGTGATCCCGCTGGCAGAAAACAGTCGACTCACCGTGTTCAGTTAGGGTCCATGTTGCAGATGGGAACTCGTCATTTTTTTTTTTGAATCGTTGTAGCTTCCGATTCATCAAACCCTGAAAATTAGGGTCATGGATTCAACTGCATATTATTTTTTAAAGGTCCCATCATGGAGCATGGTATAATTTATTAACAAAAGTGCCTCTTGTTTCTAAAAGAATACGAATTTCATCAGCATAAAGGAAAAACAAGAACAGCATCCACAACAATAGGTGACCCTCTTGTCACCTGACATGAACATGGATACAGTTAAAAAAACAACAACAACAACAACAACAAAATAAAAGCAGCAGCAGCTGTAGAGCCAGAAACCAGCTAGACATAGTCCCCAAAGTCTAGTCCCCAGCGGACTGAAAAACGAGCTACTGCTGAACTCAGGTCTTACCAGGGCCCAACCAATCTGCCTCTTTCAATAAGGAACTATATGATTCTAGGGTTTCTCATCCATGGTGCCACAACGATTGAAGAATACATGCCACATTTACAATAACTAGGTGCATTCTTATATCTCTTTATACTCTGCGGAGTATCAAGTTTTATCTTTTCTTAATTACTGAGATTGAGAGACAATGCATCCCAGCCGATCAAAGAGAAAAAAAGAAAAAAGAAAAAAGAAAAAGAGAGACAATACATCATGTCCAGATTCCTTTTGAAATGACCAAGCAGCTTTATTAATTAAAAGTATATATTTTTAGAAGTATAAATAATAAAGGAAAAAGAAAATAAAGATTTTCTGAAAATGTAAAGTTTACTAGATTAAAAAAAAAAAAAAACGTTTGTAGTTTGGAAAGTTTATTGAAATTCAGAGAGACATGCAAACCTAATATGTTAGCTTGTCTACAAGTGGCTTAACCTTTTGAAGAGTAATTCTATAAAAGGTAGAAATATTATACATTTTAAATTCAAGTGCTGATGGTCAACTGCGAGAGGTGTCATACGTTATTGTGAATGCCCATGGATCAACTTTCTGAGAAGAAAACGGTTTACTCATTTCCCAAGGAAAAGCGTAATCATGGTGGTCTCTTTCCACTGTAACTTTTTACAATACAAACAATGGAAAACACCATATCCATGGCAATGAAATTGATTTACAGTGATTTCGACGTTCCCAAACACACCCAATGGAAAAACTCAGCAAGACTAAATAATTTGGTGTCTTAACTATTACCCTGCAAGAGTATTTTATCCTGCAAATCTAAAATTGTCTGAACTTGGTAGGCTTAGATGTATTTCTTCTGGCATGCATTAATCAAACCTCAAAAAGATGAATTATCTGATCCTTGATTACCCAAGGATGTGTCTATTATCCTTGAGTCTTTAGCTTGTACAAGTGGGGCCCAAAGTTTGGTGATCCAGACCTTGACATGATGGACCCCACTAGAATGGACCATAAATAATCCGCTTGATGGGACAATTTCAACCCTTCAATTGATGCCCTGCAAATTGGCAGTTTGTAAAACAAATGCAGAAATTGGCCAGTTATAAAAGTACTAAAGATTCAATGACTGGAATTTTCAAATCTGGGACATTTTTTGCTGAGTTCTCTGTCCACTGGGGTCAAGTATCATATAATTCCTCTTTCAGGCATGGTGAAAAATCTCATTGTAGGGAATTTTCTTGGGAGATTTTCAAATTTTGGGTTTTTCTCAGTATATACTCAAGAAAATCTTGCTAAAAATAAAAAAATAAAAAATAATTGTTATAAATTAATAAAAAGTTTTAAAATTTTATATATGGATTTTGCTAACAACGTCCTCAATGCGCCTTTGAAAAAAAAGCAAAAAGAAATAAAAACGTCTCCATTGCTTTTAATTGATACCTGGGATGCCGATCATCAGTTTGAACCATCCATTCTTTCATACAACTAGGGACAAACCATGGTGCAAAAATCATGCCAACCGAATGATCCCAAGCATCCAATCAATAGCATGTAGAATGGACAACCAAGACTGGTTGGAGAAAGAAAACAGGTTCAATCTCATCTTGAACCATTTATCGGATAGATCCCACTTTGAAAGAATCTTGCTTGGGAGATTTTCAAATTTTGGGTTTTTCTCCGTATATTCTCAGGAAAATCTTGCTCAAAATAATTGTTATAAATTAATAAAAAGTTATAAAATTTTATATATGGATTTTGCTAACAACGTTCCCAATGCGCCATAAAAAAAAAAAAAAAAAAAGCAAAAAGAAAAAGAAACGTTTCCACTCTCCAGTGCTTTTAATTGATACCTGGGATGCCTGATCATCAATTTGAACATTTGAACCATCCAGTTTTTCATACGACTAGGGACAAACCATGGTGCAAAAATCACGCCAACCGAATGATCCCAAGCATCCAATCAATAGCATGGAGAATTGATGCAGGGTATGCGATGACCTACTCTAAATGTGTGTGAGATTAATAAGTAGACATTTGAGTAATGAAATCATATAACTATTTGCTATCAATTAAAAGATTAGGCGAATTCAACAATGAGACGATGAAAATCTGTATCATACCCTATAGCATAAACGCACATAAACAGGTAAAAAAGGGGATCTAGGGATATGAGGATATCCCTAAACCTAGCATAGGCCATCCCACGCTCAAGTCTGAATCAAGTTCTCGAGGCGAGCAATCCCTTTTTTACAGATCATGCACGAAGGGGAAGATTCGAAGAAGAAAGAAAAGGGAAAGAGGAGAAGATAAAGGTTTTTTTCCACAATGAACGAAGATGAATCTTACCTTCCACACACCTTGAAGATCAAATACGAGAAAACAAGGAACTCCGGGTGGAATCCTTAACACCCTAGTGCCAATCCTGAAATCATAATCTCTTGAAATAAGAGGAAGAAAAAAAAACATCCAAATTTTCTATTCATTCAATGGTTTCGAAATAGGGTTTCTCACAGTATATATAAGCTACGAAAATAAAAAGTGCACTAAAGTGCCTGAAAACAAAAGAAAATAATATAAAAACGCCTAGAACTAAACAACGACACCAAAATACATAGAAACAAGAAAATAAACAGAAAAGTGCCTAAAAGCAAATCTGCTCCACGTTCCTGTGGTTATGATGCTCCTGCAGCTCGCGTATTCGTAACGCGTCGGAAAATGGGTCCAATGGGCCCGGCTTCCATCCACATGAGCTTATTTGCCCCAATATTCGATTTGTGACGTCGCCTCCCTCTGGTACATTCTAAAAGGTGCACCACTGATATCCGCATCAAGAATGGACAACCAAGATTGGTTGGAGAAAAAAAACAGGTTCAATCTTCATCTTGAACCATTTATCGGATAGATCCCACTTTGAATTGGTTATGATTCCAAAGTGGCATTTGGTTTGATGATTCTGACCATGCAATCGATGGCTCATAATAAACAGATGGTTGGAGCAAATTGGCCTTGTCCATAGGGTCAGGAGCATCTGATTGGTGTGATTCTTGCATCATGGCTAGCTTCCAATGGTACTATTGGGGATGTAGCTAACATCCTCATGAAGGTGGGCATGTTAGCAAAACCCTTTACATATATAGGTATTAATGAGTTAGTTAAAATTTTAAATATTTTCCGTGTAAATATCTGGTCTTTCCACCATGAAATTGCAAAAAGAAAAAGAAAAAGAAAAAGAAGAAAAAAAGGTAAAGAAAACTGCTGAGATCTTGAAAAACTAATGATATTAGTGTAATGATATTGTTTTATTGTTTTTTCACAATAACGTAACAAGATTTTCAATATCTCAGCGATATTCGCCACTGCTTTAAGGAAATTCTTCTCCATGTCGCCTATACTTGTCCTGCTGGATATGTGACATTGATTTGGACATGCAGGAACAAGCACGGAGAGAGAGGGAAGAGCTGGATAAAATGCTGGAGGAGAACCAGCGGAGAGTGGAAGAGGCCCAGAGAAGAGAGGCTTTAGAACAGCAGCAGAAAGAGGAGGAACGATACCGGGAGTTGGAACGAATCCAAAGGCAAAAGGAAGAGGCCATGCGGAGGAAGAAAATGGAAGAGGAGGAAGAACGGGAGAATCAGAAGAAGTTGTTGGGTAAGAACAAATCCCGCCCCAAGCTGTCATTTGCAATTGGTTTGAAGTGAAGCGATGGTTTTCAACTTGCTCATCCGTGTTTGCTTCCTCTATATACATAAAATAGAAGGCCTTGAAGGCGGATTTTGATCCTGCTGCTTGTTCATTTACCTTGGATTACAGAAATCAGCAAAAATGTGTTTTTTTTTTTTAATGTAACCTGCATTTCGCAGGCTGCCGATGAATAGATACAATCTGGGTTGTCTTCTAATGGCATGATAACAGTCGGCAAAGCATTATTGTAGTTATTAATCCTTTTTCAGACAGTTTTCCTCGTGTGTTGCTGGCTTGCTGCAGTTTTGATTGCATAGGTTCACAAGCTCCCTTTTTTTTTTCTCTCCTTTAGATCCTTGAAATTTGGATAAATCCGAAGGGTCCGATTGATGGGTTTTGACTGTTGAATTTAGACCGCCAGTCTGTTCTTGTTACTGCCCATTCACAAGTTTCTATTGGATGGCATCTGAGATGATTTTGTGATGGGAGGAATATGAATCCTAGCTTGAGTAAGGGTTGTAAACCAGGAGCCAATTTACTTTTCACATGGCTTCTACTCCTGTAAATTCCATGGAGAAGTTGGTTGCAATGATCAAATCTTCGTGGCCTTCGTAGTTAATACCATTTGGTATTTTTAACCCCAAGCGGAGGCCCTTTCTCTGCTGGTGCCTTCTATGGATGGTTTCGATCCCTCACAGTTGTTGGTGAGACCGGTTGTTGATGGGGCCGTATGTTGGTCTTCCTAAAATCATTTCACTGCAACTATGCTGATATTTAAAATTAAGTGGTTATAGTGTGGCACCCTAGAGTTTTAATTTTCCAGAGGTGAAGTGCAGAGAAGGTAATTCTTAGGGTTTTATTTTCTTTAACCTTCCGTTTTCCTGATGACGGGGGTGTTGCGTTTCCATTTTTACAGTACTGGTTTTATTTTTATTTTTCTTTTCTTCTTCTAGCGTTTGGAATTCAAATTAGTGTTAGGGCCTGTCTGGTTGGAGAATCCAGATTCTAGAGAAAATTCAGATTCCAATGTTGGAATCCAAAATGAAATCAGGTTCCTTCCGGACCTTGCTGTTTGGTTGGAAATTGTGTAATCCAACCGTTGCTTGTGGCATGGCCCGCTTGTGGCATGACCCACTTTGGCTTCAGATCTGCCGACAACTTGACCTGTAGCCTATAGTAGTCACACAAGACAGATGGCTGGGTTGGATGGCAATTAAACATTACAGTGGGCCATAGGAAGTTTTAAGTGGGCCATAGGAAGTTTTTAATGGTGGACGTTTCATCAACACTGTTTCCTGTGGCGTGGTCCACTTGAGATTTAGATCTGCCTCATTTTTTGTCTAATGTCCTTAATTGAAATCTCAAAACAGATGGACCATGTGGATATAAAAACATACATTATAGATGTACAACACATACATGGAGGCGTAGATGCTCACTTCTGCCTCGTTTTGCTTCCGTAGAAACGGTCCTCTTTGCACTAATCGGATTCTAGCCAATTTAAGTTTCCAGCTGTAATCCTGTTTGGCTGAAACTTGCCACCAAATACATCAGTTAAAACTAGATTTAGCTGAAATCCTGTTTTTAAGCTGGAAACAGGTTTTCAGATGCCAACCAAACAGGCCCTTAAAGCTATTTAAATATTAGTTTTTAATGATGAAGAAGGATTAAAACAAAGGCATGATATATATATATATATATATATATATATATAGAGAGAGAGAGAGAGAGAGAGAGAGAGAGAGAGAGAGAGACTATAACTTCCCATGAGGTCGAGCTGTGTGGGCCCCACCGTGATGTGGATCAAGCATCTACCCTATCAGTCTGATGCACCATTTTATGGTGGGCCATAGGCTTAAAAATCAGGTCAATTGATGACTTAGGTGGGCCACACCACATACAACAGTTGAGAGGGGTTATCTGCCCATTAAAACCTACATGATCATTTATTGGCCCCACCGAGATGTGGTTCACAAATCCAGCCTAACCATTATCTGTGTCCCATTTGGATGAGGGGTCAGACCAAGTTCAGCCACATCCAAAACTCAGGTGGGCCCCATCAAGTGCTTCTAAATGTTGTAGGCATGACATCACATGGTTTTAGATGGTATGGCCCACCTGAGTTTTGTATATGGCTGATTTTTAGGATGTACCATAACCCTAAAGGGGACCCATCAAGTGCATGGTGTTGATGTCCAATCCACATCACAGCGGGGCCGACACAGCTAGACCTCGACCTTATAGTACCATTTCCCATGTGTGTGTGTGTGTGTGTGTGTGTGTGTGTGTGTGTGTGTGTGTGTATATATATATATATATGGAAAAGGACCTCCCATGAGGTCAAGTTGTGTGGGCTCCAATGTGATGTGTGATGGGCATCCACACCATCAGTCAGACGTAACATTCTGTGGTGGGCCATGGACCTAAAACTCAGGTCAATCCATGACTTGGGTGGGCAACACCATAGACAGCAGTTAAGAGTGGATAGTCACCCATTTAAACCTTTATGACCATTTATAGGATCAACTGAGATGTGGTTGAGAAATTCAGTCCATCCATTGTGCATGTTCCACTTAAACAAGTGGTCGCACTAAGTTTCAACTGTATTCAAAACTCAAGTAGACACCTAACAAGTGCTTTTAGATGTTGTAGGCAAGATATTACACGGTCCCAGTTGGCATGGCCCGCTTTCTGTATACAGCTGAGTTTTGGGATATCCCATGACCAACAGGGGACCCCCCCCCCCCCCCCCCCCCCCCCCCCCCTGCGCGCGCAGCACACACACACACACATAAAATATCTCCATGTTTTTAAAAATGATTTTTATTTTTTATTTTTTTAAATAAATGCTACACTTCCTACTGATGGGAGCTTCACTGCGTTCTCCTTGTTTAAAAATAGTCAATTCCTTTCTTAACAAGAGCCGTAAGCAAATAAAAACACACATTCACATACAAAGCCAGTAATTGCAGAACCAGATGCATGAGAGAGTGAATTGTAGTCTGATGCGCCCATCCTACATGGGTGGGCCATACTCAATGATCCAAACTATTGATTTGATGGGCCCTACCATGCCCATAAGAATCTCCCATATTGGAAGGTGGTGGCACTTCTATCGATAGCCTAAGCCTACAAATACCCTGTCCAGAAAATTATACAAAAGCAATGTTGTTTATGGAGAAAAGGTCAATCCATGGCTAGGATCTTTACATCTTGATTTATTTATTTTGGGCATCTGCCATTGTTGATGGGTCCCCTCAGTGCAGCCTAGATAGCCAAATGGCCCCACTCTTACTAGGGAGGCACGTCCTATGTTGGGATATGTTCAGGGGTTAATTTGGTAAGTGTGAATTGGAATCTAAATCAGAATTACCATAGATATCCTTAGTTGTGTTTGGCAGCTTATAATTGAAATTTAGTGAAATTCATAATTTGTGTTTGTAAGCTGTACTTAAAATATATTGAAATTTTGTACTATATTCACATGGACATAAATTTAATTAAGTAAATCAAATTTAACACTTCAAATTAGTGTACATATGTGACATTTACTAGAATGATTGCATTAAGCTCATAGAAATACATACTTTGGCTACAATTGAGGAAATTTTGAACCTCAGGAGGGACAACGAATGTAAGGATCTTAAATAACATGACTTACCAATATTTTTTAACTATCCATCTCATGACCAACATTTAGATTGTTTAAATCATTCTAATAATGTAATTTTAGTGATGCGGCTGATAGTTGGATTGTTGGAGGGTGTCATAAATGTGCCACGTGTATGATGGATTAACAGCTTAACGGCACTTTTATTACTCATGGGACTCTTTGGACTTTAAAAGGGAAGTCATCTTTCCATTTACCATAGCAAAACACAGTGATTTCAGAATACATCAGGTAGCAATTTTTTATTTACCACTGATTCCATTTCACACTAATTTGCACCAATTCAATGACCCTACTTTTTTCAATTTATACCAATCACGCCCTTGAAAATACCAAGAAGACAACCTCCATAGTAAGTGTGGCCGACCGTTGTTGATGAGAATAATTCACTCAGTAGGCCCACTTCAGATGGTCCACAACACAAAGAAATCACACTAATTGGACGACCGCAACCACACAACCAATCAAAATTTCACTTCAAACATAAACTACTGGTAAGTTCTATTTTAAATATCGGTCCATGGACACCCAGGTCTATAGCTCAAGTGGTAGACTGAGTAAAGATAGTCTGGTTTCAACACTGAGGTCATAGTATGGATTCCTATAGTGGAGGTGGCTAACATTGTGGTGTGACTAACAGAGGTAGGTGGGTGGGTGTACTAACAATGGGGTATGTGAACTAACCCATATAAAAAAAAAGAAAAAAAAAATCCATCCATGGCCCACTTATCGTTCTAATTCATATTTACAACTTTGCACCATGGCACATTCACCATGGGGTCTACCAGATGAACGATTATGATAACTGAGAGTGGGCTTCAGTCTTTAATTTTTTGAGTAACATGATCTAAAACAACCTCATAACCAAAATGACAATTTTGCCTCAAATGGCATGAAAAATTAAGTCTTTCTAAAGAAGCCTTAATGGTAATTATTCCAATGCACTTTGGACAAAACAGGAAGAGAGAAAGAAATAAAATTCTTCTGATTTAAACAGAGAAACAGAACATACAACAATAGAATAACAAAAGCAACCACCATCTGTTGTTATTTTGGTAATATGAGAACGCATTACAATCCATTGGCATTCTTGTTCAGTTGTTGCCCGTCACCATCATTTTAAAGTGGGCCGCACATTAGTTCATTGTCTCTCTCGGTCAACAAATCTGGACCATCCATTTGGTGGGACCCTCTGAAACTGGACTCTTGAGCCATTCTTTTAGGTCAGACAGCATTAATAGCCTGCTCAGTGTCTACTGATGACCGTTTATAATGCGGCCCACAAGATGGATGATCTGGTTTATACCAACTATGAAGCCACGTCGACAGAGGTGAACACGAGATCAAACCAACGGCACTGATTATCTAAAATTGCGCTTGTTATGCGGCGCCTCCACTCTGTTTTTTTAACCTGAAGTACATGCACTGAGATCTCATTTTCTTCTTTATGATAATCACTTGAATGAATAAACCCCACTTTCACTTTGTTATTTGTTCCTGAAGAGAAATGCTCCAGTGCTTTCTCAGATCATTATAAGTTATGGTGCTCCTACGTGCATAAGTTTACTTGTATGGTCTAATCAATCAATCTGAACCGTCCATTTAAAGCTCAGAACACAATACATGAGCTGCCATGAAAAAATCGGCACTGTGTCAGATGATCTGATCCGTGATTTGACCTTCTTTTCTATAGCCATCCCTTTTTCCAAATCATGGATGAGATGGTTAAAATTACCTAATAAAACTGATTCTTTAGAAACATAACAAATCCATGATGGTCCCTAACAAATAGATGGATCAAATTGTTGATTGGAACTATTTTATGTAAATGATCTTGACCATCCATATTTTTAAGAACATTAATCAAATGGTTACTATTTGTCAGATCAATGTGAAACTTTCATGGTAGCACATGACACTTATGTTGGACCTGATGAACGGTCTAGATAAATGATTGGACTGTGTAAAAATGTCCTAAATGCAACTAGGAGCACTATAACTTATAGGATGCAAAAATAACAAATGAAAAATATATAAAAAAAAAAAAAAGAAGAAAGGAAAATGATGTGTAAACTATTAAGAGCCGTGGACGACTATACGTTGCTTTTATTGGGTGGAGCATACATCCACTTGCACACGTGTAATGGCACTTTTAAGTGGCCAAAGCTCCTTGTTTTCAACCATTTGGATATGGGTTTCTTGATTTATATGGTGGTGAGTAATTAGTGGAACCCCTAGATATGAAAGGAGGTTTGTATGCATGGTTTTGCATGCATGCATGGGTTTGTAGGGAGTCTTATATAAGGGTTGGTTGGGTAATTTGAATTTGTAGCTGATCAGTAGTGTTTCTGAGTGCTGACTATAGCTGAGAGTGTTGATTTGATTTTGAGAGAGATGGAAGGCCGTTGGTCTCTGTGTGGTCCACTGAATAAGATGAAAGTATACATGGCTGTCATCTCCTTGCAGTTTGGCTATGCAGGGATGTCCATCATTTCTATGATTGCTTTAAAGGAAGGGATGAGCCATTACACGCTCGTAGTTTATCGTCACATTGTAGCAACGGCTGTGATTGCACCCTTTGCGGTTGCAATAGAAAGGTATATATATATATATATATATATATATATTTCTCTCTCTAGTAGCTAGTACTGATATTGATAGTGGAATGATTTAGTACGTGGGCTGAGTGTATCGGAACCTTAACATGCTGACAGTTGCATTTGGAGTGGTTGGCATCCATTTCGGTTTATCTGGACCGTCCATTAGGTTCAGTTCACTCTTCGTAGGCAGCTTTGAAAAAAACATACCGTGTCAGATGATCCACACCATCCAGTAGGTGGCTTGTAGAAATTGAGGGACGATATTGTTCACTGATGATAAGTTGACTAACGGATGTTTAGGACCGTACGATTGTTGTAGTTTTTGCACTGGCATAAAAGGAGATTAGATTAGATCTAATCATAGTTCAAAAACTCGAAACTCAACTCGATGTCGATATAGCTGAGTTGGGTCAACTCAGAAACTCGATGGAGTCTTTAATTGACTCATCTCTATATTTTAATAAATTAAATATTTATTATTTAATGCATTTAATGTGACTGGAAATGAATACATTAATTGAAATACGCAAAATAGAGCTTCAATTGTCATACTGAGTCGTATTGAGTTGGCCCAGCTTTCAAGCTGACTCGATCCTTTACAACCACATCCTCATTGATTATTAATAGAGGCTTGCTTTCTGTTCATGATGACCCTGACACCATCCACCTCTGCAGTGAACTAACGTGGCGGAATTTTATTGAGCAATGTGATAGATATGAGACGGTGGTGGAGTGCATACTCAAGCTAATAACTTTTAAACCAATATAGATTGCATGATGACTCATGTAAAAAATCTGGGCGGTACAAAATGTGGACCCCACTAAAGATCATCTGGGTGCGAGAATCGGACTAAAACTCTCACTAGGTATCACCAGCGGTGGATCGAGTCAAAACGTAGGATGTTGATTGATTTCAATGACTTTAGCTCATCTGATATGTGGGCCATCCTGATTTTTGTCCAAGTAGATCTTTATGGTCGGTCCCACCTTTTGCACGGCTCCGATGTTCAATAAAAGTGATAGGTTTGTGAGGAAGAAAAAGCGTTGTATGTACGGATAAAATTACAGAGAGTTGTATGGTAATGTTAATTCATGAATTTGTGCACAGCGTCATTTGTCCACAAGACAGTGAAGCTTGCAAAAACCATTATAGAGATTGTAGAAGTGGGTCCCATATTCCACTGATCGCAACCGTTGATACGACGTGACTCACGGTGTTGATGGACCATGCTACACTCCCCATGGATGGACCATGCCACATCTTTAATAATTGCTTTATTTCTCTTTCTAACCGTTCATTTGTAGGCCGAGAATCGGTAGATTAAGACTGTCCTTTCGAGGAGATTTTTTGACGAATGGTCTATCTAAGGTACGACATAATAGACCAGTGGTCTAGATTACCAAACTACAGATCCTCCAGATTTGGATGGTTTGGATTGAGGTACACATATGCACCACGTGCACAGTGATTGGCTGATTGCATGCAAGTGTTTGGATCAGTCTAGTCCCATCTTGAGCTTGAACCTATTAGCTTCTGCATGGATGGCCCACCTGATCGACGGATGGATTAGGTATATTCATCATAGGAAATAGAAACTCAATCAATTTTTGGCCCCGGCCTAACCATTAGTTAATACTCGGGCTTGGGCCTGCTGTGCTGGGTCCATGACAGGCTTGGGCCTTGGGTCTTATAGTGTCAGTGCAAATTACATATTAAAGGGAAAAAAAAAAAGAAAAAAAGAAAAAGAAAAGAGAAGATCAACTACATTTGACTTTTGCTGTGTTTGTTTGAACAGGAAAATGAGGCCCAAGATGACATTCTCTACCTTCTTAAAGATATTGGCTCTTGGTTTATTGGAGTAATGCTCTTAAGATTAAAAAAAAATCCATATTTCTACTTTATTGTAGTAGTTTATATATATTTGATCAGAAATATTGTTTCTTATCATTTACTCTTTTGTTGTGGCAGGCCAGTGATGGATCAGAACTTGTACTACACAGGAATGAAGTCCACATCTGCAACCTTCGCATCAGCTATGTGCAATGTTCTTCCCGCCCTCACCTTTCTCATGGCATACATCTTCCGGTATGTATGTATGTCCTACACACACCCCTGGCAATGGGTCCCGCATGGCCTCGCCATGCCAACGTGGCAATTGAGATCCAGTCTCTTCATCATGTGGGGTCCACCACGAACGTGCCATAGCCCACTCATCAAATGGACCCCATGTGGAAGTTTCAGAAAAATTGACACGAGGGTCCATATTCAATCTGCACGGTGGGCCCATGTGATGAATGGCCTGGATCTTACGTACACACATGCGCCACGTCGAGTCCTATTAGAAATCACAAAATGTACATAGAAATGCATACACATGCACATGTAACCATGCATTTGTAATGCCTATGAGCCTGATTCGGAGCTGTCGGGTTACTCCGTAACGGTCTTGTAGGCTGGAGAAGGTGAATATAAAGAAGACGCGCAGCCAAGCTAAGGTGTTGGGAACTCTAGTAACGGTCGCCGGAGCAATGCTCATGACAATATACAAAGGCCCCATCATAGAAATGCCATGGTCCAGAGGAGGAAGTGAGAATGGACCCAAAAACGACGCGGTCGGTAAGGACTGGATCAAGGGTTCACTTATGCTCACCACTGGTTGTTTTTGTTGGGCTTGTTTCGTCATACTACAAGTAAGCTACTTCCCGTCTATACACATATACACACATACATACATACATACATACATACATACACACACATACATACGTGCATGTATGCATTCATACATTGCGGAGTTTGTGTTAATGTTGATTTATAATGATAAGATGTGTGGTTTGTGTTAATCTAGGCCATCACTCTAAGGGCATACCCGGCGGAACTCTCACTAACTGCCTTGATATGTTTGGCGGGTGCGGTAGAGGGCACTGTTGTAGCACTAGCAATGGAACGCGGAAATACTGCAATTTGGTCTATTGGCTGGAATGCGAAGCTCTTCGCCGCCATCTACTCGGTGAGAAATTTCGAATTCTTTGAGTTCAAATGATAGTTTGATTGCTTTCTATCATGTATTGATTACTCATTTGAGTCGACTTGGACTCAGTCGAGTTTGACCCGGTTCGACACCATGAGTCAGTAGTGCAAATAGGCCCAACTCAGATGAGTCACTACCTATTCGGGGTGAGTCGTGAGTTGACTCAGAACCGAGCAAGTTGGTCTGAGTCGGTGAGGAAAAAAAAAAAAAAAAACCATGCTGTGTATGGGTGGTTTGAGGCCTGACCCTTGTTTGCACATCCGGTGTCACAGCACCTTTAGTGAAGATTTGCCATATGTGAATCTTATCACCATCTGATCAAGATTGTATTTTTTATGATTTGAAGTTTCGGATGCTATCTCTGGTCCACCATATTAGATCAGGAAGGATATGATAGTCAACCAATATTAATTGCGTGACATGTGGCAAGTGGGGAGGTGGATCTGGACCATCCAAGTAGTGGGTCTTGTCCAAATATGAAATTCAGTTGAAAAGCATGCCAAATAGACAATCCTAGCCATAAGCTTCTCTTGTTGAATCCATTTTCATTCAACCACATCTGAATGATAGGTTTCATCTGTTTGGTGTGATTTTAAAAAATGGGGCATCCATGAACAGGACCCACTAGACGAACGGTCCAGATCCACTGACACAATTCCATGCATGCAAACAACAACCCTTCCTCATCTGATTCACGTGCACCAAAATCTACAATTAGGAAGTTAAATAATCATCCATTATTCAAACTAACATAATGCATTGTTGGTGGGGTTTTGTCAGGGGATCTTCTGTTCTGGGATTGCTTATTACGTTCAAGGTGTGATCATGAAGAAGCGAGGTCCCGTTTTCGTGACTGCTTTTAGTCCTTTAAGCATGATCATCGTTGCCATCTTGGGTTCTTTCATTTTAAAGGAGGAGATCTCCTTAGGAAGGTATTGCTATTGATTGATTTTTCTTAATCACCCATCTAATCAAATTCCAATTCAGATCGATTCATACAAAGAAAACGTCCAAATCATGATGATGTATGGACTTTTTGGGTGGGCCATACAAAACCACCCGCACATCTCACTGCCAGTAGTGGGGAAACTGTAGTTCTTTGGTGAGTGTAGTGAAACATTACGACTATCCAACAATCCATTTATGTCTTGTATCTAGTGTTTTAAATAGATACAGTCATTTGTGAAGGTGATCATAACTGATTTGGGTCTGTCCATTAGATGGCCAACTCTCAAATAGGCCACTGCCAAAACCAGTCTGATGGATGATCCAAACCATCCAAGTCTATCCAAATACGTACTATTCATAGGAAACACAGTTTAAGCGCACCACCTTAGACCTATCTGTAATGATCACAATCATAGTGTGGCCCACTAATATGCTGAATAACTATAATCCAATGGTCAGATCTAAAATGAAGATCATGTGGGCCCACTAGAGCTGAACACGAGCCAAGATATCTTGGTTAGCTCGACTCGGCTTGAACCAGCTCGATTCAGCTCAGTTCGAAGCCTGGGTTTAACTGAGTCGAGCCATGTTTCTATGCTCGAAAGGATTTTCAAGCCAAGCTCAAGCTGACCCAAGTTCGGTTCAGCTTGGATAGAAGTTTGGCTTGATTGTGTCTCGACTCAGCTCAACTCAGTTAAATATTATATATATAAGTTTGTGAAAATAGCACATTTTTTCCCTAGCTCTTCCCTGATCAGCTCAGGTCGAATTCAGCTCGGAAAGCTTGATCGATTCAATTCGGCTCGGTGTACAGCTTTAGGGCCCACCTAATAGAGGTCTTACATTTTAATAACAATACAGTTCTTCTACCATTCAATAAGACCCCTTATGTTTTCTACCTAATTTCTGCAGGGTTCTTGGAGCAATCGTCATAGTTGCCGGCTTATATTTTGTGGTGTGGGGTAAGAGCAAGGATCACATGATATCATCGCCCCGGATTGACGAGCAAATGACTGCACCCAACCTACCAACAGCTGCGATCGACTCTAAAAAGACAGGCCCCAATGAACTCATCACCATCGGTGTTTCTAAGCCGGAGATCCTCATTAACCATTCAAATCATTGCACTTAAAACCCATCAGAAATCACCAAGTTCATAAATCAGAACTAGGTGCCAATAACATTTTCTATGTATCACCTACTATCGAAATATCATTTTACAGTTTTGGACAATGCAATCTAGAAATACTTGGGTGGAATTTATTTCACATTAGAGTGCATCATTTTGAAGATAATTGGCAAATATAGGCTTAGAAACATTTGTCGGTCGCAATCGCATTGTACTTGCAATTAGCAAAGTAATGCAAATGAGCCACAAATATAGTAAAATGTGGGTTTTTGAATAAAAATAATAGTCATCGTCACTATAACATTATCCTCGCTATTTCATCATTACCATTATTTAATAAGCACTACAACTTCTCTGCACGACATCCATGCCACGTCACATCAAGAGGACCACCATTAAAATGGCCCGTAGATAGAAGTGCCTTATGCCTTTCGTCGACTTGGCTTAGTCCGGCCATTTAAAGCTTACTGATGTGGCCGACTTGGCAGTAAGTCTCTGAAATGCATGCCGCGTCATATCAATAGGATCGCCATTAATATGCTCCATTGAAGCTTCTTTCGTCTGGCCATATAAGGATTACTAATGTGGCTGTCTCGGCCGTAAGGCTCTGTAAATGATTCTTTGATGTATGGTGGAAATTATTTATGATGCATGAATGTTTGTAGTGGTACAACAATATCTCCACTTATTATTTTAAATAGAGTACTGAACGAATGTAGCGGCGAATATTGCGCCGTGCTTTTGCTCAATCACCTTTTTGGTCATTGGTAGGAAAATGCTTACAGTTGAAGCTAACCTAGGTTCAATCATGGTGTTTATATGCCATTCAAATCGTTCATAAGGTTATTCCTAGTAGAATGAACTGAAAAACAAAATATTAGCATGATTCAAAGTTTCTGTGGCCCACAAATGTTTTAATGGTGGACTTTCCTATCATATGACCTACTTGAGTTTTGGATCTGCCTCATTTTTTGGCTCATGTTTGAACAATGATCCGGCAAAACGGATGGACTGGGAAGATTTCTCACAAACATCATGATGAGCCCGACCTAGTGTACCCGCCAATCAGTGTCCATCTTGAGCGAGCCAAACACCAACGGCATCGCCTCATTGATGTATAATCCTCTTTATTTTATTAGCCTACGATCATCAACGTATACGTTTTCTCCGTACATGGAGATAGCCATGTGGGGCCCATCCAATAGTGGCATAGAGTCACCAACCCACACTTATAAAAAGGCTAATCATAGAGATTAATGATAAGAATAGTGGAAGTGAACATCGATTTTTTTATGGATTGTGAAAGAACAGAAAAAAATTTAAAAAAGTGGGGAAAAAAAAGGAAGTATCTTTTAGAAATCTGACGACATTCATGGCTGCCCACCCACCCTCGGAAATCCATGGCCATCGGTCTCTTCACCGATTGGTGAACTTTTGGTGTCAGTGGTCATAGGTCATAAAGCTATGGATTGGGACTACCCTGCCCCTCCCTAGTTAGGTGCTCTGAGGGGCCATTGTGATGTATGGGTTTTATCCACACAGTCCATCCATTTTTCCATATCATTTCTAAGGTACAAGGGTTTTATCCACACCGTACATCCATTTATCTATACCAATTTAGGTTATAAGCCCAAAAGTGAGGCAGATCAAAGGCTCAAGTGGACCACACTACAGGAAGCAGTGATGATAATGACACCCACCATTGAAACCTTCCTAGGGCCCACCATGATGGTTAATTTCCATCCAAACTGTTCATAAGATCACATAGACCTGGATGAAGGGAAAACACAAATATCAGCTTGATCCAAAGCTTCTGTGGCCCCCAAAAGGTTTTCAATAGTAGGTGTTTCATTCCCTTTGTGTGGTCTAATTGAACCTTGGAACTGCCTCATTTTTGGGTTTGAATACTAAAATGATATGGAAAAATGGATGGACGGTGTGGATAGAACCCATGCATAACGTTAACCCTTCAGAGGCCCTGCCCGTTCCTAGCTAGAGACAGCCGGCCGGGGTATTACCAAATCCAGACCGGATAAATGGTTTTTACAATAGTGTTCTTCTTTTCTTGGCTTCCTCCACTACACACGAAAAATGCCGTGACGAATTGGCAATTGATGACTGAGGTTTACTAGAATACATCATGGCCGTTGGATCTACCAACGTAGATGGTGATCCAATGGCGAAGATGGCTGCCTCAAAAAAAATCTTTAAGATCGAAAGATATTCGACTTTCCTAATCAATGGTCCACAAAGCGACGGTCAAGAAAGCAGTCAAAAAGGTTAAATAATCAAAGCAGAAAAAGTACTCCAATTAGAGAGTTTTGTTGTTTAGCATACTCTAGCAAAAGTGAGGCCCATCTTGTAAATGGTTTGGGTCAGGCTACAGTCCCGACGTGATCGTCTATCTTGATGCAACATATTGGGTGGGCCATGGTCTGCAAAATGAACTTTGACTGGACATAAGCTGTCAAAGAAAATTTGAGTTGAGTTTGGATCATTAACTAGTCATGTTTAAATGTCACAAATCGGATAGGTCAGCATCATGCATAGCTGTCCTTCCAACTATAGCCCAACCAAATTAAGTACTGCCCCACCTGATGCACAGCTCAGATCATGCATCCAAAGATGAGCCTCACTGAGTGATACATGTTGGATGGGTGTTGAGTTGTAACTTGGGGGAAGGTGCACACTTGAGGTCCATGATGGGGTCCACCCGGGTACATGGTCAGATGATCTGGTCCATCCATCTGCCAGGTCCCACCATGGATACGGTATATGCTATGCATAATGGGTGCAACAAGTTGACTCAACCCGACTCAACCCGAACCCAACTGGCCCAACTCAAACTTTTAGTCAAGTTGGGTCCAGTTTGGTCATAGGGTTGGGCTTGGGATGACTATTAAGGCCTTGGACCAGATGATATATGCAATAAACACATATGGCTCATGATTTAATTTTTGCTTGCATAGAAAATAGGGTTTATAATTGGAACCATCCATGTTGTCTTGGAAATATACTCTCTTTACTTTTCTAACGGAGTCGTGTGGAAACTGGAACGAAAAGGTCGAGAGTCGTGTGGAAACTGAATTTAGAAATTATTAAAAATGGACGCACTTGTGGACAATTACTATTGGATGGATCTTAGGAACTTTTCTTTTGAATAGTTTCAGGTGAATATCCTCTCTTCCAATCTCCTTCTTTGAAAATTCATATTCATATAAAGATGATTGTAAAAAAACATAAAAGTTTGGTTGTAAAAGCAGGAGATACTCTTGATACAGGTACACATCTGAGTAACTTTTCAACGAGAAAATTGAGAGGAATGACAAAATAATATATTGATAATCCATTAAGCTGCCACTAAATTATCTAAATTGTTGATCGTGACTGGTGGTTATCTTTCTTTCTTTACCTACACACCCCACACATGCCTGCCCACTTACACCACAATGAGTGATTGAACCCATGACCTCATGTTAAAACTCTTATGAGTCTACCACTCGGCCATAAGGTTGCAGGGTGCCAATGGTCATCCTATCTATAAGATTAGAGGAGTGATTCACTCCTGTACATCATTGGACGTAAGCTGTATCTCTTAAACTTTGTACAAAGGTTCCTAAGATCATGTATATATTGTCAAATCCAAACCCATAGGGGTCTCATAAATTATTTAAAAATCCAATTTCATTGATTGAATTCTTTGATGAATTCTTTCTACCTATCATGTATAATAAATAGTAATTTCATTACGTGGAATTCACAATTACATTTGATTTGAAGATTAAGAAAGAATTTCATTATGTAGAATTTATTTTATCAATGCCAATTTATTAATTATGGATATTACTTTAATAGTCTCATCGAATGAATAAATCTTTTATGAGGCGTTTGGATCTTAAGTTACTTAAGATAAGCTACTTATGCCTCAAGTAGTGTATCTTGATTTCTACTTAAGGGGTCGTTTGGACAGAAGTAAATGGAGGGAATTGAGAGTAAATAAAAGTAAATGGCCTTTTAAGTGTGTTTGGATAAAAGTAAATGCATACAAATTAAATGGTAGTAGATAAGCTTGTAGATGAAATCCTCTCTATAGTGAAGATTTAGAAGTAAATGGGGTGAAATGTCTTTTTGAACTCCCTCGAAGAGTTGCACGGCTAAACAAAGATGACATTATGCATATGTCCATCATACATACATGACATGCTAGTGATGCTCCAAAACCATTCACATATCAGCTACATCGCTAATATAATACCAATAAAATGATCCAACCGTTAAAAGGTTAGCCATTAAAATGAACAGTTAAAAAGCATTGACAAATTATTTGTTTGTAATCCTTATGTTTGTAGCCCATCTCAGGCTTAAGATTTTTCTATTTTTGACTAAATGATATATTTCAATACCACATATGTATACTAATTTAAGATATTAAAGCTGATTTGGAATATCACATATATTACTGCGAGTATATTGAAAAATTCTAATGCATGCCAAATCCTCCCATTTATGTCAATTCAAACAAAATATTTGGATTTGAAATGAATTTCACTTACTCTCATTGCAAACGCACGTTGAGTAAGCCAGTTTACTTCCGTTTCATTTACCTCCAATTCTATTTTCCATTTACCTTCATTTACAAGCTCCCAAACAAGCCCTAAGATAAGCTACTTATGTCTCAAGTAGCTAATCTTGATTTCTACTTATTAAACTAAAGTGAATAAAATTAATTACTTATAAGTGAACATAAACCAAACTTGCTTATCTAAAATAAGTTACTTATCTACTCTCCGTAAGTAGAAAACTAAGTTATTTGGTGGTGTCCAAATAGGCCCTTATTGGAATTATATTAGGGTTAAGCAGTCCATAACTCAGGTGGGCATTAGTTTAGCTTGGGTTTAAGCTTCTCTTGAGGTTGGGTTAGCCTTGAGTTGAACCCAACCTATACCTGAGTTGCACATATGACCTGCAACCTTTCAATTGGTCATCTACAAAGGTTTCAACTATATGTGGATGACATCAATGGAATGTCCATGGTGGATGACATCAATGGAATGTCCATGGCCAGGAAGAATGTATCTGGTGTTTGACAGTTTGAGTAGAAAATGCACTACCACTTTCAACATGGTAATTGGACAATCTGAAGGCCTTGCAAAACACATGAATTATTAAAATAAAAAGTTTTTTTTCGGCAATTCCAAACTACCAATCACGTGATCACATGGGAAGTTAGTCTCCCTACGCATCATCATAGCCATTAGATCCTCCTTTACCCAACAGAGCTTTCAAGCTGTTTGGGCCCACACGTGATGCGTATGTGGAATCCAAACCGTGAATTTAGTGCGTCTAGTCATGCTTACCATACATTCCAAGAATCATCCTGATCGAAAACTCTAGTGGGCCGCGCGACAGAAAGAAATGTAGAGCCACTGTGGCCCACTTGAGTTTTTTAATGGCATGAGATTTTCTGTGTCCCTTCATCCAGGTGGGGCGCACCTGATGATTGGGTTGGATAGCATATACATGACACGGTGGACCCCAGTGTCCCCATTGTTTCCATTTTTTGTGTGGCCCACCTGAGTTTTGGACCATGCTGATTTCTGAGATTAAGCCTAATCACAGTGGGCCCCACATGACCTGCCCATAGGCTCGAACCCACGTGGTCATTTCCCTCGATACGATCATAACCATGGTGGGACCCACCAGACGAGCGGCTGGGATCTCACTGACGTGTGCCTGTAAAATGTGTGAGTTAAATTGATAATCTTGGCACCTGAGTAGGATAATTACTGGTTAATCGATAATCAAAAGGAGATGAATTCAAAGCAGACGCACCAATGAATTACTCTTCCTTTTATTAGTGTTATTGGGCGTCCACGTCAGTGTTTGAATTTTGCACATTACGTCATTTGCTCAGGAGGAAATGTATGATTGTCGAGCCGACGATGTGCACAACATACTCTGGTTTTCGTGGAGTGGACGGATGTGGATTCCCCTGGTGACTCTATGGCAGGTGATATCTCTAGTGGCACGACTCTGTAGGGTCCCACCGTGATGTATGTATTTTATCCACGCCGTCCATCCGTTTTTTGCAGCTAATTTTAGGGTCTGAGCCTAATAATGAGGCAGATCCAATGCTCAAGTGGACCATACCACATGAAACAGTGGAGATTAAAGGATACCGTTAAAAACTTCTTGTCCCCACATAAGTTTCGGATCAAGCTGATATTTGTGTTTTCCCTTCATCTAGGCCTGTGTTACCTTATGAACAGGTTGGGTGGCAAATACAAATCATGATGGCCCTATGAGGGTTTCTACATTGGGAGTCATTATCCTACTGTTTTGTGTGGTGTGGTGCACTTGAGCTTTGGGTCTTCCTAATTTCTAGAATCATGATATAAAATGAGCTGGCAAAACAGATAGACGGCATGGATAGAACATAAACATTAACGCGGACCCAACATAGTCGCATCCGGTCACCAGGCAAACCGCGTCCCATAGGACCACGCATCAAACTCCCTCAGTAGAAGTGGCTTAACCTTATACGGTTAAGTAGCGAACATCACAACCGTCCGCGTTCTCGGTTTCTAGTATTATCAAAATCAGGGAGAACTTTTGAGCATGGTCAATCGACCGTGGGTTCCAACATATTAATGATCTGGATCACTAAATCATGAGCCCCATATCAACAAAATGAAAACCGGGACTCGGCACAGGCTGGGGCTCTGTGTTTTATCCACACCGTCCGTCCATTATTCCATATCATTTTATAGTATAATCCCAAAAATGATCCAGATATAAATCTAAATTTGACCACAAAGTGGGGATAAAACTTCTACCGTTGAAAATTACGTAGGGGGCCACAGAGGTTTTAGATCAAGATGATCTTCATTTTTTTCCATTCATCCAGGTCCATATGACCTTATGAACAGGTTGGAGAGCAAACAAAAATTGTGGTGGGCCCTAGAAAAGTTTCAACGGTGGCTGTACATATCACCGCTGTTTCCTATGGTGTGGCCTAACTGAGACTGTAATCTGCCTCATTTTTTGGCTTATATCATAAAACTATGTGTAAAAATGGATGGACGGTGTACATAAATCCATACATCACGGTGGGCCCCTCACAGCCCCAGCATGTGCCGAGCTTAGGATAGGCGGGAGTTAGCACCCAATCCGCAACCGAAAACCTAACCACACTGTGCATATCCTCGAGCCGAGGACCATACAGTTCTTCCTCATTCAAATGTACGGAGGTTATACCATGCACGGTAATTCTCAGCCACAAATATTCGGGAGTGAATTAGGTGCGGTGCGGTCCTTATGTGAGGCTCTTCTTGATGCATTTATAATATATCCATACCGTCCATCCGTTTTTACAGATCATTTAGGGTATGAACGTAAAAACGAAGTAGATCTAATTCCCAAATGGACCATACCTTACTAACCAGTGGTGTTTGACCATTAATCGGGCCAATTTTTTTTGGACCAAGATGATATTTATTTATTTCCCTTCATCCAGTTTTATGTGACCTTATCAACAGTTTGGATGGAAAATAAACATTATGGAAACATTATAATGGCCCCTATGAATTTCTAAATGGTTGGTCGTTCATCTACGTTTTCCTATATTATGGTCTACCGTAGACTTATAATCTTATTAGTTTTTAGCTTCATCCCATGAAATGATCTGCAAAAACGAATGGACGGAATGGATACAGAATTCCTATATTAGGGTGGGCCCCACTGTAAGAGCCGTACCGTCTTGGGTGAGGACGGGGCTGTTCCCCAAATATTCACGCTTTCGTGATGAGGACTGATTTGATAATCTGTCTGCGTACGACACTTGATACGCAGGCACATAGAATTATTCACGTGGCAAATATTGACTCGAAACAAACGGACTAAAAATCCTATATTACAAAAATCCTAACCTCTGATTAGTGGTCACTTGTTTGTTGGGTAAGACCATTGGATTTTTTCATTTCAACCGTACAATAAATGTCCACCAATCTAATAATCGAATAATCATATATTCGAAATTTTTTGTTCATGATACATGTAAAGCGTTACACAGTCTTTGGACGGTTTAATTTAAATAAATCATGTGCCACATATGAAATCTCTAAATTATTGTGTATGATCCATACCACTCAGCTGGAGTATTAAATATTTCCTTTCCTGTGAACTGTATTGATTCATTGCTGTGGCTGCAGTAACATTCAACTATGAACAGTACTCCCGGAAAAAAAAAGATTGATACTTTTCTAGAACATTAGTCCTTTGGATTTCCACCACACATGAACCTCGTATTTATAATCCAAACCGTTCATACTGTACAGAGCACCAAGGACAGCCCATTTGTCAAAAATCACACTGATTAGATAATCCATCATGACCCACTACGGGCAACAAACAAACGGTTCAAATCGAAAAGTCGGACAGCTAGATCCAGATCTACTTGAATTCTGGCCGTGCAGTAAAAATTTTGTACCATAAATCATCCAAAATGGGGCTCACTAGATGGATGGATGTGATCACCACAATGAGACCCATGTACAACTATTATCTGGCCCAGTGTACTGCTAGATCGGTCATTGCACTTGTTTGCAAGCCAACCTCCTTATGGTCGGATAAGATGGGATCGAGCCCTCTCAGCATCTCTCTACACATTGCGATCCTAAGATGACCGCACCAACGTTGCTTTGCTAGACCCATGTCTCCACCATTCCAAATCAGCCAAACTGCACACACCGAAATGCATCAGCGCACTCAAACCTAATAATTTCATCAGGTCGGTTTTCTGCATCCATCCCACCATACCTACAACTCATCCACATGCTTCATCACCCCATCCACATCGGTCCATATCGGACGATCCTGGCCGCCCATATGGTTCGCCTCGCCATTTATACGGTGTGGATGAAAAACTGCACCGATCAGACAATCCCAACTGTCTGAAAGGTGTTCCACGTACTGACGGTAAAAAAATGATGACCGATGGATAGAATGGGGCACGTGAATCACTAATCTAACAATTGGGTTCATCCAATCCACGACGGCTAACATTACGGACGGTCTGGATCAAGAGAGGGATGGATCGAATGGACGGGTTCTTGTCCGTATCTGATGGATAGAAGATGTTCTGTAGTAGTTTCATTAGGGTGACAAAGCTTCTTTAGTTATAATAAAATAAAATATAAAAAAATAAAAAAGAAAGAAAGAAAGAAAGAAAGAAAGCACCCCCTCGTGGACGTACCTGGTATTGTGCATGAATGGTGGGCTTCTTTAAGTTGTGACCATTCATTGAAAGTGGGCCATTCATTGAAAGTGGCCAGTGTTTTGTGATGTTTGGAAAATGGGTGTTTTGTTAATGGATAAGGAATCTATGCGTGTTCCTTACACTACTTGCAAGACCTCTCTTGTGTGGTGAATTGGGTCTTGTATGCTTATATATACCCTAACATTTTGAAGGGTTTGAGATGTGACTCAACCTCAGGGTTTCTTTGTTGTGGTTGTCGTCCCCTATTTGGAATTAGAGAGAGAGAGAGGTTGAGACAGAGATAGAGAGAGATGGAGGGCGAAAACCCAAGTAAGGTTCCTGGTGTCTTCAAAAAGCTGAAGCCTTACTTGGCCATGATTTCCTTACAATTCGGCTACGCCGGCCTGCACATCGTCACCGTGCTTTGTCTCAAGGGTGGGATGAACCACTATGTGCTTGTTGTCTATCGCCATGCAGTTGCAACGGCCGTCATCGCTCCCTTTGCATTCTTTCTAGAGAGGTCTCCCTCATCTCTCTCTTCAACACGTCCACGCACATGCATACGTGCGCATGCATGCATTGATATATGGTGCACTTACGTCCAAACAGTTTTCAAGGATGCCTTGTGTAAAAGTAAAATCTATGACACGGCTTATGTGTTTAAACAAACACTGTGAAGTCGTATTGATAACATTTTTACATTACATTATTATTATAATTTACTATCCAAACAAGCCCTAGTGGCAGGATTATTACATGTAAGTGCTAGTATATAGAGGTTATTTCGCTTTAAGCCATTTTCATAGTTCACACACTTTTGATAATTTGCTATCCAAACAAGCTCTAATGGCAAAGTTATTTCATGAAAGTGCTAGTCTAGGTCATTCACTTTAACCCATTTTTGTAGTTTACACACTTTTGTATTACCTTTCTTACTCCTTTAATTCTAGTGATGCTAAGGTTGGTTTGGTTGCACCAGATATCATGAACTTTTTATAATTAATTAATTAATTTAATTAAGCTACTTCATAAAATTTGGTACGACCGAACATACGTAAAGAGATTTCAAATCTTTATAGAAAAGACATATCATAGATATTTGTTATCAATCCTAACCACACTTCTCACTTCTCTTTTTCTCCCTAACAGGAAAGTGAGGCCGAAAATGACGATCTCTACGTTCTTGAAGATAATGTTATTGGGTTTACTGGAGTAATGCTCTTAAACGCACACATGTATTTTTCTAACTTATCTTAAGCTATATGTAGCTCTGCCTGACAAGAAATTCCTTCATATGTATAGGCCTGTGATTGATCAGAATCTTTACTACGTGGGGTTGACATACACATCTGCAACCTATGCATCTGCATTGTTTAATATCCTTCCTGCCATAACCTTTGTCATGGCAATCATCTGCAGGTGCGTTTTCTTTTTTTTGAGAAATTATCACATACAGTTGTTGTACTGTAAGTTATGGTATGGCCCACTTTTTCTCACCCACATGTCATCTATGTAGAATATTTTATATCCCTACAAAAGATGGGCCACACCATGATGATCACTCGTATGAAAATCAGGATGATTCATACATAGAGAGAGAGAGAGAGAGAGAGAGAGAGAGGGACATGGGCATCAATGAACAGCTGATGGTATGACTTATGGTGTGGCCCACCCTATGAATGGCTGCATCATAATTTGATTATACAGGTGATCTCCACATAGAGAGTGTCATGTGTGTAGAATAGTCTATATCCATATAAAAGATGGGCCACCCAATGAATGGCTGCATCATAGCTTACGATAAAGCAGCTGTTATCTGATGATTTCTCTTTCAAATTGCACCCATCAAGGACGTGCCAAACACACAACTTCTTAATATTTAAATATCGCCACGTACGCCGCACCAGCGACGTGCATGCTATCGTGCTTTGACGCGTGTTTGGATTACACGTGTAAGCACTGAGAAAAAAAAATTAATTTGGTGGGCCCCACCATCAAAGCACAAGAGTACATCACCTTCTGTGTGGATGGACAGGCGCATGCATGTGCACGCACGCACGCACTCACTCACGACATGTCCAGCAGTTAACTTGGATTAAACGGTTTATGATCAGGTTAGAGAAAGTGAAGATTAAAGAGCTGCCTAGCCAAGCTAAGGTCGCCGGAACAGTGTTGACGGTAGTCGGAGCGATGGTCATGACAGTGTACAAGGGCCCCATCTTAAACTTCTTAGGATCAAGACAGATCCGCCATGAAACCACAAGCACTGGCGCCGATCATAACTGGATCAAGGGGACGTTCATGCTCATCGGCAGTTGCACCGGTTGGTCTGCTTTCTTCATAGTGCAAGTAAGCAAGTCCTGCTCTCCACACCACTAGTATCATGTGTCGAAGGGCGTGTTTGGTTGCACCAAATATCATGAATTCTGTACCAAATTAGACAGATTAAGCATGAAATA
The DNA here is from genome assembly GCA_003013855.2 of Liriodendron chinense. Lineage (NCBI taxonomy): Eukaryota > Viridiplantae > Streptophyta > Magnoliopsida > Magnoliales > Magnoliaceae > Liriodendron > Liriodendron chinense. The sequence goes on from ML058513.1 coordinate 12,089,461, forward strand.
TTGTGAAATTTTATAATATTTGGTGCTACCAATTGCACCCTAGCTAGGATATACTCTTTATTTATTCATTAATGGAATTGTACACATGTACATATATATGCTAATATATATGGTGATTTTGGTGGTTCAGTCATTCACACTAAAGGCGTACCCGGCGGAGCTATCACTGACCACGTTGATATGCTTGATGGGCATGGTGCAAGGTGCTGCAGTGGCTCTCGTGATGGAACGTGGTGCCGCTGTATGGGCCATTGGATGGGACACTAGACTCCTCGGTCCCGTATATTCGGTAAGATAATAGATGGATGGGATCGATATGGTTAGCCTAATCTGGTTGGAAAATAAGATAGAGGTGTGATCATGGGGTCCTCCCACATATGACCGGAGATGGATGTTGTTTCAGTGGCCCACTTTGCCTGTAGGGCCAATCATGGTGCCCAAATTTTAGTTAGAGGAGTTTAATTAACCATATCATTCCTAATGGTATACTAGAACCCAGTTGACTCGACTCGACTCAAGAACTCGGGCGAGTTTCTTGAAAACTCGGAAAGCTCACCCGAGTTTTTTTTTTAGTTTTTTCAGTATTATTTAATATTTAATAGGTATTAATAATGTCGAGTTGTGCCAAGTGGAGAGTTTTCTGCAGTTTTGACCTGACCAGCCTCAGTTTCCTCGAGTCTTAATCTGACTCAGTCGACTCGTCCAGAACGGGTCTCTCTATTTTTTTTCTTTTTCTTTTTTTCTTTTTGAGTTTTTAAAAATACCCTTTTGAGAGCATGAAAAGTTCGAGCCATTCTTTTAATAGATTTTCTGGCTAGGTGCACCAATATTGTGGCCCACATGGCAAAAACCCCACTGATCAGAGATCCCTACCGTCCATCTGAAGCATGAGGCATTTAAGCCTACTGGGCCATGGAAGCCCAATTTATATTGCATTTTTGAGCTGATTAAACCACAGAGCCCACGGTCAATGTCGTGGCTAACTTTGTGAGCCCTTCATCAAGTGAGGCAGGCCTTATCTTTTAGGATGGGCCAAAGCAATTATCTTTTATTATCATACACTAAGTATCTCAACACAATGAATTTTAGTTTATACAAGTGGGTTCCATTATTCATTGATCCAAACCGTTAATATGATGGACTTCACTGTAAACAGACCATACACCAAAATTATCCTGAATTGGAAAGTCCTAACCCTTCATCCATATGGGAAAATCATTTGCACGGTAGTAGATTTTTAGCAATGGGGGTATATGAACCGTTCATCTTTCATCTTTGTGTATCCAGGGAGTAATATGCTCTGGCGTCGCTTACTACGTGCAAGGAGTCGTGATGAAAGAGCGTGGCCCAGTTTTTGTGACCGCTTTCAACCCTCTGTGTATGGTCATCGTCGCTGTCTTGGGGTCCCTCATCCTCTCCGAGGAACTACGATTAGGAAGGTAATGTACCAAGAGATCTGAATCTGTTATCATTGAAATCGATGGCCCTTGTCTCTAATCAACCGTCGAATTTTGTTTGATTTCTTTCACAGGCTAATCGGTGCCATTATCATAGTCGTCGGCCTATATTCCGTTGTGTGGGGTAAAAGTAAGGATCCCTTAGAATCAGCACCGTCAGTTGATAAGAAGAAGGGTGCACTTGAGTTACCAACGGCTATGATCGATGATGGAAAAACCAGTTTCCATGATCATCTCCCTGGTGGCATTGTGGTGGAGAATCCACCGAAGGACACTCTATCATTGAAATAGTAATGTTTTGGAATCCAGATCGTCTGCTCACCTTCAATAGGATTTTTCTGTTTGAGGAAGCCTGATTGGTCCAGCTCAGCAAAAGTGCTGACAATGTCAGTGCTTAGCTGGACTAATTAGGTCATTAGCAAACAGAAAAATCCTAATGAGGGTGAACAGACGATTCATACTCAATATTTTGTTAAGGTAGTAAAAGGAAGAAGGAAAAAAAAGGCTTTCCAGATGTCTTCGTATTGCATGTAGCAATTGATGTATGGTTATGGGGATCTTATGAAAATGTGCTTCTCTTCTGCCTTTAATGTATACGATCTTGATATTGTGATATAAAAAATCCAGTGAGTCTGATGGGTCTATCTTATGGCCCAGTATCTGATCACCCTCGTACATATGTGCATGTGTGGCCATGGTGTGGTGATTCAGACCCGTTTCTCCGATGGGCCACACTGTAAATGGATGATCATAGCCTTCCATATTTGGTTCTTATTTTCTTCGCAGATAACCACCATAAATCCACAAAGTTTTTGGGACTTTTTTTTTTAGGGGGTTAGTCATGCAACGCACACACCCCCAATAGTTAGATACACCACTCACCCACCCCTAGTTAGACGAGCAGTTGAAACGCCCAAGCGTCTACCAGCTGAGCTAGTGGGCGATCTCAAGTTTTCAGGACTCCTCGATTGAACTTAAATAGGAAAAAGATTACTAAAGTTCTATTAATAGACGACTCCTAATTACTTTTCAATAAAAAGTAGTTAGTGTCCAATCCGGCACAACAATCTATCCAAATTGCGGGATGCGGCTATTCTACAATCCTGACGCAATCTTGGCCTTCTTTACATCAAATGATGACTAATATTGCTATATTTTTTTTTTTTCTCTCTTTAACCGTCCCTTGTAAACTACTGCTTTCCAAGGACTGCTAGCTTCAATAGACCCACATGTACGACAGGACCCATCACATCAACCGTCTGGATCAAAGAACCACGACCTAACATGTACGGATTCAGGTGCATGGAGCATAAACAAAAATGGGCACTAAGAAGATACCATTAACCGTCTGAATTTGCCCCTATGGAATTTGGACTACTTTTTATATTACTTTTAACCATCCATTTGATAGGCATTGATTGGATGGTTAGGATTGCTTGATGAGTTAATTTTATAGATATGATCCATCGACAATGAGACCCACGAGGATGGCTGGAATGAGTCTACCTTCTTTAAATTATAAACAGCGAGTTATTTGATACTCTGGCGGAGTATGGAGTTGGCACCTGTACACTTGGCAACTTAAACGGTCCCAAGTGAGTAGGCCAGCATTCGTAAATAATATTGGTTGAGAAATTACAACCGTTGATAAACGTATACATGTTTGCTGAATTCAGACCGTTGGGTTCCGTTCATTAAATGTATAAAAATCGGCTATTTAGATAATACAATCAGTAAGATTAACGGTGTGTAGTCCATCTAATATGGTTCACGGGATTTGAATGGTTTAGATTCAGTTAATTGTATTCCACGTACACAATTTCATAAGGCCCGCGTATTAACAGTCAGACTGCCAGAGTATCAAAGTTTCGATACTCGTGCACAGTTTGATCAGCCATACGCATGCACATAACCACTCGGTCTCTGTAGTGGTAGCGGATATCAATCTAGTGTAGATGAGTCATCCCAGGAACTTAAAGTTCGACGTGCAACTTCCAACCGTCCAACATGGTTGCCATGTGATAAGAATGGGATAGCCAAAGTGGGCCACTGAGAACCTTTTAAGTTTTTATAGTGGTTGTCCATTCATTTTTTTCACACGGCCTACATGATGATTGTATCAGCATTATTTTTGGACAGTCGTATTTTCACAACGTGGCTATCTTTTTGAATTGATCGAATGTTTCACATAGAGGCCCCACAGGCAGGTAGTTACGGACACAGATTGTGTGGTGACTATGCCATCATGGATGTCCGCGGTGACCTGATGTCGTTGTATTTGATTAAGTTACAGGCATTGTTGTCAAAGATGAATCGTGCAAATCATGTTTGAATCTGTTAGGTTCGGTATACCAGGCCTATCTTTGGCAATAAGATATGGCCAATAAAATCTCAGACGTCCTGCCTTATATGATGGGCCCACCTTTGCTAGCTCATTTTAGGGCATGAGCCTAAAATTAAATCATATCAAGCTGACCACACCAAGAGAAATTTTGGGGATTGAATGCCTACCGTTGAAAACTTCTAAGGTCGTGTTTGGATTCTTGAAATCCATAGTGATGGATTGTAAAACTTTAATTATTACTCCCGTAGTTCGTTGGATAAACCACGTCAAATCATAGGAATGCATCCAAATACAGTGGGTGTAGGGACTTTGACGTGACATAGTTTTGTGGGCCCCATGATGATGTATGTGTTATATTCACATCGTCCATTCATTTTGCGAGAGCCTTTTATGGAATTAAACAAAAAAATGAGCCACATCCAAAATGAAAATTGACCACACCACATTAGTAATTGGGATTAAACGCCTACTATTAAAAGCTCATGTGGCCCCATGTAAGTGTCAGATGAAGTTGATATTTAGGGTTATGCCCTAAAATAATATTGCAAAATTGATGGGAGGTGTGGATGTAACAAATATTAGGCAAGTTTTATCCGCACGTGTCAATTCGGGGAAGCACATTACAATCGGATAAAAAAAATTAACACCTTATGGAAGTGATCTAATTACATTCGGCTTTACCTTTGACTAGCATAGTAATGTTAATCATTATCTTTTTGCGGTGGACCACACGACATTACTATGAAAGTCAACAATCCAAACATGCCCAAAGAGACTATAGAAGTTTTTTTATGGATTACTTGGACTATGTTTTGCCATCGTTCATGTCAGTGTGACATTATGAATAACTTGGATGAAAAATAAATATATCACTATGGCCCTTGCAAGGTTTCAATGATGGACGCTATTATCCTCACAATTTCCCAAGCTATAGTCCTCTTGAGCTTTGGATATGCTTCAATTTTGGATCATGCCCTAAAATGAGCTAAGAAAAAGATCAATGGCATGGATAAAACACATACATCACAATGGGCCTTGAGAAGTTAGATTTGTTTGTGACCCCACAACCACCACTACATGGTGTGGGGGGCTGTAGAGTCAATCATGACATATGTGTTTCATATCCATGTTGTCTATCCATTCTCCGAGCTCGTTTTAGGGGCATGCGCCCAAAAGTAAAGAAGATCCAAAGTTAATACTCAAGTGCACCATTCTACATGAAGGATAATGACACCTACCATTGAAATCTTGTTAGAGCCGCCCTAACGTTTATTTGCTGCATGCAACGGTGGTGTGAGTGCCTAAGTGTGTGGGGGTGTGAGTGCGTGTATTAAAAAAAAAAATAATAATAAATAAAATTTGGACTCCAAAACGTTTTTTAACAGCCGGCGGTCAATCATCAATATTGTTGTGATGTGACCCCTGACTATGGGGCTCACTGTTATGTATATTACCACATCCACGCCCTCCATCTCTATTGAAAGCTCATTTTAGAGTATGATCCCAAAAATTAAGCAGTTACAAATCCCAAATGGACCATAGTACAGGAAACAGACAATATTGACTATTAAAAACTTCTTACTGGCCACAAAAGCTTTGGATCAAGATGATATTTAGTTGGCCAAGATGATATTTAGTTGGCCTCTTCATCTAAGGTGTTTGTGACCTTATCAACCGGTTGGATGGCAAATGAATATTCGGTGGAATCTATGAACTTTTTAATGCTGGGGATTCAATCAAGACTGTTTCTTGTGGTGTGGTCCACCCAAGATTTGAGTCAGCTTCATTTTTGGGATCATGACCTAAAATGAACTTCCAAAATATTTGGACGGTGTGGATTTAAGGCATATTCATCACTGTGAGCCCCACAGTTAGGGTCCTACCCACCTCGGTCGATCCGGTTCTCACTTAATCAGCCTCCGTCGATTGATTACTACCCTTGCCTGTCATGAGCTGGTCACAGGCAGGGTCTCCTTGTGGTGTACGGGTTTTATCCACACCGTCCATCCATTGTGCCATATCAATAAGCCCAAAAATTATGCAGATCCAACGCACAAGTTGACGACACCCACTGTTGAGAAACTTTCCTAGGCCCACCGTGATGTCTATTTGCCTTTAGACGAACGGAAAACATAAATATTAGCTTGATGAAAACTTCTGCCGCTACTAAGAAATTTTTAATGGTGGACGTTCAATCCCCATGGTGTGGTCCACTTGAGCTTTGTATCTGCCTATTTTTTGGGTCATGCCCTAAGATGATATGGCAAAATGGATGAACGGTGTGGATAAAACCCATTTGTGAGGGTGGCCCCAATCCGCTTCCAAAACGAGCGGGCAAAACGGAATGACCAAGTGGGTAAAACACATACATCATGGTGGGCCCCACAGAGTCAACACCACCCGTCACCACTTAATCCGCTCACACGTGGGCGACCGTCCCTTAAAAACTGGACAGGAAGGCTTCTGGTAGCTAGCGGATTGATGGACGGTTAAAATGATACTAGTCAACAGACAGGGATCAAAATCAGTTAGTTTTGATAAGTGGTTGGTTTTATCTAATCTATATTCTTCATATTGCTCAATTTCCATGGATCACACTGCTTTAACGGTTTAGATCTTCTGATATGTGAGCCACGTATGCAGTGTACGAGTGCATGTATATGTATTCTCATCCACTACCAGTGTATCAAATAACTCCAGAAAGGACGCGCTTTTGCATTGGTCCTCCACAATCATAAAGAAGCGCACCAACAAACCAGACGACCAATGGATGCGATTCTGTATTTGAGGTATTATGCTACTCGGGAAATGTATGATTCTTGATACTCAGTCACCTATAATTTGCTGACGTGGCATACATTAACTCAAACGAAACCGAATAAATTTTGGAAACTCATTGTCTTAAAGTCAAAATCCCAAAATCAGACTGTTTCAACGAACCTAACATCTGATTCGTGAAAACTTGTTTGCTAAGATCAGACCATTGTATATTTTTCATTTTCAACCGTTCAATAAATGTCCAATAATCTGATTATTATGTAATAAAATAATACTAATTTTTGCTTCATGATACATCTAGACTTGAAACCATAATTTGGTCAGTTTAATTTAACTTTTTTATATGCCACGTATGCGATTTCTAAGTGCATGCGTATCATCCATCACACTCTTACAGAGTATCAAAGGTTTTCTCTTCCGGATTTACTGGGACTAGACTAGTGCATATCTGCTTGCCCCCACACGTGCTAAAAACAAATACCTGTGCCAGATCTGATCCATCCATCAGGTGGGCCATATGTTGATGTCGGTAAGAGACAGGGTCCTCTACAACATCCGTAGAACATGCTTATTCTAGAAGGCGGTTTGTAGGGGACTGTGATGTAGGCCCCACATCCAATCCGTTCATAAGGGAACAGATGTGGATGATCAAGCACATGTGGATCACACCACAGGGAACAGATAAGAATGTGGCTGCCGACCAATAAAACCTTCCAGATCGTATGTGGGGGCCAACGTTTTTTAATGTGCCATGCAATCCACTCAGGAGTGCGGATTAGGTGAGGCAGGGGTAACAGGTTAGTGGGTGAGGTCCTGACCGTGGGGCCTACCTAATGTATATGTTGTATATCCAATCCGTCCATCCGTTCTTTCAGCTCATTTTAGTGCATGGTCCTAAATATGAGGCAGATCCAAATCTCAGGTGGCCCACACCACATGAAAATAGTGGAGATCGAACACTCACCGTTAGAAATTTCCTAAAGCCTATTGTAATTATTATTTACCATCCAACCTGTTTATAAGGTCACAGAGACCTGGATGGATGAAGAGAAACACGAATAGCAGCTTTATCCAAAAAATTTGTGAACCCAAAAAGTTTTTAATGGGGAATTCAATCCCTACCGTGTGGTCCACCTGAGATTTGGATCTGCCTCATTTTACAGACCATGCCCTAAAATGAGATTGAAAAGCGGATGGACAGCGTGGATATACAACACAAAAATCTAGGTGGGCCCCACAGACAGGGCCTCATCCACCGATGATGAACGGCAACCCACAAATCAGCACTCTTAAATCTCAGGTGGGCCACACCACGTGATTTTAAAAGTTATTGGTTAAGTGGCTGGCTGTACTGGCTCTAAGGATCACATGGTGGACGTACTGGCTGTCGCACCAGGACCTAGCTGGACGGTCCAGTAAGAGGCTCTGTGAGGCCCTCCCAGATATATATGTTTCATCCACCGTCCATCCATTTTGAAAGATCAACTGCACCACAGGACGCCGGGGAAATTGAGCTCCTATTTAGGGCCCACCGTGATGTTTATTTGCCATCCAACCTGGCTCCATTTTGGTCTCATGTACTAAAATGATTTTTCAAAATCATTGGACGGCCTGGATAAAACATATACATAACGGTTGACCCACGGAGCTCCTGACAGGACCGTCCAGGGTAGTATCCAATCCACGCCCGTTCCGTTAGGGGTAGTACCCAATCCGCTCCACGTTATCGAAAATGACTTGCCAATGAAATATTTTGGCCCAGGTCATAAGAAGCTCAACGGGCACTGGCCGCTACCCAACGAACCCAATTGGAGGTCAAATCAAAGTGGGTCCCACCAATGGGTCCCCTACTTTATTCTCCACTGTCTATTTTGCGGGAGCGGTTTGGGTGGATCCCGTGGGGAGAGCGGATTAGGTGAGACCCCGGATCCACCGAGCTGGGTCGGTCCCCTGACTGTGGGGTCCACTGTGATGTATGTGACTACATCCACGCGATACATCCGCATTGAAAGATCATTTTATGGCACGAACCAAAAAATGAAGCAGTTCCAAATTCCAGATGGGCCATAGTACAGGAAACAGTGGTGATTGTCCATTAAAAGCTTCCTGTGGGCTACAAAAGCTTTGGATCAAGATGATATTTACGTGGTCTCTTTATCTAGGTGTTTGTGACCTTATAAACAGGTTGGATGGAAAATAAACATTCCTATGAAATCTATTGAAAATCTATAAAGTTTTCAATGGTAGAGATTTAATCATGCTGTTTTTGTGGTGCGGTCTACCTAAGATTTGAGTTAGATTCAATTTTGATTTCAGACCCTAAAATGAGCTTTCAAAATAGTTGGACCGTGTGGATTTAATAGACATACATCAGTGTGAGCCCCACAGTTAGGGATCCCACCCACCTCGGTGGATTGGGTTCTCACCTAATCCGCTCCCAACTGTGGGGCTCACTGTGATTTATGTTCTTTGCATCCACACCATCCATCCATTTTGACGGCTCATTTTAGGGCATGACCCCAAAAATGAAGCAGATCCAAAACTTAGGAGACCATACCACATGAAACAGTCTTGATTGAATCCTCACCATTAAAAACTTCACGGTGGCCACTAGAATGTTTATTTTTCATCCAACCTGTTGATAAGGTCGCAAAGACCTGGATGAAGAGATCACACAAATATCAGGTTGATCCAAATCTTTTGGCTCCGACAAGAAGTTTTTAAAGTTAGATTACCACTGTTTCCTGTATTATGGTCCACCTGAGATTTTGATCTCCTTCATTTTTGGTATAATGCACTAAAATTAATTTTAAAATCAGATGCAAGGTTGGATATAAGGAACGTACATCATAGTGGACCCCACGTCTAGGGATCCACCCACCTCGGTGGATCCGGGGATCCACTGAAACCGCGCTCCTATTTTGCAGACTGCTGAGTGCTGAGGAGGGGCGCGGCTTCGGTGGATCCCGGATTGGATTCCTGTGGCCCACCTTGATGAATTTATATGCACTCCGTTCATCCGTTTTGAAAACTCATTTTAGGATGATCCCAAAAATTAAGCAGATCTAAATCTCAGGTGGACCATAATAAAAGAAACAGACGGTAATCAACCATTAAAAACTTTTCGTGGGCCATTCCGGTGGGCCCAATGAAGTTTTTATGCTGGGGATTCAATCACGATGTTTCCTTTGATATGGTCCACCTTAGATTTGGATCTGCTTCATTTTTTAGGATCATTACCTAAAATGAGCTGTCAAAATGGATGGACGGTATGGATGTAAGGCACGCGTATCACTGTGGTCCCCACAGTTAGGGTTCCACCGATCCCCGCTCTGTATTTTTGGTGCATCTCCCATCCCCAGTTGGGCCACCACTAGATCAATGGTCCGAGCTGGACCCTACAGAAAATGAGACCCAACTGTACAAACAAAGCCCTGGACGGCAGCAAGCTGTCAGTCTGTTATGGCCCAGGACCGTACAATTCCTCATCCTCAATTTCTGGACCGTCCATGGATTCGCACACCACAAACAACACAACAGATGCGAAAATCCTCGCCATCCAACGGGTGGGCTTCAAGCAGAAAATAAAGGGCACACAAAAAAACAAACCATCTACAGGATGGCTTTGATTGTCCAATCAGTTAAAAGCCCATAACATCAGCCATCCAGCGGCCTATCCATGGTGGGTCCCAACTCTGAACGGCTCAGATCATTCATAAGGAAGAGCCAACGGGCGAATTACGAATCTACAAGACCTGGCCCCTTGGCGGCCCAACCGTAAAAGTAAAATATGTGAACATTTTGAACTTGAAAACTCCACACACGCTTCCCGAACGGTCGAAAATTCAAACTTTTAAAAGAAGCGGGCCGGCCTCGTTCTCGTTTCATCCCAAAGTATCTCATTTCTTTTTGAAATTTGAATATACACACATCCCCACGTATATACGCGTTCTCTCTCTCTCTCTCTCTCTCTCTCTCTCTCTCTCTCTCTCTCTCTCTCCATATACTTCCAAAATCACCACCACATAACATACATCTCGGAGAAGGTAAAACCCAATCCAAAGATTCTGATCCATTCTCCAAATCCGTTTTCCATCAAAACCCACTTCCAGGATCATCAAAACAACTCTCAGATTTCAATATCTCAGCTCCTGCTGTGAGTTCTCTCTCTTCTCCATTCCTCTGCATCTATATCACCTGTTTCCTCAGACTATGTGCTTGCTTTGATGCCATTTTATGGACTTTTGCATTGAGCAAGAGATTGGTTTTTATTGGATTCTTACATAAAACAATGGATTTTTTTGTATGTTTTACCCAATTTTCATTCCTTGGTTTTATTGGATATTTGCAAATCTCAGTTCTTTCTCTTGGATTTCTACAGATTTCGATTTTTCGTTGCATTTTTCTAACACCCATTTTGGGTTATATGAAAAAAAATAATCTATAGTTTCTATATTTTCTGCATTTTTTTGTTTTTATATTCGATTACCTTCTGCATTGTAAATAGCCTGATGGTTTTATTCGCTAATTTTTCATTTTCTGGGTTTCTTCCCAGTGATTAATTAGTTGCATTGCATCAAACGTATTGAGGATGGATGCTTTACCTGATGCGATTATCCAATACATCCTCTCCAACATGAAGAACGCAAGAGACGTTGCTGCCTGCGCTTGTGTCTCCAAGCGGTGGAAGGAATCCATGCCCTTCATTCGGAGCCTCTACTTCCCTCGAAACTCATTCGATGACAACAGGGCCGATCCTGATGCCATCGTCAGAAGAATGATCAAATCCACCGTTTGTTTAGAAGAACTCATTATCTACTGCCCCTTTTCCCATGCAAACCTCTCATCATGGCTGTTGATCAAGAGCCCGTCCCTTCGGCATCTTGAGCTCCGTATGGACAGTATCTCTGAGAAGCGGATATCGCCAGAATGCCCTATGGCATTGGATTGCATTGATTCTGCAAGGGGATTGGAGACCTTGAAGCTTTGGGGTGTTTTAATTACTCAGTCTCCCAATTGGGGTTTGTTTCAAAATCTCCGTAGTCTTGAAATAGTTGGAGCGAGATTGAAGGATGCCGCATTGATGAATGCTATTCGGGCGCTGTCCCAATCTAACCAACTTGGCATTGCTTGGTTGTGATGGTGTGAGATCAGTTTCGATCGAGTTAAGGAACTTGGAGCAATGTAGGCTGGATTTCTACAGCCGTGGTGATTGCTCCTTGTCTCTTAGCTCCCCAAAGCTTCAACTGCTTGATGTTCAAGGTTGTAGTTGGATCCATGTCAATGGGAATCATTGCTTGCGGAATCTCTCAATCGCCAATAACTGCTGGTAATTCAACAGAAGCTTAAAACAAGTTCTTCATAATCTACCTAATTGGGATTTGCTGATGGGAGTCCCTCAACTGAGATTGGTGGGAGCCTATTGACAAATGTGCCAACCTGGCATTCATGTGTTGGATTTGGGCTGCTGATCAGTTGGACCAAACAGGAGCATTGGCTGGCCCAAAATCAGGCCAGTCTACTTGTTAGGTTTGTCACATCACATGTATGAAAAAATGGACAGTAGGTAAAATGAATGGATAGGCCTGATTTTCCATGGTGGCCCCATTTCTTGGGTGGATTATATCTCCCACATGTGTGCTGCGAGGGCCCTGCTCAATTTCTGTTATGTGAGTCCCATCCATCAAGCCAATAATCTGTTATTGAATGAAACTAGAGAACAGGTATAAATGGAGTAACAACCTTGGCGAACGATGTTCCAGGTAAACTGTATAAGGCAGAGCTTGGGAAGCTTGCAGCTCTTGAATACTTATCCATCAGAGGGGTGCAGTGGTGTTGGAATGCTATATTCTCCATTCTTCAGAATGCCAGTGAGGTCGAACACTTGGTTATGAAGATTGAATTCAGTGGGGATTTCAATAAGCTTGACCCCTTTCCAGAAGTTGATTTTGTTGATTTTTTCAACAGTCACCTGAAGCTACGGAAATTTGAAATCCATGGAGCGATGTTCGCTGCATTGTCCCAGAAGAATAGCTTAAGAAGGGTAAGTCTACTATAAATTCAATGCAAAAATGTTTGGTTTTGATGAGTTTTGAATGTCTTTCTTCAATGACCAACTGGGTGTTTTTCTATTTTTCAGTTGGATTCGAGATTTTCAATCCCTTGCTTGGAAGAAGTTGTGATCACAGTAAGATCGCCACTGAATGCAGAACAAAAGCTCAGCACTCTCGAGTCATTGGTTAAGTGCAGTAGGAAGTTGCGGAGGATGGTGATCAGGGTCTCGCAGATGAAGAGCTGCCAACACAGTGCTGATGATTTCTTTGAAGAGATTTGCAGATTCAAATGCATGAATCATAAGATCATCCAAATTGAATAAATGGGCATTGTTTAACTTCTATGCCGCTTCATAGAAGCCTTTGATTCAGATTTATATTTAGGGGAAGATGTGCCTTTGATTCTGATTTATAATTAGGGGAAGATGCCATTATTGGTTGTGAATGCATCTGTAATCTCAAGCTGATTGAAATTGACTATTCTTTAGTTGATTGATTTCCTATCTTCTTGTTCACAAGTTCATTTAATATGTGACCATTTAGCAATGATGGTTGGATAAACTATACATATTAAAAACTGGGCCTACTGATGGAAGGCTTGGGGCTGATTTAGGCCTGAATTTTGAATTGATTAAGTTAGGCTAATCAGGGTGGGCTTTTTTAAAATTTTGATTTTGTCAAGTCTAAGCACGAACTATTGCTACTGCCATTAAAGCCCTTTACAATAAATGAAAGACTGTAAAGGCATGTTTGGATAATGAATTACAATGTAATTGGATTATAAATTATAATACTTGTTTCCTTATTAATTTGTAAGTTGACTGAGTTTGGATAGGTATGGTAAAATTGTAATGAGAATACTTTAATATTATTGAAATGTGGAATCAATAGAAACAATAGACTAATTCCTATGTATGAATAGAAGATTTCTACTGCAAAGTCTTATATATATTAATCAATGTTTAAGTACTCACATATGTTGCCATCAATCTTCAGGTGGCTCATGCTTATCACATTTTTCAATCAATGTTCAGTTGACCATAATTACATGTGCACATCCAAGAAACTTCTAAATACAATAAACAATTACATTTTCAATCAATGTTCAGTGTACCATAATTACATGTGCACATCCAAGAAACTTCTAAATATAATAAACAAATTCATAACATTTTCCTGCACGACATATCTCCACTTTATTGTTTTTTCTAGAAATTTGGAGTAAATTCTCAACCTTTTTGTTCTGCTTTATAGAAATGATCACCAAAACCGCTTGAGATACTATCAGCATTAGTAATTGGAATATCTTAGAGCCATCATTCTTTGATCCAAGTGGCATTATTTGTCCACCAAGTGGATGAAAGCACAGGAAATGGGTGGGACCCAATTGGCAGTGGAAGCGGCTTGGGTGATGACCCCAACACCATCAATATATTTCTGGTGACTAGACTCTATGGGGCCCACCATGATGTATGTGTTTTATGCATGTTGTCCATCCATTTTGCCAGCTCATTTTAAGGCGATTGAGACATATTCAAAGCTCAAGTGAACCACACCATAAGAAATAGAGGGGATTGAATGCCTCCTTTTGAAAACTTATTAAGAACCACGAAAGTTTTGAATCAAGCTGATATTTGTGTTTTCCCTTCATCCAGGTCTGTGGTCAGAATGGCAAATAAACATCACAATAGGCCCTAGGAAGGTTTCACCAGTAATTGTCATTATCCGCATTGTCTTCTATGGTGTCAAGTAAACATCACAATAGGCCCTAGGAAGGTTTCACCCGTAGTTGTCATTATCCGCATTGTTTTCTATGGTGTCAGGTAAAGATCACAATAAGCCCTAGGAAGGTTTCACCAGTAGATGTCATCATCCGCATTGCTTTATGTGGTGTCGCCGACTTGAGCTTTAGATATACTTCAATTTGGGCTCATGCATAAAATGTGCTTGCAAAGAGATGGACAAAGTGGATAAAACACATATCATGGTGGGCGCCACAACCGGCCACCAGGGAACACCACCCAAATCCACTTTTGTTCGCAATGCACCACTAGTTACTATTAGACAATAATAGCATGTCTATGGTCTTGTAAAGCAATTGTCATAGTGTTGAGTCCCACCCTGTGGATGTGGATGATCTGTGCCCAAAAAAACTCCTAGAGGTCACCACCTTAACCTTTCCATTTTGTGACCCAAAAATTCATAGTTAAGAAGAGAAATACAGCAATGGTCCACGTAACAGCTAAAACTGTCCCAATGTCATGGCTGAGATTTTCATTTTGGGAGATTTTTAGAGCATGCTCTTGTTTGGCTAGAAATATGGTAGTTGATATGTGTGTAGTGATGGGCGTGCCAAGCTTGAAACAAACTAAAAGCCTTTGACCCTAAGCATTGAGATAGAGCAAGGGATCGAAAGCTTAACAATTTGGCCGTTTATTCAACCACCTATAATAAAGACCTAGTAATTTACAAAGGAAAGGGTTTGTTTTTTCAATAAGTTCTTTTTGCCTTTTAGTCGAAAGAACTTTTCTCACCATGATAACATTAATCAATCGATTAATAATTCAACATGAGAATGATCATAACAAAAATAAAAAGAAATTATATTTTTTTAAGATATGTACTTACAAAATCAAAGAGAAATTCTTGATGATATAGATATTGTGACATAGATGATGAGGTACTAAAACTAAGATCTTCCTTGCTCATGGGCGTAAATGAAGTGAATTACACTACAAATTAAATTAAAGTTAGTCTAGTGTAACAGCGTAGATGAACTGGATTACATTACTCCTAAGCCAAAGTCAATGCAATGCATATGGACTGGATTACATTATTCCTAATCTAAAGCTAATCCAGCGTAGATAGACTGGGTTACATTACTCCTAAGCTAAAGCCAATCCAGTATAGACAGATTGGATTACACTAAGAGCTAAGCTAAGCTAAGAGCATTGCATTGTGAAGTTGTATTATATCAGGTTGTTGACGGCTTGAAGCTCTTTCATCTTTCTCCTAGATATGAAATTTCTAGGCGGTTAGGGGAGAGAGATCTTCATAACCACCCCTTACGTTTGCTAACGTGAAAATAGCTATTTGGGCCTGTAAATAATTATAGCTTATCACACAGCACCCTATGTATGGATTGTTTGTCATGAGTTGGTTATTGGTTGTGCACGAATCCTTTGTCTACTACATGGGTAAGAGTTTTGCATAGAACGCTATGTGTACATAGTCGTTATCTTTTCTTTCATTAGAATGTGCGTTGTGCACCGTAAAAATTAGTCAATTTGGTGTTGTTATTATGTCACTTCATAGCTTTTTAGGCGACTTTAGCCGTACAGATTTTTTTTATTTTTATTTTTTTAAATAATATTATGGTGCATCAACTGATTTCATCATTAGTCGTGACTATATTTCGATCATTATTTATTATCAACCATAAGGCCACTAAGATAAGATTCTATCACATGGCTGAGATATGTGACACACTTCCATAACAGAAGCCAACCGAGTTTATCACTTTTGAGTTATTCATAAGTTTTCAAATTCTGATGAAATTTAACCATTAAAACAGTTTAAGAGATCTTTCATTTTTCTCATTAAGATTTTGCTGCCGTGTGGCATCATCTGTGTCATTGCAATGGTGTGTGTGTGCTGTGACGTATCGTATGATTCCTGTCCGCTTACATTATATGCGCAAGCAAATGCTTCCATAGATCATATCGCATGGAGCTAAAACTGTGGGACCCACCTGTTCGTGGTGGGCAGAGGACGTGATAGAGCACACTTGAGGAATAATGATTGTGCCCGCTCCAGTTCACTTGCCTACGCGTGGAAATGAGGAAACGTGTGCCACGTCAGAGCCATTGAAGAAATGATCGGCCACCGGAACCGGACGTGGATTGACGGCACAAAGTTCCTTCTGTCGGAATTTAGGTGAGGCCCACCGTGATGTTTGTGAGAATCCACTCCGTCCATCCTGTGGGCCTCACGACAGGAAACAGTAGGATTGAATGCCCACCGTTGAAACATTCAAAGGCCACGGAAGTTTTGGATCAGATTAATATTTTGTGTTTTCAGTTCATCCCACTAGGAATGACCGTACGAACGGTTTGGATGGCATTACAAACATCCGATTGCAGGAAATCCGTTCATCAGAACCATGCAAAATGTGGGCCCCACCATTAAGATCTCCCGCTGCCATAATTAGGCTGGTCCAATCTAAAGCGTACCATGTGCACACTGGATCAGACTATTGGCAGATCTGATCTAAAACGTCCACTCTTTTCCTACAGCATGTATGAACCGCTCGATGACTGGACCACCCTAATTCTTGCGCCTGGTGATCTTTATGGTTGGGCCCACCTCCTGCATGGCTCGGAGGTTGAACGCACCTTATGTGCCCGACTGTGGATGATAGATGAACGGTTTATAAATTTTGACCAATGGTCCAGATCCTATGTACGTGGTTGACCAATGGTTCAGATCCTATGAACGGTTTACAGTATGGATTGCCCGAGGAGCGTCTCTGATCTCACTGGGGAGCGGATCAGGTGTGACCTGGGTAACACCTTAGTGGGTGTTGCCCCGACGTGGGGCCTACCTTGATGTATGTGTTGTATATCCATGCCGTCCATCAGTTTTTCCAGCTCACTTTAGGGCATGGTCCCAGAAATGAATCAGATCCAAATCTCAAGTGGACTACACCGCAAGAAACAGTGATCATTAAACACCTACCATTTAAAAATTCATAGGGCCCACCTTAATATTTATTTGCCATCCAACCTTTGATAAGGTCACAAAAAACTGTTGGAAGGGAAATACAAACCCCAAGAAGTTTTAATGGCGGAAATTCAATCCCTAATGTGTGGTCCATTTGAGATTTGGGTCTGCTTCATTTTTGGGACCATGGCCGAAAATGAGCTGGAATAACTGATGGACGGCTTGGATATAAAACACATACAATCACCATGGGCCCCATGGTCAGGGCAACACCCACTGACGTGTTGCCGGGTCACAGCTAATCCGCTCCCGATCCTCTCACATGGGTGCCTCATGCACTCAAGTGAGTGCGTAGGATTGGGAAAAAGGAAGCCAAGCACATGCGGTGGGGTCCACCGACGCAGGGATGAATCTTATCAACGGTCCATGAAAGATTGGGTCGTAATGGAATGTGGGGCCCACTTGCTAACTTTTAGGTGGCAACAGGACGAGGTGTTGATTACAATCCCTCTCAGTGCAAGCTTCTTACGTGTGAAACCGTATCTTTGTCTGATCAAAGATCTGATGTTGGTGGAAAGTACGAGTGAATTGCAGCGTAGTCAACGATCGGACGGTGGTAGGAAAGTGGGACCCACTTGCTCACTAGGTGGTAGCAAGATCAGTCCATTTTCCATTTTGCATTTCCATCCATTCCTGATCTTTGATCGTACTGTGATAAGACTCATCATCAATGGCAGAACCCTGGCTTGGCGCTGACTCGTTTCCGGTTTCAAGAAAAGACGGATCAAACACAGGAGGCATAGAATTTTTCACAACTTCTTCTTCTTCTTTTCTCAACGGCTCATATTGCTTTCTTGAGCCCATGAGAAGAAATAAAGGCACATTTGGATACCACTCAATAAGTAACTTTTTTAACTTTACTTAATAAGTTACTTTTTCAACTTAAGTTTAGTAATCACCATAATAAAAGTAACTTAATTGTTTCTCACAATTCAATCAAACACGCAGCCACATGTGTTAACGAAGGCCGGTATTTGATCAAATGTGTACAGTTAGGCTAGTGCAGGCATGCTACAGTTGTACTCAATTGGAGTTTGATTGAATGCTAGTGACCCTATCGCTAAGACATATCAATTAAGATTGAATCCATGAAATTAGCCGCCTTCTCGGCCACGATAGTTACAGTAATTGAGTGATTTAAAATGGTGGGAGTTTTTTCTTCCTAATGGAACTTTTTAACCTTGTATTAATGACTTTGCTTTTTAATGATGATAACAGCCATTGTATTTTTCAATAGGGCAATGATGGATGAAAAAGATTAAAACAAAAAAACTAACAATGTCAATTTTATTGATCTGTATTTGAAGTTGGATACAATCAGCAAATAAACAAAATAAGTAGATAAACGAAAGATAAATACCTCCAATTACCTGATAGACAAACATTCAAGGCGGATATGGTTGATGGTTTAATCTTCCAAGTAAGGACTCAATTGATCCAAGATCCAACAATGATAGGTTATAGATATTTATGCTGCATTGGATATTAGTGATCTAAGATAACCTAAACTCAAAATGTTTTGTAGCATAGTTGGATAGAAGTGGATGAATCTAAACTAAGATACACAACGTTGCACTGTACGGAGAGATTATATTTGGTATGGGTCCCAAGCTCTTCATCATGTGCTCCTTGTATAACTTGGGTGGTGACAAACCCTCGTTGAGTTTCCTTGTTGGTCTAGGATCCTTTGCAATCATAGTGCGCAGTTGTTTTCCAATCCTCCTAGCCTAAGCCAAAAAGATCTCCGAATGCCGTGATTAAAACCGTTTTTATATCTCATTGCCAACATGACTACAAAGATTTATGGTTGTTAGAGGATATGTCTCACTAAACCCTGATTACTCATCATGTCTTTTATCTCCTTTTGCTTTGAGAGGAATCTATTTCTCGAATCTTTGTAATTGTCGCAAGAGCACCGATCATCTTTGGGAGCATTAGGTCCTTAATCATGGAAGAGTTGCAACACTAAGGTCATGGGTTCGAGTACTCATTTGGGGGGGGGGGGGGGGGGGGGGGGGTTTGTGTGAGATAGCCTTGACGATATTTATTGTATGGATCATCTGTATTGTTAATGTGTACTAGGATGGCCGATCTCCGTATCGATCGCCGATCGGTTTAATCGGATTTATAATCGACGTTAAGATCCGTTTATATTCGGTGGATCGGATTTCAACGATCGGACCGATAAAAAATAAGAGAGAAAGAGAGAGAGAGAGAGAAAGAGAGAGAGGAGAGAGCCTATAGGCCAGCCTATAGCCCAGCCTAGTATTAGCCTAGCCTTTACCTAAAGCTTTTTAAATTAGCCCAGCCCAAGCCTAGTATATGAACACTAGGCTTAGTCTAAGCCCAGCCTAAGCCCAGCCTATATAAGAATTAGCCCAGCCTAAGCCTAGTAGTGACTAGGCTGGGCAACTGTCGGGATGCACGGTGAGTGTAATCCCGATGCTCAATGAGTAACGTTATAGAATAGACGTTTACACACATGCCGAGACACAGCAAAACGAAAATTGTTTACCGCACAGTAGTTTCCTACACCCTGTTTTCATTAGGAGTTATGTACTCATCTTAAAGTAGGTAGTAAATCGTTCATCACGTTTGTGCTCCGTTGTAGAATAACCAGATACACTTGTGTAGTTCTACCTACATTTGTGAATACACTATTTTCAATGAGTAGAATTATTCTAATATAAAAATCCTTTTAAAGTTATAACTTTTCTACTTCTCTCTCTCCCTCCATTTGATGGATGATCTACATAAAAGGAGGCCCCACATGATTGGCAATCCACATCAAAAGTGTGGCCCACATGATACCACCCGATGGATGGTTCATGTCAAAGGTGAGCCCCACATTATGGACGACCCACATCAAGATGAGCCCATATGATGGATGACCCACATTGAAGGTGGGGCCCACTCGCTGGACGGCTCATATCAAAGGTGGGCTCCCCATAAAGGCTGGTGGATATTGAAGGTGGCTCCACATGATGAATAATAACATTAAAAATGGACCTCATATGATGGATTACCTGCATCAAGGTGGCCCCACATAATATATGGTCCACATTAAAGGCAAGCAACTAATGATGAATGGCGACATCCAAGGTGGGCATTGCATGATGGACATCCCACATTGAGGGAGGGGCCCACACGATGGACGGTCCACATCAAAGGTGGGCTTCACATGATGGGCGGTGGACGTTGAAGGTGGGCCCAGATGATTGATGACCAACATCAAGTGGCCATTGCAAGATGGACAACCCACATTGAGGGTGGGGCCCACATAATGGATGGTCCACATCAAAGGTGGGCTCCACATGATGGGCAGTGGACATTGAAGGTGGGCCCTAGATGACGGATGATCAACTTCAAGTGGGCCCCAAATAATGGATGGTCCACATCATAGGTGTCGATGATGAATGACCTACATCTAGGTGGGCCACACATGGTGGGCGATTCACATCGAAGGTGGGGCCCACATGATTAGCGGTCCACATCAAAGGTAGGTTCCACATAGGGCTGGTCATGAGTCGAGTCAGCTCGAGAAACTCAATCAACTCGACTCGAAAAAGCTCGCCTCGGCTCGACTCGACTCAGTAGAACAAGTCAAGTCAAGCTTCATTTACGAATTCGAGTAGAAAATAAAGTCAAGTTCGACCATTGGGTCACTCGACTCGACTCGATTCAAGCTCGACTCGGTTCGAGCTCGACTTGTTTCATATAGATATTTGTTAAAAAAAAAAAAAAAAAAAACCCTAATCTTCTTATTTCTTGGTTCTCTCTTCCCCCTCCCCCACACGCACATTAGGGTCCAAGCTTAGGACATATAAAACCCTCACACGTTGGGGGTGTTTCTTAATCCTACTATTTTGTTTAGGTAAGAGCATTCCTTGTTGAGCATATCTGATGGATTGAGTAATTTCAAGTATAAAACATGGTGAGCACACACTGATTGTGTGTTTTACACGCAACACAAACACAGGTGATACGGTAAGACCACACACCATACACATCTACAAAACAAGGGCTATGGTTAGACAAAACACCATATGCAGCTATTGATTGCAATTTTACGAGGGAGGTGGTGCATCTGATCCATGAATCAGCTGGGCCTCATCATGAAGATGGTCCACACAATAATTAGGGCAGTCCATTCACGTGGTGAGCTATGCATGTACTGTGTTAATTATGGTTCATAAAATATTACTAGTGGTCTGCATTCAATGCATGTGTGACTTGGCCAAAGAAAAAATCGATCAAAGCTAGGTCATTTTAATGGTGGTGGGGTCCCACCTGTAGAAATACTATTCTCCCCTAATATATGTGTGACTTCTCGAGCTTAATGTTGTTGACTTTTAATTTGTATTTTGTAGTAAAAAAATATAATAAATTGAGGTGGGAGCAAGCTTGACTCAACTCGAGGTAAGCTCACCTTGACTCGATCCACAAGCTCGCCTTGAGCTCGCCTCGAAAGTTTTAGTAAATAAGGCAAACTCCAATGGTAAGCTCGAGGGTGAGCTCGAACTCAAGCTCGAACTCGAGGAGAGCACAAACGAGTCAAGCCAAGCTTGGCCCACCTCGACTCGACTCGGCTCGATGTACAGCCCCAATTTTAGGGTGGGCCCTACATGATGGACAATAACATTGGTGGTAGGGCCCACAGATAGATGACCTATATCAAGGTGGGCCCCATATGAGGACAGTTCACATCAATGGTTGGCCCCTAATGACAAATGACCAACATCCAAGGCAGGCCCCGTTTGATGGACAGCCTACTTCAAACTTGAGCCTTACATGATGAACAGTCCCTACATTAAAGGTGAGCCCGCATGATGGACAGCCCACATCCAAGGTGGGTCCCGCATGATGGATAGCCCACATTTAAGGTGGACCTTGCAAGGTGGATGGTCCACATTGATAACAAGCGCCTCACAGTTTGATATCAATTTTTATATTTTATTTTACTTGTACCTATCCCATGTCTACTTAGTGAGTTTCACAGGATGAGAAATTACATGGGCATGTATTATAATACATTTATGCATCGAGTTGTCAGTTTGTACAGGTGGGGCCATGATTCAGTTATCCGGACTATTTGGATGGACCATGCCTCAAAAACTCTCCTAGATGGAAAGATCCTAGCCACCAACCTAGGATCTTTTTCAGTTGACTATTTACCATTCCTGACCATCTGTTTCCAAAACACCAACTGAGAGGTTGTGATTATCCTATGAATATATTTTTGGGCCATGATCTAAACAAACCTATGGTCTGGATCTCTGAATCTTGGACCCCACTTTTACAAACTGAAAGACCCAAGCATATTGGACACGTCCTTGGATCAATCATATAATTTCTCATCATGGATTTACCTGCTTCTACATCCTATGCATTTGACGGGTCCAATGCTGATTAATTGGTTGATCTAGTTCAGGATCTAACAGACCTCAGAATCGATCTAACAAGATTGATTGGGGCCATCAAATCCATCCATTAATCAGCTGATCGAATCCAGAATCTAACGGACCTCAGAGTCAATTTAGAAAGATTCATTGGGAACATAAAATATCTGTGAAAGGTCCTGATGATTTAGTGTGGGGGAACAGACATCACGTGCATGGTTTGAAGACTCATAGACTTGGCAAACTCGTTCTGTCCTGAGTCAAGTCGCGAGTCAAGGGCTGAGTTGTTAGGGTTGGGCCTATTTTTACTACTGACTGCCGAACTGGATCAGAATTGACCAAATCTGAGTCAACTCGGACGAGTTGCATCCGACTCAAATCCATGCTCACGGTCCCTCTAATCTCTGTTTAATCTTCTAGCGCCGTACATCTAATAGCCCTGGGGTTTTGCTGCATTAGTTTTTTGGACATGGATCAGGTGTTCCCGGCACCACAATCAGGTGGTGTTGTGATGTGTTGGGCACTGTAGGACCCATATTGATGTATGTGTTTTATATCCACGCCACCCGTCTGTTTTGCCAGCTCATTGCATAAACCCAAAAATGAAGTAGATCCTGCTCAAGTGGACCACACAGTAGTAGGAATTAAATGTCCATCATTAGAAACTTCCTGGGGGCCACAAAAGTTTTGGATCAAGCCGATATTTTTGTTTCCCTTTCATCCAGAACTGTGTGACTTTATCACCAGGTTGTATGGTAAAGAAACATAAGGTTAGCCCTAGGAAGGTTTAAACAGTGGGTGTGTCATTATTTCCACAGTTTCCTGTTGCCACTCGGGTGGCATTGGCAACACCACCTAATCCAGTTCCCAGTCTTTTAGGGGGCGTTTGGCTAGTAAGTTTCTTAAGCTACTTATGCCTCAAGTAGCTTATTTTGGTTTTGCAATAAGTACATTTGGTAAGAAATATAATTATCATCCAAAAAATATAAAAGTATGTTTGGTTACCAACATCACATAATTACTTGTCCTTCAACTTTGTTCGGTCTACCCTCAATCCACCGTCCATCATGTCAGCCAAACCTTTGATGTGGACCGTTTATTATGTTGGGTCCCACCTTGGCCCTGTATGAAACATCCATCATGTGAGGCCCACTTTTTAGGTACATCTCTCCCTGTGGTAGAGGTTGCGGGTTCGATTCCCTTCCCCATTTTCAATTCTATTAATGCTCGCACCTGACAGACTGAGTGACTCAGTTCAAGTCACCCAAGTTGTGTCAAATCAACTGAGTGGTCAAGTCAACTCAAAAAGTCATCCCGAGTCGAGTCAGGCCCAGGACTGGGTTTCCCAGTGACCCGGCTCAAAATTTAGCGGAGACAAGTCAGACAAGTTACAAGTCAGCTCAACAAGTTTTAGAACTACACTTGCAGCAGTAGTTTCTGTATTAAAAAAAAAAAAAATCAAAGATTAACATTGGCATAGTAAATCAATGAAAGAATCAGACGGAAAGGGATCATGATGATCTGTCTCTGAAAAAATACGTACAAGACCTGTCACTTTTTTGGAGCTCTGGCAAGACAGATGAATAAAAATCTCCCCATGCATGCATGCACGAACGCACACATTCTCCCATTTCCACAAGAAAAAAGGCCAAATATCTAAGCTCAGGAATTTTTCCTGCACAAGAAAGCTTAAATGGAAGAAGAAAAATGGGTTTCAAAGCTTTAATTCAATATAAAAAATTTCATGCCGTTAGACATAATAAACAGTCAGATGAGCTGCTTCTTTTGGAAGTAGCACTTCAAGTGCCACAACTGCAAAGCCGAAACCCCTATGCAGATACTCAGAGACATGATACTGTACAATGCGACTCTAGAATTAGTGAGTTCGTCCACTGTCCTCATCTCAGCTTCCCTGCATTTGAGCATCGAACGTTATTCCCTCATATATGTGATGAATGGAAGGAGGCAAGCATCCATCCAATACAAGCATTTGAACCATAACTGCAGATGTATTACCTGTTCTTGAGATAGAGTAAATTCTCGTGGATGGCCTCCACTGCCCCTTTTAATTTCTTCAGCTCGAGCTCAACACCCTACACTTAAAAAAACCATAATCAAGGATATGCAAATCCAAACATGCATATACACATGCATACATAAGTATGCATCGGGTTCGTGCATAAAAATGGTTCTAGTTCAATCGTTTACCTCGATCTTTTCTCTCCTGGCAACAGAAAGCCAGTCCTTTGCCGCAATTCCAATCTTCCATTCAAGATTGACAGTAGCAATAACGCCTTTGCTATGGCCATCTACCCAGAAACATGCCAAGTAGTTGCCAGCCTCTGGAGTTGTAAATGCAAACTGACCCGACTTCACATTTTCTTGGTAATGAAGGTTGTTTCCATATGGTGATGTTACCTACCAAGAACAACCCAGTGTAAGGCTGGTTAACTTGCAGCTCAAGTACATATATATAGATAAAGAAGGGGGGGGGGGGGGGTGGGGGGGGTGGGGACAGATGGTGTGAAATTTACCCAATTCAACAGAAACCAAACCTTCTTGATTATGTTAACAGCTATCACTCAAGGTTTATGTGCTGAGGTTGCAAACTACAGTTAAACGTATGGAGAGTTATTTGTTCTGGCAGAGAATGACACTTGATATGGAGGCAGTTAGAAATTGTACACCTGGTGTATATTAACTCAAATCAAATGGTCCAAATTGAGAAGCCTACTGTAGATAAGTAAGAACGGTTGACTGATTCTTACCTCTGATTGTTGACAATTTGTTTGCTCAATTTGGAGCATTGGCCTTTTTTTTTATCGCAACTGTCCATAGGATGTCCACCAATTGGCTAGTTAAGTAATCAAATTAGTACAATTTTTTAGTTTATAGTCTATCTAAACTGTGCCCCACAATTTGAATGGTTTAATTCAGTTACCTGTTGCTGCTTGCAATTTATTAGTGTCTGCGTATCGACCATTACACTCTTTATGTACATTCTGTGCATCATCAGATGTGGTTGGTAAATCAAAATTAGATTCATTTACCTGAATTGAGAAGGATGTCCCATCATTTGCAGATGATATAGTTTTGATTGACGAGATGAGGGAGTAGCAAACACAAAACTAGAACTATGGACTGGTGCTTTTAGAATCTAAAGGTTTTAAAATTAGTTGACCAAAACAGAGCATATGGAAT
This sequence comes from Liriodendron chinense, assembly GCA_003013855.2. Taxonomy (NCBI): domain Eukaryota; kingdom Viridiplantae; phylum Streptophyta; class Magnoliopsida; order Magnoliales; family Magnoliaceae; genus Liriodendron; species Liriodendron chinense. Next base: position 12,115,475 of record ML058513.1, read on the forward strand.
GCAATTTTAATAACAATGTGTGTGGAAGCAATGAGTTAGTTGAGATTGCTGACCAAGAAATATCCCAAAATGAACATTTTCGATATCTTGGGTTGACAATTCATGAGAGTGGAATTTGAGAAGGATGTCAATCATAAAATTAGAGGTTGGTGGATCATGGATGAAGTGGAAATGTGCCTCTCAATTTTATGTGATCTTAAGCATACCAATCAAAGTGAAGGAGAAATTTCATAGGATAGCTGTAAGACCGACCATGCTTGACAGAATGTTGGGCAGTTCGAGAACAATGTGTTGATAAGATTGAGCATAGCTGAAATGAGGGTGTTAAAATGGATGAGTGGCAAAACGAGGAATGATAGAATTGGAAATTAATTCATTCAAGGAAATTTAAGAGTAGCACCGATAGGTAATAAGATGAGGGGAAGCGGACTTAGATGGGTTGGCTATGTGCAACGGAGAACAAGAACTGCACCAGCTAGGAGTGAGTTGGTTCAAGTTGAAGGCTCTAAAAGGGTAAGGAAAGGCCCAAAAGGACGTGAGTGGAGGTAGTAAGAAAAGACTTGATGACTATGGTTAAACTGAGGATATGGTCCTTGATAGAGTGGAATGGCAGAAAGGATTTGTATAGCTGACCCTAATTAGTTGGGACCATTGTTCGAAGTATCCACGATATTATCCATATATCTAGTTCGACGATACCGATAAACACTGGTAGTAAAAAAAAATTTAGGTATCGGCGATGTATCGCTAAGTATTGATATTGCCAATATTTTCGACTGTGTAAATTCCAGGTGTTGCTTGTTTTGCCAATGTATCGATATTGCTAATGTATAGCCAATATTTTCAACAGTGTAAATTCTAGAAGTTGCTTGTATTGTCAGTTTATCGGCAATATTTTGATAATATCAATGATCGATATTGCCAAAAAACTGTTTATTAAAAAAAATCCATTTCAATTTTTTTTATGTGCACATGGTTGTATGCAGTGTTCAATTCGACGATATTATCATTATTGAAACATGGGCGATATGAAGACCATACTCTTTCGTTTCCTTTCTAATTGTCGACGATTTCTCGGAGAAATATTGTGTTGTCAATATTCTGAAATATCGAAGGATGTTTGGATGGAAAGTTAGATGGTTGGATTGATCGTTGGATGATAGATGGGATGGATAGGATTGTTTGACTGATTTCTTACGAAAGCGCATGTTTTTAGGCCCCAATTAAATGGAAACTTATTATGTACGCATTCCTTTTGCAATTATTTGATTCCTAATACATAATAAGTTCCCATTTAATGGGGCCTTAAAAGCATGTGTCGTCGTAAGAAATCAATCTAACCATCCCATCCATCCAAACATCCATCGATATTTCATAATATTGACAGCACACGATATTTCATCGAGAAATTATTGACAACGAAAAAGCAAATGAAAGATTGTGGCATCGATATCGTCCAAGTTATGATAACGATAATAACGCAATATTATCATCGGCAAATTGAATACCGCATACAACCATGTGCCCATAAAAAATTTAAAGTAGAATTTTTTTTAACAAACAGATTTTTGGCAATCTCGTCACATTAGCAATATTATCAAAATATTGCCGATACACTAGCGATACAAGCGACACTTGGAATTTACAATCAAAATCATTGGTGATACATAGGTGATATCAATACATGGGCAATCCAAGCGACACCTGGAATTTACACAGTCGAAAATATTGGCAATACTTAGTGATACATCGCCGATACTTGGAATTTCTGATACTACAAGTGTTATCGGTATCACTGTCAGTGTTAATGGTATCATTGAGCTGCAGATATGGATAATATCGAGGATATTTTGATAATATCGCGGATATTTTGAGCAATGGTTATCTTCAAAAGTTCAGCTATCCGTTTCCTTCCACACCCCCACATAATGGCATAAGGGAGCAAATTCCAAATGATGGCTCCATGAAGAGAAAAGAGGACCTTCCCTCAACAACCTCGAAAGACCTCTAGGATGGACTCGCTAAGAACCCAACACAACTTAAAGAGAATGAAGAAAGTGATTTGGCTTAAACATGCATTGGAATATTTTTCGGGTCAACTGGAAAGCTCAAATCCTCAAAAGCACTATGTTTTTCCTGGCAATTTTCAGACCGCCAATTCTTGTTATTATAATTGTGGATTGAGTGCAATTGAAATAATATCAACAACCTTTTTCTTTATTTCTCAATACAGTTAATGTTTTAATACATGACAAGCTCATTTCATCTCTGAGAGGGGAAAATCTAACAAGCTTGCAATTTGCAGAGTATGGTGTTGACACATTGGACAGAAATGTAGTAGAACAAAATTTGCATACTTCCTTGCATGCTTACTGTGTATTCGAGACATACACACAAGCATGTGTTTAGAGAGAGAGAGAGAGAGAGAGAGAGACGTGTGCATGCACACACACCACACACACACATTCGTAGCTATATGACTACGCATGGATATTGTAGTTAAATCTATTGATGTATCCAACTCCACCTTACAAAATATTATTGGACATAAATGTGTATATAGGGTGAAGTATGAAGAAGATGGTAGTGATTAAAACTCAGGGGTGTCAATGGGCAAGGTTTGGTCCAGATCAGAAAAAGACTCCAAGCGTTTGTGTGACAATACAAGGTCTAGCCTGAGCCTGACCTGGGCCTGAGTCAGGGCAATCCTAGCCCGATTCCAACCTGATAGAAATTAATCATGTCTGGGCTTGACCTGTGCAAGGCCTAGCAAGCAATTTCATTTTTTTCTTTTTTCTTTTTGTTAAGAATAGCAGCAATTTTATTGAAAACCAAAGGAGAAAAAGAGAAAAACAAGAAGTACAAAGCCAGAACTTGGTATCAAGGCCTAAAAGAAAGCCAAATACTAATACAAATGAAAGTATCTAGAATCTGTTATCATTACCGCCTCTAGATGAACTCCATTCTTAGCTAAGGTTGTCTGCCCTCGAGTTAGCAAAACAACAGGCATGAGAAATGGAAGCAGAAAAACTTAAATTTGACTGGATGCAGTATGTAATTTCTAGCCATCCATGGCAAGATTCAGCGAGGCCAAGTCCATTAACAAATATTCAGCTATCACTACCCAACCCTGACTGAGGGGCTAAGAAGCCTTGACACAAGCCCAACTTGATGGTCCTGATCAGTAATTGGGGCTAAGCCTTGGACTTTAGCCAATACACCATCCAGGACACTAGACCTAGGCCCTGCTCCTGGTGGGTGGACACCCGTTGATGTCCTTCTGAAAATGCAAGGCGCGATGAAAGAAGAGAGATTGAAAGAAAGGACCTATGGGGGGGGGGGGGGGGGGGGGGGGGGGGTGTTGAAACTGCAAATACCCTTAGGGGCCGTTTGGATGAAAGTAAATGGGAGGGGAATTAATGAAGGTAAATGGAAATAAATGGCTTTTTAGCTTACATGAAAGGATGGAAGCCTGGTCAAATAGGTGATAGTTACGAACGGAGTTTTTATGGGACAAAGTGGAAAGAGACTGTATCCATTGTACCAAACACGGATGAGTCTAAGAGAGGCACCTATGGATTGGTTTGACAGCTTATACTATGTCCATAAATGAAGATGGGATCATAAATAGTCTAGTTGAATGTGCTTCCTCCATAGAGACTGGAAAATCAAGTACTATTACTGTTTCCCCACCACTGATGATAATATCATCACAGACAGTGATAACACAAATAAAAAACCAAAAAGGTAAAAATAGATAAAAGATTCAGTTGGTCTGAACTGCTTCTTGGGGATGGAAAGATGATCAAATGAAAGGCATGATAAGGCTAACAAAATATATTCCATGAGCTTGCTTCACAAATGTGGATTGAAAGCAGTGAGACCATGATATATTTATTTATTTATTTTTGAATGGTCATTAAGACAAAGATTACCCCCTACATAAATAGATAAAAGAATTAAGGCCAAGGAAGAACAACCTTTAAAAATCCAATGTTGTCACACAATATTGGGTCAGCTCTTACTATCTTATGCATACTATGCGGCTATGCCTAACATACTGCTCCTGTAGATCAGTGTTGTCAGCTCAATGCCTAGAACAGGACACTTGAAACGATAAAAACAATTTTCAGTTCTGTCAAAGGAGCTGTGACCAACGATTTAAGAAACAAAAGGTTGTTATTGTTCACTGTGCAGATGCTGCCAGATTTTGTACCTTTCCCTGGATATATTTAATTTCCTACAGTGGGACGAGGCTTACTGTGTACTAGAAAACACAGGCTGAAGCTGTAAAGCAAATTCATACAATGAGCTCTTCATGACAGAACCAACAACACAAGTGCAGAAGTTGAATGGCCTGTCATCTAGATAATGGGAGAACAATATCAGATTTTAGTATATCTTTCCAAGGAGAAATTAAGTTTCGTGTGGTACTAGTAAACAAATAACTGTGGAAAAATCCAGCAGGAAAGATAATACAAACTACAAAGCAACAGGTATTGCAGTGGCTGAAATTGCATGGTAGCAAATTATTAAAGATTTGCATGAAGGCAAACAGAAGTTATACAAAGCTTCAGGTATTGCAGTTGCTGAAATCACATAGTAGCAAATTATAAAAGATTTCCATGAAGTAGATTACTGAACAAGTGTTATCATGCCTAGACAAAGTCTTTGCTTGTTTTCAGAGTTGTGTGCAGGTAGACTAAGAGATTCTCAGAAATTTGTAAATGGTTATCAGGTGTAAATCAGGACCCTAGCAGTCAGCCTCTTGTATCGCAGAGGCTGACGTTCGCCTAGCCAACACACATTCAATATCTCTGTAATTCCGAAGATGGGCAGTGAGGTAGCAGGTAGGCTTGCTAGAGATGGGGCCACAAAAGGGTCATTTATTCTTGTCTCCTATTTATCTATATAATCATTTTTCTGTTTTAATAAAATTCGACTCTTTCCAATAAAAAAAGAAAAAAAAAAAAAAAAGGGGGACAAAAAAAAGAAAAAAAAAGAAAAAAAAAGGGACAAGTTCTCCAATTTTAGCTGAAGAAATCAGCCCTACCAGTGCTCCTTAAAAAGATTAAGAGTTGGCCAAATGACTGTCAGCTCATCAAGAGAACAGCTCAACAATCTCGCCAACAAGCCTTTGATGCTTCAATAGTTGGTCTCACCTTGAAGGGGACTGTTAGAGATAGCCGTAGAGCTGGACACCGAGCCGAACCGAGTCGAGCTTGGCACAGCTCGGCTTGGCTCAGCCAGCAGCCTACCTCAGCTCGAGTTCGGCTCGGCTCGGTCATCGAGCCGTACTGGCCAGCTCAGCTCAGTTCAATCAGTAGCTCGGGCCAGCTCGAGCCGAGTTCGTTTATATATATATATATATAAGTTATAAATTGAGCCGAGCCAAGCTGAATCAAGCTCGGGCTAGCTTCAAGCCGAGTCGAGTCAAGCTCGGGCTAGCTCGAGCTCAGCTCAATTTTTTTTGAGTTCAAAAGTAACAGCTTGGCTCGGCCCGAATCTAGCTTTCGAATCAAGCCGAGTCGAGCTTAACTGAGCCAAGTCGAGCGAGCTAACTGAGCTAGCTCGGTTTGTGTCCAGCTCTAGAGATAGGTAGTTCTGTATTTTACATTTTGTACACGCACGTTTTTTTTTTTTTTTTTCTTTTTCATTTGGTATCGTTATTTTCCAATGTTCAATGTATCAATAGTATCTGCCGATATATCAGCTGACACTATTGATATCACCGGTCACCAACATGAAAGCAGGGGGGGTATCACAAAAATTATTTTGTATCAACAGTAATATCGACAATACATGCCAATATTGTAATGAACCGAGATTTTGGGAGCGTGTATGCACGCATGAGAGTAAAAATGGCTACATTTACCTAATACATATGTGTAGACCCATTAATCTTGCCATTGCAATTGTCTATTTACACTAAGTGCTTAACTGCCAATCATAAACTTATATATTATAATGAACCAGGTCCTTGGAATAATTTAACTATTTGTTTAATAAATTACGTGACATAGAATTGATAAATTCATAATAAATGACCCATGAATTTTTAGAATAAATTAAATAATAATTTAATTGATTATTTAGTGAATTACATAACTTAATATATTAATAAATTAATAATAAATCAACTGTAAGGAATTTATGTGGAATCCCTTTATTAAAGTTGCTTAAAATAAACCCTAAAACAGTGTAGAAGCGTCAGATTTAACAAAATACGTAAATTTACGATAATTACGAAAATGACATCGTTAAACTTAAGTTAAATTGACGATTTTAACTATGCCAGTTTCTGACGATTAGTTTCACGCTAAACTTCATATATAAGTTTAAGGGCACATTTTAGCCGTTCACGTCGAATTTCAGCCCTCCGATCATCCTACAAATGCTCTAATCAGAAATCGGGCCATAAGTGGGACATCGGACCTCGGATCTGCCTCATTTTTTGTGGCATGCCTTAAAATCATGTGGCCTACCTGATGAGTAGTGTAGATTTTACATACACATCATTGTGGGACCCAAGTGTACATAGCACCATCTTCTCTTCCTCGTAGAACGCTGCAACAGCGTTGCACGCTGTCCGTCCAAGCGACACACACCGTCCATCTGTGGGCCCCTTCTGCCAAATCTAAGCCGTCCTATTCTCTCCCTCTGCCCCACGCATGGAGTCCCCTTGAACCTTTTTCACATCATTCGTACATTCGATTTTCTTCAAATCGCCGTCCAAATCAAAAGAGGCCAAGATCCAGACCGTTACTTTGCATGGTAGCCTGGGAGCTGCTCCGTTAGAGTCATGTGGACCCCACCTAGGTCTCCAACGTTTCACTTGTGGCTTTGTCTGCAAGAAACGATAACGGAATCCTTCTCCAACTCAAACTCCACAAACGTCAGTCTGGTTGTCTTGACACAAACACCAGCTATCCAAGTCCATCTTGGACCGTTCAAACGCAACTAGAGTATTGTATAAAAACCCCCTAGGTGTCGTTTTCCTTGAAAAGAAACGTAGAGAGAGAGAAGGTCGGGTAGAAAGAGAAAGAACGAGAGAGAGAGAGAGTCGTTTCTCTGCCAGAGAGAACATTTGCTCTCTCTCCAGAACTCTGAGAGAGAGAGAGAGAGAGAGAGAGAGTGAGATTTTCTCTTTAGGGAAAGAGAAACAAAAAGAAAGGAAAGAAGAAGAAGGAAAGAATGAGAGAGAAGGAAAAAGAAAGAAGGAAAAAGAAGAAGAGAGAAAGAAAGAAAAAGAAGAAGAAGAAAAAAAAAAGGAAACGAACTGTGAGTTGTTTCTCGTACTTTTTCCCACTATATGATTTCAGTTTTCATCACTTATTTGTGTTTAATTTCCATCTTATAAGAAGTTTTGATTTATGATTGAATTTTCTATTTCGTTTACAAGCTATCTTATTGAGATTTTATGCGAGTTTGTTAACTGAGTAGAGTTGTACATAAGTGAGATTATTTTGAGTTTTTGGTAAAGGTTTAAGGTATTGGTTTGGTTCATGCATAACATAGTTTTGGGTGAGCACCTTGGTGTGTGCAACAGGCCCTGTGGATTCTTGTGATTGAGCGCTCGGGTGTGCGTGATGGATTGTGTTCCCCCATCGGTTGTGGCCGGTAGGGTAAGCACCCAGGTGTGTGCAAGAGACCGCTATGCAAACCATTTGGGTGTTCCGTTGATTTTGCCTAGTTGGGTGAGTATTGTGCAACAGACTGCTATGCAGACCATTGGAATGGTTGTGGCCGGTTAGGTGAGCACATACAAGAGACCGCTACACAGTTCAATGGAGTTGGTTGTGGCCGGTTGGGTGAGTGCTATGTAAGAGACCGCTATGCAGACCACGGGGTTGGTTGTGGCCGGTTGGGTGAGCATAGTACAAAAGACCGCTATGCAAACCAAAGGATAATAGAGAGATTGGATGGAAGTAGCCCTGGATGTTCTATTGAGGACTATATTAGAATTGATTGAGATATACTTGCATATCATGCATCATATGTGTGTTTTCAGAGATTTTGGTTTGGTAAAATTGTCTTCGGATTATTAGTGAATTGTATTTTAACTATCATGCAGCTTTATGTATTGAATTACATGTGTTAAACTGTATGAGATTACTTACCGGCTTTTATAGTTAACGCAGTGTTATGCGATTAACCGTAGTGACAGGTAATGACTTAGAGACTTACGAGAGAGCGAATCCAGATGAAGACACAATTTAGAAGACCTTTGAGAAATTTATTTATTTTGCGTTTTTGCATTGAAGTTTGATGTAATAAGGCCCGTTGGATGGCCATTAGTTTAGATAGTTTGGGATAATGTAGTGAACTCATGGATTTATAATTTAATATTTCAAGTTTGGTTTATTTTGATTCTATATTTTTGGTACCATGTGAATGGAAAGAGAAAAGTATCAGTTGAGAATGTGATGAGTTTATTCATTATTTACATAACACCCTTGATTTTGATATTTGAGTTATATTCTCAAGTGTTGAATTTTGAGAGCGTTACAAATATATCACAATATATCAGTGAGAGGTCTACGTCATAAAGATATAGTATCAATCGACACAACAACAATATTTGCGATGTTCGAAAAGAATAAATAAAAAAATCTAGAATTTTTTAATGACTTTTTTTTAATCTTTGGCAAAGGTGTGGAAGGCTGCAGCGCTACTGGGAGTCCAAGCTTTTGCATATCTCCAACAAAATCCTAACAGTTGATAATCTCAAGAAAAGGAATATGGAAATTTCAAATATGTGTTTCACGTGCAAGGAGGATGAGGAGTCGGTTAATTACCTATTTATTCATCACAAAATTGCTAGGGTAATCTAGGGCAGCATGCTTTAACCTGTTTGGGATCAACTGAGTTTAAATGAATGTGTTTGATCTGATTGCAGGATAGGGAGAGAGCACTTTCTCTTTTCGCGGGGCTCCTGTGTGGGGAGCTGGTGGCTTACGCGGTGTTATGAGGCTTGTGGAAAGAAAGGAATGCAAGCATTTTCAAAGGCAAAGAGACAAAGGTGGAGCTCACCCCTGGAAAGATTCAGTTCATGATGGTAGGATGGACTGTGCATAGGGGTAGCAATGGGTCGGGCTAGGGTCGGGCCAGAGTTGACCCTAGCCTTGCCCTTGTCCTAGCCCTAACAGGCTGAACATGCCTTGGCCCTGCCCCAGCCATAATGGGATGGGCTAGACCTAGGCCAGCCCTATAAGGAAAAGACTAAGTGAATAAAAGTTTCTAACAGGCTCAATTTCAGATTTTATTTTATTTTTTTATTGCTCTATCCACAATAAATACTGCATGTATATGGTTTGGATCATTGAAACATGACCCCACATCCATGATTATATTTAAACTACACATTTACATTGATGGGGAATCATTAACAAGTGTCTTTAAACCATTATAATAGTGGTCCACTTAATGATTTGATTGGGCCAATGGGCCAGGCTGGGCAGTGCGACCCATTGTCACCACTAATTCTAAAGAGTGCTTGTACTTGGAAATCTAGCCATAGCTGGATTGTTGCTCATTTCTTACACCTATTTAAATTTAGAGAATTTGTTGTGCTTAGACACCTTGTTGCACTTAATTTGTAGTTATCATAAGTACCATTGCAAATGAGCCAGGCAAGGCTGGGCTATTCACCATAGGCTCAGGGCCAAGCCCATCCCAGCCCCATCACTGGGCCTGGATTGGACCAGCCCTCAAGCCAAGTTTAGGGGCCCAAGCCCTGGTCCTATAGGCCTCGGCTGCCTGACCCATTGCCTCCTTAACTGTTTCATTTTCTAGAAGCAGTTCTTTTCCAGGATTTGCTTACAGAATGGGAAGGGTTACTGCTTGGAGAGCTCTTGACAGCTTTAGGATGTGGGCTGTTTTGTGTTTGTGTTTTGATATTTAGTGGCCTTTTGCATTTGATTGATGTATCCTGCTTTTTCATTCGGGGGGGGGGGGGGGGGCTCGTTTTCTTATCTGTTCTATCTTTTTTGCTTCTCCTTTTTTTTTTTTGATAAAATCGGTTTTTGGTCAAAATAAATTAATAAATAAATAAGAGGTATGAGATTGTGTTTCTTGGTGTGTTCTAACAGCTCCACTCGATTTATTTCGCATCAAAATATGAATTTGGTGGAGAAATCACAATTCAAGAGCAAATTTTGGTTAGAACTCTAACTGTGAAAAAAGTTTATTTAAATTCTTTTTTCTCTCAATAGATCGACAAGAAAACAAGTAGAAATCCATAGCTATACATGAGTTTCATCCATTGACATAGATTTCAAGCCAAAAAAAAAAAAAAAAAAATTAAATGTGAGAAATAGCAGAAATTGGAGAAACCCAAATTTCTTCATTTTCCACCCTTTAAAGTCCCAATGTATGTAAGTGCGCAAAAGTTTATGTTGGATGCTTTTGCTAATATTATTTGTGTTTTGCTTGCATTATATGACATTTGAATGCTATTGGATATCATTGCTTCCCTTATGGCTGAAAACACATATTTTTATCCCCTAAACAAGGAAAACTACCATGCATAGTTTTTTTTTTTTTTTCAGGGTGGGGGAGTGTAAAATGTCTTGAGCTCTAAGTGTGTAATCATGTCTCCTTTAACTTTTCCTTAAGTTCCACTAAAAAATTCTACCATTCTCCTTCTAACTTTTCTTAAAGTGACCCATGCCATGCTCCCAGGAAAAGCTTGAACAACCTTCAACAGAAGGGTACCTGTACCTGAAACCAACACAGGTGGGTAGGTAGAGAATACTTAGGGGCGCGAGACAACCCTCTCTAAGGAACTTGGCAAAATAGCCCCATAACTTTGGGAGAAGGGGTGCCTCCTCACAAAGAGGGTCACAGTGACCAGGCCTGGGCGATTGTTTACCAAAAACAAAGGTTTTTGCAAAGTCATAAGACCATGTATGGGGGCTGAAACCTGCGCAGTGCCGGATGTGCCATTATTCCATGCAGGCAACTACTTGGGCATGTCATATCCACTTCTTTTATCCAATGGTGGTATATTTGTGTGCCTTTGTGCTTAGTGGTTTGTCTGGAAACTACCCCACTGTGACATCACCTTGCTTGCTCACCCTTTGGGCCATGCATGAAATAGTTGGGTCGGAGTTCAATACTGGGCGGGGCCATGCTGGCATGCGAGTTCTGCCATGGCCAGTTTCAAGGACCAGGACATGAGAACAACGGCGGCAAAAAACCTAGCATTCGTTGAAAGATTTTCAGTTTCACAATCTGAATCTCGACCAAAACCCAAACACACTCGCGAATTTCCAAAAATCCTCTATCCTTACTACATTTGATGGAATTGAATTTACGCCCACCCTGATTAATAATCTTACACCTATATTCTATTCTAGGAATTTGAAATATCAAAAACAAAATGCACTACCTCAATCCCCGAAATGGAAAATGGGTGTGTGTGAATCGATTAGGGCAGTCACAAATCATGGATCCACCGTTTAATTGTCCCACACCTGAATTACACATGAATCGATACCATACATCTTACCACTCAAAAGAATTCATAAAAAATTTCTGAATCGAATAAAATATTAACCCATTTAAACACAAATATAAGAAGTGTCTAGTAAAAGAAAAAACAAAATAAAATTACTGAAATCCAAACCGTTCAATCGCAGAATGAGAAGTGTATGAATCAAATGGGCACTGAATAAAGTTGGTTTCCGAATCGGAAAGGGAAAGATGACAAGACCTAGATCTTGAATTACCTTCCCGGAGATGGTGGGGAGGTCGTGATCCCGATCGTCATGGACAACGGTGTAATCGCCCACGACAAGGATGTTCATCTGAATTTCCTCCGACAAGCACTTCATCCCGACTGAAGGGAGATCCAACCATATGGCTCTGGCCTGAGGAGGAAGGAAGCCCACCAAGCAGAGAAAGAAGAGAAGGATGCGCGGGATAAGATCTCTGGACATCCCTGGCTCACGGTAGGGTAGAACAGACCGCCCTTGTTTTTGGTTTGATTGTCAAGAGACGAGAGAAGAGAAGCTGTTGAAAGCAAATCTTTATTGCAGTTTCAGCTGTTTTTTTCTTTCAGAATTCTGTTTTTGGTGTTTTCACGTCCTGAGAACGAAGGATTGTATTTCTCAAGGAAGCGGATTTGGAGTTAACCCGGGTAACACCTTAGTGAGCGTTACTCCCCATCTTGATGATTTTTTTATATATCTATTCCGTCCATCCGTTTCTCTGGGCGCGAATTAGGTGTTACCCCGGGAACAACTTAGTGGGTGTTACCCCTACCGTATGGCCCACATGGATGATATTTTGTATATCCACTCCGTCCATCCGTTTATACAGCCCATTTTAGGATAAGGTTCCAAAAATTATGCAGATCCAAATTTCAAGTGGACCATACCACTGGAAACAGTGTGATTGAGTGCCCCACCATTAAAATTTCTAAAGAGCCAATGGTAAGGTTTTGGTAATGTTTATTTGCAATCCAAGTTCTTGATAATGTCAATAAAGTCTTGATGAAGGAAAAATATAAATATGAGATTGATCCAAAACTTTTATGACTCAAAAAATGTTTTTAATAGTTATTAATCACTGTTTCTAGTGGTATGATATGACAAAAATTAATTACTTAAAGATCTCAAGTGGACCACACCACAGGAAAGAGTGGTGTTTGAGTGCCTCGACATTAACAATTCCAAAGGGAAAATTGTAAGGTTTTCGAAATGTTTATTTGACATCCAACCTGTGTTGAAGATGTCAATAAGACGGACAAGTGGATATACAATACGCTATCAATGTGGGCCCCATAGAAGGGTAACACCCACTAAGCTGTGTTTCAACAGCAAATGAAATCTTCATGACCTACCGTGATGTTCACACACCTAAGAACTTCAAACCTATCCCACCGGGTTGTGGGAAAAAGTTGTTTAGCGGGCATTATGTGCCGTGAATGATCAATGATTATCATTGCGACTGCAGTTGGAAGTCTAATTGAGCATTGATGGCGCTTAACACCATTCTTGCAGGTCCACTTCTAACTTTATATATGTGTGTGTAAACAACCAACGTGGTTGAATACACGTGGATGTGAATTGAAACTTTTCTAAGGTCCTTGATGATGTTTATTTTCCATCCAACCTGCTCATAAGGTTGCTGAAGGGAAAACACAAATATCGACTTCATCAAGCGCTTTTGTAGACTGCAAGAGGTTTTCAATCGTAGCATTAAATCCACATTAGTTTTTGTGGCTTGGTCAACTTGAACCTGGGATCTACCTTAATTTTGGGCTCATGCCCTAAAATGGTTTGCAAAGTAAATGGACATCATGGATATAACACATCATGGTGGGACCCACATAACTTTGCCACGTCAACACACCTATCCAAACATGCCCTAAGTGTAGAAGTTTGATACTCTCGCAGATATGATGGATGATCTGCAAGCGTGTATCAGTTTTTATATATTTTGAACAAAAAATTAAGCTTGTCTCGACCATAAGATCGGTGGATACTTGTTCGACAGTTAAAATAAAAAATAAAAAAAAAAAAGAGAGAGAGAGAGAGAAAGAACAACGAAAAAAATCAACAGCCTTATTTCAAGAAAAGAAAAAGTTTTAATGAATCAATGGCTAGGATTGATGAACCAATCTGATTTTTGGCTCGTAACTTCACAACTTCAGATTGCACAATTTAGTCGGTTCAATCTGAGTTAATATATGGCGGATGTACCATTTCCGTACCAACCGTCATACCCAACTAGAGTATCTAATATTTAAAAAGTGGAATTTTTATTTCAATAGCCTTGAGGTGTGGCTATTTTTATTAAAAGTCCAATTTATTGTCTGGTTCATCTTTTTTAACCTTTTGACGAGAAATTGAAAATTTATGGTCAACATGCCTCTCCCACGATTCCCCTGGCACTATGGATCCTCGTAGGGCACAGTGGATTTCCTTGACCACATGGTGGTCAAAGGGGCATTTTAGTACTACAAAATTTTTAATTTCTCATCAAAAGGCCTAAAAAAGAAAATTTTAAACTTTGACTAAAATAGCCCCACCTTAAGGCTATTGCAGTAAGAATCCCTAAAAAGTCCTAATACAGCCTAATCCAAAAAGAAGTGCAATTACATACTGAGTAAATCCATTGGGTTCCACTATTATTTATTTATTTTATTTACTACGTCCATCCATTTTACCAGATAATTTTAAGGCTTGAGTAAAAAAATAAAGCAAATCCAAAGCTCAAGTGAACCACACCACAGCAAACAGTGTGAATTGAACTCTACCAGTGAAGAAACTGTGGGGCCACAAAAGTTTTGGATCAAGCTAATATTTATTTTTTCCCCTTCATCCGTGTTGGTGTGATCTTATGAACAGGGTGGATGACAAATAAACATCCGTGTAGACCGTGGCAAGGTTTCAATGATGGTATTGTCCACTTGGGCTTTGGAAATCATCATTTCCACTATTTCACGTGGTATTGTCCACTTGAGCTTTGGATATACTTCAATTTTGGCCTCAACACTAAAATGAGTTAGAAGAACGGATTTACGGCGTCGATAAACCACATACATTAATGGTGGGCCCACCAGAGTTTACTGGTAGCATAAAGCGTACTGAGCAACTCATACCGCAATTCGATTTCGATCCAAAACTTCAGTGGCCCCAGGGAGGTTTTGGCGCCACAATCCCGACTTCTCCCGCCACTTTAGAATAGGATCGGCCGTATTTTGGGAATGCTGCAATTAACGGAGGGAGTGAATGTCGCCCCATGATCTCGGCTGTTGTAGATTCCTATACAATTAAGAAGACACGTCACCAATGGCCCGCCGAGGAACGGCTGGGATCTCATATGACGTGTGCCAAACAAGTATATATGGACGCGAGTTTACTGCAACACTTGTAACTGGGAATTGTTCGTTCAGCACAAAGCTGTGGGGCTGCCCGCGATGTTCTCGTGAAATCCACTCCGCCCGTCAGTTTGTCTGGGTCATTTTATCATGAGATTAAATAAATGAGTCAGATCTAAGACCCAAGTGGGCCATAACATAAGAAACAGAGGGGATTGAACGCCCACCATTTAAACGTTATTGGGACCCACAGAAATTTTGGGTTAGGCTGATATGTGTGTTTTCCCTTCGTCGTAGCGGGAATCACCTTATGAACGGATTGGATGGCATAAAAACATCACTGTGAACCCCATAAAGGTTTCAATGGTGGAAGTTTGCCTCCCCACCTTTTCCTATTGTGTGGTCCACTTTGGTCGATCTGATCTTTTTTGTCTTTTTCACACTAACATTAGCTGGAAAAACTGAGATGGACGGAGTGGATTTTACGCGGACATCTAGGTGGGCCCCATGGAGCTCTTTGTTGCAGGAACTCCGTGTAACCGCTGGTGCCGGAAACTCGTATATATGTCTGGGGGGCGGGGCTTGTCATTTGTTTTCATTTTCCCTCTCCCACGCTTCACAGCTGACAGCACCTCTCTCCGTTTGCTTCCATGGGGGAAGACGGAGCTCCGTCGCCACCTCCTCCTCAAACCCTAGAAAATCCCATTTACGAATCTCAAAAGCTAGGCAATGAAATCGAACAGGCATCGTCCTCCAAAAAGAGGAGAAAGGAACCTGAACCTGATCAAGCAGACCCAGAAACCGAAGACTCGAATACACGAAACCCTAAGAAACCTAAGACGGAAGTATTCTCTTTCGAAGACGATGATTCCAACTGTCCGCTGCCTCTGCAGAGAATGGAAAACGGGCTCGTACTCCACTCTCTGGAGGAGGCACTCGATATTGGAAAATGGCATGCCGCAGGTATCCCCTTTGTTCTTTCGAATGCTCTTGCTGTTTTTTTATTGTGTTTCCTGGCGTATTTGGGTTTTCTGGGATTTTGGTATTGCTTATTTCATTGAGAATTTGATGGATTTTTGAAATAGTGGGCTGTTTTGGTCGTATTTTTGTTGGAGAGGGTTCCTTCGTTGATTTTCTAATATCCATCTGGTGTACATTAGAACTTGGTTACTTTGCTTCTTCTTTTTTTTATGTATTATTTTTTTTTTTTACATAATTTCATTGGTATTAGGCTATTAACTTTTGAATTGAGTTGTAAATTTTGTAAGCATTGTGTTTGGACAAGATCTGGCAGTCCCAGCTGAACGGTGTAGCTATAGCCACATGGCACGCATGATATCTTCATGTGATGGGCTGAATATACGGAGGACAGTTCACTAATAAGCGAATCTTTGAAGGGGGCGTGCTGAGCACGTGATTTAGAGATGATTTAGAGATAAGAGCTTTTAACCGTCAAGGCTATGTCAGCATGAGAACGTGCGGGAGGTTTTTGAAGAGATAAGAACACATTCGACAAAGGGTAAACACGATCAAAAGGAGATAATTGCTACTTTACAGTTATCGGCATTAGAAGATTGCCATGTAGGCAACGGTTATTCTCACGACCACACCAGGAACTCTATAAATAGCAGAAGAAGGCACAAAGAAAAGGATCCACTATCCTAACAATATAACCAAACAACAAGCTCAAAGTTGTTTTATCCAGTCTTCCGGGGCTCTTATCCTTAGTTTCTAGGAGTAGTTCACTCCGTCCTTGCGATCACACTAGACCGACTTAGCTGTAGCTGTAATCAGTGTATGCATTGTCGACGAAATATCGACAATATCGCCGATATTATCGGTGTCGCCGGAGTTGCGACAACGAAACCCCGGTTATTCGTTTCTCTTCCAAATATCGCCGATAATTATGCGATATTGTCGGTATCTGCCGAAAATCTGACACCGTAAGGAATGTCGCTGAAGCCACCTACCGTCCACGGGACTTCTGTAGCCAAGTTGGGGGCAAACACTGTAGCCAACAACCCCCTATTGTCGATAAAAGGGCCGATAATGGGGGGATTGTGAAAATACCCAAAAAAATCGACAGAAAAGGGGAGAAAATTAGGGATTTCCATACCTTGAAGGAGGATCGCTCATCGAACATTGCAGTGGGCCAATCCAAGCTTCCGTGCGCTGTAAGTGCTCGATAATCACCACTTTTTTCTTCATTTTTCGCAATTGATCCGTCCACCGTACGTAATCAGCGAAGGAACAGGGAATTTCCGATGAAATTGGGGGGATTTAGGAGGAATTTCAGGGATTTCACGAATCTCCCCCTCTTTCGCGGAGCCCTTTCGTCTGCAGTGAAGAGAAGGGGCGGTCGAACCCTTTCGCTGAAATAGCGTCCCGTGCGGATGTCCTCCGCACGCTCTTATCGTGCGGATTAAACTCTGTTGGGCCCACCTAGAATGTATGTGCTTTATCTATTCCGTCCATACGTTCTTCCATCTCATTTTAGTGGTTGAGCCCAAAATTTAAGGATCTCAAATCTCAAGTGGACCATTCCACAGGAAACAGTGGGAATAATGATTTCCACCGTTGAAACCTTCCCAGGCCCCACAGTGATGTTTATTTGTCATCCAACCTGTTCAAAAGATCACATGGACATGGATGAATGGAAAACTCAAATATCAGGTTGATCCAAAACTGCTGTGTCCACCGCGAATTTTTCAATGGTAGACATTCAGTTCACACTTTTCCAGTGGTGTGGTCCACTTTATATTTTTATATGCTTAATTTTTTTGCACCATATTTAAAATTATCTGTTAAGGTGGATGGACGGAGTGAATAAAATAAGTAAATCACGGTGGGCCCCACAGAGTTTACTCCGCACGCTACTCGTGCGGACGACCCCTGGAACAGCTTAGTGGGTGTTACCCTAACCGTGTGGGGCCCATATTGATGTATTTTTTTATAGATCTACGCCGTCTATCTATTTTTTCATATCATTTTAGGATGTAATCCAAAACCCTTAGAAGATCCAAATCTCAGGTGGACCATACCACTAGAAATAGTGATGAATAACCATTTAAAATGTTTTGTGGGCCACAAAAGTTTTGGATCAATCTGATCTTTATATTTTCCGTTCATCAAGACCTCATTGACATTATCAAGAGCTTCGATTGAAAATAAACATTACCAAAACCTTACAATGGGCTCATTGGATTTTTTAATGGTGGGGCACTCAATCACACTGTTTCTGGTGGTATGGTCCACTTGAGATTTGGATCTTCATGATATTTGGTGTAATGCCATAAAATTATATGTATAAACAGTTGGACGGTGTGGATACATAATATATACATCAATGTGGGCCCCACGGTGAACGTACGTAAGGGCCGCACCGTCGCACCTAATCCGCTCACCCACCCCTACCGCCCTACGTTTCCGTAGGGACGTGGCGGACGCAGAGTGAGTGCGCAGTCCTCGAGCACCGTGTTTGTACGAACGGTTCAAAGAAGTTTAAGGCTCTGTGGGCCCCACAATGATGTATTTAGTACATCCAAACCGTCCATCCATTTAGAGAGATCATTTTAGTGCATGATACCTAAAATGTGTCATATCCAAAACTCAAGTGGACCACACCAATAAATACAGTGGGGACAATGATTCTCACCGTTAAAACATACCCAGGTCCACCATGATGTTTATTTGTCATCCAAACTGTTCATAAGGTCACACGGACCTGGATGAAGGGTAAAATAAATATCAGACTGATCCAAAACTTCTAGGACCTCCAAAAATGTTTCAATGGTATACGTTAAATCTCCCACTGCTTTCTGCAGTGTGGTCCACTGAATCATTGGATATGTCTGATTTTTTGGGTCAAGACTTAGAATGATCCCATAATATGGAAGGATGGTTTGGATATAACAAGTACCTCATGGTGGGACCCACGGAACTTGATGACGTCATTGCTAGCTAGTAGGTGCACCAGCCGATCCGCTTCCAGTGTTACCCCGAGAACAGCTTAGTGGGTGTTACCCCTACGGTATGGCCCACATGGATGATATTTTGTATATCCACTCCGTCCATCCTTTTCTACAGCCCATTTTAGGAAGTGGATTAAAAAATTATACAGATCTAAATTTCAAGTGGATCATACCACTAGAAACAGTTTGATTAAGTGCCATACCATTAAAACTTCCAAAGAGCCCTTCTTAAGGTTTTGGTAATGTTTATTTTCAATCCGAACTCTTGACAATGTGAATAATGTCTTGATGAAGGGAAAATATAAATATCAGATGGATCCAAAACTTTTGTGGCCCACAAAACGTTTTTAATGGTTATTAATCACTGTTTCTAGTGGTATGGTCCACCTGAGATTTGGATCTTCTTAAGGTTTTGGATCATATCCTAAAATGATATGAGAAAATAGATAGACGGCATAGATATATAAAAAATGCATCATGATGGGCCGAAAACGTGAGGATTGAACGTCCACAGTTGAAATATTTGTGGAGGTACAGGAGTTTCGAATCAGGATAATACTTGTGTTTCCGGTTCATCCCAGTAATAGTGACGTTGTGAACGGTATTGATGTCATATAAGCATTACTGTGGACCCCAGGGAGGTTTCAATGGTAGTAATTTACCTACCCACATTTTCCTTTAGTGAGGCCCATGGTAAACCCACGATAAGGGCCACTATGATGTTTGTGAGAAATTCAGGCCGTCCATCCGAATTTACATCTCATTTTTAGGACGTGCGACAAAAAATACTCAAGTGGACCGCACTAAAGGAAAAGGTGGGTACGTAAATTACTACCATTGAAACCTCCCTAGGTCCACAGTGATGTTTATATGTCATCCATACCATACGTAATGTCATCCAAGTGGGTGGGCTGAAAGCACAAGTATTAGTTTGATTCAAATGTCATCCCACTTGAGTATTTGATCTGGCACATTTTTTGTCGCTTATGTTTTTTAACATAAAAGCTTGAAGTGTACATTTTTGTTCCCATATGGCCATTGATTCCAATGCTAGTGCAAGTATTTTTTCATTTTTGTATGCTACTAGGGATCAAAATGTCGTCTGGATCCGGAAAAGGAGGAGCAAGGGATATTGGGTGGAAACATGGACGACCATTGGAGGGGAATAAATATGGGGCCATATGCAACTACTGCGGCCAAGTTATACGGAGTGGGGGGGTGTCTAGGCTGAAGGAGCATTTGGCAGGGGGGTTCAGAAATGTGAAAGACTGCCCAAGTGTAACAAAGCCAGTGAGAGAGGAGATGAGAAGAGTTTTGGCTGAGGCGAAGTCACACAAGCTGCAACAGAAGGATTGGGAGAAGGATTTCAGGAAACAGCTGCGGGGTCCTGGACAGGGCCTACGTACTGTTGAGGAGCAAGATGACGACGACGACAACGACGACGACGAGGGGATTGCATATCCCGATGACTGTGTTACGACGCGGGAGAAGAGGGAGTTCAGAGATGCAATCCATGAGTCTCGGGCATTAGGGTGGGAGGGGGAGCAGAGGAGAAGGCTTAACGAGACTAGGCCGTCATTTGGGGGCTCCCGTTATGAGGCCGGTGGGAGCAGCAGAAGGTTTGGGGGAGGCAGTATGGGTAGAGGTGGTTCTGGCGGGCATGGATTACAGCGCACACAGAGCGCCCGCGTTACAGATGCACCCATTGCGGGTGTTAATCAGAAGAGGCTAAAAAATATATGGAACAAGGGGATCAGAGAGAGAGTGGGTAGCGCCATATCTAGATGGTTCATTTCGAGCCACATACCAGCCAATGCAGCTGCCAGTCCTCACTTCACAAATATGATTGAGGAGGTGCAGCGACATGGGCCTGGTGTGAAGCCCCCGACGCCAAAAGAGATTCTTGGTGTCTACCTTGATCAGGAATACGAGGAGATGCGTGCTTGGGTATGCGCACTCACTCCGAACTGGAGGCAGTATGGGGTGACGATCATGTGCGATGGGTGGACAGGACCCACGAAAATGTCCATTATCAATTTTATGGTGTACAGTAAAGGGCAGTCCGTTTTCCTCAAATCTATTGATGCATCTGCCAAAATAAAAGATCATGATTACATATATGATCTCTTGAAAAAAGTCATCATAACTGTTGGGCCTGAAAATGTCATCCAAGTTGTGACAGACAACGGTAGTGCATTCGTTAAGGCAGGAAAGAAATTAATGACAAGGTACCATCTCTATTGGACCCCTTGCGCGGCACACTGCATTGATTTGATGCTCGAGAAGATAGGCCAAAGGGACTCGATCAGGAAAACCATCGAGGATGCGAGGAGAGTGACGAACTTCATATATAATCACTCTTGGTTGTTGGCTGCAATGCGCGAGTGTTGTAGAGGGGACATCGTTAGACCAGGTGCAACACGGTTCGCCACGAACTTTATTGCACTCGACAGCTTGTATAGGCACCGTGTGGGTCTTAGGAATTTGTTTAGATCTGAGAAGTACTTGGAGTGGAATCAGAGAAAGACCGATGGTGCAAAGAATACATCGAAAATAGTGCTTTCTGATTTCTTCTGGGATAGAGTTCATGATGTTGTTTCCCTTCTAAAACCGATCTACAGTGTCCTACGCGCCGTAGATAGTGAGATGTGTCCTTCAACGGGGTCAATGTACGAGCTTATGAGAATTATGAAAGAAGGGATACGGACTGCTCTCCCCAATGCACATAAGTGGGTGATCGATATCATCGATGAACGATGGACCAGGACCCTTGATCATGACCTCCACAAGGCTGGTAAGTTTGTTATGTTCACCTGTATTTTTTACCACTTGCACTTGCACTTTAAGCATCACTTATGTTTACGAGTTAATGCAACTGAGTAAATAATATTTGAGTTTCAGCATACTATCTGAATCCTAGATTCCATTACAAACGCCGACTTCATGAAAATAGTGATTTGACGATGGTCGTCCACGAGGTGTTCGAACGGTTGTTCCCTGAATCGCCAGCACGATCAGAATTTGGTAACCAGGTAATGCAATTTGAGTAGATCTCCCTGATGGTAATCGATAGAATATATTTTCTTCCTCATAGTCTTTAGATATATGGGTAGTTAAAATGGTGACATGTGAATCCATATGTTACAGTTGTTGCGGTTTAAAGATGCTAGGGGTACGTTCTCATCCGCACTAGCCAAAGCATCTAGAGAAACGATGATGCCGTGTGAGTATAATGTTTTATTGGGTAATATGGTATATTATTAGGTAACTGCATTATAAGTCCGTATTTCAAACTAACACAAGATGCTCATGGATATATAGGTGAGTGGTGGGCGATGTACGGAGTCGACACACCTGCACTACAAGTACTTGCAGTCCGTATTCTCGCACAGACTGTATCCTCCTCCCCGTGTGAGAGGAATTGGAGCACGTGGTCACTCATACACACGAGCAAGAGGAACAAGTTAGCATACGAAAAGTTACAGAAGCTCGTTTACTGCCATTACAATATGAAGTTAAGGGAGAGGCAGTTACGGGTAGACCAAGACATGGTGGAAAATCCGGACCCGGTGGACCTGTTGTCGATAGGTACCATGGCACAAATAGGTGACGATGCTGAGGACCCACTTTATGAGTGGGTCAAGTCAGCTGATTTAGACGATGCAGATGGAGGCCCTGCACCTCAAGTAGCCGAGGGAGCAGCGTCTCTTGGTATCGATGTCGATGAGGTAGTAAGCCAACAGAGGGCAGATACAGACTCCTTTGATCCTTTGATGAGGAGTTCGACACGTCATGATGATGGCGAGGAGGCATCTTCACGGCCGCCTCGTTATCAACAAGTTGTAGTGAGTGATGATGATGAGACTCAACCCCCACTTGACACTGGTCGTGGGGACGACGATGACGATGACAGTGGTGAGGGAGGTGATAGAGGCACCGACACTGATGTAGGTGGTACTAGTGGGGGTGGAGGTGGCAGTGGTGGGGGGTACATGACAGGTCAGAGCCAGCGATCCGTTGGTCAGTTCACTGAGGAGCAGTACTTTGACCATGCAACTCAAGACGAGGACCATGGATCTCGTCCACCCTCGCGTATGAGAGCATCAGAGCCCACACATATGTTTGAGCGCCGTTCAAAGAAAAAAGCCGGACGTGCCGCGGCGGATGCTCTCGCACGTAGCTTGTCATCTATGGACATCAGTTCAGAGTGAGGGAGCTCCACTTCCGTCCCACCTTATACACATGGGGGATATCACGAGTATGGGCATGGTAGCTCTGACATTCAGTCGCATTCATCTACTCGTGGATACGAGCAGCCATCAGATAGCTCTTCGAGTTATGGTCATTTGACAGGAGGATATTCGGGGTACCCGTATGACTGGTAGCAATACTATCAGGGAGTCGGGGTTGGACTTGATATATTCCCTCAGGACCCTACTCAACCAATGTCGTCGATGTATGTCACGCAGTACCCACGTTTGGGCTATCTCGTACAGTTTGGGGAGGACGACTATCAAAGATACATAAGAGAGTACCTCCATTGGTTTGAGCAGAGGATGACATGGGAACAGTACTGTCAATATATTGGTGAACAACACTACAACCAACGGGAACGGGATCCGGATGATGACTATGAGCCACCTCGTCACTCCATGTGGGGATGAAATATGGCAGAAAAGTATTATTTTCGAATTCATTTAATTTAATGTCTTAATTATTATATGGTGGATGCATTTGTATTATATAAACTCATTTTCGTTGCTATTGGAGTAATTTCCTATGAACGCATGCCTTTTTGGGCCCCATTGAATGAAAACTTATTATTTAATGCATTCTTTTTGCAGTTTTTTTATTCCTGAATATGCAAATATGTGTATTTAGGCATTTCCTGAAGTTTCACTGAAAAATTCCACAATTTTCATCATGTTTCCCCCTTTTTCCTCACATTTCCGGTTATCGACGATAATATCGACGATAACGATATTATATCTTTATCTCTGGCCAGCGAAACTTGTAGCGATACCGACAATGCGAACACTGGCTGTAATTCCCTTCTGTTTGCGCCTACATGCTGGACCTGAAGGGAGACCCTAGTGCTAGGAATTGTCCACCTACGCTCATACTCTGGGTTGACAGTAGCTTGTAGTCCTTGGTATTACTTGATCCTCGCTCATTAGCACACTGCTCCATGAAGCACCATGCTGCTCTTAGTTAGGTTGGTGATTCCAGCTTTAGTGGTAAGTTTTCGCCTTTTTATATCCATTTTCGCCTTATTTCCGCTTAACCACGCAATTCCCGCACCTTCGAAAGTCCTTGGTTTCTCAAGGCAAAAATGACTCATTGGAGGTGTGTCCCCAACCTCCACAAATTGCCTAATATCGCACTCGACAATTGGCTCAATAGACGGTAGGTCGTATTTCCGACCAAGCACTGCTCTATGTCGACGCTAGGGGTTAGTGGTCTTGGTTTGAATTGGACCCAGTTGGTTCTGGCACGCTTGCAATCCGCACACGTGTACCACGTGGCTGAATTCCAGACCAACACATTGATTGGTTTTGGCGGTGTTTGCATGTACAATTTATTCAATTGTAGTAATATAGTCATGATGCTTTGTTGATCACCTCTTTAATTGCATTGAATTTTCACAATCAATCCAACTTTGCATCCCAATGCAGACCGTGTGAAATCATTGTGTGGGTTCCCACCACTTAATCCAATCTTGTAGGCATTGTGACAAATCCCGTTCTTAACAATTTCTCTGCGCAACAATTTTTAAGGAAATTTTAAAATTTTGAGGATTTTTCTCGGAATATTATCGGTAAAACCTCGCCAAATATATGTTTATATAACAACTTTTTTAACGTATTTACAATTTTTTGATTTAATATCATGGTAAAAATGCAAGATTCCAAAATCTACTGAGATCTCGACTTACAAGTTCTAAGTCACTTATAGATGAAAAGCTACATTTGAAACGTGGTAAAAATTGGTGTTTTTGCTGTGGAGATCCCAACACTTCTCAATATAGTGATTTGTAAGCCCACAATGGGTGCACTTTTTAGGTCTACTACCTTTACCATGCCCTCCTCCCACATCACCATAACCACCTTGGTTACCTCCGCCACCATAACTACCACCATTGCCCCATCAGGTAATTAACGTGAAAGTAGAGTAATCATTAACTTTGTTCGTAGAGCCAAGGGATGCACGTTGGAGGTGAGCATACACTTTTTTCAAAGAGTGAGTGTATGTATTGGTTCATATTCAGGTTTTAAACCAAATAGGAACTTAGCCACACGACACTCTTCACGTTATTGACATTTTCCAAATTACTAGTGAGAGGTTGATACATATTCAGTTCCTCCCATATTCCTTTAAGTTTTTAATAATATTTACCAATAGACTTATCTCCTTGTTGGAATGAGAAAATCTCTTCAAACAACTAGTACATATGATAGATGTTTTTGTTATATGAGTACATCTCTCGTAATGCATCCAAACCTCCTTTGTAGTGTCCAAAAATATTACATTAACACTTACAAATGTTTTCATACTGTTCCACAACCATGTCATAATCTAAGCATTGTCCTGGATCCATTGATCATACATGCTATTGCTCTCATCTAGCTTCTCTATGGTCAATTATTTCCATTTGCTTTTGGTTATTAGAAACATGTGAATGGTTTTTTAGACCACTAGAGATAATTTGCTTCATTTAATTTTATAGAGGTTATTTGAACCCCTAAAAAATACGATGGATTTATAAATCTGGATTTTGAATCACTCTTCATCTCTATTTGTATAAAAGGTTAAGATGAATATGACAATGCTTATACGAAAACGGGTTGACCTTTTACTATAGGAGAACAACTCACTTGCATGCTTCACACGATGTGCAAACCATGCTTGATAAAAACAGTCAGCCCACACGTCAACACATGCTAATCGCACAAGAGGTGATGATCACGAACATGATATTCACCCTCTCACATGCGGGCCATTACGCAAGCTGGACACACACACACACACACAAAGAAAAGAAAGAAACCCTAGGTTTTTTCAAAGAACTTTCAGCACAAAAGTGATAGGAAGGACAAACGAAGAGAGATGAGAGTTTGTGAGATAGAAGAGTGGAAGATGATTAAATCATAAGTAAATTCGCTCAAATACCATGTAGATTAACATAGGAGAGAAAAGATGAAGAGAAAGTGATGTAGAGAAGAGAATGAGAAAGTAGCTTTCTTATACTTAAGTGATAGAAATAAAAAATACTCAAAGAATTCCTAAACATTAAGAAATAAGACCAAACACCAAGACTAGGCACTCATGTTTGTGAGAAAGAGAGTAAGATAGATTAGAGAATGAGAAAGTCTAGAGACTAGAGAGAATAAGAGGAGAATGAGAGAATGAAAAAGAGAACATGAAGGAGAGAATGAGAGAGAAAAAGAAGAGAAGGAGAGTAAGAGAGAATGGGAGAGAAGAAATAGAGGCTTAGAGAATAGAGAGTAGAGAGAGAGAAAGAGAGAGAGAGAGAGAGAGAGAGAGAGAGAGAGAGAGAGAGAGAGAGTTGAGATCTATGATCTCCTTCTTGGTCTCATTTGCTTCAAGAGATTTCTTAGAACTTAGAATCAACAAGCCTTCAACAATCAAGAGTGTGGAGGTGGACGTAATGGTGATTATGAGAGAGATTAGAGTGAGAAAGAGATGTTGTAGTGCCTTTATATATATATATATATATATATATATATATATATATATATATATATATATATATATATATATATATATATATATATATATATATATATCACATGTACCAGAGAAACAATAATAGCCAAGGATGGGTTCGGCCCTTTTTCCATACATGTGACTCCCTTGAACCCTTCATCGCTTGAAGGCAGCTCCTCGCACTGTCACATGTCATCATCTGTGCAATCCTCCAATCCATCTCCACTGTTCGATTCAAATTTTTGCTCTGAAGAGCGCGGCGAAAAATCCTCCTCACTCTTCACTTGTTGCGTCCTGAACCAAGACAAAGATACCACAACCTCAGAACTATGTGCTTGGCTTGCAACTGGATCAGTTCCCGAGCCTCCAGCTTTCACCAGGCCCGGGGAGGCGAAATCCTCATCCGGTGCTCCCGTAGCAAACTATTATCCAAGTGCCTCCACTCCCTTCCCTCACCTACCAGCTCTCCTCCAATGGGCGTCTTGCATGAACCTGCTCTTGCTTCTGGAATACTATAGGAGCATTCAACCTGTGCTACATCAGCTATAGTAGGTCAATCGTCATGTCTGCTCGATGCTGCTCCAGGCTCCCTCCACTTCCAAACTTCGCCCCAATGAAGAGGAAATCCCCCTTTCTCCTCCTGCTGAACTCTAAGCTCCACTTGTTTTCCCCAACCACCACAGAAACCGAGCCTGGATCCCCAAGGATTTCTTCCTTTTCACACACACCCTAGCTACCCTAGGCTCCTTCCCGTTCTCCGTCGCTGGGTCGATATCGACAACTTCCGCCAAACAGGCAGCAATAGCTATAAAGAAGTTGCTGAACCAGAAATCCAGCGGAATCCCGCATATAAAAAACCATGCATCTTCCTTACTGAAGACAGAATACTCCTCCCATCCGCGCAGCTGATAAATCGGCCCATCTCTATGGACGGCTCCAGCAATTAGCAGACTATCCACCCTGAAATTGGAGGCCAGATTACTAAATTGAGTGGGTCTGGGCCTGACTAATCATTGGTTCGTGCTCGAGCTGACCCTAACCCTACCTAGACTTGGCACATTACTACCCCTACTTAGGAACATAATTGGCGGACATCTGATTACATCTAAGAGAAATTTTGAAAATTAAGTAGCCATTATCTAACAAATGTTGTTGAGTTGAATGTGGTTGCGAGAGATGATTCCTTTTTTTTTTTAGACTTATTTTATGGAGGAATAAGGTACACATTTCTGCAGATGTGGTTGCAGTTATACTCTAATGAAAGAAGAAAATAGTGACAGGTGAGAAGGTAGAAAATTATAGTGCTGCTAAAATGAAGGAGAAAAACTCAAATGTTTTGTTTTCAGTGAGTAAAGAGAAGTTAACCAATAAAACTACGAGATGGGGGATTAGAATATCAGAATTATGTAATATGAAAGTGGAATGAGCAACAAGAGTCAGGTCCGGTTTCCATGAGAGTTTTGAGGGGAATTAGTCATGTCCTTCGTGGCTGTGATATTTAGATGTGTATGTGTTGGAGATGACGATAAATGGTTATGGGATAGGGTCCTTGTCAATTATAACTCAACTGTATACAAATATTTTAATAAAAAACCATCTAAAATTGCATTGTTGTTAAAAAAAAGTCCATGTGCTTGTGTATTAGATTAAAGGAAGTTTAGAAGGAAAAAATGGTATTTACGAAGTGCATTGTATACTGAAAATAGTTATAAATAACAAAAGACACATAGTAAAAGATGTTGTAATATTGGTAGATATTAAAATGTCATGGAACCTCAATGATTGTGAATGGCTGAAAGTGCCCTTCTCTAGGATCCCCCACACATAGAATTTGTAATTGGGTACCTGATAATTCATAATGTTTGTCCGCTATGTGGCTCTTGTCTTTTAGCATCCATACACGCTAGGGGTGTTTTTGGGCCTTGCTAGGACAATTGGCAATCAGAATGATTAAAGAGGAGCCTATACTTGAGCTTAAAGTGTGGGTGCTGACCTTATTGACCCAATGCATTTCTATCGTCTTCTGTTCTAATTGGTATTGTTAGAGTGAGGGTTTCAGCAACAAATCTCGACTCTCATTTTTCTAGATCTGTACTCCTGAGTTTGATTTATCTGACATTTGAAGTAGCTGCTGCTTATTTTAATATCTAGAATTCTGTTTGTCAGGAGCCACAACTGCAATATACTTGTTTATTTTTTTATTTTAATATAGAAGGTTCAACACTGAGATCATGGGATCGAGTGCCCATGTGGTGTGGGTGTGGGTGCGAGTGTGTGTTAAAAAAAAAGAACTTTTCATCCTTCATTCCAATTGGATTATCTTTGATTCATTTTCTCTAGGTTATTATGAAGACAGTTTCATATTTCTTCAGGAGAGCTCACAAGCACCAACCTTTCCATAATTGTGGGCCAATCACATTGATCAGTGGCAACATAACAAGTGCTTAGTAACTGACTGCTCCTTATTTTAAACACATTTTGCTGGAGATGGAGAAATATCTTTCTGGTTAGATACATCGCCACTGATGCTTACTGCTGATAATACATTTTACAGCTCATACCCAATGCAAGTCAGACCATTTAATTTCCGAGACACCACTAGAACCATTTTTTTAAGAACTTGAAAAGGCCAACTCAACCTGATCAAATTTCACCAAGACTGCGAAAACTTGATTTGGTCGAAACCTAGATTAATACTTGGTTTACTTGATTCAACTCAACTCACCAAGACTCGACTGAGTCTTCAACTTGAATTGACCTACTTTCGAGTCAAGTTGGATTTTCAGGTTTCTAGACTATGATTCAAACCCTGGAATCGTTGGCAACTTGCCAAAGTAGAATCATGGTTATGGCAGTCACTGGCTGAGCATATATTGACTTGTAAAATACATGCATGATCCTTGTGTAGTGACTCACAGCAATTTAAGAAGCTGAAGGAACATGTGTACGAAAGGTAGGTCCTTACTCCTTAGCGACGCACAGCTTTATCTACAAAGGATGTGCCATGTTGGATGTCAGAGAATGTGAGTGGTGAATGTGGTCAACCCAACCGAGAAATGGTGTAAGATTTTTTATTTTTTATTTTTTTTAATGGACGAACAAATTGTTGGTGAGTAATGCAAGAAGTGGTGCTGATAAACTTGATAGTGGAAGAAAGTGCCCAACAACTCAACGTGCAGTAGTGAATACGACAATGTGGAGAAGATCAACATGATTCGGTCGAATTTCTATGGATAAATGTAGTTGCTACAAAAGAAATAGGTAGGACTGGAGTCAATAAAAATCAAGCAGAAAGACATGTGGAGTGGACAATGGAAGAGGTTCCCTACTAGGGCCTCTACTCCTCAGAAATAGATATATTCTTAATATGAAGGTTGAAGAGGAACAACTTAATATGGTACTATCAGCTCAAAGAGATGCTTTCTTTCCTTGCATATTCAAGATTCACATAATATAACTATTACCTTCGTTGGCTGAAGCAACTGAAATCCCCCTTGAAAATCTGGAACGAAGACATCTCAGCAAATCCACGATGTCATACGTGGTGCTGCTTTGATGCCATGCGAACATTCCCAGTTTGCTGGTGTAAGCATGAAGATTCATTCATTCTCTGTAAATTATTGCATGTCACAATATGCTTTTACACTCGTGGTTGGATCAGTTTACATCTGGTACCATTTAGTAAGTAGCCGCGCAAGAAAAACTTACACTCATGGTCGGATCAGGTTATGGACTACCTTAAGGCATGTCAAGAAAAAAAAAAAAAAAAAAAACTCTTGCGCGTGTAAGTTCATAACCATCCATTCCATCATCCTTTTTTGGGGTGTCATAAAAGTTTTGAGCAACTGTCCAGCGAAGTGGATGAGCTTGCAAATAGCAGTGCTGGCGCCAGCAGTGTGGTTTCTTCAGATTGATGACAGACAGTGATTGATTAGTTTGTTTGCTTTGGGAGGTTTCGCGTAGTGGTTTTTTCTTCTTTTTTTTGTGTATATTTTTGTGAGCTAGTTTGCTACCCTTGTAAACTTTGTTTTTTCCTTATATTTTGATAAACTTAATATCATTCATCATTATCAAAACTATCCAGAAAGAAAAGTCTATAGATCGAATGGCTTAAGGTGCCTGATTTCTGTAATATTTTTAGTGGCCGATCCTTGAGGATGCTGGAAATTATAGATGAGCGACATGGGATACCCTCCATCAAACCAGAGGTTTGGATCACCAAAACATGGCCACACATATACAGAATGTTGTGCATCAGCAAACTGTATGCTTCCTAATTCGATGGGCCCTACGGTATTAGTGGAGTTAGGATCTATGCTTAGCATTGGATTATAATTGCTAGTCCCATAATCAGTAAAAATGGTGTGGTTAGTTATAGCCAAATTGCTGAGCTTAACCATTGATTTCACAGTTCCATAACCTTCCAAAGCAAGAGTTTCAACACAGTGGTCATGGGTTCGATACCCATTGTGGTGTGTGTGAAAAAAAAAAAAAAAAAATTCCAAAGCAAAATCATTGAGATGCCTTTAGCTGATGAATCCACAATTGCATCTTGACTGACATGTTACTAGACTTTATAAGAATCATCCAACTTGTTGGCTGAACTCGCCTAACAAATTACATGTCACCTTCAAATAAAGAGAGGGCCTGAAGATTATTCGAATACCCTGCAGTAATGCAAACAGTTCAGTTCCATCAGTCCTTGATTCCTGGATGGGGCACAGGAAGGTCATCAACACTTCATCACCTCCATCCTAAAAAATTCTGTTACTTCTTAAGGGGCTTGGATTTCCTACCAAGCTCCCATCAATGTTCAAGTTAAAGAAATTCAACAACTCTGTCCCATTGTCCAGCAACATGCCAATGTGGCACATAAATATGAGGAGTCACGCGTTGGGTGGACTGCGCTGTGCACGTCATGGTACAAAAAATCAGGTGGTCCAGTACTCAGGTAGGTCACATATGTAGGGAGGAATGGATGCTTAAAATGAATTGAGTCACCAGCAGCTTTCGTGTGCCAGACCACATGATGACTGGAGGGCCACACGTGTATAAGATACGATATATATGCATATCCAACAATATATAAGTACACATATGAAGTGAGGATATATATACATAAACACATTATGATATATATGCATATCCAACAATGTATAAGTACACACATCAAGTGAGGATATATATATATATATATATATATATATATATATATATATATATATATATATATATATATATATATATATAAACACATACATATGTGCTTGTATATTATCATCATTATCATGGCCTTCCCCTGGCTTTTTGGTGCTAGCTTTATGTTTATGAATCCTGTTTTGACAATAATCCAAAATACGAACTCTCATGATATGGCTTGGGGTTTGTAGACTGTGTTTGTGTTTTTTTACTCCAGTACTAGTAAAACTTAAAATAGTTTGTCATAGTTGACAAATGTGTTTTACAGGTAGTCCATAGAAATCTGATAAAAATGGTTGTAGGTGATATTAACTCAGACGCAGAGGAAGAGAAGATCATAGCTATAGTTGTAGTTGCAGCTGCGGCTGCCTGTGTCATGGCTGCGGTATGGTGTTATGAAAAATACTACAAACCTCAGGGGAATAAACTCGAAGAGGAGGAGCGAGCTGAGGAAATGATAGCAAATGCGATGCAAAGTGTGGCTTCGGCGATCCGTAAGATAAACAAAGCGATGAATGGAGGAAACCGGTGGTCCAAAATGAATTCCTTGTTTGCAGAGATCAGAAAAGTTCCAAACCTGAGTGAGCCACTCTTTTTCAAAGCATACAAGTATCTAGCTGCAGATGAACACAAAGCAACTCTCTTCTTGGTCCTGGATGAGAACACGAGGCGTGAGTGGTTGCTGATGCATCTTGATGAGGTCTAGTTTGGGATAGAGTGTACATACAGTTGGGTGGGTTACTCAGACATGGTCCACCGCTGATGTTTTTTTGGTTTTTTGTCATACATGCGTTGGGACATTGCATGGCTTGTTTATGCAGTTGATGACAGACATGTTTAGTTTGTTTTTCCTATCTAGATGCATTGATGATTTGGTATTTTATAGGATGATTTTGGAAGTTGCGTCTATCAATGCTAGGAACTTCTGGCTCTGATACCATGTAAAAAACGTTGGAATGAATTATCTGAAATGGGCATCAGATGTTACATGTTGATTTTATTGCTTGTTGACCTTGCATTTATATAATTATATGTCACAGGAAGAATGTCAGTCAGGTGATAATAGATCTAAGGTAATGAGCTATTGCTCTTCATTTTGTGAGCTTTGTTTCTTGGGAATTGTGCCTCAAAAATCCATAACACAGCCACAATGCTCTCAACTCCACTTTTTAGGAAAACAAGAGGCGTTTTGATCATTTCACTTCTGAAAATGGATCGTTTTGGGACTTTAAATCAGCTGAGGCAGCTTTTTGGGGAATTGAGAATTCTAGAGCATTTTTGGGGTAAAAATCCCTAGTGAGTAATCTTATTTTATTTCCACTCGAAACGTGTGCAAGTCTTGGAGAGTTGAACCTACATTAATGGGGTTTTTCAGTGATGAAAAATGCACAGTTGTCTAGCTAGCCCTTGGGCTATGTGTTTTCACATTTGTGCAAGATCCAGTCCGTTCATCAGTTGGGTCCCACGTTCTATGTACTGTAATATATAAATCAGAGCAGTCTGGTCATTAGGGGGCTGAACTACGCATGTCGAATGTTGGGCACTAATTATATTTTCTGTCCACAAGTGGCAATAGAGCAGAGGGCCTGTTTATATAAAGCAACAAACCATTGATTTGATGGGCCAGCTGTGGATGGCCCATGCACCAAGAATATCACAGATAGAAAAATCCCAACCCTTTAATGGCTGGCCAAACGATGGGACTATCACACCATTGGTCCACATTCAACTGAGAACAGGCCTAATATTTTACAGCTGGGATCTTCTAATCTGGGGCAATTTTACTGCCTGGGCTGATTATGGTGAGGCCCATTGTATCAGTGATCTAGGATTGCTGAATCATGGGCCCACTTCTAGGAATGTACCAAACGTACATTGTAACAGTTCACGGAATAAAACCCATTACAACATACACATCTTCCTTGCTTTGAGATGGAAGTTCTTAATAGTTCGGGAAGAGATCCATATGGGACATGCTTTTGATGATCCGAACCATACATGATGTGGGCTCTGTCATTGATCGGCCATTAAGCAAAAATTGCCTTGATCTGACAATCCTGCATGCCACGTGAGCAGCAATGACACGTGCCTGGCCTAAAATAGTCTGTGGCAATCTAAAACCACAAATGTTGCACACATACTGAATCTGAATCATTCATCCGACGGGCCACACAATGGAGATGACATAACTCAAAAATTGCTCTGATCATGTGATCCTAACCGTCCCAGCAGCGGCCTATAAATGGATTGTCTCAAAAACAACATGGCCAAGGCCCTCCAATAAATGTGGCTTTTGGGCTGTGGCCCATCGATGAATGTAGAAATCAATATGCGTGGACTTTTCATACAAGGCATTGTGGAGATCCTAAGCAGTCATGGGTACATGGACGCTGTAATCCACATGGTCCATCAATTTCTCCATCTCACAATGGGACGCAAACCCAAAAAGGAAGCAGATCTATAACTCGAGTGGGCCACGTGGAAGGAAAGTGGGGATGAAAATGCCCACCACCATTGAAACCTTCCTGAGGCCACATAATTTTTGGACCAGGTTTTTTTTTTTTATTTAATTTTTTTTATGAACAGTTTGGATGGCGTATAAAGGCGAAACCCAGGAAGCTTTCAATGGCTGGGCGTTTCCATTCCCCATTT
This sequence comes from Liriodendron chinense, assembly GCA_003013855.2. NCBI lineage: Eukaryota > Viridiplantae > Streptophyta > Magnoliopsida > Magnoliales > Magnoliaceae > Liriodendron > Liriodendron chinense. The sequence continues at coordinate 12,149,855 of ML058513.1, forward strand.
CTTCCTGTGTGGCTCACAAGAGTAATGAATCTGTCTCATTTTTGGGTTCATGCCCTAACAGGAGATGGAGAAGCTGATGGGTGGTGTGGATGTCACACGGACATCGTGGGCCCTACGTAGCTTCCGCCTACAGGAACTTCCTGTTGGCGCGGGCGCAGGCAACTCGCGTCAAGAGAGGGATCCGAGATCGGGGGATTAGGTGCGGCCCCGTCCCCACCCAAGACGGTACGGCCCTTACTGTGGGGCCCATATTGATATATTTATTATATATCCACGCCGTCCATCTGTTTTTCCAGATCATTTTAGGGCATAAACCCAAAAAAAAAAAAAAATTAGATCCAAATCTCAGATGGACCATACTATAGGGAAAAGTGATGATGAACGTCCTAACATTGAAACGTTCCTAGAGCCTACCGTAATGTTTACTTTTCATCCAACCTGTTGATAAGGCACATAAACCTGGATGAAGGGAAAATATGAATATCAGCTTGATCCAAAACTTTTGTGGCCCAGTAATGGCCAATCACCATTTTTTCCTATGTTATGGTCCACCTAAGTATTGGATCTGCTTCATATTTTGAATTTACACCCTAAAATGCTTTGAAAAATCGGATGGACGGTGTGGATACAAAATACATATACCAAGGTGGGACCCACGGTAAGGGCCGCACCTAATCCGCAATCTGTGGTGTGCTACTGCTTGGTCAGAAAAGAAGAGGATAAGGAGGCACACGTGCGACCTAACAAAAGCATCATTGACTGGGTGGGATCCGAATCTCAAGGGGCATAGAAGGCAGAGTGGGCGAGTCTCTCTCCTCTCCCTTCTCCCAGAATCTATCGAGTTTGGCAAGGAAGTTGGTTTCGTGCGGACGATGGGACCAGGTGAGTCCCACGGTTGATGTTTGTGAGAAATCAGCGCCGTCCATTCATTTTGTGAGCTCATTTTAGGACGTGAGACAAAAAATGAGCTGCATACGAGCCAAGTGGGCTGCACTAAAGGTAACGGTGGATAGGGAAGGAAGCGGATTGTGTTGTGAGTAAGTCAGACTCTGTGAGGCCCACTGTGATTTATATATTTTATCCACTCCGTGCATCCATTTTACCAGATAATTTTAGGTTTTGATAAAAAAAATGAAGCATATGAACTTCGTATCACACCACAAGAAACAGTGTGAATTGACCATTGAAAAATTCTCAAGGACCACAAAAGCTTTGGATCAAGCTGATATATTTTTTTTCAACCGTCCTGCAATATAGAAGTACAATATAGATAGTTAAGAAAAGAAAGAAAAAAAAAAGGAGAAGAGAAAAGACAACAATTCATAATCAACCTATATAAGCTCAAATATTCTATTATACCGTGTTCCAATCAGGATATTTTTTTATTTTTTATATGTGGCCATCAACGATGAGGCCCTTCTCATCGATGGTTTGGATCACTGAACAATGGGCCCATGGCTTGCTACACCCATGGCTTGCGTACGCTGCATACGCAGCAATCCTAGCCATGGGTGGGATCCGAATCTCCAGGGGCATAGAAGACAGAGAGAGACTCGACTCTCCTCTCCCTTCTCCCATAATCTATCGAGTTTGGCAAGGAAGTTGGTTTCGTGCGGACGATGGGAGCAGATGAGTCCCACGATTGATGTTTGTGAGAAATCAGCGCAGTCCATTCATTTTGTGAGCTCATTTTAGGATGTGAGACAAAAAATGGGCTGCATACGAGCCAAGTGGGCCGCACTAAAGGTAAAGGTGGATAGGGAAGGAAGCGGATTGTGTTGTGAGTAAGTTAGACTCTGTGAGGCCCATTGTGATTTATATATTTTATCCACTCCGTGCATCCATTTTACCAGATAATTTTAGGTTTTGATAAAAAAAACGAAGCATATCCGAAGTTCAAGTGTATCACACCACAAGAAACAGTGTGAATTGAACATTTACCATTGAAAAATTCTCAAGGACCACAAAAGCTTTGGATCAAGCTGATATATTTTTTTTAAACCGTCGTGCAATATAGAAGTACAATATAGATAGTTAAGAAAAGAAGGAAAAAAAAAAAGAGAGAAAAGACAACAATTCATAATCAACCTATATAAGCTCAAATATTCTATTATACCGTGTTCCAATTAGGATATTTTTTTATTTTTAATATGTGGCCATCAATGGTGAGGCCCTTCTCATCGATGGTTTGGATCACTGAACAATGGGCCCATTTGGCCTCCAAAAGCCTTCCGGAGTTGCTATGGAAGCTTATGTGGAGCTCACCATGATGTTTGTGAGGATCCACCATCTATCTGTTTTGTGATCTCATTTTAGAAACGTGTGACAAAAAATGAGCATGATCAAAGACTTGAGTGGGCTGAAAACATGATGATTGAACGCCCACAATTGAAATATTCATGGGGCCGCAGAAGTGTTGAATCAGGTTAATATTTGTGTTTTCAGTTCATCCCAGTAGGAATGACATTATGAACGGTATGGATGGCATATAAACAGCACTGTGGAACCCAGAGAGGTTTCAATGGTAGCACTTTCCCTGCCCACTTTTCCTCTAGTAAAGCCCACTAGGTTCACGGATGTAGTCCATTTTTTTTGTCTCAGGTCCTAAAATGAGCTTACAAAATGGATGGACGGGGTGGATTTCTCATAAACATCAGCCGTGAGACCCACCTGCGTTCCCAGCGTCCAAAAGCCTCCAAAGGCTTTCACACGAGACCGACTTACGATTCTTGCTAGCCTGGATTGATTCTCGGACGGGGAGAGGGGAGAGGGGAGAGGAGAGAGACTTGCCCTCTCCGCCTTCTGTGCCATGGAGATTCGGATCCCACCCACGGCTAGGATTGCCGTGTATGCAGCGTACGCAAGCCATGGGTGTAGCAAAATTCTTCTCAGCCATCACATGGTTGAAAGAAAGTGGCTAGCTGTTTGTGTTCAGCAGCTGATGTTAGATGGTTACGATTGTCGAATACATGTGATTTCCAGCATCTGTTTCATCCAAATTGGGCCCACAATTTAGACGGCTGAGGTTGACTTGTACGTATGCGATGCATACAAGACTAAACAACATTGAAGAAATGGTGTGGGACATGGGAGTCTAGTCAGTGCAGTTAAACGCCGAATTCGTGGGTCCCAGTTGAGATGTTTGGCCAATTGAATTGCGTGTGGGGGATATGATACAGTAGAGTCGTTTCGGTGGAGCAATCCCTCCATGTAGCCCGTTTCTGTAAGCCAGAGCTCTGTGGAGCCCACCGCAATATCCGTTTCAAATCCACTCAGACCATCAGTTTCGCCAGCTCATGTTAGGATGTGAGGTCGAAAATGAAGCAGAACCAAGTGTTAGGTGGGCCACATCACAGGAAACAGTGGGGATGCAATCATCCACCATTGAAACCTTTTTCAGGCTCCCTGTGGTGTTAATCTGCCATCCAACCGGCTCATAAAAGGTGGTTCCCACAAGGATAGAGAAAAAACACAAATATTCTCCTGATCCAAAACTTCTGTGAGCCCAATAAGGCTTCAACGGTGGGCGTTCAATCCCACTCTATCTTGTGGTGTGGCTTACTTGAATTTTTTTTATCTCCTCATTGTTTGATATCTCACCCTAAAATAAGCTGATGAAGTTGATGGACGGAGAGCTTTGGGTCATACGAACTCCCTGTAACACCTGCGGCCGATTCCCAAATGCTTCAAAATAAATATCCGTTGGATGATCTGGCCATCTGATCAGTGGACTTTAAAAGGACGGTAGTAAATAAAAGCTGTTAACGGTCAACATCAAGTTCGGCAAAGCGAAGAAAAGTAACGGATAGCATGGTCTATCATGTGTGATTTTGAAAATTTTGCTTTATACATATGAGGCGTTCACCAATGGTGACCCATACTGCTGACACGTGGCACTCATTTACGGTCATCCTGAGCATGCAAATTGTGGATGGATCGTATGTGTAAGAGTCACCCTGGATCTTGAAATCCTAACCATCCAATAGATGGTTTTTAAATGGACGGTCCAAATTCCAAGGGGAAACTCAGATGGTCGCTATCTTTGAACGGTATGAATCGCCGTACAATAGAATTATCAATTTGTATGGTTGAAGAGTCACCACCATTTTTTAAATGGTGATGAAAATGCCCGCCATCCGCCATCCGTGAAGGTATCACTGGATGGACGGCTTGGATTAACGAATCACCTTGCCACGTGTGCTGTGGAGAGATATCTCTGTCATATTCCGGTTATTTCCGTGTGGCTTGTGTTGCGTCAGCCAATAAAGGTGCCTTTTTGTGTGGCCTGAAATTCTTCCACCAATAGAGGCCGTAGTGGACCCTTTCGGACTAGCGATTGAAAGGACTGGTGCCGAACTAGGTTCCACGAATAGCAAGCAGTCAGGAATGCGTATTAATCCCTCTCAACCGTACGATTTATTATTTGATCCTGCTCATCAGCCATCGGCCCAGGCATGATTCCATGCATGTGGGTCCATTGATTAGTGATTGGGTGCTGAAGAAGTTCTGTGGGCCCCACTACAGTGTATGTGTCTTATCCATGCCGTCCATCCATTTTGCGAGCTCATATTAGAGCATGAGCCCAAAAATGAAGCAGACCCATATCACAGGTGGACCCCGCCATAGGAAACAGTGGTGATTGAACGCCCACCATTAAAAACTTTCTAAGATCGACTATAATATTTATTTGCCATCTACCCTATGATTAGGTCACAAAGACCTAGGTGAAGGGATAACACAAATTTCAGTTTGATCCAAAATTTTTGTGACCCTCAAGAGTTTTTATTGGTTAGCATTTAATCAACAGCATTTCCTATGGTGTGGTCCGCTTGAGATTTGGATCTGCATCATTTTCGAGAACATGCCCTAATATGAGAGCACAAAATGGATGAACTAAATGGATAAAACATATACATCACGGTGGGGTTAACAGAGCTTTTCCCAGCACCAACCAGTATCGCTATCTCACTGGTCCATGTACTAGAGCCTGGCTAGGATGAAATGGAATGCAGCCCTAGCCTGGCCCATTCCCACTGGAAGTACCGTGTGGGCCACATAAATGATATTTGGTATATCCATGCCGTTCATCTGTTTCTCCAGCCCACATGTAAATGGGGTTCCAAAAATTATATGGATTCAAATCCAAAGTGGAGTTATTTGATAGGCAAAGCATGACAAATCACCCAGGTCCATAGCTCAAGTGGTAGACTAAGTGAAGATAGCCTCGTATCAACACTAAGGTCATGGTATCTATTCCCATAGTGGGGTGGCTAACATTGTGATGTGACTAACAAGGGTGGGTGGGAATACTAACAATGAGGTGTGTGAACTAACCCATAAAAGAAAAAAGCATGACACTTGATACAAAGATCCTAAGAAGTTGTCCACACATCGTGCATTAATTCGAACTAAACCAACAAGATTGTGGAGTCTACTGTTGCTTAAGTCAGGGTCCCAATATCATATTGATTGAATAATTTGCTCGTGATTTGTGGACGCAGTTTGTAGACACGTGACTATTGGATATCTTTTTTTTTAATCTAATAAATGCCAACTAATCCGATAGTGAGATAATCAAATCAGCATATACATCTAAATTGGGACCCACGACTTAGGACAATTTAATTTAATTAGTTGAATGTCACATAATTTGTTAGGGTTATTTCAAAACTTCCATTCGAACAACCTTATTAAAATGGAGCATGCATTATTGGTTTTCAACAACAATTATTTTGATATGATGCTAATTTTAATAACCTAAAAAAAACTAGTTATTATTGTGAATTTAGTGATCCAAACATAATGTTGGTTTAGCTGCATTTTTCATAAAATACAGTGATTTTTTTATACGCTGCATGGCACCTGGGCCATGTTTGCTATTTGAGCTGCATGTATAAATACATTGTTAGTGAGACCATTGGTCTTTAACCTTCAAGTATCCTACATGTATAATATGCATTGGGTCACTACTCATAGCTTGGTGGTAGACGCATAAGAGCTACAACACTAAGGTCATGGGTTCCGGTACTTATTGTGGTGTGTGTGTGAGAGAGAGAGAGAGGGTGTGTGTATAAAATATGTGTGTGAGGGTGTGTGGGTGTGAATACAATATGTATTGTGTGGGTGTGTGTGGGTGTGTGTGAGGGTGTGTGTACAATATGTATTATGTGTGTAGATACCAATGTTTAAATACTCATAATTCGTTGCCACTATTAATCTACAAATATGTTACATGTATGCATAGCCCACCATAATGTATGTGCCTTACACATCCATGCCGTCCATGTATTTTGATAGATCATTTTAGGGCACGGTTCTATAAACAAAGCATATCCAAATTTTAGGCGAACCACACCATAGGAAACAATGGTTATTGAATACTCACCATTACCAACTTCTTAAGGGCTACCAAAATGTGTACTTTCCATCCAACCTGTGGTCACAAAGACCTGGATGAAGGGAGCACACAAATATCAACTTGATCTAAAACTTTCGTGGTCCGCAAGAAGTTTTTAATGGTTAATCACCGCTATTTTCCGTGGTGTGTTCCACTTAAGGGCCCTTTGGATTGTAAGTTACTTAAGATAAGCTACTTATCAAATAAGTTACTTATCTTGGTTTTTACTTATTAAGCAGATAAGTATGTTTGGTAAACAACATACTTATCAGTCAATAAGTAAATAAGTATGTTTGGTAATAATACATTGATAAGTAACCTTGCGGAAGAAAATTTCAAATCTACATATAATAAGCAACATATTGACATGAAAAGAAAAAGCCAAGTGTTGAGGCAGCTTTCCTAACAGAATAAGCTTTTCTAATCCTCATGTATATGCCATGCATGTGCTAGTATAGCACGATTGGTCCTAGATGCATTCCATCAGAACGGGACCACTATATAGATGCCCTTGCACAAGAATCAAGTTGATCTACTAGTCAGGTGGGCCACAGTCTGCAAAACCAATGTACGGCTCTGGAAGACTTGGCTGAAGTTTTCTAACCCAGTCAATTGTTTCCAATAGTCGGTCCACATGGTGAGTGGACTAGAACCATTTTTGGGAAAGATGTAGAAGATCAGATCAACTTGATTAGTGGATTGGACCTTGCACCAATTAATGTAGGGCTTATCTTTGATGTGGGTTGTCTACTGTGTGAGCCCCACCTTTGATGGTACAGTCCATCATGTGGGGCCTCCTTTGATATAGACGGTATGAGAGAGCAGTAATTGAATGAACCATGAGAGAGAACTTTGATATGTGGCGTGCTTGAGAGAGATAAGTAGAAAAGCCAAATTGAAGGGTGACCAACAGTGTGAGCGTGTACTAACCAAAAAAAAAAAAAAGAGCAAAAGCTTGACATGAGGGACATAAGTAAAAAAGTCAAAAGTCAAAAAGCTAAAAAATAAATACTTACTAAGATTAGAAATTTTTAAGAGATAAGTTACTTTTCAGTTATACTTACCAAATGACCTCAAGTGCCGGAAGTAACTTAACGTCTCAAGTTCAATGGGAAAGTAATTTATTTGGTAGAATCCAAATAAGCCCTTAAGATTTGGATATTTGTATCTGCTTTTTTTTTTTTTTCATGCCTTAGAAATGAGCTGTTAGAACATATTAATGGGAGAAGAATTTTGCTACACCCATGGGCTTGCGTATGCTGCATCCGCGACAATCCCGGTCGTGGGTGGGATACGAATCTCCAAGGGCATAGAAGGTGGAGAGGGCGAGTCTCTCTCCTCTCCCTTCTCCTTGGATCTATCCAGTTTGGCAAGAATTGGAAGTTGGTTTCGTGCGTACGATGGGACTAGGTGAGTCCCATGAGAAATCCGCCCCGTCCATTCATTTTGTGAGCTTATTTTAGAACGTGAGACAAAAAATGGGCTGCATACGAACCAAGTGGGCTGCACCAAAGGTGAAGGTGGATAGGGAAGGAAGTGGATTGTCTTGTGAGTAAGTCTGGGCCCACTATGATTTATATATTTTATCCACTCCATGCATTCATTTTTACCAGATAATTTTAGGTATCGATACAAAAAATGAAGCATATCCGAAGTTCAAGTGTATCACACCACGGTATCCAGTGTGAATTGAACATTTACCATTGAAAAATTCTTAAGGGCCACAAAAGCTTTGGATCAAGCTGATATATTTTTTTTCAACTGTCCTGCAATATATAGAAGTACAATATACATAGTTAAGAAAGAAAGAAAAAGAAGACAACAATTCATATTCAACCTATAAAAGCTCAAATATTCTATTTCACGGTGTTCCAATTAGGGTATTTTTTATGTGTGACCATCCATGGGGAGGCCCTTGTCATCGATGGTTTGGATCAGTGAACAATGAGCCCATTTGAACAAGTTGCTCGATGGGCCCATTTGAACAATGCTGCAACTTATGGAGGCCTCTAAAAGCCTTTCGGAGTTGCTATAGAAGCTTATGTGGAGCTCACCATGATGTTTGTGATAGATCCACCATCTATCTGTTTTGTGATCTCATTTTAGAACGTGTGACAAAAAAGAGCGTGATCAAAGACTTGAGTGGGCTGAAAACATGATGATTGAACGTCCACAATTGAAATATTCATGGGGTCGCAGAAGTGTTGAATCAAGCTAATATTTGTGTTTTCAGTTCATCCCAGTAGGAATGACATTATGAACGGTATGGATGGCATATAAACAACACGGTGGACCCCAGAGAGGTTTCAACGGTAGGAGTTTCCCTGCCCACTTTTCCTCTAGTGAAGCCAACTAAGTTAACGGATGCAGCTCTTTTTTTTTTTTTGTCTCGCGTACTAAAATGAACTCACAAAATGGATGGACGGAGTGGATTTCTCACAACCATCAGCCGTGGACCCAACTGCGTTCCAAGCTTGCACGAAACCGACTTCCCATTCTTGCCAGACTGGATAGATTCTCGGACGGGGAGAGGGGAGAGACTCGCCCTCTCGGCCTTCTATGCCCTGGAGATTCGGATCCCACCCACAGCTGGGATTGCCGCATATGCAGCGTACTCAAGCCGTGGTTATAGCAAAATTCTTCTCTATTAATGGCATGGAATGGATGTAAGGAACAACATACATTACGGTGGGCCCCCACAATCAGGGATTCACCCACGCCCCCTTTTGGTTGGAGCATTTGTCCTGAAAGTTCCATATAAATATACTTTGGATGGTAACCAAACGGGTCCTAAATTCCAGCATGTCATCGCCCATCGCACTCAGCCAGTCTCGTATAGTAATATTTACTTCCTTAGATTTGTACAAGTGGGGCCCACCATATCAACAGCCTAGATCTCGGAATCGTGGGCCCCACATGTAAAAGACTGAAAATGGGAGTATATTCTTGCTATTCCCTGATCTATAACTACAGTGGCACCACTGTTTTGAACCACCAAACATGAGGATCTATTATATGCGTTTTGTACATTACAGACATTTTAGTACTTTGGTATTAAATTAAATACGGCTAGATTGTGATGATGGTCCACCACCGCTTTCACAATCGTTTCTCGTCACCCACCCTCTGTGTAGCTTACATATGCAGCATTCCAAGCCGTCCAAATCGCTGGCCCCATCCTAAACAGAACATAGCCCAAAAATCTTAATAATCTGACAAAGTCACCAAACTGTCCGGTTGTTTAATCTGTACCCCACTGCCTATTTTGACTATGAACATCATTTTAACTGCCACTAATTGAATGGTTGGGATTGTTTTATAAATGTGACTGTCAGGCCATGCTCCATTCTCGACGGCCTTTGTCACCGCCGTTTACGAAAGTGTTACCAACTATCACCTAAGAATTATCTATAAAATAAGGACTTTTTAGAGAGAGTGAGGCTTGCATAGCTCAACAATCCAACAACTGTGGTGTCGCATCAATGTATTGGTAGTTGGGTATTTTCATGCGGTTGTACCAAAACATGGTCAGATTTCTCTTTCCCTCCATCATCACAAATAAACTAAAAAAATGATGGGAAGGCTTTCACCACCCCTTCCCATTCCACGTAAGATTCTGTGAGTGTGGGCCAGAGTTTAGCAATCAAGGCCGTTGATCTGATTGGCCTTACTTTGGATAGTGAACCCTTCAAAAACTTCCAATATAGAACGCTCCAAAGATGAACTGTTACTGTATTTCTCCTTAACGGTGAAAGTATATGCCATTTAGAGAAGGGTTTTGATTTACCACTGTCGATGCTTTCGAGTCATCCCCAATCCATATAAGGGAATTTCAAATCAACGGTTTGGATCACCAATATATTGCCACACATGTAGCTAACCTTAATTGTATTATTATACTGATTGAGAAAATCTAATACTGGAGTTGCTTTATTTTGTAGAATCATAAGCCTAAGTCCAAACTTCAAAAGATTTTGGCACTTGCACTCTTTTTTTTTTATTGGTTCACTCATCTTTTTCTTTTCATTTTGGGTGACCAGTGTAGAAAAAGAGGTGTTGCATCCAAAAGTTGGTATAATGGGGTGTATGCATCATAATGGGTTGTGTAATTTGGCACACGTGTGATAGATTGGAAATGCACACATGTGGCATTGCTGCACACGTCTCATTGGTGAAGAAATGGGACACATCTTCCAGCCTAAGAGAGATTGAAGAGGCCATTCCCAACAAAACTGTCAACATGGCACACATGTTTGATATTGGGTCACTCATTCTATCATAATGGACTAAAATCAGACCACCATAGGCATTAGGTGGGTCTCACATGATCAAGGAAAGTTATGGTTATGCAAGTGCAACAAACAGTTTATAAGCATGTTTGTTTCACCAATTACTAAATGTCCAATAATGATAAATTACTTGGTTGCTGACAACATTTGCGTTAGGCTATACCTCTATTCTTGATAAGTTTAGAATGGTGTTACTTTTCATTATTTTAATATCAAATCATATATTCATAAATTGATGTCCTTGTTTGGATTCAAGATTCTTAGGATAATATTATAAAAAAGTGCAATGATTATAAAAGATTAAACTCTTTTGAAAACATTTGTATTTACTTGACGAGATCACTCATATGATATAAAGGAATCATTTATAATATGAGTGGTAATCATACATAGATTACCAATTTGGTATTTTCTTAACGGAGCATATATACTTCATTTTATTGGTCCAAGCCAACCATAAATTCTTCTAATTGATAATATTGATCTCCCAATAAATTAATCTAATTGCACTTCACGCTCCGAATTATTGATGGTTCAATCAATCTTTCTTGGGCAAAAGAGAGGATATCTCCATCAGGAGAGAGAACAGGGAAATCTCATATGACCCAATATGTTTGACAAGTCGCACTATACGTCAACCCAAATTGCATCTTCCTCTCCAGGACTTCGAAAAGGTACTTTTGGAACACGATTTGCACGTTTAATCTTACCGTAATAAGATTATAATTATAATAACACTTTTCCTTACATTATCAAAATAAGTGGCAAAACAAGCACGCCCCAATGTGTGATATCAAAATTATTCTTGCATTATATTAACCACTTAGGGACTATTTGGATACCAAGAAATAAGTTATTTTTTAACTTTAATAATTAAGCTACTTTTTTCATTTAGTTTGGCATGTATCATGGTGAAAGTAATTTGTGTGCCAAAAGCTACTTATCTTAATAAGTATTTTTTTTTTTTTTTTTAACTCATGAATTTATTACTTTTCTTTCATGTACATGTCAAAGGAACTAGACTCTCTCCCATGGTCCGTATCAAAGGAGGCCTCACGTGGACAGTCTACATAGAAAGTAGGGCTCACACGGCAAATGGTCCACATAAAAGGTTAACCCCACTAGATGATCTCATATTAATGTGGGCCCACATATGGATGGTCCACATCAAAGGTCAACCCATAATGTTAAAAAGCTCACATCCAAAGAGAGCTGGTATGATGGATGAACCACTTTGAAGGTGGGCCCCGCATGATGGATTACCCCTATTAATGTGGGACCACATATGGATGACCCACATCAAAGGTCGACCCAAAATGATAGAAAGCTCACATCCAAAGCCAGCTAGTGTAATTGATGACCTATTTCAAAGGTGTGGCCTACATGATGGATGGTTCACATCAAAGGTGGGTAAAAGACATTGAAGTTGGGCCCGACATGATGGATAGCTTGCATTGAAGTGGCTCCATATGATGGTCAGTCCACATCAAAGGTCGGCCCCTAATGATGAATGACTCACATCCAAGGTGAGCCTTGCATGATAGGCAACCCACATTGAAGGTGAGGCTCACATGATGGACAGTCCACATCTAAGGTGAGCTCCACATGATGCACAATAGATGTTGAAGGTGTCCCTCACATGATGGGCAATAACATTGATGGTGGACTGCACTTGATGAATGACCAACATCAAAGGTGGGCCCTACATATAAAATGAATGGTGTACATTAATAGTCGGGCCATAATGATGAATTGCCTACATCCATGGTGAGCCTAGTATGACGGCCGGCTCACATCAAAGGTGGGGCCCATATAATGAATGATCCACATAAAAGGTTGGCCCTACATGATAGATAGTGGAGGTAAGGGAGACCAAATAAACTTAAAGATAATTACTTATGATGTTGGAAACTAAATATATTTTTCTACTTTTTGCTTAATAAGTATGTTGATTATCAAACATACTTATTAATTGAATAAGTAGAAACCAATTTAAGCTACTCATGACATAAGTAGCTTATCCAAAGTAACTTTAGGTCCAAATGCCCCTTTAGTATTATGACTGATAATATTGTCAGTATTGTAGACATTCTTTAAAGACATCTTCTACTGATTAAGAAAGCAGTGTGAGAATTACACGAGATTCTAGAGATGATGAGTTAACCCATTTCATCGGAGTAATATTCTTTTTTTCAATAGTTGATTCATTGCTTGCCGTTTTGATGTAAACATCTTCAGTTATTATAAACCACGTGAATCTCATCTCTGGTGGATAGTAGTTGTATTGTAACTTTGTTTTTGAGTTTATTTTCTTGTGCCTGAATTTTTGTGGAATTGGTAGTTACACACGATAAAGTGTTTGTGGGTTTGCTTATATCGATAATTGAATTTGAGCAATGGTGCTGATCACACTATAGTCTAAAATTAAACGTACACATGACCTACTTGATGAGGAGGCTTGCTTAGTTACTCACCAAGGGCCAGATCTTTTACACGTGTGCAAAAACATGGGTCACCACTTTAATTGAGGGAATCCCCCTCCGTGCTTTTAAAGGCACAACCACGAAGCTTCTTTTCATGCTCTTTCTGAAATCATCTGTAATGCATCTTATGGCCAAAGCAAAAAGGGTTAGGTCACTTGATTAATCACATGTGAGTTTTCTTATTAATTATTACTAATACGAGAAAGATTACTTACGTTTGATCGTGTGTATGTTCCCATACATTCAGCTGTGTGGTGCCCACTCTGAAATGCATGTTCAATCCAATCTGTCCATCAGATGAGACCCCATTTTAGACTAAAGTGACTAAAAAACCCAATCCAAAACTCAAGTGGGCCACACAACGCAGGGAACAAAAGGGATCAATGGAGAATCAGATACCCACGTGCTGTGGACGCACCATCAGATCAGCTCACCTGACACGTCCATTAGGATGAAGGGACACCCAAAAAATTTGACGATTCCATGACTTAAGTGGGCTGCTTAGGGAACCAGATTCCACCCTGAGATGGTGAGATTTGATTGGGCCAGCCCCGTCTGAGATCAATGGAGTACGGTATTACTTTAAAAAATGCTTTGTTTGACTTGGGACTTGGGAGTGTATTAGGTGTGGCCCCAGCTTTAAATGGTGTGTCCCTTGCCATGAGGTACACCTTGATGTATGTATTTTATATCTATGTAGTCCATCTGCTTTACAATATCATTTTAGGACATGAGTCCAAAAATAAAGAAGATCCCAATCCCAGTCAAACCATGCTAAATGAAATAATGGTACCATTAAAAACTTCCTAAGAAACCCTAAGGCTTCAGTAATAATCATTTGCCACCTAACTTGTTGTTAAGGTAACATAAATGAAGGAATGAAACAAATATCAGTCTAATCTAGAACTTTTGTGTCTGTTAAAGTAAGTTCACCTGAGACTTGGATCCCTTTAAGTGGGCTCCACAATACGGGCTGTACTGTCTTTTGTAAGTCTAGGGCAGCTTAATCTACTCTTGTATGACTCATTTCTTACCGCAACACGTGGCCCAATCAAATCTTCTCCAGACTTCACCTAATTTGGTTCTTGTTTTAAGGGCCTTATGTGTAATTTATATTGCTACTTGAATTAGGATGGGCTTGATGCCTGAGATGTACGGTGGAAAAAAGCAGCAACTGATGCACGGTTTGGGTTCCACACACAGATCATAGCGGGCCCCACATATGATCAAACACACAGGATCATTCCCCTTGCTATTATCATTGCTTATGTATAATTGAAAAAAAATATTGGTAATCTCACATGCGCTTCTATGAAAGGATGTGGGGCCCATGGGTTGGAGTACAATGTACTTTTCCTCATCGGTTTGACCGTCCATGTGACGAAGCAACCCACGTTTGAGAGCCGCAAATCATGATTAGTCTAACATAATACTAAACTCCTGACACCATTTGAAATTAAGAAAATCGTTGAAAACATAATCACCAAGATTTAAATTAGATTGTGATGTAAGTTAAATCATTCTCCACCGTTCAACCCGAGCCGTGGGTTTCTTTCAAAGGTAAGGATTATCTCGAGACACGAGCCATGATGTTTCACCTAATGGTGATGGCTTGGGCCCACCAACTTTCGTTAATCTCAAGGGGGTAATTTAGATGCATTGAGAACGTGGCGTCTCATCAAGCCATTGAACCTAATTGGCATCTTCCAATCTCGGAGATTATTGGGGTATTTTCCATCTAACCGTGCGAATCAACGGGCCAACGGTCTGGATTAGAAAACCATGGCAGCCACTTGTCGGAATTTAAAATGGTCCCTACTTCTTGTCTTCTTCAATCCGAGGAGTCGGTGGATCCCGTATCCACCGAGGTGGGTAGATCCCTAACTGTGGGGTCCACCTTGATGTACGTGTCTTAAATCCAAGACGTCCATCCGTTTTGAAAGTTCATTATAGGGCATACTTCCAAAGCCTGAGGCAGATTCAAATCTTACTTCGACCACACCACAGGAAATAGTGGCGATTTACCATTAAAAACTTCTTGTTGGCCACGATAGTTTTGGATAGTCTGGTATTTTGTATGGTGCCTTGATCCATATATTCGTGTCCTTTTCAACAGGTTGGATGGCAAATAAAAATTACGGTGCCCCCAAGAAGTTTTTAATAGTAAGTATTCAATCACCACTGTTTCATCTGGTGTGGCCCACCTGAGATTTGGATATAATTATTTTTTGGCTCATGACCTAGGATGATCTGAAAAAAACGGATGGACGGTGTGGATGTTAGGAAAATACATCAATGCGGGGCCAAAACTGGGGATCCACCCAAGCCGAGGTTTACTCCCTTTCTGGTGCGTTCGCCACAATCAAGCCGAATTGCGGTATCTACCGAAATGGACGGATTTCTGGATTCAACATACCAAACAACAGGGGAGTTAAGATGGTGGTGTCACCATTTTGACGGTATGGATTCTGAAATGCATGATTACATTATTAACAGATGCGTGACATCCACACCGTCCATCATTTACACCAGATCTTGTTACAACGTCAGCTAAAACATATCAGCCGATTGTGGAAGATAGGGATGCCTATCACTGGAACCTTCTTGGGGCCCACCGAAGTTTTGGATTAGCCTGATGTTTGGTCTTTCAATTCATCCTCATGGGGAATCACTTAATGAACGGTTTTAATTGCACATAAACATATCAGTGGTCGTCCCCATTCCCACTGTTCCTTTTGGTGGGGCCCACCTCACTTTTGGATCGGCCTGATTCTTGGCTTCCCTCACTAACACCATCTCACAAAAATTGTGGACGGAATGGATTTTACATGCACATCACGGTGGGCCCCACAGAGGTTTTTGTTGACCTGGGGTTGTTCTAGAAATTTCGCGTCCGTGACAAACGGATATTGGAGTCCATCTTTTGGGGGAAAAGATTCATTTCATGATAGGTGGCTCGAGTACCTGAACTGTATACACGCGTTTTCGATTTTGAACAGTTGGGGCCCATTGATCAGTAATTCAGACAGCTGTTTTTCCTAAATCCCGTAGTGGATGGAGCAATCCCAAGAAATCAGAAAATCCAAAATCAAGGCATTTTAAGGAGGAATGTGGACTGTTGACGTGTTTTTCTTATTAACCTTCTAACCGTAGCCCCGCAGATTGAAAGGTTAAGATTATTTTGCCAAGAAAGATTCTCAGTGATATTCCATCCATATTTGGAAGTATCAGATCAATGGTCTAGATTATCGAATCATGGGACCCACCTGTCGAAAATAAAAGGTTGTGTACACTGCAAAGATAAGGCCACTTACCATATAATTCCCTAAATAAATTAATTACACGAAGATGAGTGAAATTAACGGTGGCCGTCCATTTCAACTCCCCAAAAGGGTTTCGGTGCTCACCGTGGGTTGGACGTCACATAGACGTGGACCATGTACACGTATCTAGTTGGTATCCATTCCGTCCATTGGGGTGGGCCTCACTGTAGGTCCAACCTACACATCGCACCAGCAGAAAACAGTCAATGGTCCACATTAGTTTTGACTGCTCATTTATGGATTACAGGGCATTTCTGTGTCAACCGTCCATTTTCAGGACACCCACATTTAGTATGGTTCATGAAATTAGCGTGATTTTCGCCCGCTTTCATCTACAGCGATGCAAATTAGATGCGTTGTTCCGATCCTTGGAACAGACCACGTGTACAAATCTCTCGTCATCCCACTTAATAATATCTGCCAGCGTGGAATACACTGTCAGCCTTGCCAGTTCATCAGGTGGGCCCCACCGTGAGTGTGACGGTGTCCTATACTGTCATGCTTGCAATGCGACAAAAATGTGTGGACCGGGCTGATTTTGGGCCGGGCCACATGAACGGTGGGCCCTAGCCATTGGGTGGCCCAGATTTACTGTAGCAGACGTGAATTGAATATTTCAATCCTATGATCATACCAAGGTCCTAGTGACCGTTCATGTTCAAACCATAAAAGAGCAAATTATCAAAGGGCTAAAATAATATAATTGAGAACTTTATTTGTTGACTTTCCACCGTACAAAGTGAGACTCGTTGTATAAACGGTTGGGATCATTGGAAAATGACCCGATGCAAAGGCTAAAGTTCGTATGCATGGTATTGCAACACATTGGATGTATTCGCGTAAAGCTTTTTGACGAATCGCACACGAGTGCACTGCAAGCCAGGACGGTGGGGGCGCAGCTTATCCACCGAGGTGCGTGGGACCCCTGAATGTCGGGGGTCACCTTGATGTATTTGATTACATCCACGCCGTCCATCTGTATTGAAAAATCATTTTAGGGCAAGACCCAAATCTCAGATGGACCATAGTACTGGAAACAGTAGTAATTGTCCATTAAAAACATCTCACACGGGCCACAAAAGATTTGGATCGAGATGATATTTGTGTGGTCTCTTCATATAGGTCTTTGTGACCTTATCAACAGGTTAGATGGAAAATAAACATTCTGTTGCACTCCATGAATTTTTTAATGGTGGGGATTCAATTACGACTGTTTCCTGTGGTGTGGTCCACTTAAGATTTGGGCATGCTTCATTTACATGCCCTAAAATTATCTTTGAAAGTGGTTGGACGGTGTGGAGTTAACACACATACATGCCTCACAGTCATTGGTCCCACCCACCTGGTTGAACAGGGACGCGGATTGCCCGCGAAAGCCTTTGCAGGCATCTCCTGCATCGGAATCTAGGTGGGGCTCACCAGTGATGTTGTGAGAAATCTACGCTGTCCAACCGTTTTGTTAGATCATTTTAGGCGTTGCGACAAAAATGAACCGGATCCAAGACTAAAGTAGGCTTAAAACATGACGATTGAGCTTCCACAGTTGAAATATTTGTGGAGCCACAGAAGTTTCGAATCAGGATAATATTTGTGTTTTCAGTTCATCTCATTAGTAATGACATTATGAACGGTATGGATGGCATATAAACATCACTGCGGAACCCATAGAGGTTTCAACGGTAAGAATTTCCCTACCCACCTTTTGCTTTAGTGAGGCCCACTTGAGTATTGTATCCCGTTCCTTTTTGGTCGCAACGCTAAAATGATCTTACAAAACGTTTTGACGGCGTAGATGTCTCACAAACATCACGGTGGGCCCACCTACATTCCGAGCGCAGGAGATGCCTGCAAAAGGCTTTCGCAGGCAATCCGCGTCCGGTGAACAGGGGTCCTCACCTAATCCGCTCCCGGACTGTGGAGGCTCTCCTATGTACACGTGGCTTGTACATACGACCCGCCGTAGATTTGGCCATAATTAACTGGAGCATAATTAATTAGATTGATTAAGACAATCCAGACCTCCGATTTTTTTTTGTTGAATTTGGACCGTTCACTACTTTCATTTATACAGCCATCCGATGCCCACACGCTAGCCAATATCACGCTTTTAAATGTAATTTCTGGCGTTATTTATCCATTGATAGTGAGTCCTGCAGGTTGGACGGCTTGGATTTGAGAGACATGCCACGTGTACGTGGGAGAACATCAAGGCCCTTTTACAGTAAGCAGTGCTTAGGATTAACGGGAGAGAAATCAGTACATGCTGTAAAAGCCTTTTAAATTCAATTGGAAAGTAGTGGAAGCGGATCCTTCGTTTCTTTAATGCCTGACACTCTGGTGTGCGTTTGCTACAAACATATGCCAACTCATCCACAGTGCTCTCACGAGCGCACATGCGTGTGCTTGTTATCACTCGTGCCAATGTGTCAGACCAAATCGCTAGGCCCATCAGGACGGGTTGATCATCGAGTGAGCCACGCATGGGAAAGTTGATGCCTTGAAAACATAAACCAACGGTTGATATCCAATGATCTTCTGTGGCCCAAGAGATGAGCGGAGCGAGCCTCATTTTTGTGCTAGGGAATCCACACGGTAGATCCTGCATTTTACCACGATGTGTGACCATGGACTCAAGGCAGACCAAAAGCTACAGTTGTCAGACGGTCCAGCTTCAAACCGTACAATTGATGGCCACCCATCACGCAGCTGAAAAGATAATGGCCAACAGTCCAATTAAACACCCAACATTAGAAAGTAACGGTCACCCAACCGCTGAGCCATGTTCCATCCGCACCGGGTTCCAAAATTTGGACGGTACACAAGCATGCGTGTATGCCACGTGTACAAATGGAAGATTAGTACTATTCTTCGTCGGTGACTGATGATTGGTCTACTAGAATATTTTTTTATGCTCTGGAGTTTGATGGATGATACGCTGTCACTTAGAAATTACTTTAAAATCCCAAACTAAACTGTACAAATTATGGGTCTATGTTTAGATAAATTAAGAACAAAAAATTAAACTTATACAATTATTTATCTATGGGATTGGTGGACATTTATTGGACAGTTAAAAATGAAAATATCTCACGGTCTAATTTTGAATTTTCAATACGGTAATATCAGGCTAGAATTGTTCAAATAATCTAATTTTGAGAATGTGACTTAGAGATAGTGGGTTACACAATTTATTCCGTTCAGCTTTAGTTAATACATGCGACGTGTACAATTTCTTAGTGGCTGCATATCAAGCGTCATAGATGCCAGAGTATACAGCGTCAGATCACACTGTAGTGAGCTGTGACAAACGCACATTTCGGCCTTCCTTCACTAATTCACATTCTCCTCTCTCTCTTTCCTGCTTTTTAATACTATTCACTGCTCTCTCTCTCTCTCTCTCTCTCTGTTTTTACACCTTTGCTTCTGCCCCACTCTCGGCACCAGCTATACGAAGACGCCCCAATATTGAATAGAACGCCCCAGAAACAAGAGAAAAGGAGAAGGAGAGAGAGAGAGAGAGAGCGAGAGAGAGAAAATGCTTGCAAGAAGAAGCTTCTTGTCTTCTTCTATTCTTTCCATCTACTCTATCTGTCTTTCATCTCTATAGCAGTGGAAGAAATCTCGAAGTAGAAGAAATAGAAGAAGAAGAGCTGCTCCAGATGCTCTGGGAATGGGGAAAATTGAGAACCAGAACCAGATTCCAGAGACCCAGATCGAGATTCGTCAGACCTCCTGTGAATGCTGCTCGGCGGGCTTTGCCTCGATTCAACGGGCCTTTACCTTCCGATGCGTCGTCGTCTTGTTACTCAGTGCCTGCGTCTTCCTCTCTGCTCTCTTCTGGCTACCTCCCTTCCACTCTCTGAGATCGGGATTCGATGCCAGCGATGCGGAGAAGCAGGCTGGTGAGTTGTTTTTTATTTTTTTATTTTTTGAAGGCGTTGGATCTGTTTTTGGAAATGTATATTTGTTACGTTTTGTAGAGATTTTTTTTTTGGATGTGTTAGGAGATATGCGAGGTGGGATTCTGATGGGGTTTTGAAATTTTTTGGGGCTTTTTGGTTTTATAAGGTTTTGAAATGGGGTCTCTTTTATTAGGTTTTGAAGTGCAGTTTTTATACTTTGTGGTGCGATTTTGCTTCCTAACAGAAATTGGACTCTTTTGATTTTAGGGTTTTTTTGGGGGGCTATTTTCTTGTTCTACTGCCACTTAGATTGTATTATATGAATCGGGGTTATATATGTGAAATGGGTCAGTTTTATATCGCTCTGCGTCTCTTAAGTTGGAACCTAATGATAGTAATTTGATGGATTTACATGCTTTCATGATGTATGATATACTTGGCATTTGGAATTTGATTTCCTTGGGGTATATAATTGCCTGCCAAACTGAATAGACGACTCAATGTACTTCTCTTTGTTATGCACATTTTAGGTTTATTTCCTTTATCATTTATCTCTCTGCTTCCATTGGTTCAAGACTTGTAGTGCATCACCCCTAATGTCCACTGAGGTCCATTCCTTGGGAATCATGGATTTGAGAAGCGTATTCGGAGTGTGATTTTCCATGGGACTGAAATGTGTGACTCGCTCCATGTTAGTTTGCACCGGTTGTTTTCAGTCCCGTATTGGTATGGTGGCTCATTTCATTTTGGATCGAAACTGGACAACATTTAAAACCATGATTCAAATTTAGATTTAGGCTGGATTGAATGTGTGGTGTGGCTCAATGCTCATGTTTAATACAATGGTGTTAAGGTGCGTCATCACTTTGTGAAGGGAAGAATTTGATGTTTTCAAGTGTAGGTGCTTAGATGGTTACTAATCATTAAAAAAGGAAGATTAAATGGCAATTGGAGATAGGTTGATGTAGCCCATCAATTCGTGGCCATCTTTTAGGAAGCGATCTGAATGGAGATGCGTTGATGTGGGGTTTTCATAGTCGTGGTTGACATTTTGACCTAAAAGATGGCCTGCTCATATCCACTTGAATTCCTGCTAGAAGGGAAGAGGGAGCTTCAAGACAGGGTGTTGGCTCAAAATGTCTCTAATTAAATCAACTACCCCATTACCTGGTTGCTTAATGAGCTTCTATCGGGATTACGACCTGATGGGTGATGGCTTCCATTTCCAACAGCTTGTCCACAAACTCTCAAAAAGAGGAGAGAAAAAAAATAGCTTGTCAAAAACATTTCTACTTTCTATTCTCTACTACTAATGTCCGGTGTCAGTTTAGATAGTTTATATTTGCTTTCAACTAACAAACCAAATGGAGGCTGTCAAGATGCAATGTTCGGTCCAACTTATCCATTTGCCAGACAATTCATTGTGCTTCTTGATGTCTGTACCAAAACCATAGAAAATATCGTAGATAGCATCATATGTCTCATAGATTCCCTAAATCAGAGGAGCACAACTGGCTTCTCTTAATACTGGATGTCTGTGGAGAGCATACATGGTTTGGCACATTCTTTTGGGGTACTTCTTATAATGGATGATCAAGATTTTATTAGAATACTAAAGGATATAAAAAAAGTTGCAATAGAGAGGGATGGCTAGTGGGTAGAAGCAAGGTGTTTACATTGGATAATGTATGAAAGAGAGGGATGATTCTCCCCAATGTGCATCTTCTGTGCTATAAAGCTGAAGAAACGGTCAATCATCTTTTCATGCTTTGTGAATTTGCGGCGAAGATTTGGGTGGAGTTCCTCCTTAAGTTTGGGTTCCAATGGATATGTTGGGCTCCATTGGAGTCTTTTTCTCCTCATCGCATGGAGGAGGAGGAGGGGGAATTGGAAAGAAAAGTTTGGTGTATCTGTCTTTTGGTAGGAATGGGCAATTGAAGCAAAGTTTATAGTGGTTGATCAGTTCTCTTTAAGGTGGGGAGATAGTTAGTTCTTTTGTTTTTTTTTTCTCTTTTCTTTTGCCTTGTATTCTTTTGGCTTCGGCCTTTCTTCACTTAATGTATGGTGAAATCAAGGTATTCCATAGCAGTAAGGGTGGCTGTTACGGCCACCACCATTTCCTTTATGATACGGGCTGTAATGGCCATTTCAGTCTTTTTTTTATTGAAAAAAAAAATCTGAAAAACTTGTATCATCCCGTAATGGACCGTTACGCACTTTACGGGTGGCTGTAATGGCTGTTACATATAAGTTTTTCCATAACGGCTGTTATGGCTGTTACAACCTCATAATGTTTAACGGATGCCACCATTACTTTTACGTAACGGCAGTTACGGCACACCATGGGTGCAATGTAAGGAAATGTTCCTGTATAATTCTCGGACCTATATGCCCCACCAAGGGTAATTAGATAGAGCTCCATACATTAAAGCTTCGGAAGAATCACCTTCAGTCACTAATGGTTTTCCTTGTATACAGATTCATCCCATGTAAGCAGATTGATGAACTCGAAGGGCAATTATCTTTCAAAAGATGAAGTTGAATCATTGGGGACTGTAGGGTCTGGGGAAGGCTTTTAAGTTTTGTCTTCAATCCTCCCTTCTCCCTTTGATTTGTACCTTCTATAATTAGAATGAATGGGTGTTTGCTGAGCATGATGAGAGGGTCAGTCAGTATTGGTTTTTTGCTGCCTATCGCTTGATGTTGCATTAGCTTTGCATCTATTTTCTTGCTCTAATAAAGTTCAGTTTTGATTTCAAAAATATGAGAAATGGCTGTTACAAAGAAATGATAATATATTATGAGAAATGGATGTTCAGGATTAAAAGGGCAAAATGAAAATTAATTTATCACTTCTATTAATAACCTAATAAGCTATCCAAGTTAGAACAACTTATGTTAGATGTTATCGACAAGAAAGTAGTGAAGGATGTGAAATCTGTTGAGGAACTGATGGCTGAATATCATGAACGGGTGATCATGTGTTCAAAGGATTTGGAATCTGTTGATCATTTGTTTATCCACTGTACCTTCGTTCAAGGTTTATGGTGGAAGATTCTTAGGCTTTCTTAGGTAGATTGGGTTAGGCTTGTTTCTGAGCCAGACTTAATGAAGGCATGGCATGGCGAGAGTATTGGTGGCAAGAAGAGGACAGCACGGCGGAGATTGTCCTTGCTTGCAATGTTGTGGGTTGTTTGGCTTGAGCAGAACAATCAAATCTTCAAGGACAAGATGCAGCATAAAGGACCATTTCTTGAATGGGCAAGGGTGGCTAATGATATAGGGGATATAGATGGGGATGCTTTGAGGGGACATCTTTGTATATTGCTTTCTTTTTTCAAATAATTTTTTGGAGCCCTTATAAGGGCTTGTCTTGATTTGTTGAAATGGGGGGAAAGGAAACAAGATTTCTCGAGAAACCCTGTTTCCACTGTTTGTAAATGCCAAAACTGTAGGGAAGGGCCAGTTTTCCACGTAATAAATTTCCCCTCAAAATCAGCCTTTTATTTTCTCATCGAGCCCCTTCAAAAAGGACATTTCCTTTTCCACATATTCTCGTCACTCAAACTTCGTCAAGTGAAATAGCTTTGATAATACACAGGCACTTTGAATCTGCATGTGTGGAATACAATAATTCAAAATGAATTGTTCAAATTACTGGTTCCAGATTGCATGTATCAGTATCACGAACCAAGTATTACTCTTATTGGATCATCTGACTGACGGATTAGTGGAAATCTACTGGACAACTAAGAATGAACCTAGTATGTATCAGTCCCACTTCAGGCACTTGATACATAGGCACCACATGTACCAAAGTGCCACCTGCAAATCCAGGATGTTCATGCAGTGTCCATCTGGTGCATGTTCCTTAGCCCAAAAATTCATTGGGTTCATGTTCAAAGTTGGACGACACATGTCTGAAAGAAACGGATGATTAGTAGTTGATAACTGTCTATAGAAAGTGGGCTGGAATCCCAGGTGTCATGCATGCCGGCAAGTGATTTGGGTCATTCATTAGGTAATAGCAGACATACCGAATACAAAAAATCAGGGTAGTATGCCCATCAAATGAGCCACACATGTATGTTGAACTTGGACTGTTGGACATTTTTTCCAACCATCCATCACAGGTGTGATCTGTCACCAGATTTTATTTTTGTTCCACGCTCACCACCATTTATCTTTATTATATGGGTGTGATCTGCCACCGGATCAATAGACCAATATGATTGTTGGATCCATGATCACAATGTACACTATCCGATGAATGCCTTGGATTGCCGACATTTGTGTCAGGCCCCTGTTTGTAGCTGTGCAAGAGATCTATCCACTGGATTGCACCTTTTTTTTTACTTAGCCTCTCAACCTTTTTTTACTTAGCCTCTCAACCATGCCCGTCTGATAGATGGTAGCTGCTGGTTTGGAGATTGCTACTCCATAGGTGCATTATCTCAAAGTTAGGCTGATCCAATCATCAATCCATGATGTAGCCTTCCTGAATTATGGATCGATTGAAGATTTAACTGTATAATGACAAATGGATGCTGCACCAGATGGACGGAGTAGATGTCACACGAACAATACTTACTAGGCCATTTTCTTTAACTTGTTAGAGATCATGCAACGAAAGATGGAACCTTTTGATTACTTCACATGTAAGCATGTCGATGGCTCTGATAACAAATCTTATCTTAAAGTGGGGCCTGCGTTGGATCATAAACACTCTGAGACTTGAAGTTGCGCCTAAAGAATTTCTCAAGGGAATTATATTTTCCCAAACATATGATCTGGAAAAAGACCTCAATTTTCTCTAGAAATGTTGTTGATAAACAAACATGAGAAATAGTGTTTCCTTTCCCACACTTTCGTGGAAACAAGGTTTCTCGGAAAATACAGTTTACTTTCCCAAGCTTTCCACAAATCCAAACAGGTCCTAAGAAACAGTTGTGAAGTTATATGAATATGACTTAGAGGAACAATAACATAATCCTCCAGTGTATGGTGATCCATACACAATCACTCATCCACTACTCATGTGGCATTCATGTTCTTCGATCTTGACTTACTCTTGAGTGCGGCATGACCCAAAAATTAAATCATTGGATGATTCTAGCTGTCAATCAGTGAGAATGATCTGGGGAGAAGCTAAATCGTCACTGGAACATATCTTTCTTTCAGGAGAAGAATTACTTTTATCAAGGCAGCCCTATCTAATATCCAGTGTATTTTTCTCCCTTTTAGATTCACAAAGGAAATTCTTATGGGAGGGTAGAGAGGAAGGAAATAAATTCCATCTCCTTAATCGGAAGGAGTTTCAAAAGCCAATTAGGGAGGGGGGCTTGGGGATTGGTACTGTGAGGGAAAGAAATTGGGCTCTATTGAGCAATTGGTGGTAATATTTGGGGAAGACTCGGAAGCGCTATCAAGGAAGGTTGTATTAGCGAAATATGGAGGTGGTGCTTAAAAAAGGGGATGGTTATTAGAGATGGCTGTAGCAGCATTACTGCTCACCCCCCAAAAAGGGGATGGTTATTGGGCTCTATTGAACAATTGGTGGTGATATTTGGGGAATACTCGGAGGCGTTATCGAGGAAGGTTGTATTAGAGAAATATGGAGCTTAAAAAAGGGGATGGTTTACAAGAGCTGGCAATCGCTCAAGGGGATCCTTGGTGTGAAGGGATATAAGCAAGGTGGGCAAACATTAAAAGGGTTAGAATAGGACTGCGTCATTTTTTGTTGGAAAGGAATTCGAAAATGAGATTCAATTTTTGGTGGATAAAGGTGACATTTCACATTTGGAAGGATGCATGGTTGGATGATGAACCTCGAGAATAGTCCTATTAGGAGCTCTTTGAGCTAGCTATCTATAAAGAGGAAAAGATCCGGGATTGCTTCGAGTCAATTGGGGGAGCTGTGTTTTGGAGTACTAGATTGAGGAGGAATTTATTGGATTCCAAAGCAAGTCTGTTCGCCAACCTTTTTAGCGAATTGAATGAGGCTCATACGGATACTTCATCGGAGGATAGAAAGGTTTTGAAATGGTTGATGAATGGTGAATTGTTTTTCTTTCCCATCCCCCCCCCCCCCCCCCCCCCCCCCCCCCCCCAAAGTAGAGTTAAAGATACTCTCACTAGATAAAGAAGCAAAACATGGATTTTCCCAATATGTGCATCATGTGTACGAATGACAAGGAATTGGTGAATCATTTCTTCCTTCATTGCATATTGGCCAGGGAGGTGTGGTCTTTCTTCTTATCTCTTTCGGGGTTTCTTGGTACTTAAACAACTCAATTGGGAATGCAGTGGTGGAATGGGTAGGTGGTTGTCCAAGACCACAAGGAGACTATGGAAGATATGTTTTTTGGATCTTATGTGGTTTGTGAAAGGAAAGGAATCCCTGAATTTTTTAAAATAGCTTCTCATCAATTGTGAGTTTAAAAGGGAGGATCCTTTGTATGGTCATTAATTGGACCCTTGTAAGAAAAGAATTCAAAGGATGCATCAAGGTAAATCTTGTGAGGATCTGAGAATGTTTGTGTGCCAATTTCATTTTGTTGTAATGTTTTCTTTCTTTTCCTTTATTGGCTTTTGTTTTGTCTGTGTATCTTATGGATGGCCTATCCCTGAGTGATGAGAAGGTTACTCGTATCTTGGGCCTTTTTTTTTTTTTTTTTGCAATAAATCAGCAATTCTCAAAAAGAGAGTCAATGGTAAGAACTGTCGTCCAGTTGGCATAGTTTTGGGCCATCTAAACCAGCAGGTTGCCATGTGTATGGTGAATGTGTGCATTGGGTGATCCACTAATCAAGTTTCATGGTAAACTACCACCATTGCATAGTACCTTTTTGATGGCATAAGTAGATGTACTGTCACTTTTTCCAAGATATTGGCTCAATCTGTACTTATGTTGTAGACCAATATTGAACACCCATATCATGTTGGTCTGGTATGTTGTTATATCTATCATGATAAAAATCATGATTTATATGCGTCTATTAGCTTAGCTTAGGGTGTATTTGGTTTTCGAATTTCCTGTGAGTCATCACTATCATTTCAAGGTGTTTGTTTAAACAAGAATGACAGCTCATAAGTGGAGAGTCAAATACATTTGTAAAGGAAACATATAAAGGAAATCATAATCATTGCATTTTTACATTATAAAACTACCTTTTTAACAATGATATCTGGGTAAAATAAACAATGGCAGCAAACTCATCGTTGCAGTAAAATGTAGGTGATGTCACCACACAGTTACAAGAGTAAGTAATCATTACCATTTCCAGTCAGTAAGTAATCATTACCCATTTCCAGTCATTTGCTGTTGTAAACACGCCCTTAACTGCACAATGTGGTGAGTGGTCAACGTAACTTTTGTTTGGAAGCTGTTATCATTGAATGCTATATATGAGGGTATGGTCACTGTCATATATTTAAATATTATATTTTTTTCATTGGTTATGTATTTGTTTATTTTGACACTTGCCTGCTTCTTTTCAGCTCCAGTCCAAGCAACCTTCAAATTGCAAAAGCCAGTTTCTCTGCTTGTCGAACATACCAGTTGGCTAGAGCATGACATTTATGAGGAAATAGGCATCCCGAATACAGATGTGTGATTTCATGCCTCAACAGTCGTGCTTTATTTTAATCTATTTGGAATGATAAGTTATCTGACTAAATCATGCCTTCTCACAGGTTTCCATAATTTCTATGCACCCTTTAGCTGCAAACTGGACCAAGGTGGTGTTTGGTGTTGTCCCCTATCCATCAAATGTTGCTATACCTTCAGTGAGCCTAAGTGTACTGAGATCATCTCTGATAGATCTGGTCCTTCAGCAGTTGAATCTATCTTTGACACCATCAGTATTTGGGCAGTCATCTTCCTTTGAGGTTTTGAAGTTCCCAGGAGGGATCACAGTGATCCCTACTATGCAGTTTGCTTCTATTTGGCAGACACCTCAAATCCTCTTCAATTTCACATTGAACAATTCTGTTTCCCAGATACAGGAAAATCTTGAAGTCTTGAAGGGCCAGTTAAAGTATGGCTTGCAGCTCAGGTCCTATGAGGTAACATTCTGTTGTTATGTACTCTATATCATTCTTAGGGGCTTGTTACTGTCGAATCGACTTGCTGTAATGAGACTAAATAAAGGTGGTAAAAATGTCAAACTATAGTTACCATCTTTGGCATTAGCATTGAGGGATTTGGTTCTGAAATTGCTATTGCATTACTTATCATTTCCTCTTGATTGAACTGAAGGTTCACAAGAGGAAATGATTGTGTCTCGCCTGCTAGCCCAGCTGGAAGACGCCTAGGCATTTCAACCGCAGGTCTCAGGTCTCGTGTTACTAACCGTGTGGGTGCATTGCGCAGCTAATAGGGTGGCTGCGTTGTATGATTAACACAAAAAAAGAAAAAAGAAAAAAAGAAAAGAACTGAAGGTTCACAAGTCAATGCCTCTGTGCATTGAAACACAGCCTTGACATTTTACATTCAAGTTGCAGAAATATTAAATCGTTGTCTTTGCATGCAGACCATATTTGTGAAGGTGACAAATATGGATGGTTCCACAGTTGCTCCCCCAGTTATAGTCCAGGCTTCAGTTTTGTCTGATGTAGCAGGCCACCTTCTTTTACCCCAGAGATTAAAGCAGCTGGCTGAGGCACTCACTGGTCATCCTGTGAAGAACCTTGGCCTAAATCACTCAGTTTTTGGTAAAGTAAAACAAATTCGATTGTCAACATTTCTACAAGCCTCACTGGGTTCACCCCAAGGGTCCCCAAGTCCATCTCCATCAGAGGGAAATCATTACTCAGCACCTCCTCAGTCACATTATCCTGCTGTCTCACCTTCTCATGCTCCTGCTCCTTCAACTGACCGCCGTAACCCTGCTCCCTGTGACCTCTGTTATTCTTCCCCATCTGAGAGTGTATCTCCACCTGCCTCACCACCCAAAAATTGGCCCCAGCCCCCGACAAGTCCAGATTCGGAATCTCCCACGCCTCCAGTGATAACTGGTCATTCCCCTAGAAAAAGCCCATGCCGTGGTCCCACACGTTCCCCGATCCCCTCTCCAGCAGCTCATTCTGACCCACCTACTCCTTCAGGCTTTTCATCGCACCCTGCCATTAGTCCACGAGTCCAACCCCCAAGTCCCACCCCAAAGTTGGACCCACACATTTCACCTTCACCTGTGGTGCGATATGGCCCAAGTCCTCATGACCAGGGAAGTGGTGAAGCTTCAGTGTATTCAATGCCAGCCTCATCTCCGATTGCGCCTTCCCCTGCCTGTGAGTTACTTTTATTGAATTCTCAATGTGCATTTTATGATGTCTGTCAAAAGTAAAACATTTATACTGCAGTTTTCCTAAGAATGGTATTCGGTAACAGTAACGGTGTCCATATCGGCCACCACCGTTACCTTTACGATACGGGCTGTTATGGCCCCCATAACGGATGCTACAGTCTCTTTTTTTATTGAATGAAAAACCTTAAAAACTTGTATCGGCCCCATTATGGACCATTACGGGGCCGTTACAACCTTTATGAGGTGCATAACGGGCTGTTATGGGGGCTGTAACGGCTTTTACGGGTCATCTTTTCCGTAATGCCCGTTACGGCCTTTACATAACATCCTTTACGTCTCCATAATGGCCATTACGGCACACCATGCTAAGATTGATCTTTTTCCTAACCTGTTTGTATTGCACATTGACAATTTTTTTTAAAGGGTTATTGGACATTGACAATATCCTGATCATGCTCGTAAGAGTGGATATCATTTGATGTTTAACTTTCCTTTATTAGTATTGTGGTGATTGGAATGATAGCTTGTGTGTTCATGTCAGCTAAAAATGTTTTCATATTGTGATTATTGATAAACAACCGCAGTCCAAATTTGGTAGCCGATATGTTTTGGTTGAAACTTAGAAGTGAAAAATCGTTAGACAAGATGATGATATTGTCAGTTGTAGCATTGTAGTAGTCATAATATTAGTTATTTGAGACCTTTGATGCTCTGATGGTCACTAAAGTTTATTTGCTTTTTGTAACTTCTTTTTAAGGATAGGCTAAAATTTGTTCTGGAAATAGAGCAAATTACAATCACCATGGATGGCCTTCCTTGGAAGAGGCCCAATTGTTGGCATTGACAGAATGGCCTTGTATTATTATTATTATTTTTGAAAGATGAACGGCCTTGAATTACCGATTGAGGTGGTTGTATATGGATGAGTTCTTTCGAACCCAACCAATAACCTGCAGCTCTGCCTCATGAGGTGCACGAGGTGCTTAACGTGACCCTAACCCAAATTGCTCAGTGCGTGACACAACCTTATCCAACCCAAATACGTGTGGTTGTTCTCAACCCGACTTAACATGAACCCAATTTGCTCAACCTGAACCCAAGCTGATTTCAAATCAATTGGGTGTTTTCCTAGCCAAAACCAAACTGAGGACCTTGACAACTCGTCCCAACCCAACCTGCAATTGGTTTCAGGTTGACCGAACCCAAGTTGCAGCCTTAGCCCACCCAATAGCCTGCACCTCTGCCTTGTGAGAAAATGTACCCCAATCTGACCTGCATTGACATGAGGAAGCCTACCCTAACAAGTGCATGTGCATGGGTTTGGGGGTGCAATGCAAGTGGGTTGGGTGAGGTTGAGGTCAACCTGAGCCTGACCCAACTGCAATCCGACTTGACCTAAATTCCAATACGAGGTGCTTAACTTGACCCCTACCCAAATTGCTCTGTGCGTGACCCAACCTGATCCAACCCAAATACATGTGATTATTCTCAACCTGACTTAACACGAACCCAATTTGCTCAACCTGAACCCAACCCAATTTCAAATCTGGTTGGTGTTTTCCAAGCCAAAACCAACCCGAGGACCTTGACAACCTGACCCAGCCCAACCTGCATTCAGGTTGGGTCAATTGGTTTCAGGTTGACCGAACCCAAGTTGCAGCTTTAGTGTGGATGTGTCTAGGCAGAGAGAGGAAGTGCATGAACTTATGGATTAACTCGCAGCTAGGATTAATTAGGTAGGTACTCCCTGAACTGTGAACTGTGAACCTAAATTTGGGTTTTGCAATGAACTGCAAATTGCAAAACCTAAATTTAGTAAGCCCATTGTGGTGTTTGGTTTTGCAATTTGGTAAGCCCAGCTCTTAATCCCAATGAAACAGGAGAGGAAGCACGATTTTAAATCATGAACAACAGGCAGAAGTAGAGAGAATAACTAATCCATCTCGCTTATGTTTCAATCAAGCAGGGAAATGCATCTTTCGCCTATATTTTAGTCTAGTTGTTGGCAGACAAGTGAGGATTAGAGCTGAGCATGAATCAAGCTGGCTTGGTTAGCTCGCTCGATTCGGCTCATTCTGGGAGGTAGGGTTCGAATAGAGCCGAGTGGATTTCCCTAGCTCGTTTCATAGTTCGAGCCACACACGAGCATACCCAAGCTTGGCTTGATTCGGCTCGAAGCTCGGCTTGTTCTTAGCTCGATTCGACTTTATATATATATAACTTAAAACCTAAAAGTCTAAAACCCTAAAACCATCTGCGAATGAGCGCCCCCTTCCCTTCCCAAAACCCTAACCCTGTTCGTCCAGCCACCGCTGCCCAGCCACCCACCCACCGGCCACCTCTCTCTCTCTCTCTCTCTCTCTCTCTCTCTCTCTCTCTCTCCAATCCGTCCGGTGAGCCGGTGACAGCTCTCTCTCTCCCTCTCTCCAATCCGTCTGGTGACAGCTGTCGTCTCTCAATCTCTCTATTTCTCTCTGAATTTTTTTGAACACATGTAAAATTTTTGTCCAAGCTCATCTCTCAGCTCGAACTCGAGCTCGGCCGAGCCTGCTCGAACACTCGATGGCTGAGCCAAGCCAAACACAAGCTAGGCTATTCGGTGACTGATCCTAGCTCGAACATTGCTCAGCTCGGCTCGTGCTCACCTCTAGTGAGGATAAACAAATGATTAATATGTAGTAGCATGGTTAAATACCCATCTATAAATGCTCCATCATTATGATATTTGACCTAACTTTTTTTTTTAATTTCAATTAATTTTTCAGCGCACACGGTTAAATGCTGATCATATTATCTGCCTTTTGCAAGTGCTTTGTATGGTTTTCAACTATTATGGTTGATACTGAATCGATATGGAATCACTTTCTGTTGTTTGTTGCAGCCTATGTTGCAGGTCCTACTTACAATGAGATGCGGCTAATTGGGTTACTAGGTTTCATGATGTTTCTCCTATGTGTAGCATACTGATCAGTCCCTTGGCCTTATAACCAATGCACGTCCCACGGCATGCTCATCAAGCTTGATGTTTTGGCAGCAACTCGTTTATTGACAGGCAAATGGTAGAGCGGCCCGAGGCCGAAAAACAGTTTTGCTCTCTTCTCCCCTACACTTAAATGCTGGAGTCTTATGGTGTGAATGGTAAAAGGTCCCCTTGAAAAGAAGAGGGGGTTCCACAGGCAGCCAGGCAATATGTAAATAGGAATATTTGCAGGTCAAAGCCACAAAGGTGGCGGGCCGCTGTTAGCTCGCAGGAGTATGGATGAAGAAAGAAGAATCAAGAAGAATCTTCTCTAAGGGAAGCATTGAGAATAGCTTGCTTTTTTTTTCCCCTTCTTATTTCTTTATTTTCGGCTGTAAAAACACGCCCACATCTAAATTATAAGCAAAAAATTGTATGTTTTCATCATTGCAAACCGCAATCCCTCTCTATAAATGGCTTTGCATTTTGTTGTTTCCAAATTGTGCCACGTATCACTCGTATGATGATCCAAAACAGACATCCTGCGGCTATCCACCATTGATTTGTCCACTAGTAGAAGATTGGTTTAATTGGACAACTGTTCCCATCCCGATTTGTACACTGACATCATTACTTAATCCATTCAATTTAAATGGATGCATTTTCCATCATGATTATTTTGATGAGCCAACTACAATAATTAGCCCTAGTCAATTTATATATTTTTTGAAAATGTATGTATATACAAATATGTACCACACACAGCATCTGGTCAACCTCTATAATTGTTCATGTGAACTCCTTAGCAATAAGATCGGGAATGCATTATTTTTCCACATGGCCATGGAGGGACATTTTCCACAAACAACAGAGGTTGTGAAGGCGGCATTTCCCACCTTTGTATATGAATCCATCTAAGTCACTTTGATATATTGACCCTAACCATCTAACCATCTGATTAATGTATTACAAATCCATGGCCATATTTGTCATACTAGAAGAGGTTCAATTAGAGGTTTGGCCCGTTTGGGCTATCCATCATCTGTGTCCTTTGATCTTTTTTCCCCTCCTAAAAAATTGCTTTGACTAGATGATCCTTACCATCGGATCAATGGCCAGCAAAATGGGTGGGCCATATTTATAGTTATAAATGTTCATCATTTATCTGGACTGTCCATGATGTGGGGCTCACCTTTGATCATTGGCCCTCTTAAGAGCCACTTTGATTTGGTGATCTTAACCATCTGATCGGTGGAAAAGACAAATGAATCGTTTAGATTTATTACCATCCGTGCAGCCACAGTTGATTTCCGGTAGCTGACATGAAAATCACATTGACCAGATGATTAGGGCTATCTCCAGCCTGACTGAGTTATGTCCAAGCCCAGAGTGCAAAGCAAAACGTTGGTCTGAAACCCAGACCATGATTGGGTCAAAACCGACTGTCTA
This sequence comes from Liriodendron chinense, assembly GCA_003013855.2. Taxonomy (NCBI): domain Eukaryota; kingdom Viridiplantae; phylum Streptophyta; class Magnoliopsida; order Magnoliales; family Magnoliaceae; genus Liriodendron; species Liriodendron chinense. The sequence continues at coordinate 12,183,965 of ML058513.1, forward strand.
GAGCCTGCGCTCAACCCAAGACAACCCATTCCCTCACTTTTGTGCAACATCCAGGTTGTTCACTAGTTGGGTCGACCACGCATATTAGAGGTTCACAGGGCATATCAGGACAAGGTTTGGATGGGAACATGGCACTCAACAATAGTTAGATCTAAAGCCTACTGGTACCAGTTTGGATTTTCCTGCTCATGTGACATATTGAGATGCGTGGAACATCATGTGAAGGCCCCAAGAAGAGCATAGGCCAGTAAATCATAGGGTCCACAGCATTCTCTAGTATTCTGTGGCCCACAACACCAGCTTGGATGTGAATTTTCAGGAATAAAAAATTCTCAAAGAGCATCTTTTGGCAATGATATTCGTCAATTCCCATCCAAACTAATCCAAAAAATGATTCACTGATATGTAATGATGTTGAGCGTGATTGACTGGTGGAGATCAGAAATGTTCCTAAAACCAGGATATGCAGTACCTAGAGAAACAAGTTCTGGACATGCATCCAAATGTATCCTCGAAAACCAGTTTACGAGGACATGAAAACCACGACATGGATGTTGAGGTAGAACAGTCTAATTTCGAAAATTTCAAGTCTTTTTTTCTGACCAATTTTAACAGATAAATTCCATAAAGATTCGGCACCAGAAATGAGACAACTGATATATGGCTGCATTAGTTCATGGATCTGAAATTTAATCAACAACAAACAGATGAGAGAGTGAAGGAATCGCGCAAACCCAACATAAAAAATAAATAAATAAAAACAAGCATTTTTTTATCCTTTATATAGAATTCCCACAAACAGCCATGTTGCAATCAGTCATTAAATACAAGATATTTCTTTCAGCACAATTTGATTATGTCAAACACAAAATAAATACAGAACTCACCAACTTTCTGACTCTCTCACTCTCTCAATGCAGCTGCAATTTTCTTTTGGATGAGCTCAACTCCCAAACGAGGTGATAATCTTGGAAGGATTTCCTACAACAGAGACCAGGATGGCATGAGACTCCACCTTCAAATCATGCACAGTAGGGAATGTTAAAACAAATGAACTTCTCAGTCCTGCACTGCAGAGTTATTTGAATTAGCTGCATGAACTCATTTCAGGCACACCATCGGTACTCGCATGAATGCTCTTCACATGTACAACAGGTTTTCTATTAGAAATGGATCCGAGGCGTCAAACATGGGAAACTGGTAAGCCCGAGCATGTGGCCTTTGAAAATATTTTATAGATATAAAACCAATACATGTAAGTTTAAAGCAGGGTTATGGTTCCTATGGAAGGAAAGGAACAATAGATGCTTCAGGGGCCGAGTGAGGCAAGTAGAGGAGGTTTTCCAGTTAGCGAAAGGGCATGTAAAAGAATGGGCAAGGGTCTCAAAGGGTGTTTTTTCTTTCCCAGAAAGCTGGGCCAAGTTGTAAAGTGTTTTGGGCTGAGTGTACAGGGTCTTTTCAGGTATATTCTGGCTTCGGCCGCCTTTTAATTAATTTTTTCATTGTTTCAAAAAAAAAAAAAAAAAAATACATGCAAGTTTAAAATGGAAAAGAATACATCTAGCAAATACAAGAGGGTTGCTAGTGCCCCATGCACCTTTGCACCCAATGCATGTGCCAATTGCTGCCGTCGATATGACCATAAACAAAAGCAGAGGGGTATACTTTCTGGGTGGACTATTCATCTACACTGAATTGACAATGTGAATCCGTTTAAACTTCAAGGTATTTCTGACCTTCGCAAGAGCTTTGAAGTCACCTATTATTCTGAAGTCCAATTCTAAGTGCTCCCAGAATTCCCAAGAAGCAAGGGAGAACCAATCAAGTTGGGAGACCTTGACCCTTACGGAGACTTGAGAAAGCTATGTGCTACACCTCTTCCATGTTAAAAAGGGGGTGCGGATTAGGTGTGGCCCCAGCCTCACCCAACATGGTGCGGCCCACCTTGATGGATGTATTATATATCCACGCCGTCCATTTTGTCATTTTAGGGCATGAGCCAAAAAATGAAGCAGATCCAAATCTCAGGTTCACCACACCATAGGAAACAATGGTGATTGAACGCCCACCATCTAGTGGGCATTCAATCACCATTGTTTCCTATGGTGTGGTCCCCCTGAGATTTGGATCTACTGCATTTTTGGGCTCATTCCATAAAATGAGCTGGAAAAATGGATTGACAGCATGGATATACAATACAAAATCAAGGTGGGCTCTACTGGTCAGGGCTGCACCTAATCTGCTCTTGGTGAAAGGGGCTCCTATCAGATAGGCTACAAGCAACATTACACTAACTAGAAAACCAACCTAATTGCCACTATGAATCCCACTTACAGTCTTATGCTATCTAGAAAACCGCCCAAAATACCAAAACACCCCAACCTGCAAGGCCAAAAGCACTCAAATTTCCAATTCGCCCACTCAAATGTAAATCCAAAAAACAAATGAAAAGGTTCAGACATGTCTTTTACAATCTGTAACCATGTCATACCATACTGGTGGCAACCCGACTAGCTGTTTAAGGTCTATCGCATTTGAAGTCTCATCAACATTACCGTAGACAATATTTATCGTAACTTACATGAGAAAAATGGAATCTGAAGATAGAAGCTCCAACATAGAGATCATGAAAGGCCTTAAATCTAAAAGAGGGCCCGTTTCACAGTCCAAAGTATCACCTAGAAGTCCCAGCTTCCCGTTGAGGAGAAGCCCAAGTGTTAAAGAGTTCCCTCGGTTCCTGCCTCCTGCATGAGTAAGGGCGGTCCCACCACTGTATAATGATCTCATCCTTGGTCATCTGAATAATTGAACTGGCAAGCTCTGTCAACGGCAGCCCGCAGTAAAAGGAGTATCCTGACCATCTAATTAATGGTCTTGCTCATGTAGAATGCAAGCAGTTGATCATTACAGTTCTAGACGGTTGTTTTCAGGATAAGGCAGGATCCAGAGAATCATCCAATTAGTAGATTTTAGCTCCATGAGCTATCCACAGTGGGATCCAGATGAATGGTGCTGATTATGGAATGCGATCCCCGTTTATGCATTCTGTGAATTATCAATCTTCCTTTCGATCTAAAAGCCCATATCTCGAACTAAAATTTTCAGAAAAAAAAAAAGATGGAAAAATAGGAAAAAACAATGCAATTGCATTAAAAGAAAAGGCGAGAAAAGAGAAATCAGACCTCGGTGCCATCAGAGAGTACTCTTGCCAACACCGGAATCTCATACTGATAGCGATTCTCCCATTCAGAATTAGTAGTAATATCCCTTATCTGAAACTCTAACAAAAATTTCAAAAAACGAAAAAAGAAAAAAAAAAATGGAGAGGAAGCAACGGAAATGAAAACGAAAAAGAAGAGGAAGAACCTGAAGCTGAACCTCAACGAGCGAATCAGGGCCCCCCAGAGAGAATGCAGCATTAAGTTTTTCTTTGAGGCCATCGCACAAACAGCATCCGGGCTTTGTGTAGAGGACCAGCTCCTTCTTTGATGGCTGCAGGGATGGTGGCGAGGATGGGGCTGAGAAAGCGGAGAAAGAAATCAAGGCCCATTTCGTCTTCGGGCTTTGTCGAGCGAGGAAAGCCATGGTCTTTGCTGGTGATGCTGCCACTGCCATTGCCATTGCCAAATCCCCCACCAAAAGCAATGCAGTTTGGCTGCCAATTATCCGAACAATATATAAGTTTTGGGTGATCCGTACAGTTCATGGGAGCGTTTGCTATTCCCACACGTGCCAAACTGTTGAACGTGTGGGACGTCTGAGCTGGCATGAGTGTTGGTTGAATGTGGACTGTTGACTGGCATCGAATTGGCCCAGCGAGCCTATTGAGGCCCATCCTAGAGGTGGCAAACAGGCAATGGGCTGGCATTGGGCCTAGCTTAAGGGCCCAAGCCAGTGATGCATCCTGGCCCCACCCCAAAAAAACATAAATAAAATCCCATGATGTTCCTAAATTAGAGGTGGGCAACGATCTGGCCTGGCCGACTTAGCCCTAGTTTGATTTGGCTTGTTTTTGTGCCACCCCACCTTGTGGATCGGCTCGGTTTGGCTTCGGACCCACCCATGTGGCTCAAGTTTGGTTTTCTCTAGAAAAATCTGGTTGGAGCTGAGATCAGTTTGGTCAAAAATTTCGAATTAGGCTGGGCTGAGTTTGAACTGGTGGTAGGTCCTTTTTTTTTTTTTTTTTTGTTTAAATAGAAAAAAAATTTAAAAAGTTGAAAAAATACAAAATGTATCTTACCATATAATGTTTAACATCCTCCAAATGAGAAGTGTAACTTTAAAATAGTTATCTAATAGCCTTTTACAAACAAAAGTACACAAGCATAATTTTGTACAAGTGCAGAGAAACAGTGTGCATTCATGCATATGTATTATGTATTATCAACGTCATCATGTATATGTTTTATCCATGCCATCCATCCATTTTTCGATCCATTTTTACAAATCATTTCATGACATGATCCCAAAATGGAATCATATCCAAAGTTCAAGTAGATCACATCACAAGAAACAGTGTGCTTACCATCTACGAGCTGAATAAAGCCGAGCCGAGCTAAGACAGCCCTAGTTTGAGCTTGGTTTGTTTTTTCAAATCAGCTTGACTCCCAGGCTTGGTTTGGTTTGAACTTCTATTCAAACCAATCCAAGCATAGCTTTTTCAAACCAATCCGAGCCGAGCTTTCAAGCTAGCTTGGGTTGTGGCCAGCTCTATTCCTAATCCATCCGTTGATCAAGTGGGACACCCACATACAGAAACAAAACATTTAGATGAAACAAATTTAGATTTAGAAAGATGAAACCAACGGTTTACATGCAAGATGCATGAGCCTGGGCTGGGTTGGACCAAAATGACTTGAGCCAAGGCCCAGACTAAAATTTCATTTGGGCCTTGTATCGAACCCCAGCCCAGACCACTAGTCAAGCTAATAAGTCCAAGATTGCCACCCCTAGCCCTTCCCCCCTTTGCTGTGGGCTTGTCTGGCCAGCCTGCTCTACCATTCCACTCTGTCAAGAGCCAGACCTGTTGGACCATATGTTAGTTGTGCCGGCAATGAGCCGGGCTGTCCTTTTGGGTTTCTAGGCCTAGTCCATCACTGGCTAAGCTTGGGCCAAAATGCATTGGTTGGGCCCAAGCTTCCGTCAAGTAGACATTTGCTCGCGTTGAGTACCCGGGCCCCATCTCCCACATCATGCAGTGCACATGCACACGCTATATCTACTAGTCCTGTTAATGAGTTTTGCATCTGGTATGTTTTCCTTCTGCCATAGCTGTGGACTCTCAGATGGGACCCACCTGCAGATTGCATGGATCTAAATATACGTGGGTCCCATTTGTTTCCAAAGGGCAGAGATTGCAAGATATAAGGCGATAAACACAGCTGGCTAATACATCACAACCTCATTTGTCTCCTAGAGTACATGAGCAAAAAAAAAAAAACTAGATGGAGAGGTTACGGATCTCACTGATAATTTAGCAAGGGCTTCGTAGAAGTGGGGCCCAAAGTTCAATGGTCCAACCCACTCTTCTCAATCTGATGCGGCCTACTATAAAGTCTCCCAGATCAGAAGATCATGTAATGGACAGATTCTTTACTAAAAATACCAGCATTTCATCAATCCTAAGCTTGAGAATGGGGTTTACAATACATACAATTTTACAATTCATGAATGCATGTAATTCACATTTTTCCCATGCTGACAAAAAAAAAAAAAAAAATCACTGCTCGGGATAATTTCATACTGCTTCAACGAGAAACATTTGAAGATCTTGATTTTCAAAAGATCGTGATTTAGGGGGCTGAATCTTTGTTTTTTGAAAATCAAGATCTTCAAAGCAGTCTTTACAATTTCCAGAACTATTTGGATTGAGAATTTCATCAGTAATGAAAAGTGCAATGATTATAAATTACAATACCAGTCTCTAGAAAAATTGGTAATTCCGATAATTCCAGTGTTTGGATAGACAGAGCAATAATTTTAATAATGATACTATTACATTACTGAAATGTTAAATCCACAGGGAAAATACACTGAATCCCGTGTTTGGACAAGAGATTTCCACTGCAATATAATGTAAAATTGTAATGATTACAAATTCATTTACCTGTGTCTTAATACATCTGCATTTGACTGCTGAGTTACATGTTGAATTACGAGTTTAAACAAACCTTGTGAAATTGGAATGATGGCGCTTTTACATCAAATTACTGACGTAATTCACAATCCAAACAGGCCCAAAAAGAAGGGGAAGAAATCAACAGCACAGTCACAAAATTAATACCCGTCTGATCTATCGTATCCTTCCTTTCCAGTCGAACAGATAGACTATAGGTGCCTTATCTGTAAAAACGGATCGCCCGTCACCTAATCGAGATTCATATTTCCATGCGGGGCCCAGGAGCCATGACATGGCAGCTCCACCAAGCAAGCCTCCCAACTGAAAATTTTAGTCTCACGTTAGTACAAATGAAGCAAAAGACCAAGTAAAAAAGCTATGCTGCTAAACTTACATGACCCCAGTTATCGATGCCTTTTGACAAAGTCCCAATTGCCTGAAAAACACATTATCATCATTGATGTGCGGATTCATACATCAACACGACTTTTAATTTGGAAGGGAAGGTACTTACCATGTTTAGGACAATCACACGCACGATATGTTGTAAATCTTGAGTCCCGCCCCCGATGAGATTTCTATGCCTCAAAATAAACACAGCAAATGAACCAACCTGATGAAGACAACAAAGGTGTAACCATAGGAGCAGAGCCATGATCAACTACATTCACATGATTTGAACAGATCTGAGAATAAAACTGATTACGAATAGAGGTCATGATGATCAAAGATTTTTGGAGTATTAAGGCTTGGACAGAGAAATGCAATAAAATAAAGAAAAAAAAATAATACTAATAAAAGGGGCTAAAATGGCATATAATGCAATTAAAAGATAGGTCCTGAAATGGACTCGACTAGAGCTGTACACGAGTCGAGCTGGCTCGGTTAGCTCGCTCGACTCGCCTCGGAACAGCTCAATTTGGCTCGAATGCTGGCTCCAAACCAAGCCGAGCCTTCTCTCCATGCTCGAAATGAGTTTTGAGCCTAGCTCGATTCGGTTCGGCTCGAAACTAGGCTCGTTCGTAGCTCGATTCGGCTTGCTTGGCTCAACTCGGTTGACTCAGTTGGAACTTGACTCAACTAGGTATGTTGTTTAGTCCCACATCGGAAGAGAGCAAAGAAATGAGAGGTGAAACTACTCTCTATAAAAGTAAGTGGTGGGTGTCAATGGGCTTTGGGCTTCCTTTGGGGCCCAAATTTTAAACAGTTTTAAGCCGAGCTTTTGGCCTTTGGGCCTGGTTTTTTGTTTTTTCCAGGCTCGAACTGAACTGGGATCGAAAGCTCGGTCGAGCCAGCTCGATCATGTCAGTCCACCTTGAAGGCTGAGCTGAGCCAAACACGAGCCAGGGTGGTCATTGAACGAGCCTAGCTCAAACAGGGCAAAGCTCGGCTCGACTTGGCTCGTGTACAGCTCTAGACTCGACAATGGTGTTAAAGACTTCCTGTAACCTATCAATGACTTGCGTGCTTCTTAATAGGGCTGTAAATGGTCGGTTCTGGTTCGGGTTTGGCCAAAACCAGACCTGCCCATTTACTAAATGGGTCTGGGTCCAAATTTTAGACCCAAACCCTTTTACTAAATGGGCAGGTCTGGGTCGGGTCTGAGTCAACCCATTAGACCCATTTATAAATGGGTCTGGGTCTGGTAGAGGGAGATCCACCCAAACCCATTAATAAATGGTCGGGTCTAATGGGTCTAAATTTGGTATGCAAGCACTTTTACCAGGCTTAAAACCGGGTCTAGGCAGGTCTGGACCTGGATGGGTCTAGTGCAACATAGACCAAACCCGCCCATTTACTAAATGGGTTCGGGTCGGGCCTAATATAAAGGAAACCAGATCCAAACCCATTTAGCAACTGGGTCTATTGTTGGACCCAGACCCATACCGTTTAACAAACGGGTTGGGTCTGGATCGGGTCTAAATGGGTTGGGTCTGGGTACCCCATCGGGTGGTACCCAGACCCATTTACAACCCTACTTCTTAATATACATGGCAACATGCACAAGATCTGAACCAATCATCAAGTAGGCCACACTTTCAATATTAAGGCTTAGACAGAGAAATGCAATAAAATAAAGAATGAAATATACTTACAAAAGGAGCTAAAATGACATATAATGCAATTAAAAGATGGGTCCTGAAATGGACTCGATGATGGTGTTAAAGACTTCCTATAACTTATCGGTGACTTGCATGCTTCTTCATATACATGGCAACATGCACAAGATCTGAACCAATAATCAGGTAGGCTACACCTTCAATGGGCCATACCCCAAAAATAATATTGATCTGACAATCCTAACAACTCTATTGGACTTTCTGGGAACAAAAATGAAAGGTTAGAGAAAAGAAATACCAATGTCCCCTTTTGAATGCTCCCTTCCCCTAAAAAATCCTCCAATCCAAGGATTAGGAATCAGGATTACCCAGTGGGTGTTGTACCCACCCAGTGCAGGGCATATGTAGAATCGGTTATGATGTCCTACACTGGCCACATGTATGAAAAGTCCATCGGTGATAAATCAAGCAACATAAAATGTAAATATTCAAGGTTTTCTCAGTCCTGAATAAGGGACTAACACCTCGAACTCAGAAGATATTGAATGGCAGTGACATAACCAAATGTAGTAACAAAAAAGCCCATGTACCCATTCCAAACCCAACATGCGGAACACAGTCTGACATCACATTGCCATATATCTGACATACATCCTGAAACTCTCAGAGCTAGTGTCTTCCATACAAGCAGTGAAACCTTTAATTGTCCTAACTGATTGTAAGAAATTCAGTAACACAACATGTCAGACTGGCAATGACACTCTCAGAAGATTTAAGAAATTATACAGAGAAATATGGTTCTGAAAACATAAAAGTGTAGAGTACAAAAATGATCTCTGGTGGATATACATCGTGGGGCTGGTTGGTTTAGATCTTGCACTATCTTCTAAGATCTGTTTACATCTGCGACTGTTCCTAAAATTATATCTGCCACCGACAATCTGATCTGTCCATGTAACCAGATCCAATTCCGGCGTTACCTTCTTGCCATCATCAGATCTTCGTCATTGTTGCATCTGGGCCATTGTATCTGAACCATTCTGAGGCACCCACCAGATCCAACGATTTGATCCTCTCCGTCCATTGGTCTCACTGTCTCTACTAGCATTTTTATCTTTCAGTAACTTTTTTTTTTTTTTTTGGAGCAAATAACAGAGATATATTAAAAGAGAGCCTATGCACAACAGTTCATGGATGGCCTATTTGAACCTTGTATCTTTTGGTATCTTCAACCACCACATACTGCACCACTAACCAGCCGAACTACCATTGTTGGCCTCACCATCATGCGTACGAAATCATCGGCAAGCTTGGCATGTATGATATGTGTTAAAGGGCCTTGATATATATTGATACGCGATCCTCTAACAACTCGAGCTTTTAGATTAAGTGGTGATTTGGCATGGTATCAAAGCGGAAGGTCTTGTGTTCAAATCCCGGAAGTAGCAAATATGCCACTGGTAATATATTCTCCCATGGGGGGCCATTTATGGTGTGAGTTGTGAGTGTCCCTCCACCGTTGCCCAGTATGTTCCCAAATCTATATATAATTATATACCATCCTTCCAGAACGACCTGCCCTTACTACAGAATATAAAAATACCTAGAGGCAAGTGCCTGGATGTGGAAACTTGGACAAAGACAAACCTCGATGCATGCATTGTGGACAAAGACGGCAATTAAAGGAATATAGTTGGGTTCTTCATCCTCACCTTCGGCCAAAAGACATCAAAACAAAGTCTTCTACTAATATAAGCGTCATTGATGAAATATCCGGCCATGGTGCACCAGATCCACGAGACAAGATTATTAGCAAGCTACAACAACAAGTGGCATCCCTTCAAGCCTCAATCTTCGTTGCTGACTAGATAGAGAAGTTAGGTACATCACTACATCTGCAACTGCAAACCACATGTCTCAGACATATTGGATCATAGTTAGGTACATCTTTTCATATGACGAGTACAACCAATGGTTACACTTCCTACTCCCCTATCCCAATAATATTACATTGGCTGATGGTTCTCTCTCTAAAGCTCTCGGAAAGGGAACCTTACGTCTTTCTGTTATTTACCCATCTCTTTTGTTGTCCACGTTCCTTCCTTTGCATCTAATCTTCTTTCTGTAAGCTCCTTAAAATTAAATTGTTCTGTTACATTTTACCCATCTTATTGTGTTATCCAGGATCTGGTAACGAAGAAAATGATTGGTGGTGGTCGTGAAGATTGGGGGCTTTACCCGAGAACAATCTCGCTCTGCTCATGTCTCTGCTTCTGTCATTGAGAATAAAAATTGTGTGACCCTCTGGCACACCCGTTTAGGTCATTTATCTTTGAGATCATTATGTCTTTTATTTTTTGGCAAGTTTAATAACAGTGATAGCATACAATGTGAAACTTGTTAGTTATACAAGCACCGTCGAACTACCTTTCCCTCTGTCGAGGAGCTGTTGTGAGCGTGGCATGGGGGAGGAGTTAGAGGATTTGAAAAGGCAAAGTGGAGACTCACGCTTATGGCAGCTATTTGGACAATCTGGGGAGCTAGGAATCAGAAATGTTTCAAGAATCGCACCTTCGAGATTGCGGAGGTGATCGCAAGGATAGAGGCTTGTATTAGGGACTGGGTTCTATTCGTAAAGTCAGCATAGGCTGTTTCTTCGTTGCCTTTGTTTTTGTTTTTCTCTTGTTTTCTTTCCTCGTGTTTTTGCGAGTTTCCTAATAAAATCATCATCTTCAAAAAAAAAAAAAAATGTTACACCCATTTCAACTTATTCACTCTGATGCATGGGGGGGGGGGGGGGGGGGGGGGGGCTGCTCCTTTAATCTTTATATTCAGTTTCACTCTATACATGGATTTATCTTCTAAAAATTCAAGATAAAGTCCCATCAATTATCAAGATGTTTCATCGAATGGTTTCAACTGAATACAATGCCAACCTTAAAATCTTTTGATCTAACAATGCCCGAGAATATCTACACCATGATTTATAAAAATACTTTGTAGATCATGGCATAGAATTTCAAACATCATGCCCATATACTCCACAACAAAATGGAGTGGTTGAATGCAAAAATCGGCACTTGTTAGAGGTTACTCGGTCATTATTGATCGGCAAGTCAGTTCCAAAAGCATATTGGGATGAAGCCATTCATCTTGTCGCATATATAATTAATCGAACCCCAACTGATGTGCTCAAGGGTGACTACTCATTGCAAGTTTTACAGCCCCATGCATCTTTATTTGTCCTGCCACCAAAAGTGTTTGGGTGCAGTTATTTTGTCCATACTCTTGGACCATCTCGCACAAAGTTAGGACAACAGTCAATTAAATGTGTGTTCCTACGGTACTCCTGTTAGTGCACTTTTTTGTGGCATACTAGTGCACCTTATTTGTCAATCACTTGAGTCCATGTGTTGTAATGTCGGTTGAGCCTTAGCAAGCTGAAGACCGAAGATTCAAGTGGATCAGAAGCATCAAGGAAGAAGAACAGGTAAATGAGATACCTTGGTGACCCGAACACTTTGTACCAAAACACCCAAAACCTCTTAGATGACTTGGACCAACTAGGAATACCTTTAGTCATCATCATTAGTCTTAGAACACCTTGAAAAACATGATAAGTTAGACTAATTAAAGAGGTGGAAATTGCTGTAAACAAAACTGCCCAAAAACAACAATTTCCGATCGGAACTCCGATCAATTGGAAATGATTTTCCGATCGATCAGAGCATTATTTGATCGATCGGATATCTTGTCCAACAAGTGATGAAATCACTGGACTGATATTCCGATCAATCGGAATAATCGTTTTCTGCCTGTTATTTGACCGTTGGGAGAAAATCTATTAATATAGGAGACACGATTTTTGGGCTAAGAAAGGGGATTTTGAGGAGATAGAAGTCACCATTGTCAAAGATCATCAGAGGCTCTATTCCAAACCCATTGCAAGTCATTCTTCTTATGATTCATCACAAGCTTAAGGCATTCAATGCTAAAATGAGAATGAACCTGTTCCCTCTTGATTCCTAGGAGTTTAGACACCTTGATCATAGTTAAATCCCTTGTCTAAACACCACCTAGGAATCCAAGTAGGTGTATCCCTCTAGGAAACCCATTTCCTATCATTTGTAGAGGTTAAACCATTCCCTAGCACCTTGAGCATCTCCAATGGAGCATCACATGCAAGGGAGCTGATCTTGGAGCTGAATCCTTGGCAAAGTAGAGGCATCAAAGATCAGGGGAGCACAAGGGGAGCTGATTCGAGCACAGAAGAGCAAGAAGAAGCAACCCAAAGCAGCGCAACAAAGGGGCTCAATTCGACAAGTAAGTTGTCATTTCTAAGAGTCCAATTCCACTCTCTTCCCATGGGGAATTGAGTGTAGAGTTTGTCTTCAAACTCAATAAGTTCGGTTATAGGACTTAGACCTGGTTGTAGGACTTAGACCCGGTTGTAGGGTCGAATTGAGTCTCCAAGGGGGAGCCTTCGCTGGGAGTAAATGCTAGGTTTGGTTGTAGGACCTTGGCTCGATTGTAGAGCCTAAAACCATTGAGGTTCGATTGTAGGACCCTGACTCATGAGTAGAGTCTAAATTGAGGCTTGGTTGTAGGACCTTGGCTTGGTTGTAGAGCCTAAACAAGTCTCCAATGGGAGCCACCAATACAGGTGTGTACGTGTAGGTTGGAAGGAACCTGTAAACTTTCCGGTTGGGTGGATCCGATTTAAAACACCATGGTTGAGAGGAACCAGATTTAAACTCCCTAGTGAATGCAGGTGTGCTCAAAGGAGTTGAGTACTTGAACCGGGAGTGGAGTAGACCCAAAGTCAAACTACTATACATCATTGTGTTTGTGATTGTATTTGAGCACATTTTTTATTATGCATTATGTTTAATTGTTTAATTAGGAATGTATACTAGGCTCTTGATAAGCACATCCACACACACGACGTACTTTCACTCCTTGAGTAGACTTGAGCTTATTTGATCCACCCTCTATAGTCTACTTAGGTTGCATAGATTAGGAGCTTGATTAGTTTAATCATATGTTAATCTATGCATGCTTAGACTAGGTTGTTAATTGTTTAATCATATGCTAGTCTATTGATTGGACCCACTTAGGCTTGGAAGCAGAAGTGTTAATCGCTTACTTAGTTTAATTTGTTAAAACTGTTAAGTAGGCGAAAAGATTTTAAAAGGTTCTAATCACCCCCCCCCCCCCCCCCCCCTTAGGACTTAGTCATAATTCTAGTTGCTCCGCTCTAAGCTTCCACACGCACATACGTTGGTGTCGTATTAGACTACTGACGTAATTTCAACTCCAACTCTCAGAAAGGATACAAGTGTTATTGTCCTGTGACTCAAAAAAATTATGTTTCTAAGGATGTTACATTCTTTAAAAATGTGCCTTATTTCAATTCATGCGACAGTACAACACTTGAACCCTTTCCTCTTCCTGTCATAGAAGAATCTCAGATTGAAGATGAACCATGCTTCACTGAATCCAAAGAAATCAAAGTCTACACTCGGCGTAAGAAGACCCCTAATCTTTTCGAGCAACACTACTCTTCAACGATCAAACCAGAATTGGTGGATCTTCCAATTGCTCTTCGCAAAGGAACCAGGTCATGCACAAACCATCCCATTGGTAACTATGTATCTTACAAAAATCTCTCTCTCTCTCTCTCTCTCTCTCTCTCTCTCTCTCACCAATCATATCTTTCCATTACCAATTACCCATCCCTCTCCCAAACAAGGTTGCAGATGCCCTTGACAACCCTAAATGGAAAGCAGCTATGAAAGAAGATATGACTGCCCTAGAAAAGCAAGATACTTGGGAATTAGTCTCTCTTCCACTTGATAAACATATTGTCTACTGCAAATGGGTCTTCGGTGTTAAATATAAGGCTGATGGTTCAATCGATAGATACAAAGCGCAGCTAGTTGCCAAGGGATTTACTCAAAAGCATGGTGAAGATTATGATGAAACCTTTGCTCCAGTTGCCAAATTAAATTATGTTTGCATCCTATTGTCTATTGTCATCAATTGTCAATGGCCTCTGTATCAACTAGATGTTAAAAGCGCTTTTCTACATGGTGATTTTCATGAGGAGATATATATGGCCCTTCCTCACGGTTCAGCCTAAGGGGGAGACCGGCAAAGTTTTTCGTCTTCGAAAAGCTCTGTACAGTCTCGAATAATCTCCTTAGGCTTGGTTTGAAATGCTTGCCTATACAATTTCCAACATAGGCTTTAAAAGAAGCACCTTTGATCACTCTGTGTTTGCTAAACACAAGGATGGTAACACGACAATCATTGTCGTATATGTTGATGATCTTATTTTGACTGGCTCAAGCATTACTAAGATAGACAAAGTCGAGCAATTCCTGGCCTCATCATTTGAGATGAAAGATTTAAGAATGCTGAAGTACTTCCTCGGAATTGAAGTAGCTTGCTCAAAACGAGGAATCTTTTTATCCCAAGGCAAGTACGTGCTTGATCTGCTAAACAAGGTAGGTTTACTTGGTGCTCGCCCGATTGACATACCTATTGAGGTAAATCATAAGTTGCATGAGAGACAATCAGACGAAATTGATAATCCTAGCGTGCATTGTCGTTTAGTGGGTCATCTAATTTATCTCAGCTTTACTCGACCAGACATCTCGTATGATGTTGGAATTGAGCCAATTTATGCAACGACCTTGTCGGCATCATCTTGAAGCAGTTTATCGAATCCTTCATTACTTAATTGTTTTACCTGGTCATGGTCTTCTCTACTCAAATCATGGTCACTTGAATATTAGCAGGTTCTATAATGTTGACGGAGCTGGCTCCTCCTCTTGTTGACGTTCCACTACAGGGTATTGCACATTTATTGGAGGAAACTAAGTTACTTGGAAAAGCAAGAAGCAATCCGTTGTTACCTGTTCCTCTGCCAAGGCAGAATATTGTGCAATGGCCCATGGTACTTGCAAACTACTATGGGTGAAAGCTATTCTTCAAGACATGGGATTCGCAACATCTTCTTCAATTCCAATACATTGCAATAATCAAGAAGCCATCCATACTGCAACTAATTCGGTTTTCCACGAGCGCACAAAGCACATTAAAGTTGATTGCCACTTCATTTAAGAAAAACTTGTCACCAAGCTTCTACATACTCCTTTTGTTCGTTCAGAAGATCAGCTAGCAGATACCTTTACCAAAGCCACGTCTACAGTGTGTCTCAAGAGCATTAGTGTCAAGCTTGGCATGAACGATATTCATGCTCCAGCTTGAGGGGGAGTATTAATGTGCACAAAGTATGTGTACACAACACTGATGGTGTACACAGACTCTAATGCACCTGCACTGCATAGCATAGAGATTTATCTTAAGTTTCCTAAACCTATTCAGCCTCTATCTTGTTACGTATTCTTATTGTAATCTAATTGGGGATTAAGATCATAAATAAAGCATTAAGGGAGGAAAGAGGGTACGAAGAATACCTCTCTCTCTTCCTCTTCTCTTTCTATCTTTTTCTATCAAAGCTTTCAATATTCATGCTCCAATTTGAAGGGGAGTGTAAGTACATAGGCCTTGTGAGTGCGCATGAGAATGCACATGTAAGAGTGCACAGTTTCTTCATGCTCTGTAATGCCTATATATTGGTGTATGCCTTTTAAGATTTGATAGTATCTTAGATTTGGTAGGATCTTTGATTGGTCTTATCAGTTGTAACAAATGGTCAAGAAATAAGAGCTAATGCAGGAAGAGAGATGATTATATCCTCTTCTCCTTTTTATTCCTCTCCACGCCTTCCACAATGTAGTCTCTTGAGTTTAAAAGATATGAATAACGAATAACCTAAAGAACTAAGTCCTACAGCTTCTAAAGTATAATATCAGCTAAGGTTAATAAAGAAGTGGTGCCCTTGCACTTGTATAAGCATATTCACATTTTTGCAATCAAAAGTTTCCAATCTCTGATGCCATGAAATTGTGTACAAGCTCTGGAAATACAAGAAGTGAGCTCTATGAAACAATAGAAGACATGAGCATTCATGGACCAATGTTTTGTCAATGGTTTACGAGCCCTTCAGTTCTTCCTTTGAAATAGCTTAAGATGTGGGGATATTAAATTAACAATTATCCACAACGAAGGCCTCTAAAAAAAAGCTCTGGAAATAGAAGAAGCGAGCTCTGTGAAACAATACAGGACATGAGCATTCATGGACCAATGCACTTGTCAATGGTTTACAAGCTCTTCAGCTCTTCCTTTGATATAGCTTAACATGTGGGGATATTAAATTAACAATTATCCACATCGAAGGCCTCTCAAAAAAAAAAAAAAAAAAAACCCACATCGAAGGACAACCCTCATCTATTTTCTCTCTCGTACTTCCAAATCTTTTCACCCCTCTGCCATTTCAATATCAGGTTTGAAAAGTTTGACAACGTCCTCATGTCCAAGACAAATACAAGTTTGCTAACTAGTACAAAGCAGTACATGCAGCTATTAGACATCCAGAGAAAAGAAAGAAAGACCTCAAGGAGACTTACAAGTCCAAAAATGGCTCCGGAGGCACCAACAGCAGGTGCTTTACAGAAGTAGTAACTCATTGCTGAACCTGATTTTCTTATAAGATATAGATCAGAAATGTTGAAGTCGTTGTTGGCATTTAATAAACAAATTCATCTACCACAGAAGGTATGCTAGTTTTTACTTGCAAGCACTGAAGTGAAGTAAACTGCAAGAAATCTTCTAGGCCCACTGACTTTCTCCACAGCAGGACCAATGGAGTTCAAAGAATAACAATTGATCTGAACAATAAAAAATTTCAACGTAAGTGTTTCAATAGTTACACCAAATATTCAAGATGGAAGTGTTTAAAACCAGACCATGAGGTGCCCAATATTCGCATGCAGAAACGATGAAGTAACCAATCTCCAAAATTGCCCTCTATCGATGAGGCTATTAATCTGCATACATGATAAGTTGATGCAACCAAGCTGAGCTCACAAAACAATATGATGCTAGAAAAAAAGGCTAGAAATGCTTATCTACTTGTTCTGACCTTAGCTCCCCATAACATCAGCTTCCCTTGGGTAGCAATTTGCCCAACATAAACCCTGGGAACAAGACATCTCACAGGTAAATCCAATTCAAGGTAGAGAAGCCATAAACAAAATGATAAAACGAATTTCTTTTTAATCTTTGATTTGATATAAGCCATAGAAAACAATGCAACAGAATCCCAATCATTAGCTTCAAAGCTGACTCGACATGGAAATGGTTAAATGAGATTTGGTTAAACGTGGCTCATGACAAAAAGGTCAATGACATTGCTAGAATTACTAACACAATAGCGTGGTTGAAGATAATAGTTAGAGGAAGAAAAGGAAAAAGTAGCCAAAACTAGCAAAGAACATCCACCATCATGTATACTTTAAATTTGTTCTATCCTACACCATCATGTGTATTTGAGTTGTTAATTCAGGCAGAAGCCGAAGTTGTAAATGAACAGTTGGGATGTTCTACATTTTGGGTAATTGCGGATGCTTGTTTGAAGGAGCCTTTACTGCACTAAGTTTTCCAATGCTACAAGAGAGTACGTTAAAATTAGTCCCTAGTCTTGACCTGCTTAGAGCCTTTTATTTGATGGTGAAGATTGGAATTTGATCTGCCATAGCTTACAATAGCTATAAGACCATCCATGCCTTATGGAACAGAATGTTGGGCAGTCAAGGAATAACATGTTCATAGGATGAGTGTAACTGAAATGAGGATGAGATGGATGAGTGGCAAGACAAGGATTGAATTAGAAATGAATGCATTCGAAGGAACTTCAGAGTAGCACCAATAGGTAATAAGATGAGGGAAAGTAGACTTAGATGGTTGGCCATTTGCTGGTTAGGAGTGAGTTGGTTCAAGTTGAAGGCTCCAGAAGGGTCGGGGGAAGGCCCAAAAGGATGTGGGTGGAGGTAGTGAGAAAAGACTTGAGGACCCATGGTTTAACTGAAGATATGGCCCGTGATGGAGTGGGATGGTGGAACAGGATTTGTGTAGTTGACCCCAATTAGTTGGGCTTAGTAAAGTCATAACAATGAAACAGGATCACCAAAGATCTTTCATGATGCTGAAGAGCCTTTCATCAAAATGATCCTTGTTCCTTCTTTTCATTTATTATTATTTTGGAAGTTTATAGTCAGATATTTCCACATGTATCAGTGAGAGATTCCTTGTGGATTTCCATCAAGTTGATGATTCTATTTTGGGAGACATCTCTAGACCAAGCTAGCTGGATTCACAAGGTTCGTCCTCATTCCAGCTGAGCTAATTTCAAGGCAACTGAAAGTATTGTTTGTAGTGTGAACGTGTAGGTGGGTGTTTAGTGTTAGGGGGCAGCTGGTTTCTTGGAATGCACCTATGAGTCGTGGTTTATGAAGCCCTTGTCACATCCATTGAAGAATGGTGTACTGTTACACTAGTATTACTCAGTAACTTAAGAAGAAATAACTAAGGAAGAAATGAATGTGAAAGTTTTGCATAAAAACCAAGCACATGTTGCTAAAAAGTACACCCCAATCATCCAAAGCTAGTTGCCTAGTGAACTTGATACTTAAGATTGCTAAAAAGAATACTAGTCTACTGACGAAACAAACAAGTAAAATAAGAGAAGATATTGCAGTTCTAAAGCATCATAATAGCTGTCTTTTGTTACTCACATAACATTCATGGCAAGGAGGACATTGGTCAATAGCCTTCCATCAAAATAATTTCTACTAGAAGTCTCAAAACGAGACTTTCCCTTATCTCCCAAGTCCTTGTCAGTTTCTTTCCCACTAAAGAAACATAAGCAAGATGAACATGTGGCTGAGACAACGTCAGAAAATGTTTCCAGGAAAGTACATCCCTCTGGTAGGACTCTTTTACGCCAAACATCCTTGACTATAGGCAAATGATTAAAACGATAGAATTCCTGTTGATTTCAGGGACAAAAAATAAGAAACAATGATAAATGGATCGTGCTAGTAAAGAAAATAAACATCTTCAAAGCATTGTTATCTTTAACAAAGCAAGTTTCCCATGGAAACAACATGGGTCCACATTTTTTATTTAGCTTTTTTTTTTTTCCAGATTATCGCACTGTTTTATTCATACAACAAGTCCATGACAGAAGCAAACAGATAATGGATGTCACAACACCCCCTTTCAATGTGGTAGTTACACCACAGATGTAAGCATGAAAAAAAAAATAGTTAATGAAGTAGATGCACTATCCTCTTGATATAGTATCTGAGAGGCTCGTCAGCTTAACATACTATAACTTAATTGGACATGCTATACAATTAATCATCATTCAGTGGAAATGAACATGTACATTTAAAACCAGCTAATGTGGAGAATTTGGAAAGAAAGAAATAATAGAATTTTCGAGATAGCTTCAAAAGAGGGGAAAAAGAAAGGGGAAATTATTTTTATTTATTTATTTCTTTTTTCTGAGTTTCAAGGAATAAGATTTTGAACATGATAGGGACAAAAATATTAAAGATTGTAAAAAGAAGGTCGACCAACTATGAAGTTGAAGAACCTTTGATGAGGAACTTAAAGTACAAGTTTGACAGTAGCTCGATTAATAATGTGGGTCCATCGAAGCTTACCTAGATCGCAGGTCGCTCTAGTAAGTGGTACAGAAATGGATAGATTGTATGCTACTTCCTCTAATATGAGGTATGGTAGGGTGAGGATCATGTGGGTCGCTCCACTACATATCCCTAATTCTGTGAAATATTACAATGTATATATAAATGATGAATGTCATTATTGTTGATCCCACATGCATATCAAGAACGCTGCCATGACTTTCATAGGCAGACAGGGGATGTGATTTTTGCTGACCTGGACGGAACGACTTCATGTGGATGAGATCCATCCTGTCCATTAGGTGCGCCACCCTATGTTTGGACAAGGGCCCAACACTTAGGTGAGCTACATCACTGGAAATACTTGAGATGGGAATTCCCACCATTAAAATAGTCCAAATTGTGTGTGGGTCCACCATGTGGTGCAAATGCCATCATATCTACTCATATGATGCGCCACACCAGCATGAATGGATTCCCCAAAAATGAGGACATTCCCATTTCATACTCGTGTAGGCCACACCACGTGAATTAGAAGTTCTAGGCATGCTTTTACATTGTTCCCTGTGGCATGGCTCACCTAACCCTTGGATTGGACTGATTTTAGGATCCTAGTCAAAATGTTGTGGTGCACCTGATGGACATGGTGGATTTGATGCATGTTTGCACCGTGTAGTGCTCAGTCAGTGCAAGTCAGGCCATTCCTGTGCCTGCATCTCTGCATTCTAAATATAAATTCACATTACAACTTAATCAATAGTGGGAGTACAAATGCATAATTATAATAATAAAAAACGTCCAGATCACAAATGACCCATAATTGGATCGTGGGGGTTGGTGCTTTAGGTAACATTGGTCCATCCACTATCAGTGGAGTCCTCGAAAATGACACACAAGATATCACAACAATTTTCACAACAAAAAATTTAGAGTAAACGGAATTTGTGGTGTAGGCTGGTTATCAAGTCAATAAGATTCGGCATTCAAATCCCAAAGAAATGAACAAGAGTACAACCACAAGAATATTTGAGTAGAGAGGGAGAAATAACTTCATTGATATCAAACTTCTTACAGTACTCACGAAAAACTCACACTTAAGAAAATGTGGAATGCCTACTTCCTACACAACCTTTCCTCCCCCCTTATAGCTCCAAGTGAATTTCTAATGAGAATCCCCCCCAACTAAGAGATTGACTCCAAAATCCAAATCAATCTAATCTGCCAAAGATGGTAAAAGCCTAATAGTAGTGAGAACAAATGTAGAAAATAATCTTAATTACATCTCTAAATTAGTCACATATATTCAATCACATCCCCCTCACATCTCCAAACGCATCTTTAAATTAGCTCCCATATCTTCCAAAAATATTAAATTGCAATCCTTGATTTAGGCCCACAAATTTATAAAAAAAGTCCAAAAGTTAGCACATGTTGGGCCCCAAAAGTAGTGGGTTGTGGGCGTACGTCATTGTTGGTAGGCCATAGGCCTGCATTATTTCCGTCAGGTTGAAAAGAACTCAACTCCAACGAGTTGGACGCTAAATACAAATAGGAGAAGTTCGAATCCAATCTTTTCAATTCATTACCTATGATCCATGTGCATTCAAAATATGGCATATTCTTCCATTTTACCAAAGTATTATTTGTATTGGCCCCGTTGAATGTCAGCAGTCTTCATTCGCAACACTTGTTCAACTTCTTTCTTTTTCTTTGGGAGTTGTTTATCCATATCGATAATGGCTTCATCTTGCACGTCGGGCACCTTGCCATGGTACTCAAACAAATTTACCACGTCAAAAGTCGGCGAGATATCTAAGTCATCTAGTAACTCGATTTCATAGACCAACTTTCTCTTGACTTGGCATAGACCAATCGTTTAAGACATGAGCTTGTTATAAGCTTCCCTCAGAAACCTTTCTCCGGGGAGATAAACCATAACTAAGCCACCTTCTTTATATATATATATATATATATATATATATATATATATATATATATATATATATATATATATATAGAGAGAGAGAGAGAGAGAGAGAGAGAGAGAGAGAGAGATGATCCACTGCGCTCCAGAGCGCAAATAGCCTTTTGCGCACTATGAATGAAACCTCCTAATCGGGTCTTTCGCTCGAGCAAGAGAGCCCGATTTATTCGAGAGAGACTCGCTAAAGAAAATCTCTCCAATATTTGAGAGGGGGCGCGACTTGGGTGAGACCCTGACCGTAGGGCTCACCTGGATGTATTTTTTGTAAATCCATGCCGTCCATCTGTTTCTTTAGTTTATTTTAAGGTGTAGTTTAAAAAATGAAGTAGGTGAAAGTTTTAGGTGGACCACACCACAGAAAACAATGTTCATTGAACACCTACCGTTAAAAACTTCTTGAATCCACCATAATGTTTATTGACCATCTGATCCGTTGATAAAGTCATGTAGACAGGGAAGAAAGGAAAATACAAATATCAGGTTGTTGAAAACTTTTATGGCTCACATAAGGTTTTTAATGGTCATTAACCAGTGTTTCTTATGGTGTGGTCCACCCAAAACTTACATATGCTTCATTTTTGGTACCATGGCATAAAATAAGACTGAAAAGAAGATGCATGGCATGGATATACAATTCATGCATAGAGGTGGGCTCCTACGGTCAAGGTCCCACACACATTGGGTCTCACCCAAGTCGCGCCCATTTGAGAGGAGTGCGGGTCGTCTGTGTTGAAGGCACAGGAAATTCCAGCGCGGTTGCTTCTCATTAGTCCACGTCATTTTCGATGACTCCATCTACCAATATACGACCGGATATTTCTCCCGCATACATTGTTAACTACACAACCGACTTTTAACGTGTGAAACTTTTTCTGAGTCCCACCATGATTTTTTGTTAAATCTATACCGTCCATTAATTTTTCCTGATAAATCTACAGCAAGATCCCAAAAACGAGGTACGTCCAAACATCAAGTGGATCACACCATGTAAAACAGTGGGGATTGAGCAAACTTCCGTTGAAACTTTTCTAGGGCTAACATTGAGGCTTATTTTCTATCTGACATATTCATAAGATCACACATGCCTAGATGAAGTTAAAATAAAAATATAAGCTTGATAAGAGCATTCTGTGGCCCCAAGAAATTTTCAATGGTAGAATCAATTCCTAATGTCCTCAATGATGTGGTCCACTTTAACTTTGAATCTTCATTATTTTTGGGTTCATAGCCTATAATGATCTGAAAAAATGAATTGACGGTGTGGATCTAATAAATACATCATCGTGGAGCCCACACAAATTTCACACATCCGGTGCTTGTCGTGTAATGAGGGGAGCAGATTAGGTGAGACTGGGCATCACCCAAGACAGTGCAACCCTTACCATGGGGCCCACCTTGATTTGTTTATTCTATATCCACTCCGTCCATCTGAATTTTCAGACCATTTTAGATCATTCTACCAAAATTTAAGAATATCCAATTATCAAGTGGACCATACTCTAGGAAAAAGTGGTGATTGAATACTCTACTATTAAAAACTTCTTAGGGATCACCTTAATGTTTCTATGGTTTTTATTTGACATCTAATCTGTTGATAAGTTCACATAAGCCTGGATGAAGAGGAAAAACATATATCAGCTTGATACAAAACTTTTGTGGCCCCTTATTGGTAAGTCACCACTGTTTCCTATGGCATAGGTAATAGTAAGCCACCACTGTTTCATTTTTTGGATAATTCTTTAAAATGATCCGGAAAAACGGATGAACGGGGTGGATATAGAATACACATGTCAAGGTGGGCACCACTGTAAGGGCCGCACGGTCTTGGGTGAGGCCGGGGTCTCATGCTCCCGTGGTGTAGCACATTCCCTTGAGAGAAGAAAACCGAAAGTATTTACACGTGAAACTTCGGTGGCCCTATTATGATGTATTTATCAGATCAACACCGTCCAGCCATTTTTTTCATACCAATTCATGGAACTAGACAAAAAATGAGGCAGAACAAAGCTCAACCGGGCCACATTAAAGAAATGGTCTGAATTGAACGCCTACTGTTGAAAACTTCTTGGGGCCATAGGAGGCTTTGATCAAGCTTATATTTGTGTTTTCCCTTCATGAAGGTATTTGTAACATTATTAAGAGGTTAGATAGCAAATAAATGTAACAATAGACCTTAGGAAGGTGTCAACGGTTTCCATTCAATCTTGGCTACTTTCTTTGACGTGGTTTACTTGAAAAAAGGGCCAAAGTTCATGGCACACCTACCAAGTGGACCATCTTTCTTTTTTGTCAGTAGCATCTACATGGTGAGGTCCACATGATGGATGGCTTGGATATTTCTCCTGTGTGACAAGCTGTCACGTGTGGCTGCGTGTGCATTAGCTGACTTGTACACGCCTGTCAGCTTCCCAAACGAGAAAGGATTTGGTGAGGCCGGGGAAATACCGTCTTCGGTGAGGCCGTGACCATGGGGCCCACCTTGATTATGTGTTGTATATCCACGCCGTCCATCCATCATTCCAGATAGTTTTATGGCATGAAACAAAAAATAAGCAGAAGAAAATCTCAGGTGGACCACGCCACAATAAACAGTGGTGAATGAATGCTTCATTGAACACCTCATAATGCAAAGAAGTTTTTAAC
This sequence comes from Liriodendron chinense, assembly GCA_003013855.2. Classification (NCBI taxonomy): domain Eukaryota; kingdom Viridiplantae; phylum Streptophyta; class Magnoliopsida; order Magnoliales; family Magnoliaceae; genus Liriodendron; species Liriodendron chinense. Next base: position 12,208,391 of record ML058513.1, read on the forward strand.
GGTAGGTGTTCAATGAACACTATTTTCTGTGGTGTGGTCCACCTAAAACTTTCACCTACTTCATTTTTTAAACTACACCCTAAAATAAACTAAAGAAACAGATGGATGGCATGGATATACAAAAAATACATCCAGGTGAGCCCTAAGGTCAGGGTCTCACCCAAGTCGCTCCCCTCTCAAATATTGGAGAGATTTTCTCCGGCGAGTCTCTCTCGAATAAATCAGGCTCTCTTGCTCGAGCGAAAGACCCGATTAGGAGGTTTCATTCATAGTGCGCAAAAGGCTATTTGCGCTCTGGAGCGCAATGGATCATCTCTCTCTCTCTCTCTCTCTCTCTCTCTCTCTCTCTCTCTCTCTCTATATATATATATATATATATATATATATAGAGAGAGAGAGAGAGAGAATACTCTCATGAGAACTGGTTTCATCGAACCTCCACAGCTAACTTTTTGGCCTGGAGCTTCTTGGTACCTGGTGTTGCTTTTTTCAATCTTCTTCATCTGAGCTTGCAATTCTTAGATGTACTTGGTGAAATGATGTAGAGTAAAAATCCTTCAAAGCCATTAGGAGATGATGTAGAGTAAAAAATCCTCAAAGATGACTTGCTTTGATATTAAAATGATGCAACTCGGTTATCCAATTATCGAGTCAATGATCTCGACACTTGAATAGGAAATAAATGGACAAGAGTATACCCACAAGAATATTTGAGTAGCAATGGAAAAATTACTTTATTGATATCGAACTTTTTCCCACAATACTTAGGAAAAACTCGCACTAGAGAAAGTTTGGAATGCCTACTTCCTACACCTTCCCTTTTATAGACTTTAAGTGAATCTCTAGTGAGAATCCTCTTAACTAAGAGACTGATTTCAAATCTAATCTACCTAAAAGATGGTAAAAGCCTAAAAATAATAAAACAGATATAGAAAATAATCCTAAATACATCTCTAAATCAGTCACATATCTTCAACCACATCCCCTCATATCTCCAACTACATCTTTAAATCAGTTCCCATATCTTCCAAAAATATTAAATTGCAATCCTTACTTTATACCCCAAAATCTATAAATAAACAATTCAAAAATTGGCACATGTTGGGCCCTATGGTGTGCTGTGGGCTTACGTAATTGTCGGGCCCTATAGTGGGCATAAGTGGGCAATGGACCTGTATAAATTTTTGTGCCCCTAAGGAAAGGGTTGACAATCTTTAGTGGTTCATTTTTCACTGCCTTGATAATTGCAGGCAACTCATAAATTGCAAAATCACGGTATGATTCCAAGCTGTTGAGATCATTGCTTGTAGCGAATGGAAGTCAGGATTCTGCATTGACGTTGAATCATGAATGTTTGTTTCTAGGGAATCCAATGAGATTCAGCAAAAGACATGCAAACATCGCTCTAAGTCCAAACCATCCGAATGGTGGGCCCAACTGGGGATGGTCGTTACCCAAAAATCAATCTCATCAGGCGATCTTATCCACTCAATCATTGAACATTTCTCTGCCATCTCGCGAAATATAATTCCAAATTTGCCCGTGAAATTTGGACAGCCGAAGATTTAGATCTCAAACCCTCCATTTGAAGGCCACTGGTCGAACAATTAGAAGCGTCCTATCAATATAGAGGCCCACAATTTGGACGGTTAGGATTGACCTTATTCCTGCCGCATAACTAAAGAAAACATATCCATGGTTAATCTATTCCATCACTGCATGAATTGATATTGTTATCAGATATCCGAGAGAGAGATTGGGAGATGAGTGACAGATATGTAAATAATGGGAAAAGGGAGGGGAGAAGCGTACCTGGAAAGAGGAGCGGAGGAGGGAGGCAGCCTGCTTGCGGCGGAGAGACGCGGAGAGGATGAGGAGGTGGTGGGGCGCGGGAATGATGTCTGACGACTCCGGGAAGAAGCGCGAGTGGGGAGGGAGCCCAAACGCGCACATCTTCGCACTCGATTCAGGTGCGTTTGGTGGGGCGAGAGAAGCTACAACGCAGGCCAGGAATGGTCCGTTTCCGGTTTTCGGATCGTACCAGAGTTCCCAAGGTAGAGCTGGGCACAAACCAAGCCAGCTCGAAAGCTCGGCCGGATTGGTTTGAAAATGCTCGGCGTGGATGGGATCGAATGGAAGTTCAAACCAAACCAAGATTAAACTAGGGCAATACTGGCTCGGCTCGGCTCAGCTCAGCTCGAAGCTCAATTTGATTACGCTTGGTTTGATTCGGATCTTAGATTGTAAGCACACTGTTTCCCGCGGTGTGATCTGCTTAAGCTTTGGATTTTGGAATCATATCATAAAATGACATGTAAAATACATTGATAGCATGGATAATACATATATATGATGACATGAATAATACATATTACATATACATGAATGCACATTGTTTCCTTCACTTGTAAAATTATGCTTGTGTACTTTTGTTTGGAAAATGCTATTACATGTCTATTTTGATGCTACTGCAGTCCTTTGGAGGAGGTTAAACATCATATAGTAATATACTTTTGCATTTTTTTTTTGAACTTTTTAAATTCTTTTCTATTTAAATAAATAAGCAAAAAAAGAGCTGCCACTGGTTTGAACTTAGCTCAGTCTGGTTCAAAATTTTTGAACAAACTGATCCTGGTTCGAATCAAAATTTTTTTGGAGCAAACTAAACTTGGGCTGCATGGGTCGGCCCGAAGCCCAAACCAAGCCAATCCACAAACTAAGGTGGCAGAAAAACAAACCAAACCAAACTAGGGCTAACTCAGCTCGGCCCAAATCGTTGCCCACCTCTATCCCAAGGTGATTTGTGCGACGCGCGGTTGGAGAGGACGCGAGTTTCCTAATACAGTTAGTTGTAGCCTGACATGGATGGGCTAGTGACCCTACCACTAGCCAAGATGCTTTGTGGGCCACACCATGGTGTCTATTTTTCATCCACGATGTCAATCCATTTTTACAGATCATTTTACAAACCAAAAAATGAGGTAGATACAAATCTCAAGTGGACTACATCACAGGAACAGTGTTGATTGACCACCTACTGTTAAAAAACTTCTTGGGGGCCACAAAAGTTTTGGATCAAGCTAATATTTATTTTTTTCCCTTCATCCATGTCTATATGACCTAATCAACCGGTTAGATGTCAAATAAACATTACAATGAGCCCTAAAAGGTTTTTAATGGTGGACATTTAATCACTAATGTTTTCTGTGGTATGGTCCACCTGAAATTTAAATCCCCTCAATTTTGGGATCAAACGCTAAAATGATTTGGAAAAATGGTTGGACGGCATGGATAAAACACATATATCATGGTGAGGCCCACAGACTACAACTTGACTGGCCGGAGGCGGATTGCCTGCCCTTTGGCAGGCATCTCCTGCGCTCGGAATGTAGGTGGGGCCCACCGTGATGTTTGTGAGAAATCTACGCCGTCCAACCGTTTTGTGAGATCATTTTAGGTGTTGCTACAAAAAATGAACGGGATACAATACTCAAGTGGGCTGAAAACGTGACGATTGAACTTCCACAGTTGAAATATTTGTGGGGCCACTGAAGTTTAGAATCAGGATAATATTTGTGTTTTCAGTTCATCTCAGTAGGAATGACATTATGAACGGTATAGATAGCATATAAACATCACTGTGGACCCCATAGAGGTTTCAATGGTAGGAATTTCCCTACCTACCTTTTGCTTTATTTCGGCCTACTTGAGTCTTTGATCCCGTTCATTTTTTGCCGCAACGCCTAAGATGATCTCACAAAACGGTTGGACGGCATAGATTTCTCACAAACATCACGGTGGGCCCCACCTAGATTCCGAGTGCAGTAGATGCCTGCGAAAGGCTTTCCGCAGGCAATCCGCGTCCTGACTGGCCAAACCGCGTCCGTTGTAGGTGAGCCGGGAGCCCTCCATAGAAAAGAAAAAAGAAAAAAAAAAAAAAGCAAGCTCTTTGGGTCAACAGTGTGCGGAGCATCGAGATGGATGATTTTACCGTGCCAGACCAAAAATCAGTCAATCCAAAACTCGATTGAGCCACACTATAGGAATAGTGCGGGTGAGGACTCCAGCCATTGAAACCTTGTTGGCCCACCAAAGTTGGACTGAACATGAACATCATGATGGATCCTGTGACCCCTTTAATGGTGAGCATTTGTCCTAATTGTTTCCTTTAGTGTAGGCCCACTTGAGTTTTGAATTGACCTGATTTTGGGCCAACGTAAACAGAAGCAAATTGCCTACTTAGGTCGTGTGAGCCCCACCATGATATATATGTTTTATCCACACTATCCATCCATTTTTCCAAATCATTTTAAGGGATGATCCCAAAAACAATGTAGATCCAAATCTCACGTGGACCACACGGAACAGTGGTAATCCAACGTCCACGGTCAAAAACTTCTTAGGGGCACAAAAGTTTTGAATGAAAATGATATTTGTGTTTTTCCTTCATCCCGATAGTGTGACCTAAACGATAGGTTGGATGGCAAATAAACATTACGGTGAGGAGCCCTAGGAAGTTTTTAATGACGGCCGTTCAATCACCACTGTTTTCTTGCACGTGCAGTTTACTTGAGATCTAGATCAGTCTCATATATTTTATTTTTTTATCATGCAGTAAAATGATTTGGAAAAAGAATAGATAAATAGCATAAATAAAACACATACATCATGATAGAGCCAACAAAGTACTGTCGAAGCCTTAGTAGGGAATCTGTGACTTAATGTTAGTCAGCAGGCACTCCGCGTGGAACATACAGTTAGCCGGCACAAATGATCGATGGAGTTTATTTCAAGCACGTGTCACAGTGAGATCCACATAGCTTCTCGATGCACAGTCTTGCTACGAACAGCTGTTTTGTTGGATGAAATTCGTGTCGGTTGGAAAGAAGAGTATCTAGTCCATTCGTGGGAGTGGGACGCGTGATCATTTCCTTCACCAAATGCTGGGGTTAGCTTCATTATCAGGGGCGGCATACCTATCCAGTAGCCACCTCGCTACTTAAAGCGTCAGTAGGCAGTCCACAAGAGATGGGAATTTATTTCAAGCACCTGTCATGGTGAGCTCCACATGGCTTTTTATTGCATGGCCTAGCTACAAACAGCTGTTCTATTGGATGAAATTTGTGCCGGTTGGAAAGAAAAGCTACTAGTCTATTCATGGGAGTGGGTCGCGGGGTGCATTATCATTAATTCCTGCACCAAAAGCTTGGGTTGGCTTGACTATCATTGGCGGCATACTTGTCAGGTAGCCACCTTGCTACTGAAAGCGACAGTAGGCAAACCGTCCCAACGTAAAGTTATCCAGCACTAGGGCTGTCAACGGGCCGGGCCTGGGGTAGGTCTCAGCCCAAATTTTGAACTGTTTCATACCAGGCTGGGTCTATTCAAAATTCTCTGGCGTTTAAAACCCGAGCCCATCCCATTGACACCCCTAGCTAGGACAAATGATGGATGGAGTTTATTTCAAGCATGTGTCACAGTGAGTTCCACGTAGCTTTTTTGTTACATGGGCTTGCTACAAACAGCCATTCTGTTGTATGAAATTCATGTCAGTTAAGTAGAAGAGTTTTTAGTCCATTCATGGGAGTGGGACGTGGAATCATTTCCTGCAACAAAAGCTGCGGTTGGCTTGATTATCTGGCGCCACATACTTGTACATAGAGAGAAATGGATTATTAGAAAAGGAATGTATATGTGATTTAATATAAATGTAACATTCTATCTTGAAGATAATTGAACGCACTTTTTCCTACTTCCCACAATCTCTACAACTAGCATGCTTAGAGTTTATACTTCATTTATTGAGGAAACTTTTTTGAATGGTGAAATTATGCAAAGGCTTTCTAGACTGCTATATATATGCCTTTCTTTGTCATTGGGGGTTTCTTTATAGTAATTATTACAAATTGTTTCATCAACAAATGCTTGGTAATCACATGAAACTTTTGCTGTTATTCAATTTGGACACATGGCCACACATGTAACAAATGGTTTGATTTCATTTAAGCATGTGCGGGTACGTATGTGTTGGGGGTGCTAAAGTCATAATTAATTCAAATCAAGCCAACACCTTATGAACCTCAAGTGCCAAGATAGCCAAATTAAGATCAAATATGTGAAGATTAGCTTGACTAATCGGCCATCGATTGACAAGATAATTAGACGATTTGTAAAGGGGATGTAAGATTTTCTATAAGATGGGCCTAATTGATCAATAGTTTGGATTTACCTAAGGGTTCGATCTGATGGTCGAGCATACCAGTGGACCCCACTAAAGATGTGATTCATCTAAATTCATGTAAGGGGTGGTGCGCTAGAACTGTGTTGCACACATAGTGTTATATTAAGATTAATATACTCAAATTCGTGTGGAGCCTAGGGTATAAGAGTTTTTATAGGCTTCAAACTCATCACCCCTCATATCTATAAAACCAAGGTTTGGTTCCCAATCCTACACAATGTTGAAAGCTTTTCTTCCCATCTCGGTGTTTTCCTAAAGGTGTAAGGTGCGGAAGACTATGCCATTCAATCTACAAACATGGCATCTACACCAGGTACGATTTTAAATTCTAGTCTATTAATCTCCATATCTGATGCATTGCACGGTCCTATCTATTTCACAACAAAAGTTCTACAATGGAGGGTTAATCCTTCATATGAATTTGCCTTAAAAACAAGGATTTTTATCAAAATGGTGATAGCTTGATCATTTTTTTCAATAAAAATAACGAAAGAAAGTAAAAATAAATTAAAATTAAAAAGCTCAACACCATTTTTATTACTATGGATGAAGATTCAATATAATTTGCATGTTGTTGGGGTCCCAAAAGTCAGTATCCTCTAAAACAAATCAACTAGGCACGTGCTTCGAGACAATCCCACAAAATACCATCCGACACACCCAAATATTCAGATTTGCAAAGGATCCAGTACTTAGTCATTTTCTCCGATGGGCCCCATGAATCACCGTGATCAAAACCGCCCAGAATCAAGCAGACACCTTCTTTATGAATTATGATAAGCAGTGCATGACGATTCACCAAGAAGCGGGCCCCTGCAAGTCCTTCGTTTCGCAAAACCCAATTTTACAAAACACGAGTACGTCAAGCGCACCCGTTTATTCAGCCCAACGCACCCTTAAATTCATGAAAATTCAAGAAGTGTTTCAGGATGTATTTCACCTCTGACGCATCCAAAAATGGCTTGACACACCCAAAAAAATACCTTCGACGCGTCCATAAATTCAGAAAATACAAAACTGCAATTTCAAGGGTGCATTGGACCTTGACGCATCCAAAATTGTCCAGCGCGTCCATTAAATATCTTCGACGCACCCATAAAATCACCCAGAACTAGCATGCTATTTTTTTGATGCATTGGACCCCAACGCACCCAAAAAATAGCTCGACGCACCCATAAAATCAGCACATTTCAGAATATCATTTTGGGGTGTGTCGGAGCTCCCAGGCGCCTATTTGAGGGTACGTCGAAGGCTTTTGAGGGTGCGTCGTACGTGGCAGCACCTCATTGGTCCTTGTCCGGTATTTTCGGGTATAAATACCCCTCCCACTGTTCATTTGTATAGGAAGATTAACAGATTAAGAGAGAGAGAGAGAGCCATTATCCCTTGAGTAGTTAGGATTTACCTCCAGAAACCCTTGCTGGAATCTTTTTCCGACCGTCGGAAAACTTGTTCGGTCACCGGAATCCCTTTCTGATCATCCGCCGGAAGATTACTCCGACCACTACCACCGCAGGTCCGAATTATAAAAATCATAAGTGTGGGCGCGCACCCGAAAATAGCTCGACACACCCAAAAATTTAACATAATTAGTACTTGTAATTTCAGGGTGCATTAGACTCCCATGCACCCGAAAATAGCTCAACGCACCCGAAAATTCAACATAATTCGGACTTGCATTCTCAGGGTGCATTGGACCCCAACGCACCCGAAAATTGCCCCACACATCCGTAAATTCAACAAAAATTAGGCATTTTAATTTAAAGGTGCGTTGGAGCCAACGCACCCATAAATTAAGTCCCACGCACCCAAAAAATCAGCCAACTCCAGAACATGTTCATGGGTGCACTGAACACAATTTTAAGTGTTTTCAAGTGCCGCTTGAGCCTATTTTGGATATTTCGAGCGTTCCGAACGCAATGGAATGGTCAAATGGACGTTCTAGGATCTCTAAATGAGCAGAATTGCACATCTTCGAGGTTCGACCTGATTCGACACGATGAACGAAATGAATTCTCGGAAAGACGCCGCCAACATCTAGAACTATGCAAATATGTTATCATTTATATCTACTGTAAAGATGTGATCCGATTTGGGTCGAAAGCTAGACAAACGGGACTATGGTTATCACGATAAATCATACCAAAGAGTTTCAATTCACTACAAAACAATTGTTATAAACTGCCACAACACAACAGTCGATGCCCTACCCATTCAAGCGGCATCCGTCGGTTGGGCTACGCAGGTATACACAACTGTAGAAGTAGACTTCCCGAGGTCACCTGTCCATACATTGACAGGTGCTGGCCCAGAGTTGTCCTTCCCAGTTATAAACCCTGATAGTCTCATCCCGGATCTCCGGCCAAAACATGGGACATAGACATCTTACTAATACAAAGATGGTTCAGTCCATAACAAAATAAATATAGGTCTCTACGACCACAAACTCTAAGACCATAATCCCTGCTGACTAGTCTTTTGCCTTTTAATCAAGGGTCATCGATCATTCGATGTAATTAAGGGTTCGTGCCAGATCACGGCCTGGAATGTACAAGATCTCAGGATCTCTGGAATTAAATTCGCCTTGCGATATCTCTTCTTGTGCACATTTTTGAATGCTTATGATTGTCTATGAATGTTTCTATTACTCAGAACCCCAGAGCAACAATACCAACATTTCAGGAAAATGTCCTCGTGATCCATTTTCTAGTTCTAACACATGTGAAAGTAAATAAAACAGAAAAGTTACCAACAATATAGCTTGGGAAAGTAAGACACCTGCAACTAGACAATCTCCGGGACCTAGAGATGACTGTGAAAATAACTCAAACAATTATTGGAACAGTCGTGGCTTTTGGTCAGCAAGATGTGACTAGAAAAATACTAAGTAAAAACTTAAGAATTTAAAGGGGATCCGACTACGACAAGGTCATGGATGTTTATTTAAACTAAATCGACTTGTTGGAGTGATACACTAAACAGAAGCGGGGACTAAACTATGCTAGACTAAATTGATTTGAACTTATTACATTGTGGTGCTGGATATGAAGTGGATAAGCTATAACTAAGCTATGCTAGAATATGAGTATATGAGGAGATGAATGATTGATAAACAATGTTAAGCTTAAAAGAGTTGATTTGGTTTGGATTAGTAAGGGCATAGAGCTCTTCATTATGTGTTCTGTTGGCAACCCCAAGTACAAGGCTAAGTTGTAATAATATTTCGGTTGTGAGACTGAGATCGTCCTCATGAATTAGTAGGTAACAATTCCAAACAAGTAACTAACACTAGGATGGGATGTGAATTAATTAATTTCAGAATTTAAAACAAATAAGAAATATGAAAATCTCAGGGAAACAATGCACTAGGGCATTAAGGATCCACTTACAATCACTTCTCAACACTAAATTCGCCCATGTAAATACATTACTCAATTTGAATCGACGTCCTATCTCTATCCAATTGAAAGATATAAACATTCAAGCTTCATAAACATCCAACAAAATCTGCACTTTCAGATTCTTAGTTTTATAAAAATCTGAGAACTTGAAATATGGAACTTTAAAGCATCCACCATATTTGGAAATCACGATCGATCTAGGGTTTTCATTTATCAACATTCAATAAAAACCATATGATTAATTTCAGAAACTCTTAAGCATCTCATATAACTACCATCATAACAGATCTATAAAATTCTCCAAAACTATCACTTTATTAAAAAAAAAATGAAAATCCAACATTAAATTCAAGGTATTTGCATAAAAATGAATAGAAGTGTTGAAGAAGAACTACTAGCTTCACCTCTTAGCCCTAACTGAGAGGTTTAGCCAATCAAGATCATGATTAACTAAAATCTTTCATAAACATGAATCAAAACTGAAAACTGAAAACTAGAAGAAGAAATTAGAAAAACCTAAAGAAAAAGCCTCAACTTCAAATTCCTCCTCCTTCATTAGCCTCTAGAGTACCCGAGATGCCCTAGATGTGTTTAGGAGTCCTCTATTTATAAGAAAAACCAACCCATTGCTAGAAAATTCGTGACAATTCGAGCACCCAAAAATTTCTACGCATTGTTGAACCGTTCGACCTCAAGGTTGGACTGTATGACTATGCAACTGAATGTGCACAATTTAGTCCAGCAACCAACTGAATTGTCAGATTGTCCGATAGGGTGGATTTCTACACTCTCTTAAACTTCAAACTCTATTCTTCTTTCATTTGCTTCTTTCGCTTGATGGTCCATCACATCTTGGTCTCCTAGGCTCCTGAAGTAGCTCAAAATAGCATGATTTCTTTCACTTCTCTCTTGATTCCTTGCAATCATAAAAAAAAAAATATAAATTAATGCCTTAAACACTTTTGTTTCATGCAAATGTGACATGGAATAAGGGTTAATTATGCACGGTTATAAACTCAATATGTTGCTTTTATAAACTTGGGCAAGGCAGGTGACCTTGTGTATAGCCCATTTGATCTTGCAATGTGTAGAGGAAACCTTGTTGGAGAGTTGTCGTTGTTAGATTATTACTTTACTAGAGAGTTGTTGTACAACAGGACTCTGATCTGTAGTATTTAATGTTTTTTGAAGAGTTACTTTTCCGAACACAAATACATTTCTAGCCTCTTGGCTTTAATGTTCATTTAACTACGTGGTGTACATTGTTACCACATGACATCTTTTGGGATTATCTAATCTAGTTGTCATAGGCCATGTGTAAACAACTTTGACCAAGTCATCTTCAAGAATGTCTAACAAAACTTAAATTTTCCCCATATATTGACGCAAGGATGACGTGGTAAGAAGAACATTGTCTCTCTCATCGAATAGATAACTTGAATAAATAAGAAGATAAATGAAATAATTCCTAAAAAATTAAAATAATTATATTGAATTCTTAAAATAGAATTATAATGCATATAAATAAGAAATTAAACCCTAAGTAGAGTATCAGACTCCAACTCGAATTAGAACTCCTAGAAATCCTGACTTACTATAACTAGTAAACTTACTATTTATAGAAGTCTCTCAATCCTACTAGAACTCATGGTTTTCGGCCAAAATAGAAAGTTTTTAAATGAGCTCAACCACATTGTTTTACTAATTATTCTAAGCCATTTTCATGTTTGGCATGACTCCTAAAACCCACTGATAAAAAGTTATGACTAAAACAAAACTTATTATAAATAGTAAAATTGAAATAAAACTATACTAACGATCGTTGATCTGGTCGAATCTCTCAATTCCAGCATGGGCAACCTGGCATAGTGGGATTGGTTGGCGAAAGTAGCTCGAGCTACCTAAAATCATAGATTATATGTCCAGAAACTCATTTCAAATTGTGAGATATCTGATGGTCCGAATCGCTTCCGACCCGGACCAATCTTCTTTTGGTCCATCTAGGCCATGAAATGGTCAATGACTCACTCTACATCATATACGTTGTACATAAATGCATATAACTGAAAAATCTTGTGTTATAATACACACATACTTCCATGTACTACCTTAAAGCCCATTGTCCTAGGGCCCAACATATTCAACTGTCATGATTAATCATTACAAAAAGAATCAAAATTATTGATTTGCCCACTATATCTAACTGTCATGATTAATTATTAAAAAAGAATCAATATGCATGATAATTTTAAAATCAATTATTTAGCAAAAGATCTTACAAGAAGTAAGTTGACTAACCATATTGATTAATTATTTCATTTCTTGATGTAAGACTCGTGAGAACATGAATTTTTCGTTGAGAATAATCATCTTTGTAGGAGACTTAATTAACCACCCAACTTACCATGGGCTCATATATTAATGAATTAAAGTAATCAGTCAGTTCCCTTTAAGACCCTAGGTCCCCTCTAGTATGAGGATACATATTACAAGCTTAGGAAGTGCAATGCTAATAACTTAAATGACAATATACAACTCGTTGAATCTATATGGTGTAAATACATAAAATATGCATAATTTTTAATTTTTTTTTAATAAATTCAATCTTAAGAATATCCCATATATTATGACATTGGATTTTTAAATAAAGATTTAAACTATAAGAATAACGTATATCATACTTATATGTGATGAATTGTGTGGACACTTTGTCGATGTTGAACTTTTTAAACCAAAGTGTTTCTCTCCAATCTGTTGTGTATATGAGGAGCCAAAAAGGCACCATTAAATCTTCTAATAGGGACCTAAGATGACACTAACAATCCACAAAGGTGGACTACCCACATGGAGGAGAAAGATACGAGGAATGCAGAAGAGATTTCTCTCTCACACACTCTCTTTTCTCTCACACAATGACATATAAGGGACCATGTAAGCTCTCTTTACCAAGAGTTGATCTCTCTCTATAATATATAAGATCTGTATATAACTAAGTATTAAGATTTTAGATATATTTTCAGTATGATACTCTATCATACATATTTCATTGTACTCCACTATAAAGAAAGTCTGTTAAATCACCTCATACATGTACACACTCATTATCTAATCATATCATTGTTCAAATTATCCGGCATAAATCTAAATCACCTAACTATATAAGTAAATGATAAGATTTCAATCATTAGATTATCATCAAGTGTGATAAAATAAGTTTTAATGATTAAAATAAAGCTTCAATGGTTGAAAACCTTCTAAAAGCTAATTAAAACCTTTTAATTACTAGTTGTTTACACCCTTTTTGACACACCTACATGGTCCAATACAAGACCGTCACGTGTCGGCACCACAGGTTTGATGTTGTTAAAATCATACTCGTGCTCGAAGATATCTTTTGCCGCTTTTCCTTTGATGATACACCTCCTGTCAGTAATGTAGTAGCACCGAACTATATACATACTTTTAGATGAAGCAAAGCGATGAATGACATGTAGCCCTAAAGCACGTGATCAATGTAACGTATAAAACACATCTGTAAAAGATTCATTGTAGCAATGATCCTATCACAGATCCGAATATGCTTAGTAAAACCATCCAAAATAGGAGATATTTCCAAAGGACATTTAGAGCTTTTGCGGTAATTACAAATATTCTGAAGATCAAAATAAGAAGCCAATATTTAAGCGAATGTGAACCGATGGATTGGGGCTTGATTAGGATTTGATGGGACTAGTTCCCTCGATTTCATGAATTTTCAAAGTCATGAAAGGGGATTTGGAGATCACTCCGATCGAGTCAAATTTAGATGTAATAGTGTCCTGAAAATGATTTCTGATTACGAAAATCATGTTAGCCACATAAAAGTAGGGATTTGAAAATTAGTTTTAGATTTACGGAGATCTCTTATGGGAAGATTGTAAAAGATATGGCTGCGAAGGATCTTGGACCAATAAGGAAACCTAACAAGGGTTTTGTCGCCTCCATAAGCTATAAAAGGAGAAAATGATGAAAAACTTCAGGTCCACACCAAACGCAACTATTTCCTTTACATTTACATTTATCTTAGCATATCCTAATCTAGCCTTAGTCTTAGCATATACCAGTATTGTTTAGCACTACCACTATAGTACCATAGGAAAAGTATAACCATCCACAACTTTCTGTTGTTGGATATCGATCAAATGATTTTTTACTTAGAAGATAAAAAAATCCTGCTAACCCTTCACCTGGATCGTCTGTTCATTCAGATAGTTTCAAGTATTTATCTCTTTTATGTTTCTCTAGTTATTTTTACTCAGTCGATTGTAATGAGCATCATTCACAAATTAATAAAATTGGCATTGTTTTAGACTTCTTTTATTTTATTTGTTCATATTTCTTTCTTTGAGAAATACATTAGCTGTAATTATCGATGAAAGAAATGTCTTCAATGTAAAGCAAAAGAATCTATCATGAAAGACTAACTTCTACCTTTTTGTAAATCACCTTATCGATATTACAATTAGTGGTTGAGGGGACGACTGAATTTTTTAATTTGATCTTAATCGATCCATCTCAGCACAGGGGCACCAGTGATCAATTAAATATTGAGTCGAGTACGACTCTAGCACGCCTGTACTTCCTAATCGCGCACATAAACCGAATATATACCCTCGTCCACAAGTGTGGCCTTGTGTTTGATTGAATTGTGCAAAAATTAGGACCCAGTAGAAAAATCATTTGATCAGTCATTGATTTAATTACATCTAACTTTAAACATGTTCTTAAGTAAACTTAGTGAATCCCTACGTTAGCCGACGTAAGAATTAATAAACTCCGATGGACGTACTTAGCATCATCCACTTTCAATGGCATGTAAAAAGTATCGTAAAGTGAGCCAAAGCTACCCAATCAAGGTCCAAGACTCACATATACCCTTAAGTACAAAGATCGATCATCTTTCGTGTACTATTAGGTCTCCAAATTATTAACTTGAACTTCGATCCTCCAATGTAAATATCTAAAAGTTTATATCCAAAAACTTAAGTCTATGATACACTCACACTCCCATGTATGGTAAGGACCAAAGGCGTAACCCATAGTTGGCTCTTGATGGCAGGACCTTTCATCTCAACTCAAGTTTATTCCCTCACACAAGATTACCATACATCCCATAATATGATGCTTATATATGTTTCTTGAGCATATTTGCTAGTCATGGTTCACCGAGAGTTGAGATTCATAGACATAACTTTATTTGGTCACTAACAATTATGTCCAATTTTAAGTTTTCAAGAACTACAGGATGTTAAGTCATAACATATACACCTTGAAAGACCCAAGGTTATCATATCAGCCCTACCACATCCACACAATACATACTTGTTTTTGGGGCACAACTCCAACACAACCTTTAGTAGCAGCACTACACACGTGTGCCTCTTTTTGTATTCCCACTAGAGAGATGATAACTTACAGCCAGCTGCATGCTAACTCATCATACAGCCCATATTTCCAAAAATCAGCTAACACACCACTTGTGGTGGACATCTATATATATCCAAGAATGTGGGCTCATCGGGAAGATCACCCATCTCTAAATGAGGGCAACCACTCATTTGATGGTCCGCACCTGTACGTCGAGTCAAGCACCAGGTTGGCCATTGATTCCAACGGTGTGGCACTCTTGATGAATGGACCAGCCTGATTTTTTTTCTGACACGTGATCTTGATAGTAAGGATTCGGATTTTGGGACAGAGTACACGGAACTTCGTTGTCCCTTTAATGCAAGCACTCCCTTTTCTTTTACAGGCGTGAGATTGCCATGCTAGATTTTGTTTTCGCGTGTCGTATTTGAACTCTGCAGTGCAATTTCTGACTCCGACTTTACTAGATTTCAGGTGTGTCCCACCCACCTTGTGGGTTTCTTGTATGAAAAATCATCCTGATCTGATCATCAGTTGGTCAGAGATTTCCATTGAATGTCAACCATTGGTTAATTTATATTAACCATCCATTCCTTTTATGCATATTTAGCTCTCTTGATTATCAGATACCCAGATTTTTCAGGATGAGCATCTATATTACAGGACCAACCTAATGAACGGATTGGATCTATCACACATGTACCAAGTTTCAACCTATAAGAAGCGAGTGCGGAAGGAACTCTTCAAGGTTTGCTAAGCCCACACGCGTGTACAACCCTGGGCCTGTGCCCAGCTACACGCAAGCACACATGCGAATGGCACACTTGTAAGTGAGATCCGAGTTTCTCAACCGATGGTCCACACCGTTCAGATCTTCTGGCCAAAATATCAGACCGTTCAAGCTCCTCAGGTGGGAGGTAGTGTACAAAGCAATCGGATGGCTAGTAAAAATTGTCTTAGCTACCAACTTGTTCTGTGAATTGTGGCCCATCGGATGAGCAAAAAGGACAGGATCTTTGTGCCAGAAGATCTATACAATAGTGGCCCATCCAACAGAAAGTCCAGATCTCTCGCACACTTCCGTTCTGATACTTCTTGAGCGTCGGTTACAGTCTCTACACGCGTGGACATCCGTTCATCAAGAGAATGGGAGGGCGGGGATTGGGTACTACCCCAACCAGGACCTAGCTAGATGACGGTACTGTCAGGGGCTCTATGGAGCCCACCATGATGTATGTATTTTATCGACGCCGTCCATTCATTTTGAAAAATCATTTTAGGTGATGACCCTAAAAATGTGGCAGATCGAATGCTCAAGTGGACCACACCACAGGAACAGTTGGAATTGAATGCATACCGCTAAAAACCTCCTGGGGGCCACAGAAGTTTTCGATCAAACTGATATTTATGTTTTCCCTTCATCCAGATACATGTGACCTTATGAACAGGTTGGATGGATAAAAAAAATCACGGTGGGCCTTAGGAAGGTTTCAACGGTAGGGATCGTTGTCAACATTGCTTCCTGTGGTGTGGTCCACTCGATCCTTTGATCCGCTTCCTTTTGGGATCATGCCCTAAAATGATCTTTCAAAATGGATGGACGGCTTGGATAAAATGCATATATCACGGTGGGCCCCACAGATCCCCTGACAGGACTGTCCGTCTCTATCTAGGTCCTGGTGGCGGTAGCACCCAATCCGTGCCCAGAATGGGATGCATCAACTGGGTCCATCCCTACCAGAAAAGGTGGGACCCACCCGTCCTTAACTCCGTTATCCAATACGAAAAAAAACGTACGGGCATTAAATGGGCAGGCATGTACAGATACAATAAACAAAAGGAAAGCGTTAGGTGGGCCATCCAGACGAGGATAGGGTTGTTGGAGAGAAAACGCGGCAATGAAAGCCGCATGAGGCTGAAGATTCAAGGAAGGTGCATTTGCAAACGTTGGATAGCATGGCATTGCACCTTTTATTAAAAGTAGTTCATGTGATGTAGTAATTTCCACGAAACCCCACACAAACATACGTATCAATCCCATATATGCTCTCCTTGCAGAGGCTCTTTCAATACAATACAATGCATGGGATATTAGAATATAAGGGATTCAATGCTTCTACGAGCCTCCCTCACATGGACCTTGCCTCTTCAGCCCCAACATCCTTCAAAGATCATCCTCATCACTTCTTTATTTTTTTTTAATTAGATTAGTGAGTCATCCAAGTTGGCTCGACGGGTTGGCTCAGACAGTAGCCGCCAGTTGGGCCAGTTCATTTTTCTTTTTTATAAATAATATCTCTCCTTATTTCTTTATGGATACGCTGTGTACGGATGGGTAGTGCCCGAGAACTTGTTCACATGTCACTGGCCGAGAGATTTGATCCAACTGAGGGTTAATTGCTACATGGTTATAATGGAAACATTTGGGTTCGTACTTTTACAGGCATCACTTGGCTGTGGCCCGAAACAGCAATGTGGATGGAACCCTGACAATAGGGCCCCCCTCAATGTATACATTGTATATTCACAATGTTCACATGTTTTGACAACTTATTTTCAGGCATGGTCCCAAAAAATGAAGCAGTTACAAATTTCAAGTGGACCATGACATAGATAGCAGAGTGATCATTGAATGCCCACCATTAAAACTTTCATAGGGCACCCTAATGTTTATTGGTGTCACAAGCTTTGGATGAAAGGAAAAACAAATATCAACGTAGGTCATCAGGTTGGCATGGGAAGGAAGGAAAGTGGGATCCATCCAAAACTTTTGTGGCCCATAAAAGGTTTTTAATGGTGAATAATCATTATTTCTTGTAGTGTGGTCTACTTGAAATTTATATCTATTTCATTTTTAAGACCTCACCCTAAAATAAGCTAGCAAATTAAACGGATGGACATCGTGGCTACATAGTGCATACATCGAGGTGGGCTCTATAAGGTCCGGGTCCCACCCACATCACTACTTCCAGGTCACAGCAAGTTGTGCTCTATTTTTACTAGGGCTGTACATCGAGCCGAGTCGAGTCGAGGTGGGCCAAGCTTGGCTTGACTCATCTGTGCTCTCCTTGAGTTCGAGCTCGAGCTCAAGCTTACCCTTGAACTTACTATTGGAGCTTGCTTTGTTTGTTAAAACTTTTAAGGCGAATTAGTGGATTGAATCGAGGCGAGCTTACCTCGAGTTGAGTCGAGCTTGCTCCCACCTCAATTTATTATATTTTTTAATACAAAATACAAATTAAAAGTTAACCACATTAAGTTCAAGAAGTCATACATATATTAGGGGAGAATAGTATTTCTACCAGTGGGACCCCACCATTAAAATGACCTAGCTCTGATCAGTTTTTTCTTTGGCCAGGTCATACATGCATTGAATGCAGACCATTAGTAATATTTTCTGAACTATAATAAACACACTACATGCATAATTCACCACATGAATGGACTGCCCTGATTATTGTGTAGACCATCTTCATGATGAGACTCAACTGATTCATGGATCAGATGCACCACCTTTCTCATAAAATTACAATCAATAGCTGCATATGGTGTTTAGCCTTACCATAGCCCCTGTTTTGTATATATATATATGGTGTGTGGTCTCACTGTAGACACCCCACCTTCGGCTACACTGTTGGTAGAGATAGCTGGTTGAACGGAAGACCATACCCCCAAATCCCAAGTCCAAACTCAGCCAAACTCACCCTTGTAAGCCCCATTCCATAGCCCAGTTCAAGCCTGAACCCAGTCAACCCAGTCCTAAAAATCACCCTGAAAAACCCCCCATAAAAAGGCCAGTCAAAAAATCCCAAAAAAAAGTCAAACTCACTGAGTCAACTCGCTGAGTTAACCCGCTGAGTCAACCCGTCGAGTCAACCCGTCGAGTCAAATCACCGAGTCGACCCGCTGAGTCAACTCACTGAGTCGACCAGCGAGTCCAACAGCAGCCCCGAGGGAGCGACCGTACTCGCTGGAAACCGAGGAGCGGCCGTACGGGCGGCCCATGGCAGGCCGCCCGGAAAAAATTATGAGAGTGCCCCTCTCTGCTGCTATAAATACCCCCCTCCCCTTCTCATTTCAACAGGCCATTCGAGTCCATTTCAGCCCGAGAGCTCTGAGTCCATCTCTCCACCCTTTAGCCCATTTTTCCACCAAGGAGAGCCCGAGTGAGGAGAGCCTAACCCTGGTCCAGCTTTGCCTGACCACTGGTCCAAGCCTCCCAAGCCATTCAAGTCTTGATCCAACCACTCGAAGCTAACCCTTGCGACACCTCCGTCCACCCAGCTACTCATTTTCCAGCATCATCTCATTTGCATCTAGCATAAGTGCAACATTTACTTTCCTTCCAACCCCCCTGCTTCACTACAAGCACCTTGATTACTCAAGCACACATGCATATGTCTTTATATTAAGCACCTGTCAGTTCGAGCGTATGCTCTGGGCTTGCCCGTTGTTGGAACCTGCCCATCAGAAACTCTTACTGTTCAGACCTGCATTCATGCTTCACCATAAAACACCTTGATCATTCAAGCACACTGCATACGTCTTATATTAAGCACCTGTCAGTTCGAGCGTACGCTCTGGGCTTGCCCGTTGTTGGAACCTGCCCATCAGAAACTCTTACTGTTCAGACCCGCATTCATGCATCATGTCATTCATGAGAATATACGAGGATTAAATTAGACTTTCAAGTATTCGATCGATTCTGTGAAGTAGAGACCGTACTTCGGTACGGGCAGTGTGTGGGGTGCTTAACCTCTTCCCACCCTGTAACCGTGATCCCTTACCTTGAATCTCTGGCCGCAGATCAACAGGAGTCATTTTAGAGGAAGGAATCTTCGGATTCTCTTCTCTAACGTTTCTACGGGGTCTAGCCGACTGTAGATTCGAAGTAACTGGCTAGTGGCGACTCTGGTCTTATATAAACTCATTTAAACATATCCAGCTCAATACGACAACCAAACGAAGCCCTCGAGAACGAGGCAAGCCAGTGGCACAAACGGCGATTTCGCACTCACGCACCTCTTCTTCTTCTTCTTCCGAAAGGAAAGGGAGAACGACGTCGTGTGGGAGCGCGGGAAAATCGGCGAGGGTCCACAGAATGGCGACTCCGCTGGGGATAAGCTAGTCCCATTAGTCGTGATCCGACTTGAAAACAGAATCCTTCCCGTACTTGAAAGTCATTAATCCTCATACAATCTCATCTGCATAGCATTCTACCCAAACCCAAAAAAAAAAAAATAGAAAATTCCAAAACAAAAAAAATAGAAAATCCCAAAACCCAAAAAGAGTAGAGTATAGTCCTCACCATTGCGCCACCTCGGGCTCAACGTGTTCGGAGACAGCTTCCCTTCCGCAGCATAATCCGCACTCGGGCTCAGCAAGCCATGTCCGACCACGAAGAAGAAACTCATCACTTCCCTGCTCTTGAAATGACCGAAGCGCAACCTCCAGCGCAACAGCCCATTGATAATACGCCAATCATACAAGAATTGGCACAAGGAGTGAGAGCAATGCAAGAAATGCTCTTGCAATTCATGCAAGCACAGGCCACCGCAGCAGCCAACAATCAAGTTGGCCCAGTTCAGCAATCTCAGCAACCATGCCGGGTCCTCCCGGCCTCCAGTTCAAATCAAGCACAACCATCGGAGTCTGCCCAAGACTACCGACAGCAGCCATCTCAGCCCTTCGCTATGGGGCATCCTTCTCAATATCTTCCTGCGACGACAAGGCCATCTCAGAGCACTTCCGTTGCAGGAACATCTAGTCAGCTTCCAGTCAATCTTGCAAACAACAATCTCAGTAGATCTCAGCATGTCCCCGCCGATGGGACACCTTTTCAATTTCAGCACATCCCCGCCGATGGGATTTCAATTCAATTTCCAGCAACAGGGACAGCACTGGCGAATGCCCACAATGAGGGTCAGTGTCAAGCCCACATCAATCAGCGGACAGTGGCGAATACCCAACAAGGGGGTCACTTCCCAGCATCTCAGCCTCCTGCAAACAGGAGCACTTTTCAATTCCAGCACATCCCCGCCGATGGGATCCCAGTTAATTTTCAGCAATCTTCAATTCAGCAAAATCCAGTTAATTTCCAGCAATCTTCAATTCAGCAAAATCCAGTTAATTTCCAACAAGTTCCAGTTCAACCTTCAGTACAGTCTCCAGTTCAGTTACCATCATTTCAAGCTCAAGTTCATCAGAATCCAGTTCAATCATCAAACCAATTTCAGCAACCCGCGGTTGCTTTTCAGCAAGCCCATAGGGTCGAAGACATCGACCACTATGCCGAAGAAGAACGTGCCTTACTTCCAGGAGGCACCAGTCGCTCGAACAGATCACTCAGGACTGGACGAGTTGCGGGAGCAGTTCCAGATCTTGCAAAATCAGCTTCAGCGACAGCAAGGAATCGACCTACCTTCGACCAAGTTCAGAGACTTGTGTCCTTTCCCAGATGCTCAGGTACCTCAAAACTTTGAGGTTCCAAAGTTCAAAAGATACGACGGCAGCGGTTGTCCCACAGCACATCTCAAGGCCTTCTGTGGAGAGCTGAGTGCAATCTCAGGAAATGAAGGGGCCCTCATTCGCTTGTTCCAAAAATCTCTGAAGGGCGATGCCCTCGATTGGTACACTTCATTGGATTGCCACCGCATCAGGACGTGGGAACAGCTTTCCCAGGCTTTCGTCGACAGATTTGCGTACAATCTCAACATGGCACCCAGAAGAGCCGACCTCGCAGCTCTCAGGCAAAGGAGTGATGAAACACTGTCAGCCTACGTGGGACGTTGGCGAGCTATGGCAGCCAGAATGCGGACACCCATCGACGACGAAGAACAAATCTCCATGATTGTTCATTCAACATACCCAGGCATATCCGGGTATCTCATCTCGCATCCATATGCGAATTTCTCACAATTGATCCGTGCTGGAGAGCAAGTCGAAGCAGGAATCCGGGCCGGGACAATCTCCCCATGGCCTCATCAAGCCACTACAGTCAAGAGGAACAGAGTGGAAGGAAGACCTATCGGGCACGGGAATGGAAACCGTAGTGGTTCTCCTCCTCGCCCAACGGAGGTAAACAATATCAACACCACTGCTCAAGGGAATCAACGTGCTCCCCCACAGGGACGTCAACAGTATCAGCAGAATCAAGTTCAGCATCAGCCTCAGCGGTATCAGCCACAACCGAATCCTCAGCCACAACCACCTCGACAACAGCAGCAGTTCAGGGGAAATGGCCAATACTCATACCAGAACAGGCAGAATTACAGGGAGTTCAGGAAGTTCACTCCACTCAGTCAACCACTTAGTCAAATCATGACTACGCTGGTACAAAAGCAGTTACTCACTCTGATGACACCTAGGCCTCCGCCTCATCCTCTGCCTCCAAACTACCGAGAAAATGAGTACTGTGCCTACCATCAAGGACGTGGCCACGCCACGGATCGATGCTATACTTTGAAGAATGCCATACAAGACCTGATTGATGACCGCAAGATCGTCATCTCGGTCCCTGGAACTTCTCCAGCAGCTTCCACCAACATCCTTCAGAATCCTCTGCCTCAACATCCGACGGACCCCAGTTCGTCTCGTGGCCCTGCAGTCAATAGTATAGAAGAAGGGGATCATCTCGATCGCTTCTTCTCCCCCATCCAATCCATTCACGCTTACACTTATGAGCCAACAAATCCTCCTCCAGTCTTGCAAGGGGCAAGTCCCTTTCTTCCTTCAATCTCCGAGCCAGTAGTGCTTGAAGGAGCACCTCCATATGATATACCAGTTGTTCAAGGGGCACCTTACAACCATTCAAGCTGGGAACCAGTCGTCCTGGAAGGAGCACAATCATACATTGAGCCCACATACGAACCTGTCATCTTGCAAGGGGCAACTCCAGAACAATCCAATCCGCAATGGAAGGATTACACTCATCAGCAGCAAGAGCCCGTTGTCTTGGAAGGAGCTCTTCCAGTCAAGCCTGTCATATTGCAAGGGGCAAGTCCCGGAGGCGTATCAATCACGCTACGGCAGCTCGGACGAACAGAGAAACCTCCTGCCATATCAAGAGGACCAGTATTCATTCCATGGGAGCCTCCCGCCCCAGGAACAGTCAAGCCAGGACCACGACCTTATGTGGTCTATGAAGACAAGCCTCGATACTACCCCTTCAGCACAGGCAACAATGTAGTCCTCAAGGCAAAAGCTCCATACGAGGAAGATCTGGTACCCACAACGGCACCGTTGCAAGAACCGGTGGTCCTAGAAGGCAAAAGGGAAGAAAGCTACAAAGAGGTTCCATGGCACTACCCAGAATGTGCGGAAGTGGGGAACATGAATCCCAATGGACGTTGCATCCGAAGAGATAATCAGAACAGAGGAGATCCCAAAGGCGCTCTCTCAGGCCTCGGCAATAAAAATGAAGCCGCATACGATGTGGCGACTCAGCTCAAGTCAATCCCTGCTCAAATATCAGTATGGGAGCTACTTTGCACATCTCGCATACACCGAGAAATGTTCGCCAAAACCTTGAACGATGCTCATGTCTCCTCCGATACGGCACCAGAAATGATAGCTTTGATGATTGGACAACTCCTGGCTCCGCGCGCCATCACCTTCACAGATAATGAGTTGCCACCAGAAGGACGCGATCATGGGCGATCCCTCAACATAGCCTTACGATACAAGGACCTCTGTGTCCCGCTGGTCCTTATCGATAATGGCTCAAGCCTAAATGTCTGCCCACTCAAGACTGCGGAACGTTTGGGAATCAGTCCCTCTTCATTTCGACCCAGCACCATATGTGTCAGAGCATTCGACAACACCCGCCGATCAATGGAAGGGGAAGTCGACATAGAGGTACAGATAGGTCCGGAAGTCTCCACCATCACATTCCAAGTCCTGGATATATCAGCCTCTTTCAACATGTTGCTCGGACGACCATGGCTGCACAAAGTTGGAGCTGTGCCATCAACCCTGCATCAACGAGTAAAGTATATCTGTGGAAATCAAGTGATCTCTATCCATGCAGAGAAAGAGTTCATCATTCCTTCCAATGCTGCTGCCACTGAACCAGACATCCCGGTCATCGATATCCAGCATTCTGAAGAAGACATCCCGTTTCACAGTTTCGAATTTGAGACTGTGAACTCTATCGCCAATCCAGAACCGATAAGGGTGGACCGTGTCTTCTCACCGGCAGAGCGTCTGAGCCTCAAATACCGAATGAAGAATCACTTCAAGTCCAGAAAGGTATCGCTAGTATATAACCAACGCAAATGGGGACTCGGATATAGGGCAACCTTCATGGACAAAAGGAGGAAGAAATTTCGGTGCTCACCCATCCAATTCGTCAAGCCAGGAGAACCTTGCAAAGATCCAGGAGGGAATCAACCAACTGCACTACACAAAGGCCTCCCGATGAGCATAGTTTGGGCCACGTGGCCCCCCATTCGATGGGATCAGATTCTCGAACCATCTAAGCCTCCAGAAGAAGAAGAAAAGGATGAAGATGAAGAAGGAAGTCAAATACAGCAGCTTCAGGACCAGGTTACCCTGACACCTGCTCCCAACCAGGGGCACAACCTGCCCACGTCAGTATCAATCAACCAGGGGCACAACCTGCCCACTTCTCTCAACCAGGGGCACAACTCGCCCATCTCAGCACCAATTAGCAAGGGGCACGACTTGCCCATCTCTGCAAAGTCAACATCATCAATCATCAGCCAGGGGTAGAAGCAGCCCATCCATTGGACCAAGAAAGGGAAGTGGCCAGCCCTAGATTGGTCTGATGTCCAGGTTCCAAACTTGTGTCTCACTGCGGAACCAGACGAACTGCAATGCGAGGTAAGTGATCCGGGAGGGACTGAGTACGACTCAGATCCCGAACCCGACCAGCAAGAAATCATGGTCATTGGGCCAGACCGTGACTCTTCGCCCAAATCATCAACCCCCACCTCTTCAAGGGAGGAAGTGTGGGGTCCTGAATGGTCATCTGTTCCCCTAACTTTTGAATCAGCCAAAGAGCCACCTGAGGGCTCTGGCTTCCAAAAAAAAAACGCCTGTTTAAGCAGCGACCGGAACTTTGGAACAAGTTGGGCTCAATCATGGTCTGCAATGCCTGCTTGTTCAAAGTCCCACGAATTTCGAAAATCCAAAAAAATCAAAAACTTTCAAAAGCCAAAAACATCTAGCATTTTCATTTCAGAAAAATCTCAAAAACCAAAAAACATTTCTTTTCCTGCATTCAATAGTGTGCCAAGTTCGTCTAAAGAGTCGCATGAGTTTGAAGTCGAATCATATGATTTCGACATCAAATTAGACTTCGAGCTCATGGGTCTGGACGAAGCTCGGGACGAGGAAGATGATGATCCAGCTCTCGAACTAGAGGATCTCCTCAAAAAGTTCGAATCTAAAGCCAATGTTGTAGCCGATGATTTTGAGATAGTAAACTTGGGGACGCCTGAGATCCCTAGGGAAGTACGCATTGGAAAATCGTTGCCACCTGAGATGAAACAGAAAATGATAGAGTTCCTAGCTCCAAGATTGTCCAACTTCGCGTTCTCATATGAAGACATGCCGGGGCTCGATGAAGAGCTCGTTGTACACCATCTGCCAACCAAGGCAGATATGAAGCCAGTGAAGCAGAAACTTCGAAGAATGAAGCCAGAATGGGCTCTGAAAGTTCGAGATGAAGTCATCAAGCAGTACAATGCGGGATTCTTGGTAGTCTCCAACTACCCTGAATGGCTCGCCAACATCGTACCAGTACCGAAGAAGGATGGCAAGGTTCGAATGTGCATCGACTTCCGAGATCTCAACAAGGCCAGTCCAAAAGATGACTTCCCTTTGCCACATATCGACACTCTGGTCGACAACACTGCTGGATACAAGATCTTCTCATTCATGGACGGGTTCTCAGGTTACAATCAGATCAAGATGGCTATCGAAGATCGTGAGAAGACAGCATTTATCACTCCCTGGGGAACCTTCTGTTACAGGGTGATGCCGTTCGGTCTGAAGAACGCAGGAGCAACATATCAGCGAGCAATGACAGCACTATTCCATGACATGATGAACAAGGAGCTCGAAGTATATGTGGACGACATGATCGTCAAATCTCGCACAATGGAAGGACACTTTGAAGATCTGAAGAAGTTATTTAACAGATTAGAAAAGTACAAGCTCCGTCTCAATCCTCAGAAATGTGTCTTCGGTGCAATGGGAGGTAAGCTCCTCGGCTTTATGGTGAGCGAGGATGGCATCAGGGTCGACGAGACCAAAACCAGAGCAATCATCGAGATGCCCCCTCCTAGAACAGAGAAAGAAATTCGTGGCTTCCTCGGCAGAATTCAATACATCAGTCGCTTCATCGCACAGCTCACACCTATCTGTGAGCCAATATTCAAGCTCCTTCGGAAGAACGTCCCAAAAGAATGGAATGATGATTGCCAAGTCGCCTTCGACCGCATCAAGAAATATCTCATGAATCCTCCAGTCCTAGTGCCTCCCACTCCTGGACGACCACTATTGTTATACATTTCGGTAGCAGCAGAAGCCATTGGCTGTGTCCTCGGCCAACACGACGAAACCGGGAAGAAAGAACAAGCAATATACTATTTGAGTCGAAAGTTCACCGACTACGAGACCAGGTATTCCCCCATCGAGAAGACTTGCCTCGCCCTAGTCTGGGCAACTCAGCGACTCCGTCAATACATGATTGCATTCCCTATTCTCCTTCTCGCTCACATGGATCCGCTCAAGTACCTGTTCGAGAAACCGGCACTCACTGGAAGGATAGCTAAATGGCAGCTACTCCTGTCTGAGTTCGACATCACCTATGTCACTCAAAAGGCAATCAAGGGACAGGCCCTCGCCGATCATCTTGCGGCTCACTCTCTCCTGGACTATCAGCCGCTCAAGACGTTCTTTCCTGATGAAGATCTCTTGCTCATTGAAGAGGAAGAAAAGAAGAAAAAAGATGAGTGGACGTTATTCTTCGACGGCGCAGCAAATTCTAAAGGGAGTGGTATTGGAGCAATCCTCTACTCTCCAGATGATGTCCCTATTCCTATCTCGAGGCGCATCGCATTCGAGTGCACCAACAACATGGCAGAGTATGAAGCATGCATCGCTGGCTTAAGGGAAGCCATAATCTTGGGCGTCAAGAAGCTACGAGTGTTTGGAGACTCACAGCTTATCATCAATCAGACCAATGGCGAATGGAAAACCAAGGACGAGAAGCTGATACCATATCATGTGTATCTTGACAATCTGATCGAAGAATTCAAGGAAATCACCTTCTCATACATGCCCAGAGCCAAGAACCAGTTTACAGATGCTCTCGCCACGCTCGCATCAATGCTCGAGATCCCAAAAGGAGCTTCAGAATGGGAGCTCACAGTTGAAGTTCAAGAAGAACCTGCCTTTTGCCTGCAAATAGAAGAAGCCGAAGCTGTCCCTGACAAACCCTGGTATGCCGACATCAAGCAATACCTCGAAACCCAGGAGTATCCAGAATCAGCAACAGCAACAGATCGCCGAACCATCCAACGTTTGGCCGGCCAGTTCACCATCAGTGGCGAAGTTCTCTACAAGCGATCCTATAATCACATCCTCCTTCGATGCGTCGATAAAACAGAAGCTGCAAAGATTATGGAAGAAATACACGAAGGAATCTGTGGCCCACACATGAATGGGCACATGATGGCAAAAAAGATTCTACGACTCGGCTACTATTGGCTCACCATGGAGACAGACTGCTGCCAGCACGTCAGAAAATGTTTCAAGTGTCAGGAGCATGCAAATCAAATCCATGCCCCATCATCAGAGTTATACAACCTGACCACCCCCTGGCCCTTCTCCATGTGGGGACTTGACATCATCGGCAAAATCAGTCCCAAAGCATCAAATGGTCATGAGTACATACTTGTGGCAGTCGACTACTTCACCAAGTGGGTAGAGGCAACCTCCTACACCACGATTACAGTATCTCAAGTGATCAAATTCATGAAGAACAACATCATATGCCGGTATGGAATTCCTAATGCCATCATCACAGATAATGGGACCCCGTTCGTCAACAAGAAGATGGATGACTTCCTCAGCAAATTCAAGATCCAACGTCATCGATCAAGCCCCTACCGTCCCCAGATGAATGGTGGGGTAGAAGCCTGCAAACAAGACAATCGTCAGGATACTCGAGAAGATGGTCGTGACCTATCGAGATTGGTCAGATATGCTCCCATATGCACTTTGGGCCTATCGAACGTCTGTACGGTCTGCTACGGGCGTTACTCCTTTCGAGCTTACTTATGGAATGGAAGCAGTTCTACCAGTCGAAGTGGAAATACCATCACTTCGGGTGTTATTAGAAAGCGAAATTGAAGAAGGAGAATGGCAACGGGCCAGATTCGATCAGTTGCAGCTGGCAGATGAAAAACGCATGCGTGCACTAAGTCATTCACAGTGCTATCAGAAAAGGATCGCTCGGGCTTACAACAAGAGAGTCCGAAAAAGGAGCTTCAAGGTAGGCGACATGGTCATGAAGAAGATTCTACCGTCGCACCTTCCAGATCCCAGAGGAAAGTTCAAACCCTCGTGGGACGGGCCACTGATCGTCAGAGAAGTACTTCCCGGAGGCGCCCTTAGACTCACCAGCATGAGAGGGGTGGATCTTCCTGAGCCAACCAACGCCGACAACGTGAAGATCTTTCACGGGTAAGTTATTCTGACCTTATCAAAGGTTACTTTAATAGAGCTGAAGTCAAGGGGTCAAAGCTAAGATCTCTGAGAAATCATTCCGTCCACCAACAAGTGTTTCAAATAAGGGGATTCCAAAAGAGAAAAATACAAAAAAAAGGGGGGGATTCAAAAAGAAAAGACAAAAAAAAAAGAGAAAAAGAATACAGAAGAAAAAAAAAAGAAAAGAGAAAGAAAAAGGGAAGCCAAAGCAAGGCACCGGAGGAAAAAATCAACCCAAAAGAAACACAGTCACCCATCCATTCATCTCAGAGGAGTCTTTAGCAAAGACCGACAGCTCTATCATCGTAACTTAGGATAAGGGCTGAAAGACTGCCATCGGCCGGCAACAACGGATTCCCGACCTCTAGCCGCCGCAGTTATCCAGAGATCCAGAAAGAAAAGAAAAAAAAAGAAAAGAAAAAGAAAAAGAAAAAGAAAGGTGTGCCTAAACAAAGAGGGCGGAGTGAAAACCCGAAAGGGCGCTCCGAGTAAAAACAGTGGGCATACAGCGGACTTGGTGAAAACCTGAAAGGGCGCCAAGGGTAAAAATAGCACAGCTGCCAAGGGGCAGGCAAGACCAAATACCCGGGACGTGGTGAAAACCCGAAAGGGCGCCACGGGCAAAAATGACGGGAAAAAGCCGGCTGTGGTGAAAACTCGAAAGAGCGCTGCAGGCAAAAATGGCTCAAATGAAAAAAAGAAAAAAAAAATAAAAGTGCAGGTACCAAGAAATCAGACAGTCCAGATCGGTTCAAGCAGTGAAAGTGCAAGAACAAGAGGAAGTACAGTCAGGAGCAAAGAACTCTACAAACTCTGACAATCTTAGGAAGCAAGAGTTTCCATTGCCTACATCTCTAGGGAACCAAAGGATCAAGCAAGTCGAATCTCGAGACATCGGTCAAATCATTGACCGAGCCCCAGTTCTGATTCCTATATCCTGACACAAAATCCAGACACACTCACAAGATAACTCATGGCACAGTAGATTTTCAAACAGTTCTCTCTTTTTTTAATTAAATGCATCATATTTCTTTTACATATAACATATCACCTTTTTCAAAAAATACAAAAATGCATCATCATCAATCATGTATGCAAAAAAAGGAATATGCAGGTGGCCAACACAATCAATCTCTACCCTCCTCCTCGGCCACATCAGGTGAGTCCTCTGACTCATAAAAAGATAATCTCGCTCTCAACCTGCTCACCTCCATACGCAGGTAATGCACCTCATCGCGCTCAAGGGTACGGATCGCTGTCTCCTCATCAGACAACCTCCGATCGGCAGCCAATCTCCTCGACATCATCTCACAATGATACCGAAGTGCAGAGATCTCAGACAGCAGATGACCATGAGTGGCCAAGAGGAAGCCAGGATCGATAAACGGGCGCTCCTCAAAAGGTTCATATGAACCAGATGAAGAGCCAGCATCTCCAAGAATATCCTGCTCATCCTCATCAGCAGTCTGGTGCCAACAAGGGATACGTCGATACAAAGACTGCTCAGCAACCCAGTACTGATATGGGGCGGTCGCCATCGGAAAAGTCCGCAGCTCAAATCCCAACAAATCAGCTGTCAAATAACTCGCCCAGGAACAATCAATCCGGGTCCTGAAGTCAGAAGATCTAGAGGGGAGTACTCGACGCCCGATACCCGTGAAAGCGAAATGAGGAACATCCTGCTCATACCCAAACTGCCGCAGGAACCGGATGGGATGGTAAGAAAAGTAGGATCGAAAGCCTACCAACATCAGAGGATGGCGGTGTGCATCGCAAAGCACTGGAGGAAGTGAAAGCCAAGATGACTCCCAACGAACGTTCCAGTCACGAAGTTCAGCGAACATCCTGCGATACAAGGGCTCGCTCATCCTAGCCGTATGCGGAAGGAACTCCATGATATAACGCATGATGTCAGAGCTAGGGATGCCAGGAAGAGGTACAGGAACGGTCAGAGAAAGACGCTCCCATAGCCATACCTGATCACAGAAAGCAAAAGAAGTTCAGCTAAAGCAAAACAATTCCTAGCAAAGCAAGAAGAAAAAAGGTGCAGAAAAGATACCTGAAGGAAAGCACAACAGCCGCGAAGGACACGAGTGCGGCCCAGGGCACAGTCGGTCAGCCCATCGAATAGCTCGGCCAAGATGAGAGAAATGATCCCCTGCCGACGGACAGCTCGGCTCATCACCTCAAAAAGCAAAGGAGTCTGGGACCTGCGCCATCCCGAAAATAGCACCTCAGCTATCAAGCAGAACATCAGTGCGTTCCGAGCAAAGGTAGAACCGGCCGTACTCTGAGGACCCGAAAAAAGATCATACAGCAAGTCCAAAGAGAACACTACAGCATCCTGGCCACTAGCTGCAGGTCGAACAAGATAGGGGATCCCAAACCAGTTCTGCGGTGTAGCAGTCTTCGGCGATGTCTTCGGCGAGAAGTACTGAGTATAATCCAAGGGTAAGCCTGTCAAGCGTGCAAGCTCCTCCAAAGAAGGCCCCATCTCCATATCGTTGAACGCAAACAAGTTCAACGAAGGGACCCAGTCAATCAAGGCAGCTCCGAGCATCCTCCAGTCAATGTCAACTCTAGCCATATGAATCAGACTGCCAAAGCCATAGGACTCCAAATCTCGAATCTCATAAACTGACAAGCTGTCAAGCCAAGCAAGCAGTCGTGGCGAGCAAGAAGAACGAGGAAGCAGCTGACAAGTCCTCACCGGTATCCCCTCCAGCACAAAAGGCCCAGAAATCGAGGACAGCTCATCGAGGATCGGAAGGTCAACAGGCGAAGGAGAAGGAAAAGCTGGAACCTCTGCCGACTCGACAACCCCTGATCGGCCCTCAGTGGCGGCTATGTCTGATATAGTCGCATCGCTGTCTGAAACTGTCATAACCTCAGCCGCATGAGAAGACTCGCCCACCTCATGAACAGAGTGCGCAAAAGACCGACGACCAAGGGAAGGACAATGCTCCCCATCAAAAGGAATATCAGTGAAGATCACACCGCACATCGTGGCATCCTGGCTAATCTGACCGTCGAAGAATACATCTGAACCATCAAAAAGGGTCCCGGCAGCCCCGATTGAAGAATCAACGGTCAGATCTGGACCTGCGGCCCCCTCCAATAGAAAATCATGTATCCAGTCATCATCCTGGCCGATCAAGGGGATCATCGAGGCATCTACACCGTCCATCATCAAGGGGACATCATCAATGATCACATCAAGTCCACCCAAACAAGTGTGCCGCACATCTCGGCCCTCATCCAGAGCATCCAAACCGTCAAAGGTACCATCTGAGCCATCCATACCATCCAGACATGAGATCAGCCCATCTATGTCCCTCATAGTCCCATCATCACCGTCCATCACGTCATCCATGGGACCCACACTCAAGGGATGCATAGCCTCACCTATGTCCCATCCCATCATCTCATCCATACCATCCATTCCTCCCATAATGAGGGGCCCATTCAAATCAGAAAATCCAGCCATCCCACCATTAATGGAGCCATTCAAAGCTCCACCAACCACCATCCCTAGCCCCTCATCAATGCTTCCATTCAATGCCCCATCTCCCCCATCCATTAAAGACATCTCCCCATTATCAAAGCTCAATTGAAAATCTGAAGTGTGGGACCCACCTTGGACAGCCCCCACAGCCCCCAAATCTCCACCATCCATTGCCCAAGAAAGGACAAACCAAGAAAGAGAAAAAAGGAGAAGGGAAGATGAGACAAGAAGAATATTCATGGCTGGAATCAAACTCGCCCGTGCAAAGCAGATGGAGACAGGGACAGTGGACAGCAGAGGATGTCCGAACCAGGGCCAGCCCAGGCCGCTCAAGAGGCGAGCCTTGGGCGGCCTGCCCTGGGCCGCCCGTACGGACGCAAACTTCCTCTCTCCGCGGGATTGGCTCCAGGGTTCTTGGTAGGTGAGGCTGACAGTCCACGTCAGCAGATGGCGCTCCGTGGGCCGCCCAAGGCTCCGGTCCACTCCAAATTTCAACTGAAGATGATCAAGATCATACAAAAGGTGCCCCACTGGTCCAATCACGAAGCAATGTGGCCGGAATATGGCTGATCAAGCCAAAGAAGGGGGAAAGTGATCAAGTGGGGGCCACAAGCAATCCAAGCCATTCAAAGACTAGATCATCATGATCCAAACCATTGAAGAACCTACATGAGCCATGAAACAACAAGATCAAAGGGCTGATCATCAAAAGAAGGGCTAGAATCCAAGATCCAATCATCAAGTGGGCCCACAAAGCCAAATCAAGCGATCTGAGACGTTCAAGCCATCATCCACACCATGAGCAGCCTTCTTAGCCTCACCAGTCATCAGAAGAGTTGCCCCAAAGTAAAGCCAAGGCCTCAAGTGGGCCCACAGGGCCAAATCCATCAATCTGAACCATTCAAGGGCCAAAATCGTCAAGATCCAAACCATTGGAAAGCTTACACAAGTCATGAAGTATCAAGATCGAAAGTCCAATCATCAAAAGGAGGGCCAGAATCCAAGATCCGATCATCAAGTGGGCCCCGCAGGGCCTAAACAAGCAATCTAAACCGTTCAAGTCATTGTCCATGCAGTTGAGAAATCACAAATCATGAAGGAATGAGTCAAGAGTCAAAGCATACAGACATCACCAAGGAATTTGGGAGAAATTAAAGCCTGTATATTCATCCAAAAGAGCTTGATACAAAAGGAGACAAAAACGAAAATACAAGGCCATATAAAGCAGAGCCAGCTACAAGTCACCAACATAATCATCATCGCCCCTCCTCGCGTCCCGCTCCCGACGATAAAGATCCATCAAAGGAGCAGTCACTGAACCTCCAGCATACCTGCGACGGCCACCTGGAACATAAAGCGAAGGAAGCAAAGGCCCCTGGCCAAATAGCAGATACCACTCGTCATAATCACGATCCGGGATCGTGAAACGGAAGCCAGGCTGGCCCACCAGAGCCTCAACTCTCTCATCAGCTGGCATCCGAGCAGCTGGAGGAGGTGCAGAACAGGGGACCCGAGCCACCCCAGTGACTTGCCGAAGCAATCTCTCTCCCAAGTACCATTGGAAGGACTCAGCGTCAGAAAGCATAATACGGAGACATGAAGCATCATATGCCTCCACGCGCTGGGGTGTGTAGTAGAGAGGGAAACTAGCGTACGGCATCCGGGCAAACTGCAGCAGAAGAGGTTACCACGATCAGTTACAAGTACAGCACAAGGACCAAGACAAGCAAGATACTTACGTCCTCAACGGTCAGCCCGTCTATATCAGCACGCCAATTGTCCCCGGGAACTCGGGAGTTCCGCTGACGATTCTGCTGATGCCAGTACATGTGGCGATACTGAGCGGGTTCAATGTCATCTCGCATCCTCGGCGCAAGATGTGGAAAATGGTCATAAAAGCAAGTCTGGATGAAAGTACATTTAATGATCAGAGAGAGAAAGGAGGCAAATGGCTCCAAGGAGGATGAAAGAAGAGGTACCTCAACGACAGGCCAGAAGCCTGTGAAGGACCGGCTATGCCGACAGGTCTTGTCCAGACCTTGAAAGAGACGGGTCAGGATGGCCCCATTCCAATTATAGGGGTGATGAAGATCCTCGACTAAACGAAGAAATTTAGGATCAACTCTCTCATTCGCATGGCAAAAAAGAAAGGATCCAAAAGCATAAGTGATCATGGCCCGCGCCTTGTGGAGGGCCTCTCGCTCGGTGGTAGGGACGACGGAAGCAAAATTGTTGTAAAACCATCGCATCTTCACTTGATGGCCTTGGAATTCACCCTCAGGAGGGACGTCACCGACAAGCCGCAGCCAATCGGTGGAAGAGAGGGGAGCTAGAGAGCTAACTTGAGGGACAATTGCCCCATGAAACGGGAAACCTATCTGCATATAAATATCCAAGGGGGTTATTCCCCACTCCCCACAAGGGAGCTGAAAGGTGTGGGTCTCATCCCGCCACCTCTCACAAAGGGCCGCAAGCATCATGCGGTTGGCGTCATTATTATGGAAGCGTAGGGTGAGGAGGCCAGCAAAAGGAGTACCATCTAGTACTCGCTCAAGCAAGGGCTGTGGCTCTTTCATCCAATTGTCCCAGCGATCCCTGGTACCTCGACCCTTGATAGCAGGAAGAGGTTGATGCTCCATAGCTAGGGAACACATATGGTCCCCTCGGCGGACAATGAAAGCAGGATCATCCTCGTCAACCACTTGGTGGCCCCTGGTACCATCCGCCATGGAATCCTACAAGCTTGGCAAGGTAAGTCCCTATCCTTTACCCATTAAAATCCAAATTATCATCTAAGAAACCCATGAGATTGGACTCACATTCCAATGCAAAATCTAAAGTCCAACTCCATGTGTCACTTAGGATATGTGTTGGGCCCATTGGAAAAAGTAAGGCCCACCTTAAAGAAGGTGGCATGGCATGCTTTAGGCAAGAAAAGTCCATCATCCAAGGATACATTTTGGACAACAAATGCACTCAAGTGCCATGAGATCAACTAAGGATGAGAGTCCTACTACACATGAGAAGTTCCTCTTCAAAGTCCACATGTGGCCAAGGATGGACTCACTTTTATGCCAAGGTCATGATTCTCACTTAGGATGTCTCCATCTTTTTACACATATGCATGGACAAGTGAGGAATAGAAAGGAAACGGGCCCCCAAGAGCAACCCAAATGCCTCATCTCAATGGATTAGAGAGAGCACATAGCCCACTTGAAGAACATGAGGACCCATTCATGGGTTAACCATGGGCAACCTTATGTGCCTCATCTTGATGAAAATTTTGACCACGAAAATGCAACAAGGAGGTCTACCCACAAACATATGAATCAAAGAAGCTAGGGGTAGAAAGTTGATGCACATAGCCCATATGAAGAATCAAAGTTGAAAATGCTCATGAAAAGGCAAGTTTGGGCAACTTATGTGCACCAACTTTTTCACCAAAAGGAAGACCATTTGAGCACAAAAGAGCATGGCTTGATGAGTCACCCAACCATCATGAAATTGGATAAGAATGGTACACATAGCCCACTTGAAGATCAAAATCCAAAATGTCCCAAGGCATGGGACAAAAATGGGCAACTTATGGGTATCATTCTTTCCCACAAATTGAAAGAAAAATCACTCATACTAGAGAATGATGGTGGATGACCCACCAAGCCCCCAAAGAAAAGATCAAGAAGCCATGGTTGTATGGATAGCTCACTTGAGAATCATCCATTTGAGGTCGATAACATCTAAGGAAACTCTTGAGAACCACCTTCCTCCCACAAAAAAAAAATCATTTGAACTTAGTGAGATTGTGGGAACAACTCACTCATGGGACTTGTAGATGATCAAGTAACTCAAGTCCTCCATCCATCAAATGAAAAAGCATGAAAAAGAAAAATCCTACATAAACAAAGTGTAGTGAGGCACACATGGTTCAAAGAAGTATCCAAGTTTCAATGAAGACCCAAAAGCCCATCCATATGGAAAGATTCTAAGGAACCCACCACACCTTGTACATAAGGATGTACATCATAATCAAGAGATGATGGAAGACTTGGGCCACTTGTCCATAAAGGCCCAACTAGGAAAACTAGCCCACTTGAGATCCAAAATGAAGAATGGGCTAGTCATCTTGGTCCATACATATATGAAAAAAGATGGGGTCACCTAAAATGAGCCCCATAAGCCCAAAACTTGAGATGGGCCCTACCATGCCCATGGGCCCAAACCTTGAAAAAAAAAAAGATGAAAAAGAAAGGAAGAGCATTAAGGAAAAATGACAAGGGCAAGAAAGCATGAGGGAGCCCCAAAATGAAGCATTGGGCCCATCAAATACACCAAGGGCCATGACTTCACTTTGAGCCCATTTGATACACATGAGAAGAGGCCCAACTCCCATGAAAAAGATAGAGTATTTTGCCATGCACACTTGATGACATGGCAAAATTACTCTTTACATGCACATGGAGGGAGTGTGAAAAAGAAAAAAATGATGAAGTGGAGAGCTTGCAATGTCCTTCTCCATGCACCACCTTTGAAAGAGACTTGAGATCTAGAAAAAGGCCAAGAATGCTTGGGCCCACCTTCACACCTCTTTGAATAGCTACATGAAAAAAAAAGGACCATGAGAAGAGACAATGAAGATGGAAAAGGACAAGAAAGAGAAAGGAAGTGGTCCATACCTTTACCACCCACCAAAGAAGGACCACCTTGCTGTCCCAAGACCTCTCTAAGGCCCACCACTTGAGAAAAGCAAAGAACCACCAAAGAAAGAGAGAGGAAACTTGAAAAAAGAAAGAGTATGAGAGAAAGAAGAGAGAGATTGCACGTTTGAAGGGGGGGTGTCCCATGTTATATAGAAAAGGGGAGGGCACCCTTTTACCCAGCCCCCTGAAGAGACCAGGAGGCACAGACCGGTCGGGCGGCCCATGGGAGGCCGTCCTAGCCTCTACCTAGGTGAAACGACCTCCCTCTCCCTCTCCTTGGGAAGAACTCCCCCTTGGGAAGGGTGGTTGCAAGTGAATCTTGTACCTTCATGTAAGATTGAAGTGATGGAAGAGAATGGTGAGAAAAAGGAAGAAATCTCACCAAAATCTCATCTCATGAGAAATGGGTGAAAAATTGGGATGATGATGTGGAAAAGTTTCATGGAATTTTTAAGAAAAGAAAGAAAAAGATTGACTTGGTCAAACAATGATCTCAACCATCCAAAAGCTATGACCTGATGATCCGAACCATTCCAAAGAGAATTCCCGTAGTCTCCAACCTGGATTGCTGCTCTTTTGTACATAGTGTTAGGGTCCGAAGACCTTAAACTACGTCGGGATCAAGATCCCGAGGGATTTTTAATAAAAATGGGTATCGATCTCGACCATCAAAATCAGAATCGATGACCCAGAATATTTTTCAAAAAAGAAAACAAAAAATGCCTTTCCTCTTTTAAAGTTTTGGGTCCGAAGACCTTAAACTACGTCGGGATCAACGTCCCGAGAGATTTTTAATAAAAACCAACATCGATCCCAGCCTTTCAGGCCAAGATCTGATGATCTGGATCATTTCGAAAAAACAAAAAATGTGTTTGCCCCCCCTTTTACTAAGTTTGGGTCCGAAGACCTTAAACTACGTCGGGATCAACATCCCGAGAGATTTTCAATAAAAGCCGGCGTCGGTCTTGTTTGCTCACATCAAGATCAATGACTCCGGACATTTTCAAAAATCATAAAAATATATTACCAGCCCCGCTTTTAAAGTTTTGGTCCGAAGACCTTAAACTACGTCGGGATCGACATCCCGAGAGATTTTCAATAAAAACCGGCATCAGTCTGGATTGTCCATCCGCTGACACCGGACATTTTTCCAAAAATAAAAAAACATGTTTGCCCCTCTTTTGTACAGTTTCATGGTCCGAAGACCTTAAACTACACTGGGATTAATTTCTCGGGGGACCTTTCTCGCTTTCAACTAAAAACCGGCATCGGCCTCGACCGTGGGGATCATGGTTTGATAACTCGGATCATTTCAAAAATACCAAAAATATTTTAAAGCTTTCCATAAAAACCAGTATCAACCTTGATCACCCGAGTTGAAATCTGGAACCTTTTCAAAACAAAAAATATATATATATATATACAATATAAAACAAAAAGTTTTCACCACCAGTTTCAACCCACCAATTTATCCCCAGCGGTTCGAAGACCTAAAACTACACTGGGATTAACTTCTCGGGGGCTTTCTTTCCTAACTTGTTCCAGGCATGGCTGACACTTGATCGTACGGGTGTCTGGAATCTCTTAAACAGGTAAGGGCTGTGGCGGGCAGAACTCCGCAATCCTGTTCGTGTTGAACGCATCGTGATAGACAACCTTGATTTGGAAGTCTCTGTTGAAGCTGACGGATGTTCCCTGTTCCTAGAACTCATGAAGGGGATTAAGGCTGTTGGGAGGTGGAGCTCACCCTCACGGAATTGTGAGCAACGTAAGACCCCAAACTGGATTGACTAAGGGAAATGTGAGGATGTGGCTCATTTTGTGGCCGAAGGAGTCCGTCGGACGATACGTGGTCTATGTGCATTGCACATGAGGAACAGGCAACTTTGTGGGTGTGTTGACTGAAAACCCTCAAAATCTCCTCATCCGAAGATGTAAAACTACGGCACTTAACTGTGTGAGACTCGTCTTGCTCGCTGACGTAAAATGGATCGGGTGCCTTACCAGCAGTAGAAGCTGGAAGTGGATGGAAATTCCACATCTTTTCCCTACATTTCAGAAAAATCACAAAATACAAAAACATTGCAAAATCACCTCTTCAAAAATCACAAAAATATTTCCCTTGCTTTCAATCAGAATATTGTCAAAAATCACAAAAAATATTTCCATCGCTTTCAAATCAAATATCTGCAAAAATCACAAAAATATTTCCCTTGCTTTCAATCAGAATATTGTCAAAAATCACAAAAAATATTTCCATCGCTTTCAAATCAAAATATTTTCAAAAACCACAAAAATATTTCCCTTGCTTTCAATCAAAATATTGTCAAAAATCACAAAAATATTTCTCTTGCTTTCGAAGAAAATATCCTCAAAGATACAAAAATATTTACTGTGTTTTCAATAAACCAATCTCTACCCTCTCAGGTAAAGATTCGGACCACATATTTACAAAAATCACAAAAATTAGCCCCAGCACTACACTTCAGGAGTCTTGAACTCCACTCTCTTCACAGTATGGGATGACGGATCCAATCGCCCGCAAATTGGAATCTTGACCAAAACGGGCAACCGAACACCATCTCAATCACATGTATGCCCAGAAGAACATCTTGAAGTCGAATGATATCCTCGTACATTCTCATTAGCAAAGAAACAGCATCTTGGGACGATGGACCTGATCGATCATGGGTCGGGATCTTGACCAACCCGCTGACCAAACCGCCGTATCAAAAAGAAAAATCCCCAAGGGAGCACAACCCTGAAAGCAATAAGCTCAAAATTCTCTACACCCATAGCAAAAGTAAAATCATCAAACGAAAAGAGAATGAACCAAGCCATGCATTCATCATGCATCTCCATGCATCAGCATCCATCGCATCAATCATCATGTTTACCTGCTTTCAAAATAAAAGTCGATTAGCTAAAGACCCCACAGGCATCCCTAGTGGAGGCACATGCAAACCAGATTTTCATTTAAAAAAGACAAAAAAATATTTCTATTTGCAAATAAAAACCCCACGGAGTATCACTCCCCAGAGTGGGTGCCTTTTCAAAAATCCAAAAATGTTTTCCAGTAGAGCGTTCTGCCTCCAACACACCAGGAGATCTTCCATATCTCTGGGTAGGAGCCAACGCAAAAATCAAATAAGATCCAATGTCTCGCGGTTTCCCCGGAAATCATCGGATCCAATGCACTCAAAGTACGGTCGAACTGAACTCCAGTGTCAGTACGGTCGTACCACATGCCAAGATACAAAAAAGATGAAAGCCAAAAGGCTCGGTCACAGAAACCACTTGAACAGGTGGAAATGATGAATTGTAACCCAAGTATCAAAATCAGCAGATTGGGTGGAAAGAGTTCACCCGCACATACCTAGGCGTGGATGCCTGAAGTACCTTGACTGAGTCCAAGTCGGCGTAGTAGAATCCCGTAAGACTATCGGACGCAGGGCGTCTAACCACTTTGACAGTTAAGCGAAACAAGTACTCCTGGAGTGATCTGGGAAAACATCAAACATCACACAATCAGTCTCAGGGTCAGCATCCTCGTAAGACTGTCGACGCAGAGGCTCTGCTGTACCTTTCCGATGTTAGTACCGATCAGGAATGGAAGGGTTGCGATTGGGTACCCAGGTTGCAGCAAACTGCAGGGACAATCGCAACGTTTTCTCCAAACTCTCGCGGTATGTGCGAGTTATCAATTTCCAGACAATCAACTGACCCAGATACAAAGGACAACAAAGCTTCCAGACCACAATCAAGGAAAGAATGAATTGCAAACCAAGCATCAAAACCAGCAGATCGGGTGGAAAAGCCCACCCGCACATACCTAGGCGTGGATGCCTGAAGTACCTTGACTGAGTCCAAGTCGGCGTAGTAGAATCCCGTAAGACTATCTGACG
This sequence comes from Liriodendron chinense, assembly GCA_003013855.2. Taxonomy (NCBI): domain Eukaryota; kingdom Viridiplantae; phylum Streptophyta; class Magnoliopsida; order Magnoliales; family Magnoliaceae; genus Liriodendron; species Liriodendron chinense. The sequence goes on from ML058513.1 coordinate 12,249,286, forward strand.
CAGGGCGTCTAACCACTTTGACAGTCAAGCGAAACAAGTACTCCTGGAGTGATCTGGGAAAACATCAAACATACAATCAATCACAGGGTCAGTAACCTCGTAAGACTGTCGACGCAGAGGCTCTGCTGTACCTTTCCGATGTTAGTACCGATCGGGAATGGAAGGGTTGCGATTGGGTACCCAGGTTGCAGCAAACTGCAGGGACAATCGCAACATTTTCTCCAAACTCTCGCGGTATGTGCAAGTGAGCGATCTCCAAACGATCAACTGGCACAGATGCAAAAGCAAGCAAAGATTTCAGACCATGATCTATGAATGACCGGGTCAGAAGTAGGGTGTCCACTCGCTTTGGCATTCGGTTGCATGCAACCTCTGCCAAAGAGGGGCATCTGTAGACACCCCACCTTCGGCTACACTGTTGGTAGAGATAGCTGGTTGAACGGAAGACCATACCCCCAAATCCCAAGTCCAAACTCAGCCAAACTCACCCTTGTAAGCCCCATTCCATAGCCCAGTTCAAGCCTGAACCCAGTCAACCCAGTCCTAAAAATCACCCTGAAAAACCCCCCATAAAAAGGCCAGTCAAAAAATCCCCAAAAAAAGTCAAACTCACTGAGTCAACTCGCTGAGTTAACCCGCTGAGTCAACCCGTCGAGTCAACCCGTCGAGTCAAATCACCGAGTCGACCCGCTGAGTCAACTCACTGAGTCGACCAGCGAGTCCAACAGCAGCCCCGAGGGAGCGACCGTACTCGCTGGAAACCGAGGAGCGGCCGTACGGGCGGCCCATGGCAGGCCGCCCGGAAAAAATTATGAGAGTGCCCCTCTCTGCTGCTATAAATACCCCCCTCCCCTTCTCATTTCAACAGGCCATTCGAGTCCATTTCAGCCCGAGAGCTCTGAGTCCATCTCTCCACCCTTTAGCCCATTTTTCCACCAAGGAGAGCCCGAGTGAGGAGAGCCTAACCCTGGTCCAGCTTTGCCTGACCACTGGTCCAAGCCTCCCAAGCCATTCAAGTCTTGATCCAACCACTCGAAGCCAACCCTTGCGACACCTCCGTCCACCCAGCTACTCATTTTCCAGCATCATCTCATTTGCATCTAGCATAAGTGCAACATTTACTTTCCTTCCAACCCCCCTGCTTCACTACAAGCACCTTGATTACTCAAGCACACATGCATATGTCTTTATATTAAGCACCTGTCAGTTCGAGCGTATGCTCTGGGCTTGCCCGTTGTTGGAACCTGCCCATCAGAAACTCTTACTGTTCAGACCTGCATTCATGCTTCACCATAAAACACCTTGATCATTCAAGCACACTGCATACGTCTTATATTAAGCACCTGTCAGTTCGAGCGTACGCTCTGGGCTTGCCCGTTGTTGGAACCTGCCCATCAGAAACTCTTACTGTTCAGACCCGCATTCATGCATCATGTCATTCATGAGAATATACGAGGATTAAATTAGACTTTCAAGTATTCGATCGATTCTGTGAAGTAGAGACCGTACTTCGGTACGGGCAGTGTGTGGGGTGCTTATCCTCTTCCCACCCTGTAACCGTGATCCCTTACCTTGAATCTCTGGCCGCAGATCAACAGGAGTCATTTTAGAGGAAGGAATCTTCGGATTCTCTTCTCTAACGTTTCTACGGGGTCTAGCCGACTGTAGATTCGAAGTAACTGGCTAGTGGCGACTCTGGTCTTATATAAACTCATTTAAACATATCCAGCTCAATACGACAATCAAACGAAGCCCTCGAAAACGAGGCAAGCCAGTGGCACAAACGGTGATTTCGCACTCACGCACCTCTTCTTCTTCTTCTTCCAAAAGGAAAGGGAGAACGACGTCGTGTGGGAGCGCGGGAAAATCGGCGAGGGTCCACACTCACCATAGCACCTGTGTTTGTGTAGCGTGTAAAACACACAACCACTATGTGCTCACCATGTTTTGTACTTGAAATTACTCGATCCATTAGATATGCTTAACAAAATAGTAAGATTAAGAAATTACTCAACAAGGAATGTTCTTACCTAAACAAAATAGTAAGATCAAGAAACCCCCCCCCAACATGTGAGGGTTTTATATGTCCTAAGCTTGGACCCCAATGTGTGTGGGGGGAGGGGGGAGAAAGAACCAAGAAATAAGAAGATTATGTTTTTTTTAACAAATATCTATACGAAACGAGTCGAGCTCGAGCCGAGTTGAGCTTGAATCGAGTCAAGTCGAGTCGAATGACCCAATGGTCGAACTTGACTCGATTTCTGACTCGAGCTCCTGAATGAAGCTTGGCTTGACTTGTTCTACTGAGTTAAGTCGATCTTTTTCGAGTCGAGTCAATCGAGTTTCTCAAGCTGACTCAGCTCATGACCAGCCTAATTTTTACTACTGAATGTGGATAGGAGGTGGGCCACTCCATCAATACCTGCTCTTTGTCACCCCCAGGAGGGTGGGCCACTCCATCAGTACCTGCCCCACATGTAGAATAGTTTTAAAATATGAGTTGATGAGAATCATGCTAGTGAGTCATGTATGAAATAGGTATTAATGTATAGAAAATGTTAATATTTTATAATTAAGGGGAGATTCCTTGTACGGTTGCATAAGCGTGAAAGAGAGGGGAGTACGGATTGACGACAGTACTCTTGGAGGCGGAGCACATTGCTCAATGAGCAAGGCTTTTCTGATGTAGCTGAGAGTGATGGCTGATAAGCCGGCATCAACAAATTTCAAACTTGGCACAGAGGCAACTTAATTGGAATCGTAGAAATACTGGGTCTCAGTGTAGATGGTTGGCCGACCAAAAATTAAAATGATTTGATTTTCTGTCTTCTTGATTGTTGGACGATTAATCAACGGTGAAGTGAAAAATAACCAGCTGTCTGCACTCAAGAAAAGCCCACTAATCAGAGGCTGGAATCGTTCCATCAATCTGAATTTTGGATCATGACCCCCTATAGTGGCTCATGCAATTTGGGTGGTTTACTGTGAGTTGTGAGTTAATTTAGGCCGTGTGTGCAATTTCTCAGCCTCTGCTCTGCGGCCGGAGTATCAGTTAAGCCTAGCATGTGGAAATGGGTCACATGTGTACTGTAAGATCAGATGGGCTCATCCGGATTCCATGAGCGAAGATCAGGCAAATACGGTCATCGGCCGGCAACGAAAAATTCACAAAATATCAACCTTTCTTTTATTTTTTTACAGATGGGGCCCAGATGATCATCGTATAAGCGTGATTTCGTAGAAATGGCTTCTACATCCTCCGATCGCCTGATGAGTGGCTCTGATTTTGCACTATGTACCTACTTCCCAGGTGGGAGGCAAGTGTACACAGAACTCCTTGTACACTAGTGGAACGAAGAAAACTATTAAAGTACTAACTTGGGTTAATTAAAAAGCTTAAATAGGAGAAAAAAACTAAAACCCAAATCTCATCAGACCCCAAATATCCCCAACTCATGTGATAGGTTACAAATGGTTGAGACCATCCCATGTTTTTTAAGTATTGAAGAAGATACACAACAGGTGATTTTGTACACCTAGCTAGAATGCAAGCTACACAAGAGAATCCCATTTGAGAATTTGAGTGTATCAAAAGCGAATAAAAAAGGTGAAGGGATTTTAGAATACATCACGTCATAGTGTCATATGACATGATGTACAATAGAAAAAAGGAGCTTTGGAAATCAAGCTAAGTCAAGACATGTAGGTTGAGATGGTTGGGGCCCTCTTATTTAATGATTTAAATCCCTTGAAGCACGAGTTCTTACGCGTTTTAGTTTTTGCAAGCCAGTGGTGCAACAGCTAGCTTGGGTTGGTGTGGGTGTACGTTTGTTTCTCTGTGTCCCACGAAGCTGCCTCGCAGTCTCCTACGTTTCTTTCGTTCCCCTGTCAATTCAAATCTACACTGATAAAACTATATATATATATATATATATATATATATATATATATATATATATATATATATATATATTCCATTCAAGAGGCCGGTTTCTCTGCAAGTTCTTGTAGGATAATATTATGCTACAGGTTACTAGGCTGCTGGTAAAATATTATTCATATGCTTATACAGTGCTGCTTGTGTGGGGCCAACCTTCTTTGTGTGTATACATCCAGCCTGTTCATTAAGTGGGCCCCACCATGATGATGTGTTGCCCCCAGAAATCAGGTCTATCCAGTGAATACCGGGTAATATATACCTTAAAAAATATGAGTAAAATTCACGTGGTCTGCATGCTGGTGGGATTGGCTTTGATTTTTGAGGTGTCCAACTATTATGGTGGGACACTATACAGTGGACCTCACCTCCAACCGGCTGCATGCTAACTTAGCAACGGACCATGTAATTTCCAGCCAGCATTGTCACACGTTTGTAGTAATCTGACCCGTACAAAAGATGTGCACCTCCCTCGTCACACGTGTACATCGAGTCAGATGGTTGGCTGCTCATTGATCAGCGGTGTAGATAGCCTGCCGAGTGTTCTGATCTGATTTTTGCTTCAAGTGGTCTTCATGGTGGGGGCCACATTTTCTATGGACTGGATGTCCTCCACAATGACACATTAGTAGAAACAAATTGGTAGGCTGATGGCCTAACTCAATCATGTACATCAGCATGATGGGTGAGACGGGTGATCTTCATGGTGGCCCACCTTTTGGCTTTTGAAGGGGCCAAGTAAGCTACACACGGGGATATGTTGGCAGGGAAAAGGGCACACGTGTGTGGGATCTAGGACGTTGATAGGGCTATCAGTTCTGGCCGGGACGCACTTTTCTAGAAGACATTTTATGCCATGCTGCATACTCTATTGTGTGAACGCTCTCGCGGAACACACAAAAGTCTTCAAAATCCACGTGATGCTTAGAGCCATAGTATCAAAATCCACGCACCACACATGTCAACATGACACGTGTGCAGGATCCAGGATGTTGAAAGGATGGTCCTTGCATCAGATTTTTCTTTTTAGCCTGAGAATACAACCAGTCCATTTATCAAGTGGGCCATGTCTGTACAGAGAAATGGACGGTTAAAAAATGATTAAGCAAACGTCTTCTCTATTTATACCCACCCTTTTAAACAAATGACCCTTTTTTACTGGGCACATTTATCAAATAATGGGGGTTTAAATATCAATTGCCGTCCCTTTCAAAAGATATCAATCCCTCTCTCTGTTGTTTTGGTAAGGTATCAACTCCCTTGTTTTCATCAAATCACGTTGATTAAGTTGAGAAATGATCCAGTGTTTTCAGGGCATTGCAAGAAAAGTGCTCTAAGTAGAAAAAAAATCCACTTTGGACATCCATTCGATCAATCCAGACTGTCCATTAGGTTCAGCATCCATTTCATGGGGTACAATACGAAAAAAAATACATTCACCGGATCATGCAGTCCATCCAGAAGGTGTTCTTTTCTGTAGCCATCCATTTCCAATCCATGGATCGGATGGTTAGGATTATCTGCAAATGCGATTATTTACAATTATAAGCAATCCATGATGGGAATCAACAAATAGATGAGTTCAAATTGTTGGTTGGGCCTACTTTTATATAAATGATCTTGTTCGTCCATTTTGTAGGTTAAGGATCAGATGGTCCGAAATGCAAGGATTTTTATATGGTAGCCCGTGAAATGCGTGTTGGACTTGATGAACGGTCTAGAATTATCAAAAGAATTCTCCAAGTGTCCGGATGCAACCAAGAGCACTATGACTACCAGTCCTCTGAGTTCGATTCTCAGTGCTATTAGAGCACATTAAGTTATAGTGCGCCTACTTGCATCTAGGACACTTGGACAGTCCAATGGATCGATCTGAACTGTCCATCATGTGCAGTATATATTTGATATGTCCACCCTCTAAAAATCACACCATTCAGACGATTCTAAGCATCTGGGCAGTTGCCCATGAAATGGACGATCATTTTCACTGATGAAAAAGATAGGCCCAGTCACTAATTAAAGCCATCTGTTTGTGTGGCCTTATTGTGGATATCTTAACGGTTAAAAAGTACACTTTGATCATACCATCCTAAGCATTCCATGCATGGCTTGGAGAATGAATAGCCATAGATAACAATTGTCATTTTTGCTAGGTGGCTCATGAAATGTGTGCTGCACTTCATGTACAGTGTGGATCAATCGATTGGACCATCCAAGTGGCTCAACATAATTACGATGCATCGGTTGAGATTGTAAGAATGGACCCCAACTGCATAGGACTTGGATCGGTAGTGACCCCTCCACGGAGGTCGGTACTTGCGGGAGATGTGGGCCCACAATGATTTATATGTTTTATCCACGCCGTCCATCTATCTTGTCAGGTCATCTTAGATCATGAACCCAAAAAATGAGGCAGATCCAAATCTCAGGTGGGCCACCCCACAGGAAATAGCCATGATTGAACGCCCACAATTAAAAACTTTCTGGGGCCCACTAATGTTTTCTTGCCATCCAACCTGTTGATAAGGTCACAAAGACCTTGATGAAGGGAAAACACAAATATCAATTGGGTCTAAAACTTTTGCGGCCCAAACAAGTTTTTAACTGTGAGTGTTCAATCACCTCTGTTTCCTTTGGTGTAGTCCACTTGAAATTTAGATCTACTCCTTTTTGGGCTCATACTGTAAAATGAGCTATCAAAATTGACGGGCATACATCGTGGTGGGCCCATAGAGCACCGACCGGTACGAGTTGGTACGGGAGGGGTCAGTGCCGAATCCGAGTCCGGAAAGGACCATATAAGCTTTTGGACCACAATCGTACAATTTCCTCTCTCTGTGCGCCCATCCCTCTCCCTTAATATATCAGTCAAAAGTATGAAAAAAAAAAGAAAAAAAGAAAAGAAAAGAAAAGGACACGTTTGGCATTTTGATGGAAGTGAGGTCCAATCAACATCTGTCACCCAATCTATGAAATAAAAATACCTCAAAAATCCTCATTTTCAGGGTTGAATTTTGCCTTGAGCTGAGTTGGATGTAAATCAAAACCTTCTCTATAAATACCTCCCATCCCCCCCTTTTACTCCTCACGCTCCAACAAGAAAGAAGCTACAAAGAGAAAGAAAAGAAGAAGCAATCACAACCATCCATCCATCCATCGGTCCATCTTTCAATGGTGAAGAATAGCAACAAGAGGCTTCCTACTCAACATGGCCCAATGGCGAGTAATGCAGACACCGTCCAATCATCAAGTCTGCCCAAGCCCTTGTCTTGTAGGAAAAAGCAATACAAAGGAGTAAGGATGAGGAGTTGGGGCTCTTGGGTCTCTGAGATAAGAGCCCCTAACCAAAAGACAAGGATCTGGTTAGGCTCATATTCCACACCTGAAGCAGCTGCAAGGGCCTATGATGCTGCACTCTTGTGTCTCAAGGGCTCTTCAGCCAATCTCAATTTCCCCATCTCCCCATCAACCTACTTCCCAACAACCCTTATGTCACCCAAGTCCATCCAAAGAGTAGCAGCTGCAGCTGCCAATGCCACCACCACCACCACCCCATCATCTCCCATTCCTGCCCCGCCTCCCCCATTGTCGTCGCCCTGGCCGTCGTCATCGTGGGACACCCATGATGAGATCGCCACGTCAAGTTCATCGGATTACACTCCATGCGCGATCGAACAACACCCGTTTCCCATCGATCCCTGGATCGACTTGGATGCGCTGCTGCAGTCGCCCAAGTACACGGACCAAATGCTCAATGCATGTGCGCTGTTCGGGCCCACTGCGACAACGGAGGTGTTCGACGATGAAGCGGACTTTAGTCTGTGGAGCTTTTGCTGAATGATCTCCTTATTCACCTTCTTCATATTGAATTGGATTTGTTGATTGAGTTTGATTTTAGAGATTACTGACTACGACGTGATTCCATTGATTGGTTTTCTTATTTGTTCATTAGTGTATGTATTTTACAAGGAACTCCCATGGAGCTACATTTTTTGGGTCGTTCCTGGAGTTTCTATATATTGAATATATGATGTTAAATGTTTCAAGGAATTCAGTACCGCAAGGAAAAAGAAGAAGAAGAAATTACCATGTTATTCTTGTTATTTCTTATATTGGAATAAGATGATGAAAGTGCAAATCCATCCATGAAATCATTTGATTCAACTACTGTAGGAAGTAGGAAGTAATTGTTTTTTATTTCTTTTCCTCCTTTTTTTTCTGTTTGTTTTGGCATTGGTTGGAGTCTAGCACTGTGGCCATGCACCACATGGGTTTTAGTAACCCAAAATTGAAGTACATTGAGCATGGCTACTATAATATATGTGGCCTTTGAATTCATGGAAGTCATCAAGACCATAGTTTAAAAACTCGAAAATACTCAATTTGCGCTAGATTTCACTATGGTCCTGACTCAGTCAAAGCTCGAGAAAAACTCCACTTGAGTCCAAGAAACATCATCAAAACTCGATAAAATTCAACTCAACTTGGCACAACTCAACATTATTTATATATTCTTTTTATCTTTTTAAGTATTAGATATTTACTAAACTGACTAGGAAAAATACTATTACAAGTTTTGGAGCAACTTCCCTAATTCTGAGTCAATTCGATTGGGTTTTGAATCAGCCCAGTTACTGTATTTTCAAACATTGATGAAGATTTTCTACAACGAAGAGATGTATTCATTTCGGGCAACCTGCGGGTCACTCTCATCTATCATCTGTCGCCATTGATTTGTGGGGTTAATGTAGAGATGGTCCAATGATGTTGAACATGTCATCTTTTTCTGGGCATTGGCATGCATGCATGGATGAAGAGATGTATTTGTGGCTAATTTTTTTTCTGGAATCAAATTGACAGTTAATGATTCCATAATCAGCTTTGGAAAACGCATGTATATGCAATGATATCAACTAGAAAATCACGAACTAAAGTGAGTGGCCCTGTATGTTAATCCATTCAAGCCAATCAATGCACCACATTTCTTTAAGTGGTTGAACTTGACGATGAATGGTTCTGATTATTCTTCTCACATCCTCGTATGCACCAACACCTTTGGCTTGCTAATTTTTCCTCAAGTGTATGTGATGGATTAGTAACCTTATATATTTTGAGTTTGAAGGAAGAGTACTAAGTGTCTCTTATTTTTAGACTTTGGTCCATTTCACATCATCAAAACTCATGACTTTCTCAAGGAAGACACACCGGCGCCAGAGGACAAAAATCCCACTCGTCGAATGATCTTGGTCAATATTGAATTATGCATTGTTGTACGGGCAAAATTGTTGGGAAACCATTCTCAGTTTACAAATTGATGATCAGGACCGTCTGTTCATTACGATTACTGTTCAATGTGATTCATTTTTTCATTTTTTTTTACCTTGGACCACCAAGAGAATTTGACTTTCATGTGATGATCTCTGAATGGGGGCCCGTGGGGCGACCACTGTCTGCAAGAACCACCCGCACTTGGAAGCTAGGCCGGGTCCATCGTGATGTTTGTGAGAAATGCATTTTGTCCGTATGTCGTGTGGCCCACCTAAACTTCGGATCCGTCTCATTTTTCTTAACTTATCCTAACATGAGCTGGCAAAATTTATGGATGGGTAGATTTCTCACATAAATCACGGTGGGCCCAACCTAGCTTTAAGCTGGATGAGTTGGATCTGGGTCCATGCCACGCCAACTCAGTGAAAATATTGCTTTTGATTTTAGCTTTGCAAGTGGGTCCACGAGCACCAGTAAAATGGCACCAACCTTATCATTGATTATACACTTGGGCAGCGTATCTGGTCGAGTTTATTGATGAAGATCTATTCCATGATGGTCCACGAATTTTGGTTATTGACCTATGGATCTAATCATAGTAGACGGGCCATGCCCTCATGTCTACGGCAGCAGAGGTGCCCAGCCATCAGATGAAAATGGATGATTACAAAAAGCGGTCAACACTACTTTCTAGTATCTCTATAGCTGTACATGAGCCAAGCTACTTCAATTAGCTTGCTTGACTCGGCTCAAACCAGCTCGATTCAAAGGTTGGGTTGGAACCAAGCAGGGCCATTGATGCCTGCAGGAGACCAGAGTAGCGTACACCGCCTGTTTTACCCAAGCTTGTGGCGTTAAACCATGTTGTATGTGTAAAATCTACTAGGTGAAAATCATTATTTGTACCGCACATTCAGAAGGGAACGATGTAAAATTGCTCTGGAACTCCTGCTAAATTCACATCATGTGGTCCACCCAAGTTTGCATTGACCAATTTTTATTCCTTTTCATCCCGGTGAGATGCACCTGATTAATGGGTTCGACGAAAGATACATGCCATGCTGGCCCACACACAAGCCTATGGTTGGCATCCCTCTTCCCATTGTTACATGCGGTGTGTCCCATCTGAGTGGTGGTTCTATCTGATTTTTGATCTTGAGAACTAAAGCTAAGAATAGAACCTGACAGACAGAGTGTATTTTACATATTCAATATAGGATCCCACAATGACATGGGTGTTTTAAGACCGGTGTTGCTGAGGATTCCAGTCTGCATCTGGACGTACTCTGGCCGCTTGATCATATGCAACTACGTGCTGTGTCGGGTGGTTTTGACCTACTGTTGACCATGTGGATAGGAAGTTGACAGAAGATAAGAATGGTCCCGGTCTGTTTGTGCCACGTGTCATGCGTGCAGGACATCACATTGTCGTAGATGGCCCATACCATCATGATCACCTGCCGTGAAAGTCAAGCTGATGCAGCAATTAGCCCTAGCAGTTGTGGATCACGCCTGTATGTGCTCACTGCTCAAAAATAAAATAGAGGAATTCGTAGGGTTTTTCTCATCCGTTCGAGTGTACACTGTAAGTGAACTCAGCTCACACGTGTAACTAGATACGCGTGTGCATGATTGGGTCCACTCATCAATCCATCACTGCCGTTTAGATGCCTTGCCCGAAAATCAGGCCAGTCTGATCATCAGGTCTGGCAGACATGTACGTAGGAAACTGGATAGCATACTGAGTTACTCAATGGGCTCTTATCATACCGAGTAAACTCTGCTAATGCATGTGGCTTATCCACCTCGTCCATTTGTTTTTCCAGCTCATTTTTAGGGGTTGATCTTAAAATTGAAGGACGTCCAAATGCCACAGGAAAGAACGGGCATAATGATTTCCACGGTTGAAACCATCCTAAGGCTTGCAATGGTATTTATTTGTCATCCCACTTATTCCTAAGATCAAAAGAGACGTGGATGAAAGGAAAATACAAATCATATTGATAAAAAACTTCTGTTAAATCTAAATTTTTTTCAACCATAGGTGTTCAGTTCACACTTTTCTTGTAATATATTGCACTTGTGCTTTTGATATACTTCATTTTTTAAGCTCTGGGCCTAAAATTATCCATCACGATGGATGGACGAAGTAGATAAAATATGTAAATCATTGTGCTCCCACAGAGTTTACTCAATACTAAGTTACTCACAACGCAATCCGTTTACTGTACGTAGAATGCGGACATTTGTTCGATTTCTCTAAACCGTTCATTCATTTTGCACACGTGCAGGGTCACTGATGCTTATGTTGGCCTGTTATTGAGACAGGACACATGGACATTAGGAATCGACCCGACCTGATCTTATACGCATTTGCCTTGTTTGCCACGTGTGAGGATAGTTCAAGGTCTAGCACATGCCCTCAAGGGAATTGCAAGAGACGCACCTCGATTGTATTGGCCGCATGTGGGTGGGCCCCATCATACATGGGCGATCACGTGGTTATCTAATGTGGCAAGCTTGACTACATCATTGTTTTGTTCTTATGCAGACAAGAAGGTGGGTATGAGATTTCTTTCTAATGTTTATTTCCGAGCATTGAACTTTGCCTCTTTGAGTTCAATCCCATGATGGAGGTGGACATTTCTCAGATATGGTGGGCCATTCGCTTTAGTGCCACCCTGTCCTTCCATAACTGCTTCTGATGGTAGTACTGAATGAGATCCAAACCCTTCATTCAGTTTCTCTGAACAGGCATGTGCCATAACCCAAAAGCTACCCTAATAGGGCAATCCTAACCGTTTAAATTGTGGCCTTGAGGTGGATATAGAGACAGACGGTTCAATTTCGATGCGGCATAAGCTCATTGTTTGAGCGCACGATTTGGATTGACGTACACGTGTGAAGAACCTATGATCTGATGCGTGGTCCATCTAAAATAATAGTAATTATACAAGTTTATTGAATAGTATTGGGGCTTAGGACGGTACATGTAGTCAACTGGTTGGCTAATCTTGACCGTTGATATGATGAGACCCACTGTGGATTGATTATGCCTCAATAGTATCCTGGATGGAACAATCGTAACCCTTTAATTTGTGGCCTGCAAAGGGAAGGTCAAGAAAAATGTACAATAGTGATCCGAATTAAGGCCAAAGTTCATGCACAACTTACGGACAACACCTAACCAGATGAACGGTTCAGATTGCCAAAACTTGCGACCATCCATCGATTCCCGCAGGACAAATGTACAAAGCAGACTGTGACTGTGGAACTGTCCCTCCTAGACTCCTAGTTTTTCAACACGAGAAGACGAAAACTGCAAGGCCGTTCGCGCGCAGAGACAAAAAGACATGGTTCGCAGCACACATACTACCGTCCCACGTTCAAAACTACATGGCCCAAAAAAGAGGCTGCTCTGTTCATCTGACAAGTCGCGCATGCACTTTTGAGCATATGCTGTTCACCGTATTTTGTTCTATACGTCCGTTTCTCTCGTATGTAGGCCGGCTTGAACTTTAACCAGGGCATGACAATAGCCGGACCCACCTGACAAACGGCCCAAGTGATCTCTTCGGTCGGTCAATGGGAGCCCAGATCCAGAGCACCCGCATATGGAATACACCCGTGTCAATTTCTTGGACCCGTTTGGTTAGCCATTTGTATGAGGCTAAAAAAATGGCACGGTTGAGTTTAATGAAGTAATTGAGAATTCCAAATTAAAAATCTTCACCAGTGATGCTTTTGCTACACTTCTGTCTTTTTCACTGCCAGCGTGCATTCGACAAGCGCACATGACGTTCTTTCACCGGGCCACATCAAAGTGCCGTCAGCTATAGGCGATTTGTCGCAAAGGCACGAGACGTGTAATCTAATCCATCAATTTAGTAGGGTCCAGCCTTGAAATGACCTTATTTGACGTAGACTGACATGAACGAGAGATCCAAACGTGCAGCTATTCCCCGAACCCTATTCAGCCGGCCCAAAGACCCAATGGCCCAACGAGTACCCGAACCCTATTAACCCTGGTCAGGGAATTCTCCGACCCGACCCGAGTCCATTGCCCTACTCCCACACGAACGGATGGTGTCCCGCACGTTTTGTATAAAGTCGATGAAGCTAACAGGCAGCCCTCGTTAGAGAGAGAGAGAGAGAGAGAGAGAGAATATGGGGTATTCCAAAGATCAGCTGCTTGCCCGATTGCAGGTTATTTCTACCACGTTCTTCTTCAATCCTTAATCCTTTCTTCAGAAATTTCGTATTTACCATGACTGCGATTTTCCTTTATCTGCTTTCACTGTCTCAATTGCTGTTTTACTCTGATCGAATTCCACACACTGGCTATCATCGATTTAGGGACAAATCATAATAAAATATCTGTGTTTTTTGTATGCTTCCATGGAACAAACTATCCGGTCCCAATCAGACGGTGTGAAATTGTCAAAAGTAGCGTGATTGAGGCAACTGATTTAGATGGCGTCAGATCATAGCCGTTGGATGTGAATTAGTGGTATGCCACATATTGCATGTGCAGTTCCTCGATGTATAAGTCAGGCCGATTAGACAATCCTGGCCATCTGATTGACGCTGTGGAAATTGATGGTGCAGATTAGTTATTGGAAAAGAGTTCCAGTCATTAACGAGGTAGTCGATTTTGTGAAACAGACCTTGGAATTGGATTTCTTATCTCTTCAAGAATGACCTTGATCGGACAATCCTAACCATCAGGGCTGTTGGTTGGGGGAAGGAGATGGTTATTACAGGAAATGCCATTGTTTGGATGGTTCCAGTCAGTGTGGTTTTGTCGAGATGGTCCATGAAGAGTCATCTGGACTTGATGGACAGTCCAGATTGGTTTTGGACAACCCATGTGTCTAATAGGCAAATACAACTCATTCGCACAAAAATAAATAATATGGTTGAAGCAACCTTCATAGGATAATTTCCCAGGTCAAGATGGTATTTAATAGGATGTATTCTGCATTTTAACAGGCTGAGTATGGTCATTATTGATGATTTGAATCTCTGTTACGTGTACAAATATATTCTGCTCTTCCTTTCAGGAGACAAGCCATGGCCTTTATGATCTAGGCCATGTACAAGAAGAGATTTCTTTAGCTGGTAACTTTAGGAAAACTTGAGAAATCAGTAGAGATGTAGAAGATTGGATGGGGGAAGAAGGGTAGAGTTGGGTTAAAAAGCTGTTGGAACCTTGAAAATCTTGGGCAGGAATCACAAGTGTGACTCCCGACCTTGCCTTTTTTTTGTTCCTTTTTCTTTTTAAGAAAATCTCGACAAGTTTGCTCAATGTTTCCCTCAGGCTGCAATACAAAATATGTGATACTTGAGATATGTCTCAATGTTCCCTATGATATTTCCATATCCCAAGGGTGCAATACATAGTGTGATACTGATAGTTATTTCGAATATTGTCTAACAATACACAAAAACAGTCCGGAAACCCCACAAAATTCACTTAAATACATTAATAAACATTTGTAAATACGTATCTCCAATATGGGCTTATAATAGGTGGATTGGGAGGTTCTTAGTGTGACCTACTCATATCATTGGGCACAGAAACTGATACATATTGGTTTTGAGCGATACTCCAAACCATGATGCCAATTTCCTTTGGCAAAATGTGCAGAGATTTTAGGATAGTTTCTCCATCGGATATCTTTAATGTTGTAATGTCAAAGATGGGGTTATATTTAGTTCCTAATTGTCATAGCCTATTTGAGTTTGCTTTCAAAGTTGATTGGAAAAAGTTTGGTCAGCCATAAACTTTGCATTTGTGGATGGAATCCCCCGAGAAGGGTTAGAATGGCAGTTCCCACTCCTTGGGAAGTACTAGATAAATTTCTACTGATTGGCTGCTTGCCTTACAAGTTACAACCCTCCTACTGGTCTTGGGATCAGCTAGTAACATTGCTACAAGTCAGAGGATATAAACATAGATATAAATATCGGTATCTATTGGCTGATACGGCCGTACTTTATCCGTATTAGCATGAGACGATATGCAATATAGGGTCGTATCTGCCCGATACGAAAAAAAATTGACCCGTATGGGGTCGTATCAGCACCAATACAGCCAATATGCCCATAAAAGGCCAATTTTGATTTTTTTTGGTAAAGTTTCACTCATGTCTCCTTTTTTTTTTTTTTTTTTTTTTAATATTTAAACCATGGAAGAAGCTTAAGAACTCATTTTAGGCTAGATTTGGACCTATTTTGGGATCAAAACAAATGATTTGAATAAGATTCGACAAATCGAAGCAAAGTGGACCATTATGGGAAAAATCGGAAAGAAGGGTAAACCTTTACTTTCTTTTTGATATTTTCATATTCTTTTTGTTGTATGTCAACGTAATGGGCCTAGTTCACCGAATCATACTTGATTTGTGTTCAATTTGGGTCCATTTAGTTAACCTTCAACAAGTCAAACTGATAGACAACATTTTGATCAAAGAATGGTCCGATACACCATCATATGCATGCTCAAAATATAAAAAAAGATTGATTCTTAAATATCTTATTATTCTCTTTTTTTCTTTCTTTCTTGAAATTATCCTTAATTCGGTTTAAAAAATTTCTGACCAATTCAGATTGATACGGCCTCAATACTGATACGCAACGCCAATCGTATCATTTTTCCGCTGGGCTGATACACTGACCGATACTGTCATTCAGAACCATCATATAAATTGTTTCCATATATATGGACTATAATCCTCTATAACACTTCTTGTTGGAAGTGCGTGCAATGCAACACCCAAGCTCTGTGGGCCAATATATTTTTCACCAGTCGTGATACCTTTTGTTCACTGTACATAAGAAAATCAGCTTGATACAAAAGTCAAGTGGGCCAAACCACAAGAAAAATGTAAAATCACGCCTAAAACATCTAAATTTACTTGGTGAGGACTGCCTGAGTTTTGGAGATATATCTTCATCATGATATGGCAACACGATGACCCTAGGAAGCTCTTTCTACGGTGGGCATTCCATCCCCATTGTTTGCTATGGTGTGGCCCCACATCTGCCGAAGTTTTGGGTCATGTCCTGACATGAGATGTCATGACTGATGGATGGAGTGATGTCACACATACTTCACAATGGGCCCACAGAGCTTGGGCGGTGCATGTGCTTCCCATGGCAGGCCTTTTAGAGGTTTCTGTTCCCAAATGTACCTGTGAAAAGTCACCTATTTGCTTTGTATTTGTAAGGGTAATATTGGAAAGCAGAATGCTAAACACATTTTAAGAAAGTTCCTATCCAATTGAGATACCCTCACCCATGGTGACTTGAGAATTTACCTTCTTAAGAGGAAATTTAAACCAAGGTTTTGAAAAATGAATAACTGTATTAGTCACCTTGCTATGCGTTAAAGGGGTGAACTAGTCTGGTTCCGAAAAAGGGCATAACGCCTCCATGTCAGTCAATATGAGGTTTATTGTACCACTACACACCAATGTAATGGTGCACAAACATTATGCCCCTAAGACCCCTCTTAAGTTCCTTCAACCCCCTACCCCTAAGTTCCTTCAACCCCCCCCCCCCCCCCCCCCCCCCCCCCCCCCCCCCCCCCCCAATTTTCACTTGTTTTCTGAAAAAAAGAAATAGGTAACAGGAGGTGTTTTTGACCACATTTTGTCTCAATACATGATTGAAAGAGGGGATTTGAGTGTGAATCGAAGGCCCGAAGTGGTTTTGGGGATAATTAAAAATTGAGTAAACCACCACCTTCTTTGTTTTGCTTTTCCTTGTTGTTTTTGTTACCTTCAAACATAATAGGACCTAATCCACCAAATCATGCTTGATTTGTGTACAATTGGGGCCTATTTCCTTTATCTATTAAGAAGAAGAAGAATAGGCTGATTAAAAAAGGGGAGAAGATGAATAGTGACTGTGCACTATTGATCTGATTTTTTTTTGCCCTCAAATTTCTCTACGGAAATTTTGTATATAGATTAGGGATATGCATTAGTAGGATAAATCCCAGTTACATGAATTTTGGCTGTTTTTGGGCCATTCAAGTTTACCCAAATCGGGCTGGTGCTGTTCTTTCAATTTTATTTTTCTCAAACTTCTAGAGGGAAATGGTATATATAGATTAGAGATATGCATCTGATGTGTTGATATTAGAGTATTGCATTTTAGAACTTAAAGAGTCAGTTGCTACTTAGCACTCAGCTTTAAACAAGAATCCCGACATACAATATTCTTACCAAAGAATGGCCTGTTGCACCATCAAATACATGTCCAAAACCAAAAGTAAATACATATTTGGGATCCTCCTTTTTTTTTTTTTTTTTTGAATTGAATATTTTTTTTGTGATTTTTCCGGCGAAAAAGGTTGGGTTGGCCCTCTTAGCCGATACAGGGCCCATATCATATCGGCTAGGCTGGCTGATACAGGGGCCAGTACGTATACTCAAAACCTTGTTTTAAACCTATTCCAGAACTTGACAGTAGCCCCCTGCCATCCTATGGCTACTTGGGAGAATATTAGCCTCCCCGTATGCACCAATTTGGTATGATGTGTGAGATCCGGGCCTATCATCTGAACTGACCCTGCCATGCACATGCTGTTTCATGAAGTCCATTAACATAGTCAGGGGCGTCGCATGTTTACGTCAAATGTGGACCATTGGTTGCCATCTACTCTCTTACAAATGTATGTTATTGTTTTTTTTTTTTCCCGTCCCTTCGCATGTGCATTTCACATGGCACCAACCAGTATCTTTGAAGTAGAGTTTTGTTGTTTGATTAGAAATAATTTACCTATGAGTCTATGTATACTTGCTCTGGGAATTATGTAATTCTGTTTTTGGTGATTAATGGAATAAAAATTGTTTATTTTGAAGTTTATGCCTGAAACCTTAGTAGTAAAAATAAAATAAAATTCTCCTGCATCATTTATGCTTAAAAATGCAGTCACAGCCATGAGTATGGGATTTATTTTGAAGTGCATTTATAGCTTCATAACATAAATAAATCAATATAGAATTCCATTGCTGGAGGGTAAAAGTAAACAAATACAACATAAACCTGTTGGGCATCGGAAGAGGGAAGCTAGATACATGGGAAAACTGACCGATAATCTAGGCCAGGAACAAGCAGCCCTTATCTAGGCTCAGCACCCGTTATGTGCATGGAGGAAAATCTCTCACAAACATTGGACTAATTCTATTTGATTTCCAACAGAAGTCACTTCAACCCTTTTCCCTTTATTTTACTTCAAACCTGTAGGTTTTTTTTGTTTTTTTGTTTTTTGAGAGAGAACAAAGAATTGTTTAGTTTTGTTTTTCCTTTTTCTGCTTTTGCGGTTTTGAAACAAACCAGTAGGTATTGGTGAGCCTGGTTTTATAAACCATATAATATCTTAATGTTTGGACCTGGTTTTATAAACCACAGATGTCTTAATCTTTGGAACATGCTTTGGTGAAAAATCCTTCAGGGCCTTAATTGCTCTTTGCCAGGTTTTCTTGTATATATTTATAACATGGAGGAACTGATGTATCACTTGTGTAACATCTAGGAACTTCAAATTGATTTTGTTAGCTACGATCATCCTGTCGTGTTGACAGTTGAAGCTCAAGCAAAGCATGTTGGGCATTTGGGAGGTGGATTAAGTAAAAATTTACTTTTGAAGGTATGATATTTAATTGCCAAAAGTGAAAGCTTTCCCTTTCAATTCAATATTAAATTTTGTATCCTTTCCCATCTTTAGAAGACCGCCACCTAACGCTTAGTTTGCTTTTGAAATGCAGGACAAGAAACATAGGTTTTATGTTGTTTCTGCTCTGGTGGGTACTAATGTGGATTTGAAAGGTATGCTGTTTGTTTTTTCATTTGGCTGGTCTCAGTTTCATTATCAAGTTTGAATTGGGGATTTTTTCAGATGTAATTGGGTCTTCTGAGTTTCAGTTGTGCTTCATTGATTTTATTTGTCTCTTTGATGATGTTCATGGGAGTTTTTAATGCTTCAAAGCTGAGCAGTTTTGTCACAGCGGCTTGGTTTAGGAAAAGGAGGCTTGCGCATGGCTCCTGAAGAAGCTTTGCAAGAAATACTTCAGGTGGGTGTTTCTGATAAATTGTACTATCATTTAAGAACAATTTCCACTCTTGACATCACAAATAAGTTGTTGCTTATGGAGGGGTCCATCCATCTCAATAGAGTATCTGCTGTATTAGGGTCGATGACAATAACTTAAAAAAAACACTCATCATAACAGATTTAATTATGACAACACATGCTATGTGTAAGCAACTGTATGCTCTGTACCACAATGTGTTTCTGTAGGTTAAGCTCAACGATATTGGTGTTGCTCTCTGAAACCATGTTTTCAGTTGCGGCAGACGAATGATTTTATGGAAAACATGAAGAAATCTGTAAATATAAAATCTCCCAGTGTCCTTGGTTTGATTTCTTAGGGAATCGAATGAAAGAATGTTGATATGGTTAACAATTTGAGTTCTACAATGGAATATTTTATTATTTCTTTAAGCTTGAGCTTATAACACATTTTCTATATCCTTTGAAGCTTGACATGGATAATTATACTGATTATTATTTCTGTTCTTAGTTTATGCTTGAGTAAATTGTTCATGGAAAGAGTTCATTGAATTTATGATATTTCTCATCTATGTACTGGTATAATAGGGATTTCAGAACATTGTGGTCGAATCGCATATTCGATCATGTGCGATCGCATATGCCCATATGCCTGTGCGCATATTCGATCGCACAATTGCATATGCGACCGCATATTTTTTTTTCATTTAAAATTAAAAAAATATAGAAAAAAATGAAAAAAGAAAAAAGAAAATAGGGGGAGCTTTTCTAACTCTTAAGTTAATAGATAATAGTACAAAATATAAATAACTGATTATACTATACATGTTTAATTAATAATTATACACTTAGTAAGTACTACATTACTACTAAGTAAGAACTAAGAACTATAGGTCTAAGAAGTAAGAAGTAACAAAACTAAGACAAAATGAAGAAGCTATTTATTTATTATTGATTGTAGAATTAGCTAAATAATACATTGATATTTAATACTCATTACTAAATAGTAAATGCTATATAAACTGATCTATTTGCCATTGTGCCAATTGATCACCACCACCATTGTAGTCATCATCATCATCTGAGTCATCTCCTTCTTCCACATACACTTCTTCTTCTTTTGTTTCTTCATCATCTGTACGTACTAATACTTCATCAACATCTAACGGTGGTTCTTTTTCATCTTGATCATCATCTCCTCCTTCTATCTCCTCAATCTCTTCCATTGTAGGCTGACTGCTACTACTTGCCCCCCCCCTCCTTTGTCTTCCACTGGTAGTTTCTCCAGGTGTTGATCCGTATGCGGCATCTTCAACTTGCGCCCATATCAGGTCCTCGCCAGTAAAGACCGGCTCCTCCGTCTCTACGGGCTACTCGTTTTCTCCCTCTAGCTCATCCAAGCAGATAGGGTCATAGAAACTAGGCTTTTCTTTCCTAGTCTGGAATCTTTCTCGCAATTTCTGATTGTATTAGACAAAGACCAAGTCGTTGAGCTTCTTTTGCTCAAGGCGATTTCTTTTCTTGGCGTGAATCCACATGAAAGAAAGTGCATTTGGCATTAACTTTATAATTATCCCAAACTGAAATTGTAAGTCTAAGTTACTACTTACTAACATTAACATATTAATGTTAATATTTCTGTGTAAATATTCCCTACCCCCTACGTCGACAGGCTGGTCTAGACCACCACCGGTCTCGAAAAGAATTCGTGGACATGGACCTATGGATATATAGTGTAGACAACACCCCGAGGATGTGGTCGACCAAAGAGGTAATTGTAAATATGCGAATATGCGATCACACATATTATGCCATGGTCGAATATGCGATTTCTGTTCAAATATGCGGATATGCGATCGCACATGACACCATTGTTTTAGGGGTCCATATGAAGCTCAGAAGTGGCATATATGCTCTTTGCTACCTCTTTAACTTTTAGGTTGTATATTTGGCCGAAAAGGACATTGATGGAGGTGGTGAGAAAAGACTTGATGGCTTATGCTCTAACTGAAAGTTTGGCCCATGATAAGAGTGGCATGGAGGAACAAGACTTGTGTAGCCCAGTAGCCGACCCTAATTAATTTGGATAAGGCTTAGACGACGATGATGATCTGAAAGACATTGGAATAGCTGTTGAACAACCAAATCTTTTAAATACTAACTCATTAATTTGGATGATTTCAGCATCTGAAATTGAACTAAGAAATCATAATGCATCTCACTTAAAATAGTTAAATTACCTGAAAATGGGAAGAAAAGTTGCATCAGTCAAGAAAGTAACCATGGGAGACATTCCTGAAGTTAATATGTCATAACTAGTTAACTGCTAAAATATTAAACCTTGAAGTTTCTGATTTATTATTTATTACTGTAGACACCCTGACTGGTACTGGCTGTCCATCATCTAATCAAGCTGTATTAACATGGAAGGTCTTGACCCCTACCTCCACTTTTGCATCTGGTATAAATTTTGAAGACTCTTTGCCCACTACCCAGGTGGCTTCAAATCCAAAATTCCTTAGGAACCATAGAAGCCTACCAATAAAGCCAGAGACTTGTGGGCATAACCTGCTAATGACTGGTCACACACACACACACACACACACACACACACACACACGGAGTTGTGGAAATTTGATATCCGCGACTTCCACACCCTTATTTTACAAATGTTTACACTTGAAGATAGCAGGCATATAAAAAATCAAAAGGAGTCACCACTAGCCGGATTTTGAGATCTCATGGATGGCTAGAGGGTCATTAGGTCAATAACCAAGTGGAAATGGTCGTTTATTGAAATTTGACTCCAAAACAGTCTCTTCCCCAAAATCCAGATAAGGGTCTTGATGACGGAAGAGAAAGGGTGAGGCACCGTGCGGTCTCTATTTAGCAGGAGTTAAAAAGAAAATTGGGGATTAAATGGATGGAGAAGTTTGTTAAAACATGGGTATTGGAGTCGTGGAGATCCAATTTCTGCGACTCTACTTTATATATAAAGGTTGGGTCAATGGTGCGGGAATTGGATTTCCATGTCACAGAAACCCTGAGAAAACAAGTTTCTTTGTGGTGCAGAAATTGAATTTCCATGCCATAGTGGCCCAAAAAAATAATTAGGGGTGTGGGCTCAGTCTTCAGTGGCACACTTCTCTGGCCTTACGGATAGGATTCGACAGTTCCTCAGGGAGTGTTGGTTTGAAACCTACTGGGTGAAGTTTTCCCCCCTAATTTAGACCTAATCCGTTAAAAAAAATGGAGCTATAAGTAAAGATCCTTCATGTTTAATCCAACTTGATTAGATAATGGACAGCCAGTATATACAATTACTTAATTGGAAAAGATAAATCGAAGAGAGAAGCTTAAATCTCTTTCTTATGTAAGGAAATCGAAGTGACTATTTAAATAATCGCCCTAGAAGGCATCACTTTCTTACTTATGGACTTCTAAAAACTTTTCTAAAAGAGGCAAGAGAATGTGCAGGAAAGGTAACTTTTGTCAGTATATTCAGTTGTGCAGCAGTGGGTCGGAAATATTTATCCTTTCTACTTCAGTACTTCTTAATGATGCGTTTTGCTCATGGCCATTCAGGAGAAAAACAATTTGTGATTTTGGAATTTCCATTTTTTTTGTAGAATTTCCAAAAGTGGAAAATGGGGTTCTTTGTATTGAAAAAAAGTGCTTTTTTGTATCCACACAAATATCCTTTCAAGACTCTTGGAAATTCAGCTGAGAGTGACAGTCCTAATGCAGCCTTAATATATTTAATTCTTTGCAAGTTTATTTCCTATTTGGTTGGGTATTTTGATAGTGGCATTTATTTTCCCTGAGTAATGATATGCTTGGTCTCACTTCATTGCATTGCAACATTGTTTTGCAAGGTGCCATTGGGATGTGTCACTCCATTTGCCTTAATTAATGAATCTGCACGGTATGTGTTTAACCTTTAATGTTGTGGTCTGCCTTTGATCTTTATCTCATGTGATGATGCTGTTTACATAAAATGTGGCAATTTATCCATCCACATAAAGTAAAAAAAATCATCATCATCATCTAAGTCTTATCCCAACTAATTGGGTTTAGGTAAATGAAGCCTACTCTGCCATTCCGAGCTATCAAGGATCAAATCCTCAGTTAAACCATACGTCATCATGTACTTTTGGGCCTTCCCCTTGCCCTCTTAGGCCTAAAACTTGAACCAACTCGCTCTTAATCAGTGCAGCTCTTGGTGTCCGCTGCACATGGCCAAACCATCTACATTTACTTTCCCTCATCTCATCACATATTGGTGCTACTCAAGTTCCCTCGAATGCATTCATTTCCATTCTATCCATAGTTGCATGAAGCGTCAACAAATCAGGAATCGGGTGCGGGAGCAGGGAAGCATATCTTTCAAAATGTTGGCATGTACAAACAGCTAGGGAAGTGGGAGTGGGACTAAGAGTGAAGTGTGATTTGAAATGGAGGTGGCATGTGTGTAGAAGGTTCATGCAATTGTTATCCTTCTTCATCTTGCTACTTATCCATCTCAACATCCACATTACAGCTGCGATCATCCTGTGAATATGTTGTGTCTTGACTGCCCTACTTTCTATTCCATAAAGCATGGCTAAGTTCATAGCTATGCTATAAAATTTTCCCTTTAGTGTCATTGGTGTTTGTCGATCAGATAAAACTCTAGAGGCACATCTCCACTTCATCCACCCAGCTCTAATTTATTGAGCAACATCCTTCTCAATCTCTCTGCTCTACTGAATTATTGATCCAAGATATAAAAAATGGTCATTTTCGGGTACTTCTTGATCAACAATCTTGACTTATTCGTACTTGCCACCCCTATTGGTGCTAAAATTGTGTTCCATACGCTTGGTTCTAGTCCGAAAAATTTATAACCTTTAGATTTTAAAGCATCCACCATAGTTCTGGCTTTGTGTTTACCTCCTCCCTCATCCAATCAATCAAAACTGTCATTCTTGAACAACATACTCAATAGAAAAAAAAATGACATTTTTTTTTTCTTGGTCGTATTCCACTCTTCAAACTTCTGAAACTTATCTTGCTTCTACTGAGGTGCTTTTGTTGCAACTGAAGAAGTGGTAGTGACAGGCATCATTTGTTGCAGTGGCAGATGATTTGGTTAGAATAACTTCATAATTTTGCGTAGTAGTCTTGAGTAATTAGATTGTTAGAGAGATGTTTCCATTACACCTTTCAGGAAAAAAAGATGTTTCCACTACACTGTAACTTAGATTAAATCAGGCAGTCTGCAATATGGTTTATTTATTGATTCTTACTGCATTAAGTTTTTGTTTAATATATTGATTCTTAATTTTTATGAAATTCTTTATCTTTGTTTTGTTAAGAGCTGTTTCACTATTGTTGGATCAAGGATTCAAAGCTCAAGAATTCTGCTTTTTCCATCCACTCTCAAATGACATGACCATTTGTAAGTGAGAAGTTTCTCTTAATATGGACTTTCTTTTGTTTTGCCTTTGTTTGTTTGTTGGATTTTCTCCCTAAAATAATTATTTATTGGATTTTCTTTCTTTCGTTCTTTTTGTACGAGCGATTGTGCAAGTATTCATGCATGGATGTATCCTGTGACAAGCTGGATGAGTGCTCGTGCTTATTGTGTGATTGAACCATTATAATCTCTACAAATATAAGATCATTTGCAAATTCCATACAGGTAGGGCACATGGTTCGACGATTCAGTTCGCTGAACTGATTGAATCTGCAGTGATGCCCAAAAGTTCCACTAGATTGGAAGTTCCTTACTGTCCTATCTTTGGCCCTTTTCTGAACTGTTAATGAATTTCTGAACTCTCCATTTGTAAGCCACTGACCAAAGTTAGGTATCTTTCAATCTGGGAGATATTTTTAGCATCCCCCATCCATAGCCAGGCGTGTCATATAAATGGTCTGGATCATTGAACCATGGGCCTCATTGTATGACAGGGTGCATCAGGACACTATACACATATGATCCATAAGAACCTAATAATACCTTGAATCTAAAACATCCATCTTTTCTCTTCTCCCTTCCCTCTTAGATTTGCTATTAAGAACATTACTTATTTATAATGTACATGTTTGTCAGCTCTAAATGCCCGTGATCTTGACAAGTTTCTTATTTCAATTGGAAGACAGCCATCATACGTAGACTTGGAGGTGATTCATTTATCTCGTAAACTAGCAATTTAAGGTTAATGTCTTTCTGCAATAATGTGAATAATGATGGCAATACTTTGTAGTAGGCTACTCCTGTGGTGGGGAAGGATCAACCACCTGATCTTGCTGCTCTTGTTCCATCTGAGGCACCTGTTCTACCAGATCCAGCAGAAAAGGTTATTCCTGTTCAACTTCCTCCTGAAAACCACGTGCCTTTAAAGAATAAGTCAGCAGGCCTTCCAGGTAAAACTATTAAAAATTTGAAGATTTGATTTGGGCCATTCCAGATTTGCTTGTTTTAAATGTCTATGGCAGGAACTCTAATGGATAACTTCTATCCTCATCTGTTAGGCACCTTTTTCACTATTTAATGATTTCAATATTGCTGCATCTAGAACGCAATTAAATGATTGAGTTGTGTTTTAAAGTAGTTCCCGGTTAAGTGCTTTCATTGATAGCATTTCCTCAGAAGCAGAAGCTACCTCAGCATCCTGACCCAGGAAAAGAAAGCAGAGAAAATGATTTTGCTAACACGTGCGCATGTGCGTGCGGGCACTAACGTCCCCATCTGTATGGGGGACATTAGCAGAGTCCCCAAAGCTTCTAAATGCCATGTGGGATGCCCAATCATCAATTGGGACGGTTCATTCAATAGTACTATTAGGAGCAACCCATGGTGCAAGAATAACGCCGAGCGATGATCATAACCCTTTGAATGGGGCCAACTCGTTACAACTGTCTGTTGTTTACTGGCCATAGATCACATGTTTAGCATCATTAAATCAAAGTTCCACTTTGGAGTCATAATAATGCAAAGTGATATCTATCGAATGGATGTTTCAAAATGATGGTTGGATCCAATGTTGTCAAAATTGTTATTGAATCGCAAATTGTAGTAGGGGTCGAATTGTATCAAATCAAGAATTGTAAGAATTTTTTCAACGATTTTCTTGAAAATTGAAAAAAAATCTGAAAAATATAAATAAATCAGAAAAGTTAAGAACTCATCAATCATCCTTTTGCATCAATATGCACCAAGTAATACCATATGATGGTAGTGTTGAAGGATTCTTATTTTCTTTTATTTTTGTCTTTTAAGAAGTTTCCCTTAAAAATCGTACAAGGATCATTTCATAATTAAAGTTCTTTTTACCTTTCTTGAATGTAGAATCATGTTGGAAAAATGGGAAAGCTTCATTTGATTTTGTAGACTGATGAAAAAAGATATTTTGATTTCTAACCATTATTCACAATACATATAGGTCAACATGATCACAACCATCCATAAAAGCATTGCTAGAGAAGTCATACATCACTTTGGTGTTTCGACCAGGTAAAAAGTCAGAAATCATAAAAAAAGCTCTATGATTTAATGTGGAAGAAAATACATATCAATGCCTTGGAGAGACGTAGAAGGGTTTTTCTTTGGGAAGGAGCGGGAGAGAAGCACAAATTTCACCTATTGAAATGGGAAGAGGTTTGTAAGCCGACGGATCAAGATGGAGGGGGACTTTTGAAGCTAGAAGTAATGAACTTAGCTCTCTTGGGGAAATGGGTTTGGAGGTTTGCGTCGGAGGGAGAGGCTAGATGGAGGGGTGTGCTTGCAAGGAAATATGGGGTAGAGAATGGGGGGTGGTGGACTCAAGCTTCCTCGCTTTATTGTTCGTCCTATTTGTGGAAATCGGTGACGTCTTTGAAAGAGAAAGTCTGGGAGGGCATATGTTTTCATTTGGGGGATGGTGAGAGAATTAGATTTTGGGAGGATAGATGGGTGGGGGAAATGGATTTGGGGGAGAGGTTTCCTTTATTGGTAGGGATAGCTAGGGAAAGGGGTTTGAAGGTGAGCAGTTGTTATTATTTTTTAAGTGAAGAGGTGATGTGGACTCCTCCATTTAGAAGAAATTTGCGGGATGACGAATTTGAAGAGTTTATTCAATTGTTAGAGTTGATTCGTCGCATTTCTCCAGTGCTATCCGAGGTGGACTCCATGAGATGACTCAAGGCAAAATCAGGTTCATTTTCAGTTAGATCTTGCTATTGGATGTCGAATGCAGAAAATGAAGCTAGAGGGGCTGCTCCAACGGCCTTTCTGTGGCATTATGGTGCCCCTAAGAAGGTGAAGGCCTTTTGCTTGGTTAGTAGGGAAGAACAAAGTGTTAACGGTTGACAATCTCTGCAAGAGGAAGATGATCCTCCCAAATGTCTGCTTAATGTGTCTAAGAAACGCGGAGTCGGTGGATCATTTGTTTATTCATTGTGTTTTTGCGTCAAAGGTTTGGGGTTTTTTTCTTCAGTCTTTGGGGTCTTATGGGTGTTCCCAAACTTAATTGAAGAATTCCTCATAGCTTGGCACGGTAGGTGAGGAAGGGGAGTTAGGGAAAAAGGTGTGGAAATTAAGCTTGATAGCTATTCTTTGGGCTTTATGGTGGGAAATGAATGAGAGATGCTTCAAGAACAATATGCGAGGGGCAGGGCAAGTCTTTAGATTGGCCATGCAAAATGTAAAGGATTGGTTGGAAGTGTAGTGGTGGGCTGTCTTGGTTGAGTCCAAGGGAGTTTTGGGGAGGGTTTTTGTTTAGATCTGTATAGCTCTGTATTTTTGTCCATTCTAGGCTTCGGCCTTCTTTCTATGAAATTTCATCAATGTTAAAAAAAGAAAATATCAATCTCTTACAAAAAACAAAATAAAATTATTTACCTCTTCTAAAAGATTAAGGCCCCCACCAATTTCAAAACATAAAATGAAAGCCATCAAATAAAAGAGAACTAGTATAATTGAATCCTAAATTGTAGGATTCAAATCATAGAATTGTAGGATTCAAATTAGAAGGGATTCAAATCGTTTTGTTGAAGATTTGACTCAAATCATAAATTGTAAATTGCAAATCATAGGATTTTGAAAATCATGGTTGTGCCTATTTTATTTCTCCTCAATCTTGACTGTGCATTTTTTCATGCTATTGATCGGATGTTTAGGATCATCCGATTGGTGTGATTTTTGTACTACCACTTGCTCCTAGTTGTATGAATGAATGAACCATTCAAATCGACGATAAGCCCTCCCATGTGTCATTTAAAAGCTTTGGGACGAAGGTGGGGACATTAGCAAAAACACATATAGATACATATACATATGTACGTACATACATAGGGAAAAGGTACCATGAGGTCGAGCTCTGTGGGCCCCACCGTGATGTGTCGGACATCCACACCGTGCATTTGGTTGGTCCCCTTAGTCTTTAGGATGTCCCAAAAATCAGTCGTATCTGAGGTGCCACACCATCTAGAAACCATATGAAATCATGCCTAAAACATCTAAAAGCACTTGGTGGGGCCCACCTGAGTTTTTGGAATCGCCTGAAATTTGGTGTGACCCCTCATCCAAGTGGGACACATGCAATGGATGGGTTGGATGTCTGAACCACATTTTAGTGAGCCCTTGTAAACTATCAGAAATGTTTCAATGGGTGGGCATCCACTCTCAACTGTTGTCTATGGTGTGGCCCACCTAAGTCATGGATTGGCCTGATTTTTAGGCCCATGGCCCACCATGGCAGGGTGCGACCTCATAGAACCCCCACCCACGGGCGCGCATGTATATATAGTTTTATTAGAAGGGGAAAAGGATCACATCTTGTAGAAAAAACATAAAAAGAAAGAAAGAAAGAATGAAAAAAACCTGTAGAGAAACCTGGACTTAAAACTACTTGGAATGTTGAGAGGTCATAATTTGAAGGGTCTTAGACTGAACACCGTCCTTGGCTAATTTTTCATCTGGTGAATTAACTGATTGTTGAATGTGAGTAGAGTTGAACACGAGTCGAGTTGGTTCGGTTAACTCGCTCGACTCGGCTCGAACTAGCTCGATTTGGCTCGGTTCGAAGGCTAGGTTCAAACTGAGTTGAGCCGTTTTTCCATGCTCGATCATAGCTCGATTCGGCTAGACTCGGCTGTCTCTCTCTCTCTCTCTCTCTCTCTATCTATCTATCTATCTATCTATATATATATATATATATATATATATATATATATATATATATATATATATATATATATATATATATATATATATATATATATATATATATAAACAAAAACCCTAATCCCCCCTCTTTCGACCTAACCCTGCCCCCTACCCCTAACCCTAGCTGCGCTGCTGCTTGATCCCTTCTGTCTGGCCAGCCCTCCATCCTGGTCGGCGAGTAGGGTCTCTCTCTCTCTCTCTCTCTCTCTCTCTCTCTCTCTCTCTCTCTCCCTCCCTCTCTCTCTCCGAGCAGCCCACAACCGCTGCTCGACTATTCAAGCGGCCACAACCATTGTTCGACCCGTGGCCCCTTGTCCGACCGGCCAACAGCTGTCGTCCGACCTCAACAGCTGCCGTCTAACCTCCTGTCTGAATTCCAAGCTGGACCCTCTGCTCGAAAATCTTAAGCTCAAACTTGGCTCGAAAGCTCGATCGAACCAAGCCGAGCCTGCTAGTCCAGCTTGAAGGTTGAGTCGAGCTTGAGCCAGGGTTGCTTGCTGGTCGAGCCGAGCCGAGCTAGGCCCAACTCAATTCGGTTCGGCTCAGTGTATAGCTCTAAATGTGAGAGATTGTCGTCTGTAAGGATCCAGCTCAAAGGCTTCTTTGATTATATGCAGAACCAGCCATGGGCCTTTGCCCTTCAATATCCATTTGATCACATTGTTCAAATCTCCCTTGATAATTAAGGGGCTGAGATTGTGAGAGACAACACATTTAATTCCTTGAAGCGGGGCAACGATTTGAGCACAGTTTGAATTAGTAATACCTAGAGGACCAGTGAATTCCAGGATAACTTGGTTGCTGTCATTGAGAACAGTGCCACTGACACCGGCAAGTTTGGCTCTCCCTTCTGTACTTCTGTCGAAGTTAAGCTTGAAAAGACTTGTTATAGGAGGGATCCAACCAATAGATGGCTGAGCAGGGGCTCTGCTGCAGAAGAGAATATCTCCCCAATTTGAATGAAACAGATAGGGGGGAATGCCCAGATGATTGAACCAGAGGCCCATTCCATAGATGTGTTGAAATTTTCCTTATGATCACAAACGCTGAATTAACTTTCCCTTAAAAAAATTGCAATTCCTTTTTAGCCACAGGTTCCATACGGGGGCTTTGAGAACGATTCCAAAGAGTTTTGTGGATGGGATCCCAAGCTTTAGAGCCTCAACTGGAACAAAAATCTACCACCGAACTTGGGAAAACCTACCGTATCTCAAATTTCAAGAGGACTACAGCCCAAACAGAAGTGGCATAATTGCAATTGAGATGGGAAACATTCTCTTCAGAAGATAAATGCATAGGGCATCTGTCGGGGAGACCCGAACCTCTACTTCTAATATGATCGGGCAAGAGAATCTTGTTCAGGAAAGCTGTCCAACAGAAGGCCTGAGCTTTCAGAAGGCCTGCTCTGGACCAAACAACTGCCTCCCAGCCTTTGGAGGGGGAGGAATGGGATGAAGAGATCGCATTGTTGACTTAAATGAGAAATTGTCATTGGCTTCTGTGGTCCAAATTCTGCCATCTGATCTGCCTTGGGAGACAATAAGGGCCTGTTTGGATACCATCAAATAAGTTGCTTTTCTTGCTGATGGCAGCAGTTAAGTAACTTATTTGAGATAAGCTAGTTTGGTTAATAAATAATTATCATTACTTATTTGTTGAAAATCGATTAAGTATTTCAGCAATTTTTTTTTGCTTTTTTACTTTTTTCTCCACCGACTAAAAAGAGAGGTGCTCGTCCATAGCTGTAAACAGTTCTGATTTTCGTGGCAATCGCCCAGATTGCCACGGAGGGTGTTCCTTGCTAATAAACGGTGGCAATTCCTTCTCAATGGACAAGTTGATTTTTTTGGGTGATCCACCTCGTGGACGGGCTGGATTCCATGAATACATCACTAGGACCCACGTCTGCCCGGTCGATCCCACTGGAGACAACACAGCCCACTCGATCAGATATGTCGGCCCCATGATTCGTTGTTATTCTCTCCATATTTGTTGATTGACCATGACAAAAAAAAGAAGAACAAGCAGCGGTTCACATTCAATTGAAGATAGCTCAAATGATTGGTGGCTTGGATCTTCAGATCCTTGTCATGGTCCACCCAGCGTTGGAAGAAACAGATTAGTGGTTTGGATTTGCCATGCCTGGGCCCCACTTATCAAACACGGAAACACGTGCCCACTGCGTAGATTATCCTTGTCACTATTACCGAGTTACAGTTCTAATATCAAAATAGATGATGCACAGTGCTTGTTTGAAGAAATGCCGAGAAGGGAGGTGCTCGTCCATAGCTGTAAATTGTGGTACAGGGCTGATAAATATGTTGATTAACAAACATACTTATTTGCTTAATAAGTAGAAACCAAAATAAGTTACTAAGAGGCATAAGTAGCTTATGTAAGTAACTTACAATCCAAACGGGCCCTAAGAGTCCAGGATCTTCGAAAGGTCTATGAGCTGCAGGATTTCTGTGTTTGAGGGCACGACAGAATTTCGAGGCCCAAACACCCTTCCCAGCCACTCAATGCGAGTATTGAGCCACGGACTTTTCTCATGTTTTGTAAGGGCCCGTTTGGATTGTAAGTTACTTAGATAAGTTACTTATCTTAGTAACTTATCTTGGTTTCTACTTATTAAGCAAATAAGTATGTTTGGTAAACAACATACTTATCAGCCCTGTACCACAATTTACAGCTATGGACAAGCAGCTCTCTTCTCAGCATTTCTTCGAACAAGCACTGTGCATCATCTATTTTGATATTGGAACTGTAACTCGATGACAGTGAGTTCCAAATTTTAGTTGGCTGGAGCTGAGCTGTTGTATGCGGCTAATACAATCTTCGAATGCCTGCTTATCAATCATCGTACGTAGCCGGAGTATCAAATCACTCTCTTACAAAAGAAAGGCAACTCAGTAACCATTGAATGGATGACCGTACAAAGATTTGGCCCCGTCATTATTTTGGGGACATGCATGCACACAGGGACAGAACAAGTGGCTCGTGTGTACCTCAATCCAGAGCATCCAAATTGTGGGCCTCTTCTTTGATGGGGTATTCACCCAGAAGTTACGATAAGCAAGCTATTGTCTGCTTGAGGCCATCAAAGGGATGGTCAAGATGATGCCTATTCAACGGTCCGAATTCAGTAAGTAGATATCCATTAATTGGAAGTTAGGGCTCTCCTTTGAATCTAGTTTTGGTTATACTCTATGTAAAGTGGGTCCCACAATTTGGATGGTTTTGATTTAGGTACGCATATGCCATGCCATTACATGCTGGACTGGGTGATTGTGACGAAAATCAGCATTGTTTACAGCTATGGATGACCACATGTCTTTTTAGTCAGTGCAGAAAAAGTAAAAAAGCATGAGTTGAAATACTTAACCGATTTTCAGCAAATAAGTAATGATAATTATTTATTAACCAAACTAACTTATCTCAAATAAGTTACTTAACTGCTGCCATCAGCAAGAAAAGCAACTTATTTGGTGGTATCTAAAAGGGCCCTAAGTGTGATCTGGATGCAAAGGTGGTGGACTGTGCGAGTATCATGCTAGAAGCAATTGTCGAGCCCATTGCCAACTTTGAACCTAGTGAAAGACTGGAAAATGCTTGACAGCTTGTATATTTCTTTCCATACGGCAGAGCTCCTTCGACCCTTGGCTTTCTTAATATCATAGTTTTTCTTATCTACTCCAAATTTGTCCGCCAGAAGGCGTTTCAAGAAAGGGACATTGCCATTTGCGAATTCTCCCTTTCAATTTGATGAAATACCACAATGCATATTGGTCAGAGATGAAATACCACAATTTTTACTTCCAAGCAGAAATTGTTAGTTTTGATAGGTTCTTCTAATGTAAATCTGACTATAGTAATTGCATCGAAATAAGAGCAGTCTTGTGTGATCCTATCAATTTATGACTTAAATTCTTACAGGGTTTCCCCCTTAATACTTACAGCATATTTGAACTAATATGCATTGAAATGCAAGCCAGTTACACAGTCAAGTCTAGGGAATATGGTTGATAAGTTATTCAGATCAATCCCTGCATCTAGGGGAAATTCACATGACAGTGTGTTGTATGCCGTGAAAGATTAAAAATTGAGTCTCGAAAAGACAGTTGGTCAAGGATCTTATTGAGTCTGTCTAAAGTAAACTCTCCAGACTTTTCCTTGTCAGGTTATGTTTCCTGGACTAGATTAAGTAGTGGTTTTGAATCTGTTACCCTATTATACAATGTATTATAGAAAGCCATATGCTACTAGATACTGAGGAGCTTGTGAGGAAAAATTGCTCCATCAATGTGAAAATATTTTTGGGAAACTCATGCTTGCAATATATTTAGTTAAGATAGATATATTACAGGCACTTAATTCAAAATTTGAGTTTGGACCTACGACATCGTGAAAATAAATCAGTTATAGGATGAATATGGTGCTCATCTGAAATATTTTAGAATGAACAACTGAGTTTGTACTACAGTCTTCAATGCGTTTTACATGCATGTGTGGTTATTGAATTGCCAAATGATTTTTGTATCACAGTAATGCTTTCTTTCTACATTTATAGGAAAAGCTGTGAATCCGCCCAATCAAGCACAACGAGCTATGGAGAAGCCAAAAAGTGTGTCAGATCCCTTGGCTGCAGTCACTGATGTTAGGAAATTCACTGATGAAATCATCGATAGAACATCAAAAGTATTCCTGTCGGAGGTGAGCTGAATTTGCATCCTCCTGTTGATCTCAATTTCATCCATTAACTTGCTTTGTTACTTTTTCTATTGAAAAACCAATCCTTGCAGATTCAAAAACACGAGGGACAGCTTGGACCTGATGTGTTGGATGGTGTCAGGAAACATCTCAGTTTGGATTTGGAGAACCTGACAGTGAGTATTAAACTAAGGGTTTTTATTATTATCATTTGAAAGTACCTCAGGGAAGGGCAGGTAAAAATGCTTTTCCATCATCATGCTACTTGAAACCAATGTTGTCAAAATCGTTATCGTATTGCAAATCGTAGTGGGGGTTGAATTGTATCGAATTGCAAATTGTATCGTACATGGTAATATTTTTTACAATTTTCTTAAAAAATTGAAAAAAAAATATGAAAAATATAAATAAATCATTTTTTTTAAACTCATCAATCTTCCTTTTGCCATTAATATGCATCAAGTAATACCATGTCATGATAGTGTTCAAGGATTCTTATGCCTTTATTTCTGTCTTTCAAGAAATTTCCCTTCAAAAACATACAAGGGTCCTTTAATAATTTATGTTCTTGTTACCTTTCTTGAATGTAGAATCACGGTGGAAAAGCGGCTTTTGATACCGTAGACCGATGAAAAAAATATATTTTGATTCTAAACATTATTTCATAATACATATAAGTCAACATTATCATAACCATCCAGAAAAACATTACAGGAAAGTTATACATCAATTTGGTGTTTTGACTAGTTAAGAAGTAAGAAATCACAAAAAAAATGAAAGCTAGTTAAGAACTACATGATTTAACATAGAAGAGAATATATATAATTTAATCTCTTACAAAAAATAAATAAAATAATTTACCTTTTCTAAACTATTATTAGAGCTCCCACCAATTTGAAAACATAAAATGAAAGCCAAGTGATGCTTAAAATAGACGAAAGCAAGCATAATTTGAATTGTAAATTGTAGGATTCAATTCATAGAATCGCAGGATTTATATAAAAAAGGGATTCAAATAGTTTTTCTTAAGATTCGACTAAAATTGTTTATCGTAAATCATAAATCGTAAGATTTTGACAACATTGCTTGAAACAAACAAAATATTATTTCAGGGATGGAAAAACAAAGAACTGATAACCGCTCCCATTTGTATTGTGTTTTGTGCCATTCTAAATGTTCCACTGGCACATCCAACCAAAATTAGTTGAAAACTACATAGTTCCACAGGCACATGCAACCAAAATAAGTTGGAAAACTATATAGCTCCACTGGCGTATCCAACCAAAATAAGATTTGGGTGCACTTCCAACTGAGACCTGGTATACAAGTTCGTCTTCTTTTAGCTATTTCTATCTGCAATTTTAGTTCTTGACTGAGGTTGTAGACTCCTGACCTGACTTGGCGTGATGCAAAATTTTGACTTCAGAGAGTTGATTTGGTGAAAGTATATAAGATTTATTAACCAACCTAAGGGCCCGTTTGATTTTCCAGATCTCTGGTAAATACATTGTAAATGTATAATGATTATTTCCTTGGGTAATTACTACACTATTCCTCATGCATGATTTGACTGCCTACTTTTTTATTGTTAAAACCGAGGAGAATGTCAAATATAGGTGGGGCCCAGTGTGATGTATGTGGCTTATCCACACTGTCCATCTGTTTTGCCAAATGAACTTAGGGGATCGGCCAAAAAATGAGGCAAATCCAATGCTCAGGTGGACCACACCTCAGGAAAAAGGGAATCGAACACTTCTCGTTAAAAACTTATTAAGGCCACTTGAGTGTTAGATCTGCCTAATTTTTTGGCTCATGTCTCAAAATATTCTAGTAAAACTGATGAACGGCACGGATATATCATATATATCATGCTAGGGCCCAAAATTTTAAACCACTTCTTTTGGACCAGTTTTCAAGGTGGGAATTACACTGAATTTTCAAACAGAGTAAAAAGTAATAATGATTTATTTCCAGGGTATTTACAAAGAAAATGAAAAATCAAACAGGCCCTTAGAGGAATTGAAAATGAAACCTGCAACCTAGTGGTGGCAATGGGCCGGGCCAGGGCTGGGCTGAGGTTGGCCCTGACCCAGCCCTAAGCCCCGGCCCTGGCCCTAAACTGATGGTGGATGAAGTCCTGAACTAGATGTATCTTGATCAAGAAACCCAAGTATTTCAATTATTCCAAATCTATAATTATCTCGATCGAGAAATCTAAGGGCCTGTTTGGGTGCCACTTAAACATGAGTTAATCTATTTTTATTTAAATGTAATTTATGTATCAGAGATCCTTTTTTATTTATTTTTTATTTTTTTAGGTATGGATTTAAATATAACTAACGAATCATATAAACTATGATCTCAAATATGTAATAGATGTCAACTAAAATGAGCTGAACTCATTTTTAAGTGGCAACCAAACATGCCCCAGGTATTTGGAGCTTTTTCAATTATGATAAAGCCAAAGTATCTTTATAAATCTCAACAGAACTTTGTGATGTTTTGTTTTCAATTCCAAGTGTTCTGCATCATCAATTATCACAAAATTGCAGTTAAGTGTTGTATGGTTGATCATTACTAGAGTTTCCTTGATCTTAAACCTTTCATCTAAAAAGCCCCAACTTTATGAGTCAGGTCTAAAACTTGAAATAAACACTCAAATGTCTAAATTACATATGATTTTAGGTTAGAACTATAAAATACGTTGTTTTAGTCAATTTGTCAGATCCTTTGAATTGGTATACTAGTTGAATCGAGATTCAGCAAGTTTGACTCGATGGGGCTGTTGGGCTTTGCCATTGGAAAAAATTGGCATGACCAGGTTTCTTTGCCCCAATTAAAGGCATATTGACATGCACTATGGCAAACCAAAATGTAAAACCATCATATCTTGTTACAGCATTGATTTGAACTATTGTTGGTTGAACTGTCTGGTAGCGCAATTGCACCAGCTGGTCCCTAGCTCGGGTAAAGGAGGGTGAGATTTTGCCAAGCTACCATGAGAGGAGGCGATCCCAAATAGCTGGAACCCGGCTATGATGATGATAATGACGAATTTCTTTTGATTTGAGAGGGTTGCCATGTTGTCGCTAGGTCTTGAGTCCCTTTGTGTGGGGTGAATCTTCTTTCTTACTCAGTTTTGCTCAAAAGTTGGTTGACTTGGGTGGGTTGACTTCAGCTATATCTTATAGTTCATGTTTTTTTCATACTGATGGCCATTACACTTCATTGCAGATGATGTTGAAGAATGCTGCATACACACAAGGGTTTCAGTCGGGTGTTAGGAGTGTGTCTTTGCGAAAGTAACCTCACCATATTTACATCTTGAACAGGATTTTATTTGAGCAGTAGCTGTTTTGGCCCATCAACCTTGTTATTAGAAAATTATTTATATAGAAAAAAGGTTACTAGAAGATCAATCTTGTTACTGAAAGTGATGGAGACAAAACACATTTCTGAATACACGTCCAGCAACGTCATAGATTATGAGAAGGAAATGAGCTTTGGGGAGACCTTGCCTGAGTGCAGTGTGCCAATCTCCTTTTCTGCTTCACTGCTGTCAAATTGGACGTTGATATATAGTCACCAGATGTGCCCCACCATCAAATGATCATTGTAGAAAAATCTACTCATTGATCTTAATTGGATGGCAGGAAAAAAAATCAACGTCGGGGAGCATTGCGTTGTGAAATGTCCACCAATTGGACGGGCTGGATAATCCAATCCATGTGATTTGTTGACAGTGGTCCATCCATAGTGGGACCATTGTAGAGCCCACTTTTGAGTCAAGTGGTTCACACGATGGGATTGGATGCTTTCCGTTGAAACATCTTGGGCCATTGAATTTTTGGGTCCATGCCCTAAAATGAGGTAGAAAAACAGCTGGACGGGATGAATTTCTCACAAAAATCAAGGTGGGCACATGGACAATCAGGGGTAGGTTAGCACAACAGTTAATGCCAGTCAACATGCG
The DNA here is from genome assembly GCA_003013855.2 of Liriodendron chinense. Taxonomy (NCBI): domain Eukaryota; kingdom Viridiplantae; phylum Streptophyta; class Magnoliopsida; order Magnoliales; family Magnoliaceae; genus Liriodendron; species Liriodendron chinense. The sequence continues at coordinate 12,287,447 of ML058513.1, forward strand.
AATGTGGTAGAAAAACAGATGAATGGGATGGATTTCTCACAAAAATCAAGGTGGGCACACGGACAATCAGGGTTAGGTCGGCACAACAATTAACGCCAGTCAACATGCGAGCCAGGTTTGTTAGACATTTAAGCCCAGAGGGGTTGCTCGATCATTGTTGGGGTCTACTATGATGTTTGTGATAAATTCACTCCATCAATCTGTTTTTCTGTTTCATTTTAGGGCATGGGCAAAAAAATGAGGCCGATCCAAAGCTAAGTGGGCCGAATGAACATGAAACAGTGGGAATTCAATGCCCAGCGTCAAAACATTCGTTGGTCCGCAGGTTGTTTTGTGACAAATCCACCGTCCATCCGTTTTCATTTTATGTTATGGGCCCAAAAATGAGGCTGATACCTAACTCCAGTGGGCCAAATGATAGGAAAGGGTGGGGATTGAATGCACACTGTTGAAGCATTCTGAGGCCCACTTTGAGCTTTGGATTTGCCTCCATTTTTTGGCCCATACCCTAAAATGAGCTGAAAAATAGATGGACCGGGCAGATTTCTCACAAACATCAAGGGAGCTGCAAGTAAGGTGGCATGAAAATAAAAGAAAGATTGTTGAGTGCCTAAAAATAAGAGGGTAGTCTTGTCAATTAGGGCTGGTCATGAGCCGAGTCAGCTTGAGAAACTCGATCGACTCGACTCAAAAAAGCTCGCCTCGGCTCGACTCGACTCAGTAGAACAAGTCAAGCCAAGCTTCATTTAGGAGCTCGAGTCAGAAATCGAGTCAAGTTCGACCATTGGGTCACTCGACTCGACTCGACTCAAAACTCGACTCGATTCAAGCTCGACTCGGCTCGAGCTCGAGCTCGACTCGTTTCATATAGATATTTGTTAAAAAGAAAAAAAATCATAATCTTCTTATTTCTTGGTTCTCTCTCCCCCCTCCCTCACACACACATTGGGGTTCAAGCTTAGGACATATAAAACCCTCACACGTTGGGGGTTTCTTAATCCTACTATTTTGTTCAAGTAAGAACATTTTTTGTTAAGCATATCTGATGGATTGAGTAATTACAAGTACAAAACATGGTGAGCACACAATGGTTGTGTGTTTTACACGTTACACAAATATAAGTGCTAAGGTGAGACCACACACCATACATATCTACAAAATAGGGGGCTATGGTTAGACCAAACACCATATACACTTATTGATTGCAATTTTACGAGGGAGGTGGTGCACCTGATCCATGAATTAGCTGGGCCTCATCATGAAGATGGTTTACATAATAATTAGGGCAGTCCATTCACATGGTGAGCTATGCATGTACTGTGTTAATTATGGTTCATAAAATATTACTAGTGGTCTGCATTGAATGCATGTGTGACTTGGCCAAAGAAAAAATCGATCAGAGCTAGGTCATTTTAATGGTGGGTCCCACCGGTAGAAATACTATTCTCCCCTAATATATGTGTGACTTCTCGAACTTAATGTTGTTGACTTTTAATTTGTATTTTGTAGTAAAAAATATAATAAATTGAGGTGGGAGCAAGCTCGACTCGACTCGAGGTAAGCTCGCCTCGACTCGATCCACTAGCTCGCCTCGAGCTCACCTTGAAAGTTATAGCAAACAAGGCAAGCTCCAATGATAAGCTCGAGCTCGAGCTTGAACTCGAGGAGAGCACAGACAAGCCAAGCCAAGCTTTGCCCACCTCAACTCGACTCGGCTCGATGTACAGCCCTATTGTCAATACAAAAATACAAAAACTAATTCATAAAGATAAGTCGAAAACTATAAGAAGATTTTGAGAAATAGGTCAAAGGCTAAAGGTTTTTGGTCCATAGCAAAAAAAGGTAGGGGGTTATATAAAAAAATCCTAAAAATGTTGAGATGGATAAGTAGTAAGATAAGAAAGGATAGAATAAAAATGAATGCATTCAATGGAATTTAGGAGTAGTGCTAATAGCCAATAAAATAAGGAAAAGTGGATAGTTTGGTCGTATGCATTAGAGACTAAGAACCACACAGGTTGGAAGGAGAAAGAGTCTAAAAAAAGGCAAGAGAAAAGCCTAAAAAGACAAGAATGGATATAGGGAAAAAGGGCTAGATGATTTATGGTACAATGAAAGCTCTAGCCTTTGATAGAGTGGAACGGCGAACAAGATTCATGTAGCCGACTCCAAGTTGGCATGAGGCCTAAATGATGCTGATAATGATTCGGTTGCATGGATTTATTCATGTGGGACCTTTTCATGAAAAATGCAAAGTTGAAAAGAACAAAAAGGCAAATTTTATTCTTGCAATGGCATTTGTGAAAACAAAGTTCTTTGATGTTTATGGGAATCGTGATGGAATCTCTTTCTTTCTTGCTATCCTTTAAGCTTCTTTTCTGGAAATGGAAGTGGATGATTCGGGTCACATAACAGTCATTTCAGTCCAAATCACAACGGTCCAAGAGGCCTTTCCGTCCTACTTATGTCAAAATCACTGGTATTTCAAGGCATGCATTGCCCATTCTCTGATCACAAAATGGGATCTGGAAACTGTCAACCCCACGTATAAACTAATACTTTTCACCAGTTGGAGAATCATGTCTGATTGGTGGCTTGTAAATAGAATTCGTGGCCATAGGTTGGCCAATGGTCCAGAATAAATTCCGTAAGGATTGCCTGATTTGGGTGGTTATAATGCTGTAAGCTATCCATGTTCGTGCTCAATTGGATGGACAGCCAAATGAAGGCTATCGAGATGCAGTATGGAAACTGTTCTAAAATTCACAACATGATGGCTGCATTGATAAATAGAAAAAAATACGACCTAATCCACAACCCATTATCCTATTGCCCAACCCAATCCACTTAGAATTCATCAAGCCCAAGATCGAACTGACCCGTTTAAAATTGATCAACCCCCAGATCGAGTCCATTTAATTGTAGACAGTTGGGCTTGACCCACCCAATCCATTGAAACCGAACTTTGAGTTTAATAGTGAAATATGGAGCTAAAGGTGCTAGCTCGGCCCAATATGTGAATCCATACTATCTGTCATTAACTTCTATTAATTTATTTTGGATTTTGAGCCAATTCAAGCTCGACCCATATGCCTATATGGGTCCCAGATTCTATCGATAACTCCGCGAATCTGCATTAGAAGTGGGCTGGGCTAATTTACCCATGGGTTGACCCAACCCATTGCAACTGCCCAAACTGAGCTGTGATTCCATATGAATTATTCTTAACGTGGTTCCAGTCGGTGGTCCTACTTGAGACCCAAGCAGGCCACCTACGACCAAGCGCGGGTAAACCCGTCATAGGTTCCACATGACTCAAAATTTAATTTTTATTGATTAATCACAACCATGCAATTAAGAGCATGCAAAATTGATGGTATGAGAAAGATGGTCTTACCGAGATCCTTATTTGAACGGTATCAGATGGTCCATATCAGTCATAGGTGACCCCACATGAATGGGCACACCAAAAGATAAATGTGGCACACATTTACTCAATTTAAACTGTAAAAATTGCATGAACCACTGTGGACAGGTTGTAAACACAATAACAGAGATTTATTAGCTGAATTAGGATGGTTGGTTTTTGTATGTATCAACTGTCCATTAAAGTCCACCAATCAGTAGTAAGGTTATCACATGAGTGCAAATTTGGATTTATAGTCCATCTAGATTGTGGCCCACAATTTGGACAGTGTAAAATGAATTATTTGCATTCTACATATACAATTCCTTGTGCCAGAGTATCAATCAGCACTTGGACAAAGTATAGGAGTTTTTCTCGTTGATAAAAAAAAAGGGGGGAAACAGAAATAAAATGGAAATTAAGGAAAACAAAATATTAGAAACACAATTTTACCGCATGTAACAAGTATATAACACGAGGAGCTAAAGACATCTTTGCCCATGCAATTATTTTTGGAAGAGTTGGAGATTATGTAGGATATTAAATGAGAGTTTCAATATAAATTAATGGTTTTTTTGAAAATTTAAAATTTGCACGCTTTTTTTTGTCATGCAACATACCACAACACACCCACACGGTTAGTCACATGATGCACCCATCCAATGATGGGGTTAGTGTGTCTCCTTGGCACTCCTTGGCACTCAAACCTAAGACATGCTATTGAAACGCCTAGGCATGTTCGAGCTGGACTAGCAGGTGAGACACAAAAATAAATAAATAAATAAATTGCATGCTTATAAATGGAAGGCTTGGATTTTAGCCACGATAACTAATGGCTTGAATCTTAAGGACAGATGCCTAGGCATTTCAATAGCAGATCTCAGGTTTGAGTGCCAAGGAGACACACTAACCCACTGGTGGGTGGGTGCATTATGTGACTAACCGTGTGGGTGCATTGTGCAGCTAACAGGGTGGGCATGTTGCATGACTAAAAAAAAATTTAAGGGCTTGAATCTTAAACACTCCTCTCTATCCATTTTACTATGGAAGTAGACTGCTCATTTCTCTTTGCATTTTGCATGCTGCCCACCGTAACAGGCACATCTGACGAATGCTATGTGGAGCTCCCTCATGCAATGATTAAGTAATATCTATTCCTATATTTGCTGTGCCGGCTCATGTTAGGACATTGGCCAAAACAAGAGGCTGATCTAAACCTAAATTAGTCTTCAAAATAGGAAAAAAGTGGGGATAGGTCGCCCACTAAAAGAACATTTATTAATGAATGGGTGCAACTGCCAATTCTCACGGGGAGACTTAATACGTTCTCCAATCACATTGTAGAGGGAACATAAATTGACTGTTACTTCCACATATGGTGCACATTTAGAAGTGATCTAAACCGTTCAAGAGGAAGAGGAGCCTCCATCATTGGTGGCCCTACGAGCAAAATATCTCCGTTTAAAGGATTGTGATTGTCTACGAGTGGAGTTGAAATCAACTGGTTGGCTGTCTGTTTAATCGAAGGGTTAGGATTCTTTTGCAGGTAAGGTATTTGCCAATTGCCTATTCATGGTGGGGCCTCTCTTGAATCATTCCAACGAGTATCGGTGACCCAACTGTGATGGAAGAACTCAAATGGTGCTCCTACGGCGTATGTACTTACGCTGACTGTAGGGCTTTCAATGGAGCCGGTCAGACCCGATATTCAATTCGCTCCGAATTTGTATAATGCGGATTTGGATCTTAAAATAGGTCCGATTAGTTAAATGGACCGGATTTGGATATTAAAATAGGTCCAATTACTTAAATGGACTGGATTTGGATTCACAGGAGCATATCCGAGTTTGATCCGAATTCAATTAAGATCCAACTCATTGTCACCTTACTAAATATGTTATATTCATGCTGGCCATCCGTTTTACATATTATTTTAGGCCATGTCTCAAAATTGAGACACGCCACTCTTAGGCTTGATGGGGTTTTCCTCCTCAGTCAAGAGGAGAGTTGGTGCAGCCTGATTATGGTCGGGCACTCGGACCAAAAATGGTTGGGTGAGGGCGCCCGATGGTCTTGTGACCGGGCGCCCAGTGCCCTGGGCGAGCTGCCCGACCAAGTTGGTCCAGGCGTTCGAAATTGGGAAGTTCCTTTGGTTTTCTCTCTAGACAGTCTTTTGCTTGGGCGGGCACCCGACGACCCTTTTGACTGGGCACCTGACCCGAGGCGAACTGCTTATACGTAGTTTCCTATTTGGGTTCTAATTCCTCCGGTTTTCTATTTGAGAGGTTCCAAATCGTGATTAGGGTATCCCATTAAGGTGCTTTCACGTCCAAGGTGAGAAAAAGAGAAAAAGAGGAAGAGAAAAAGAGAAGAGAGAGAGAGAGGAAGCTTGTAGAAGGGAGAAGTTGCTTGAAGAGGAGTTCTTTTGTGCAACCGTCATCTCAGCGCTTCTATGTTCTTGTGATCGGTGAAATCTTCCTACTTTTATAGTTTTCTTGTTGTTTATCCATCCCTGCATGGGTGAAGAAGGTTTGATCCAAGCGGTGTGTGCTTGTTATCGTTGTAAAGGATTCTCTGAGATAGTGGATTGTTGATCTGGACTAGGTCCCGTGGTTTTTACCTTTTCGAGGGTTTTCCACGTAAAAACCTCTTGTGTCGTGAGATTGTTGATTTGCTTTTGATTATTGCATTATCATAGTCCATAATTCTAGTTTTGGGGGGCGAGATCAAAAAGTTTTAGTGCAACGCACCCAACAAAGCCGACCATACCCAGTAAATAGTGGGATTTGCATAATTTTTCTAGATAATTAAATATATTATATTATATATTTTTTTAGATTTGTAATGGGGGTGGATTCGGACCAAGATCCGACCCGAATCTGATAGTTATATAGATCTTGGGGATCTAACAATTTATAAATGGATCGGATATGGATATCACCTTTTGGATCCGAGTTAGATCTGAAACCAAGCCGAATCCGTCTAAAGATATATGAACTTGGAGCCGGATCCAACTGGATCCGATCCAGATCCGACCCATTGAGAGACCTGGCTGACTTGCTTGCCAATATACACAACCCAAAATCAGATCCGTTGAAAGTGGGGGCCACAAAAAATGCATTTCCATAAGTGGTTGAACATTTCCAAACATAAAAAAGATGGAGATGGGTTCATATATGAATGGAACATTCAGATGTGAGATCCTAGCTAGGTGGGGAGCCAACCATTTGGGATGGTATGGATCCAAGGGCTGAGGCATGCATGGTAAGGCCCACCATATGTACGGTACGGATCATCTATCCCCGTAGCCACATGGGTCCATCTTAGTGGATGATATGATAGCCATAGGCACCCACGTAGGCTGTACGCGAAGAACCGAGTGGGGAATATCCACGTTGCTATCCCCACAAAGCACAGGCAACAGATGCAGCGCACTAAAAAAAAAAATAATAATGCGCGGCCGTAGAGTTTCCACATAACACTCAGGTTTTCAGTTTGTACACGTGGGACACATGGTTCAGTGATCCAAACCGTTCATAAAATGGGTCCCACTCACCAGATTGGAATAGCCCGTGGGATCTTTTTCAAATACTGGCCCTTGCTGTGTTTTCTTCCTGAACTGTTTATTTTGTGGACACAAATTGAATGGTTAGTTTTTTTTTTTTTGAATCTGCAGAATTTTGGTGCATGGGCTTTCCAGATTGAGACTGATCCTATCAACGGTTCAGAAAAATCATGGCCCCCACAGGCAGAAACTTGAAACACTCTGGGCCGAAAAACTATAATATGGGGCATCTTATCCTCTCATCACCCGTGTGCAGAAGGCTGAATGAATTACAACTTACAAGTGAGGGGCTACCCCCAGGTCCATAGCTCAAGTGGGAGTAAAGATTGCCTGGTTTCAACACTGAGGTCATAGTATCGATTTCCATAGTGGGGTGGCTAACATTGTGATGTGACTAACCAAGGTGGGTGGGTGTACAAACAATGGGGAGTGTGAACTAACCCATTAAAAAAAAAAAAAAAGGTGAGGGGTTGGATGGAGAAATTACCATCTATAAGCCTCGGTTTTAATTGTTATTCCCAGGTAAATTCCTGAAAACCTTGTTTTCTAAACTAGACTTTAAAGTAAAATTTTGGATGAAATTGTCCTTCACCATTCAAAAACTAATCTTCATTTCCCAATCTTCTATTGTCTTCATTTTTATAATTCAATCTTCATTTTGTTCAGGAAATCTTCAGTTATCGATGGTGGTTATGGTTTCTTCATCGGAAAAAAGTATGTTTTTTTTTGTTTTTTTTGTTTTTTTCATATTCTTTCAGAAATTATGATTTTAAGTTTTCTAAATGTTGTTTTTTTATTATTATTTTTTATTTTTTATGAATATTATTTTTTAAGGAATGTGAATGTCTACTATGTATACAACGTGTTTGTTGTAAAGTGTATTTGGAAAATGTTTGAGAATTTTAACCAACTTTCATTGTATTTCAAATTTGAATACAACATGTTTGTTGAAATATCATAATAAAGGAAAATGTTGAAAATTTTGAGAATGTGTTTGACAAAGTACTCTTTGAATTTTGAAAAAGTATTTGTTGAAATTGTACTCTTTGAATTCTGAAAGAGATCTCGTTGAATTGATACCATGCTCTTTGAATTTTAAAAGAGATCTCGTTGAATTGGTACCGTGCTCTTTGAATTTTGAATATTTTATGACTACGGTTAAAATTTGTAGCCTTTAGTTAAAATTTAATGAAATCTCGTTGAAAATTTTCAAAATTTAAAGAGCACAATGCCAATTTAACAAGATCTCTTTCAAAATTTAAAGAGTACAATTTCAACGAGTACTCTTTCAAACACATTCAGACACATTCTTAAACTTCTTAATATTTTCTTTCGTTGTGACATTTTAACAAACATGTTGTATTGAAATTCAAAATACAATGAAAGTTGGTTAAAATTCTCAAACATTTTCCACATACATTTTACAACAAACACATTATATATATATTAGACATTCACATTCCCCAAAAACAACATTCATAAAAAAACAACAACAAATAACATTTGGAAAACTTAAAATCATAATTTTCGGAAGAATACAGAAAAAAAAATACTTTTCTCCAACGGAGGAGCCATCATCATTGTCTATAACTAAAGATTTTCCGAACAAAACGAAGATTGGAATATAAAAATGAAGAAAATCAAAGATGGGAAATGGAGTGGGTTTTCAAATGGTGAAGGGCAATTTCGTCCAAAAATTTACTCTTTAAGTCTAGTTTAGGAAACAAGGTATGGAGGAGTTTACCTGAGAATAACGGTTGTAACTGAGGTTTATAGACGAAAATTTCTCAACTCGATGCAAGCAAAGTTGTGCTATGGACTTAGTGCCTTCATCTCCTCAGTCTTAGATAAGGCTATTATGTTACCGTCCACTGGCAACTATTCTCTTCAATATTTATTAAACACCTTTAAAAATGAATTAATCACATGTGGTATATGTGAAGAGCTTAACATAGATGAAAGCACGTACAACACATATGGTACATGCATACATGTGGCACATATGAAGTGCTTGAAGATTAATAGTGGGGATTGGTTCAAACCCAATTGGGCCCTCAAAAAGTCTTATTTTTGTATTGGGTCCCTACTCATGATTCAGTGGTAGTGTGTTTCAACTTCGAGGTCATGGGTTCCAGAATCGTTTTGATGTGTGTGGGTATAAGAGTATGAAAAAAAAAAAATAGTAGGCCATATGTAAGGTGTTTGGAAATGGTTAGATGGCAATTTTTTTTTCTTAGTGTTGTAACTTGGGATTTAGCTTTACTCATATTTATTTTACCTTTGTTTAAGATAAATCATCCTTAGTTTTACCTTTCAAGTAAATTATCTATAGAGCGTATTTGTTTTTTAAATTATCTTAATAAATGAAAGGAAATGAGTAATGATTATAATTTGCTTTATTTGTTAGTAATGTCATATACATTTGACTACAATAATGATATGCTTTCATTTTTCATTTCATCTATAAAATATTGTATTGATTGAGAGTTTATAATATAAAATTGTAATGATTATGATGCATTTAACTCTCTCATATGCATTTGACCATCTTACCACTATTTTAATTGAACGTTGTAAAATAATGATGATGGCCCAATTTCATTACTTTAGAAAAAAACAAACAAACAAGGCCTTAGTGTAGTAAAGCTCATGTGCACACGACACATGCGCCAGGCATGAACATATGTGCAAGAACTAATTCATCCAATAGGTTGGTCCAGCTTCATTCATGTCCAAAGAGAGAGAGAGAGAGAGAGAGAGAGAGAGATTCAACCCAATGCAAATGTGGGCACTAATATGAGAAATGAGTGGATCAATTTGATCTTGGCCTAGGGCATCAATATGGTGGTGTTATTATGATGGATGGATTAAAGACCATATGGGAATTTCCTCATCTTCTTATATTTTTCTATCAATTGTTTAAGTCATAAAATAACTTCAGTGGTAGATCTTCAAAACATAAAATCAACCAGATTTTCTGATATTTTTATCTAATGCCTTATCTTCCCTTAGTAACTTTAGGAAAGAGTGATTGGACAAAGACACAAGCTTGGGATGATTATATTAAAAAAATGGATGAATGGCTTCTTAATGATTCTAGTAAATGGATTGGGCATCGAACCTATAGTGCCATGCTCGCACAAGCGTGGTGTGTACATGAGCTTTATTGCACATGCTTGCAGGCTTACAAAGCTCTTCTCTGAGTTCCATGCTTAGGCAGACCAAAAACGACATGTTGCGCCACTATGCTGAACTACAGAACTTTGCTTGCATCGAAATGACCTCTTAAAGTCCGTATGAACTGAATTATAGTGGAGTTCTCTGTATACAGCACACGTGGCAGGGGTGATATATCATCTGGGGCCGTCCATTTAGTGGGCCATATCATTGATGGTCTGTGTTGAACAAGTCGCACTCTATGAGAATCATATCCAGCACTTTCTTTCACTTTCCTGCACTGAATGGCCGCCCCTTTGGCTCTCTTTGCTTTCCACCACCTTTGAACGACGCTAAATCACTGATCAGATGGCTACCATCATCTGATTTATGTGGGCAACTTTATGTACGGTCCCCAGTGATTAGACACCTTGCAACGAGTACTCGGGAGAGATGTGGGTCTACCATATTCAGGTTCTATTGGCTCTCTCACCTCACACGTGGAAAGGAGGCACACGTATCTGATATCAAAGCCGCTCATCCAGCCATCCACACACTGTAGTTTCAGTGTCTCAAAAATCAGGCCTACACAATGATCAGGTGGACCACAAAGTGTGTACATAACAACCAATGGTTCAAATACCTTTCATACGTGTGACCCACTTGATTTTTCATCACGTGTGCCTCGTTCGCACGTGGTGAAGCGAGCGACTGCACTTTTGCGTATCTCTGTCAGAGTTTTTCCAAACATAATATAAAAGAGAAAAGCAAAGTGAGTGGGATTCTGATTCCCAATCAAGCAGGGACAGGTGTGTGCCACCAGGGAATTTTCAAATGGGGGAAAGTGGGGTCCACCAAAGCAGCGGCATCATTAGGAAATGGACACTCCTCCGTGCTCCTCCTCTTCTGTGACATGGTCTCTCCTCCTTGTCTTGGGGCACTGCCATGGCCAGCCAAGTTGGTGAGTACTACTTCCATTTCCTACACTGACTCTAAATCCTTTCATTTCAATTCATTTTCATTTCATTTCTGTTGGGTTGTTAGATACATATAGATATTACATTAGAAATTTTCATCATACAATTCAATGAAACATGCATGTCTTGTTTTTCCATCATACCACACACATGGACATGCTGTCCTGCATGTGCTGAAAGAAAAAAACTAGCTACAAAGCTGCAAGGCATCTCTTTATGTATGTATGTATGTATGTATGTATGTATATAAAACGCTGTTTAGGCCATAGTTAGGAATTCGGCATACGACAAACATACGGTATGACAAAAGTTCAAGTATCATTGGTGTAGACAGTGAAAAATACAGTTAAAAAGTCAGCCATAAAACCATGAAAACATGGAAACACCAAAGAAATGAAGACGGATAATTTCGGGTATGGTATGGTTTTACTTGAAAAGTATGGGACCAAAAATTCGGCTATGGGTTACTCATAAGGTTCTTTTAGTGGGCAGAGTTGGAGATTGTGAAGGGTTTTATACATAAGTCGAAGAGGCAATTTAAACTTGGCAAAGAACAATTCAGCTTTAAAATGGACAATCAAAAAAATTTAATATGAAGGTCGAAGGCTAATTTTAACTGGACAACAAAAAAGAAAAGTTGCATAGTAAATACACGTGTATTTTTTTTTTTTTTTTTGAAAGGCTCATAAATACACGTATTATATGCAAATAAGTATAAAATGCATATAATGCGTGTTTTATATGTTAAGGCATAAAAAATACGTGATGTGACCGAATCATATCTTTCGAATTATACAACAGACAAAACATTTTTTAAAAAGAACAAATAAGGGTGAATATGCATATTTGCTATGGTTTAGGTGGATGGAAGTTGGCTATTTTATGCTTATTGTATATTATTTGTATGGAACTTTATGATAATATGAGAAACTACCATATACTTTCTCGAATTGTGGCCGTAGTTGTGAAACAAAATAGTTGATACAGATACAAGTTTGGTCAGAGGATAATCTCAATGCAATATGTATGTAGGTGGGTATGTATGTTCATTTATTTGGATGCATATGTCTGTGTGTGATAAGTAGACATTTTTTTCATTTGATTTCATGGTGCTATTCGACATGCCAAGGTATGGTTTACTGACATGATGCCGTTAGGACTTTAGGGAGATTTTTGGGCTTCCAACAGCTCATTCTGTTTTCATGTTTGGATTGCAGTTCTCTCTCACTCTTTTTATTGTTTTATTTATTTTTGTCTAATCAAACCCACTATAGTTGAGTTTGCCATTCAGTTCTCGACATTTGTTTGCTACGTTAGAAATTTCGGTTCTCTCAATTCTCAAAATCTAAGCATCTATTTCACGTTGCTGATTTTGATCTTAAGTGGGCCCAAGCTTTCAGCAAGCTTGGAATTAATCAATTAAAAGGTGAGTTTTGGTGAAGTTTAAGCACGGAATTTGTTGATCTGATTTGCTCAATTTGATGCAAATGACAAACTGGTTGGTGGCAAACTGCGAATTGGTCTGATTCACACAATCCGGGAGCAAATAGGGAAATTTGGTTAATTTTAATCAAAGCATTAGTCTCTTTTACTTCTGTCGAAATTCTTTAGCTTATATGTTTAGCTGTCTTTTATGTTAGGTTCTGATAGTTAATGTGGGTCTTTCGAGAAACAGATGGCATTGCCTGCAATAGAAAGTTTGAATTTCTCTTAAGGGAATATGGGTGGGACCTCAATTTTGAGAATGTCACCTATTCTTTCTTTTTTTTTTTTTTGTTCCCTGTGTTCTCGATTCACCTGTCACTGATATCGACAGTTAGTTATCTGTAGCTACAACCTGTAGGGCATGTTCGGATATTACCCGTTCCATGGAAATCAATGGAAATAGAAAATGTTTTCCATTGACGTGACAGCTTGAGATGTTTGGATAGCAAAGGAAAGGGAGAATTTTACAAAGCAACATTGTACTTTTCTGTAGACTGGATTCTTTGGCATAAGAACTAGCTGACAGTTGTCTTACAAATATGAGATTTCCACTTGCTATGCAAACAAGTCCCCTAAAAATGGAATTCGTATTTCAATAGTTTCATGGAAATAGTCATTGCCTAATCAGTACCTTTTCTTTTCTTTTCCCTTAGAATGCATGTATCCAAACATGGCCTTCGAAAAGCCAATCATGGTGGTAAATCAAGTTTGGCTACTGGACCATTTTCGCCTGTGTAAAGTCAGAGGAAAATGGCATTTTCTAGATCAGAGAAGATTTATTGAACTGCAATGGCCTGTTTTCATTATGGGAATTTCCATGTTAGTATGTGCAGTTGTGCTGAACTTGGAAAACATACAAGAAAGACCTGCAGCCAGTTGTCTGTCTCATATCATTGGCTTGCATTGGAGATACTTTCTACAACATGATTTAATAAAGATCTCTATTTTCCTTTCTACTGAAACTCTTTTATTTTTCCAATCATAATAAAAATTCAACGGGTTGGGTAAATATGCTTTGCTTATTCAGTGGATGAAGGTATTTGCAAATTCTGGTTTTCGGGTTCAAATTGTCAATGGCACGCAATGATCTTGTACAGACTTCTTTGATGGATTCTCATTATTCTAAGATTGCCTACGGCAATTCTCTTCAAAGGCAAGGAGTTAATGTAGCTGGTGATTTTTTCATGTCCTAGTAACTAGTAAGGTAAGTATTCGTCTGATTGCGTTCCTACTTAAATGTACCAATGCACCCTTTTTTATGTCAGTGTTGTTCTAGAATGGTTTGACAGACCTGAACTTGCACTTCTACTAAATATTAGAAACTTCAATCTTTTTTCTACCCAACATTGGTTGTTCCTTTTTGAGATTATATAAAGATAATTGCTTGATTGCTCATTTTTCTTGTGCCTACTTCCAAATTTTAATTGTCAATAATGCTTGTGTTTCCTTAGAATCATCAAAAAGCAGCAACCGGAGTAGGATGTCGCTGGAAGGAGAATACAGTTCACCATGGATCCCTCTAAGAATAATGATCATCTGTCTTATTCTCCTCGAGTTTGTTGGCTTTAGCAACTCTTCTGCTCTACCTGATGTTGAAGGTATGACGAAGTAATGGTATTTAGGATTTAAGTAGAAACTTACATCTGTCAATGGCTTTGGGAATAACAATAAGTTTGGCATTAGCCAAAATTCTAATCATAGTCATCAGATAATCTAAGAACCAAATATTTTTTCTTTGGTGGTCAGATGTATATAGATGAGGAATTATATGTTTCTGAGCCTTGGAAAATGTATTATTTTCTGATGCGCATATGGGGCATGTGCTTCATTGGGCCAGACTGATGATCTGATGGCCTCCTTCATGAACCAGAATAGAAGATTCTATCCCTTCAGTCAGTGGCCTATGGATAGATGGTTAAGCTAAAAATACCAGCAATGGTCCACACTCAACAAAAAATAGGTGAAAGGCCACAGGATTAGGATCTTCCCATCTGCAAGTTTGTTGGAGAATCCCCCATCCACAGTGGGCCCGTCAGGTCACTGGTCAGGATCACTGAACCATGGCCCCCCTGTGTACTGAGTCCTGCACCTCAGCAAACTGTACATTTGTTTAAGCACAGCAGTCTGTAATTCATTTATTGAGATTATCAATTTTCCTTTTGGATATGCTTTCTGTGGCCATGGAAACAATTCCCATGAATAGAGGCATAGGGCATTATACTTCATCTGGGTAGTGTACACTTTTGGCATGCAACTACCAGGTAGGGCCCTGCCCATACCCATGCAAGTCCACATGTGAATATGTCACAAGTGTATGAACTGATCCTTCACCAGGTAGGCAACATTGTTCAGATCTTCTGGCCTAAAATCAAGCCTTTTTGCTTCTCAGGTGGCCTACAGTGTACAGGACAAACAAATGGAGAATTATTTATTCTATCAATTGATATGTTAGTACATTGAGGCCCGCCTGAGGAGTGAAGTGGCCTGATTTTTAGGCCAGAAGATATCAACAGTGTGGCCCACAAAGTTCAATCTCACACCCCAGTGCCTTATTGGCATGAAAGCGTTTGTGTGTGTGTGTGCGCGCGCGCGGGGGGGGGGGGGGGGGGGGGGGGGGGGTTTAGCAAACTTCTTATTATCGTATTCTTTATTGATAACCGTTAGCAAGAAATTAAAGTAAGTCTGTAGATTTCAAATAACGATATGAACTATCTTTGGAAACTGTGGGAGATGTTGGATCAAATGTTGTATTGTGACATCTGTATTTGAGATTTTCAAGTAAGTGTGAAAAAAAAAGAAAAGTCATGGACCTCAAAAGAATCTTAAATACAAGTATGCCATGAGGTCACACCATTTACCTTTATGGCATCACGTCTTGCTCGGATCTTTGTGGAAAAGTTCTTCATTGCTAAGCTTTCTGGTTGTAATGTTGTATCGCTGGCTTGATGCAACTAATGTTTCAGGTGAAGCTTTAACTGAACTCATGAAAGCACTAAATGATTCCGGCAAAAGAATTAATTGGGATACTTTTACTGTCGACCCATGCTATAGTTGGTCTCATGTCACTTGTGGGAATGGACATGTTATAACTCTGTAAGTTCCTCATCTTAATTCTATTTTTTCTTGTTAAGATGATCGTAACTTGTATTGCATTCGTTATGGTTTTCTACTCATAGCTTACAGGCCATCATGTTGCAATTCTCTTTCATATTTGATTGATGTCACTTTATGGGTTTCAACTTGTGTATCTTGTGCAGTAGTTTTAGTTTGTAAATGCCCATTTGCAGGAGTCTGGCATCAAATGGCTTTTCAGGAACTCTGTCGCCTTCAATTACAAAGTTGAAATTTTTGATTAGCTTGTAAGTAACAATCTTGTTACTATAGCACTTCTGTTTTGGGTCCTTGTTTTGGTAACATTAACATGCACCAAATTAAGTTGCTTTATTTGATTGAGTATTACATGAATTTATGGTGATCTTGTCTTTGCTATAGATTTATGATATATATCTTTGAAAATGTACCAGAATTGAGAATTTTAGATTTATGTACTCATCAAAATGAAGAGGAACTGTGGAAACAAGAAAGATCCCTGCAAATTCTGTGGGTTTCATTTTTTTTTTTTTTTTTTTTTTTTTAACATTGATGATATATATAAAAAACCAAAGCTAAATATTACAAAAATACAAATATACAAAGATACAAACAATCCCAGCCCAAACTCCCCCGAAGGAAACAGATAACAAGATAGATCTATCTACGCTTCCCCCCAATCCTTCAAATTAAGAATTGCCCAATTGAAAACTTGCACCAGACCACTCCTTTTGTTGCTGAAGCAGCGTTGGTTTCTTTCCCACCATAAAGCCCAAAGAATCGCTAATAAGCTTAATTGCCACACCTTTTTCCTTTCTTTCCCTATCCCCCCTCCGTGCCAAGCAATGAGAAGTTCGACAATCGATATTTTTTATGATTATTTGCCTAATCAATACAAAATTAAGGACTCAAATGCAAATGTGGGTGTTCAGTGTTTCGTATGTGTTGGCGATGGACTCTGCAAGCCAATTATTCATGACTCTCTGACTTGTCCAACTAATTGAGGCCGGCTACATGAATCCTATTCTGCCATCCCACTCTATCATGGACCATATCCTAAGTTAAATTGTACGTCATCTAAATCTTTTCTTACCGCCTCCACCCACATCCTTTTGGGCATTCCCCTCACCCAATTAGAACCTCCAACTTGAACCAACTCACTCCTTTTAACTAGTGCAGTTCTTGGTCTCCATTGCACATGGCCAAACCATCCAAGTCCACTTTCCCTCATCTTATTACCTATTGGTGCTACATCCAAGTCCCCTTGAATGCATTCATTAGTATTCTGTCCATCCTCGTCTTGCCACTCATCCATCTCAACATCCTCAATTCAGCTACACTCATCTCATGAACATGTTGTTCCTTGACTGCCGAACATTCTAGTGTTATAGTCAATAACTACAGAAATGCAACATTTTGTTTTGAGTGCAACTATTATATTTAATTTTATTAACTGATATATTTTTCTTGTAACATATACTTTTGCAACTTTACGGAAACATTAGAATGTAGTTGATAACTTGGTTCCATATTATCAGTTCTTTCTTTGAAGAACAAGATTAATTTCTAGATGATGGATACCAAATTCGTTGCTTAAAAGAATCTTCACTAGTCATATACTTCATGCAGGGAATTGCAGAACAATCATCTGTCCGGTACATTACCAGATTACCTCGGCAGTATGGAACACCTGCAGTACCTGAATCTGGCCAACAATAGTTTTAGTGGGCCTATACCTGCTTCTTGGGGTCAACTTTCCAACCTCAAGCATTTGTAAGTTACAAGAATCAATATTGATTATCTTCTCCTTTGTATCTTTTGCCTTCTCTATGTGTTCCGTTTGGAAATTCAAGCTAATATGTAAAAACTTGATGGGTACCTAAGGTATTTTTTCCTTGCATCTCATGATGCCCTCACTAACTGTGAGTGGATTGCATACTCTACAGAGAGCAAGTTATTGCACTTCATGTTAATTCATCCTTATGAATTATGATGTTAGACTCTTTATTAGCTTGATCATGGAACTTTTCTAAGTGCACACGCGTGTGCAATAAAGGTCATGTACTCACCACACATGTGCCAGATGGCACATAGTTGCGAGATCCAATCCATCCTTCAGGTTGATCCGACCTTATACATGTTTTACCAAAAGTAAATCTGGTCCATTCAGCATGTCGGCTCTAATACTGTAAACAGGTGGATGGGTTAGTAAAATTCAGAGAAGTTTTTTTAGAGCCGTTCATTTATTTTGAAAACTGTGGCCACCTGACCAGTGGATCAACCTGATTCTCGGGCTAGGGAATCAATGTAGTGGTGCCTTTCTAATGGATGGGTTGCATCTCGGACCTATCGTGCCATGCTGGCACATGTGTGGCATGTACATGAGCTTTGTTGCACACACGTGTGGGATTAGCAAAGCTCTTGATCATGATTTAAAGTTCCATTTTGTATGTTAGAAACACGATTGGTTAAATTTGAAAATCTTGATTTTCCACTTCTTTTGAAAGTGAAATGTTACTTGACTCAGGGTAATAAGCAAGAACGACCTAAGTGGAGAAATTCCAGATTCAATTACGAATATTACAGGGTTAATAGAAGTGTAAGGAATTCTCTCTGGTACATTTTTATGTTACTTGTTGATGGTGCCCTGTTTGTGTCTATGAATGCCATCCTCTTCAAATAGCCATATTTTCTCTGTTCATTTTAATCTTTATTTTTTTCTCTCTTTCTTTTCTTTTTTCTTTTTTGCAGGGATCTTTCTTCCAACAATTTTATTGGGAGAATTCCGACAAAACTATTTTCAGTTCCCACATATAAGTAAATTGGATGCTCAAATTTCTCTCTCCTTTCTCTTGCCTCTAACCTATCATGTAGAAATGATGAAACCCTTTCTACTATGATCCCTATAGCAAGATGCAGTTGAATGTTTTTTTATATCAAGATATTATTACTGTACTTGCGATAGGGATCAGTTTTGTACCTTCTTCTGTTATTATCTTTCATGGAATTGAATTTTTTAGGCTCCCCAAACAGTTTGTTCTGGGCAATATATCAATACTAAAGTTCATTATATTAAGAATGTTATGGTGGATATGCATGTCCCTTCTGTTTGTGACACACACACACACACAAAAAGAAGAAGAAGAAGATGGAAAAATTGCCTTCTGCTGATAGAGTGTGTACAGAAATGTCACTCATTTGTGCCTAGTTTTATGTCCAAGGTTTTAAATCGATGTATCGGGTATTGTATAGTTCACCACTGATACAGTCTGTATCTCCCCTGTATCCCCTGTATTGGGTTGTTTCAGGCTGATATGGACTGATACAACTGTATATTTCATGGGTGATACTGGTACTTTTTGGGTGATACACTGGTCAGATGATGCTTGATACTCTAATGGCTGACAATGCTATTCCTGCAGTTTTACAGGAACTCATCTTGCTTGTGGGTCTAACTTGCAACAACCTTGTGCATCAAGTTCCCCAAGACCAGGTTCATTCATTGTACGTTTATCATATTTCTAAGTTTCCTTTTTCTACCAATATGTTCGAATTAGTGGGCGGTTTATTGATATATTGGCAGGTTCAGTTAGGAAGTCAAAACTAGTAGTTGTGGTTGGTAGTGCTGTTGGTGGGGCATTGCTAGTTTTGTCCATTGGAGCTATTGTTGTATACTGGTACCGCCGAATGCATCCGCTAGAACATGACGTCTTCGTTGATGTTTCTGGTAGTCTCTCACGACCTCTTCTTCTGCTTCCATAATTTTAACATAAAGATACATTTCATAATTCTCAGCAAATATGTTCTTGGAAATAGATTGCCTGACTGCATCAAATTAATGAATTTATTTGTAAAATTACCTTTGTATATTGAGGAATTCCTGAATATCCCTTCTTAGAAATGATCTTTTTAAGGTAGTCTTCTACCTGTGAATAACTGAATATATTCGAGTTGGATGGAATTTTGCTCGATCATGGTTTTTGTTGGACAATGAGAGGGTCCTTATGTCCTTTTAGTGGGGTTCTTATTTGCGTGTATTTACAAGGAGTTAAACAGCTCCAAAACTTTTATAATAGTATAATCGAATACAGCATTTTAAAGCTTTCTATGTTCAGTCTCATTTTTTATGTTTCAAGGCTGTGTTTTAGGAAGTTATGCTCTTCAATGGAGCATTTGGTAATTTCTGCCTCCTTACCATAACCCTTTGAAGCAATCGTTCCAATACTTGGATTGCATAAGGGGATCTTGTAAAAAATTTCGTGTATATAACTATAGGCTTTCAGCTTCTATGAATCTCAGCTTCCGTCTATTTTTCTCACCTTAGGTGAAGATGAATGCAAAATTTTCTTCGGCCAATTAAGAAGATTTTCATGGCGTGAGCTGCAACTTGCAACCGACAATTTCAGTGAAAGCAATGTAATTGGACAAGGGGGCTTTGGAAAAGTTTACAAGGGCACTCTTTCAGACAGTACAAAGGTTGCCGTGAAACGTCTAACTGACTATTATAATCCTGGTGGGGAGGCTGCATTCTTGAGAGAAGTCGAGCTCATAAGTGTGGCAGTTCATCGGAATCTACTACGGCTGATAGGACTCTGTACCACCCCTTCAGAGAGAATTCTCGTTTATCCGTTCATGCAAAACCTCAGTGTTGCGTACCGTTTACGAGGTATGCCGTTTGTCAGAGACAATACCATGCTTTGAGAATTTGAATCTATTCTATCAACTATCATTACGATGCTATTCTTCTATACGAAATACTGTGGACAGTTTCACATTTTGAACATTTGTACAGATTTAAAAGCAGGGGAGAAAGGTCTGGACTGGCCCACAAGGAAACGAGTGGCTTTCGGCGTAGCCCATGGGCTGGAGTATCTGCATGACCACTGCAATCCTAAGATCATACACCGTGATTTGAAAGCTGCTAACATCCTGCTAGATGATGATTTTGAAGCAGTCCTTGGGGATTTTGGACTGGCAAAGCTGGTTGACACAAAATTGACCCATGTTACGACCCAGGTTCGTGGAACCATGGGACATATTGCACCAGAGTATCTATCCACTGGGAAATCGTCAGAGAAGACAGACGTATTTGGATATGGTATTACGCTTCTTGAACTTGTAACTGGTCAACGTGCACTAGATCTTTCACGACTCGAAGAGGAGGAGGATGTCCTACTGCTTGATCATGTAAGATCAACAATCTTTACCGATTTCAGCTGTTTGGCTACACCAAGTTTTATCTGCGAATTGTGTTTCGTTGTTCGAGATTATTTGACCATCTTTCCTTAACTGAAAGCTGCTGGGAGTGTTTTCGGGAATCTCCTTTTTAAAGGCTTAATTTGCATGATGTCTGGTGCCAAGGTGGCTAATCACAATAGGAGGGATTGAAGAGATGATTTTCGCACCCACGTGCCTAGGTGGCACATGTGTGTGAGGCCTGTTCTATTTATCAGGAGGTTCCCACTTTAAACCATACTTTTAAAACTTGCTGACTGGACTTGAAACTCGGCCAAGTCAACTCGACTCAGCTGGGTTGCTGAGAAACTTGGTACTGTGACTCAGCTGGGACTCGGAGAGACTCGTTGAGCCAACTAGATGACTCAGTCAAGTCAATGTGACTCAAAACCTAGTTACTCGGTTTAAAGGCTGGATTTTATTAAAAATGAAAAAAAGAAGAAGAAGAAGAAGAAGAAGAAGAAGAAGAAGAAGGTGGGGCTGAGATTCAAACCCTCAATCTCATCCAAGGGAAAGAATGCCCTCAGCCAGCGAATATGCAGAATTGTTGCTTTATACTAAGTCCTCTCTTACTTAAACAGATATAGCATTTTAAAATATTTATTAATGTTACTAATATTTTCTATTTATAATAATTAAATTTTGGGTCAAGTCAGGTTGAGGCTTTGAGTCAACCCGACCTGGCTGAACATAAAGTTGTGTCGAATTTTTGGGTTTTTGAAATATGCTTTAAACATGTCATGGCCCAATCAAGCAAGTTCACTCATCAGGTGGGCTGCATGTTGTATGTGAAAATGGATGGGTAGACAAAATATGACCAATGGTCTATATTCAGTGTACATGTGTGGCCCACCCTATGAGCAGGCTGGCCTGATTTTCAGGCCAGGAAATGTTCACAAAATCTGCCACATCTGATGAGTGAGGTCCAGATTGCATGTGTGCTAGGAATCACCTCTTCTAATAGTATTTCTCTCAGCCAGATAGATTGGTTAGATTACACCAAGCAACACTGGCAAGGATTTTACTGGTTAAAGGTCTCGATGCATTCCTTTAACAGCGGTTTTGATTTATTTTCACATGCTAAACAGATAAAAAAGCTACTGAGGGAGAACAGGCTCCATGACATTGTGGACAGCAATTTGAAACAAAACTACAATCCCAAAGAAGTCGAGGTGATCGTTCAGGTGGCCTTACTATGTACTCAAGGCTCGCCCGAGGACCGGCCAAAGATGAGAGAAGTGGTGAGCATGCTGCAAGGAGAGGGGCTGGCTGAGCGGTGGGCCGAATGGGAGCAGCTCGAAGTGATCCGCCATCAAGAGTATTCGACTTTCTCCCACCACTTGGACTGGGCCGAAGATTCAACGTACAACAAAGAAGCCATACAGTTGTCTGCGGCAAGGTAGGTAGAGTGCTAATCCTAAGTAACAGCAAAGTAAGTAATCTGGTCAGTTGCATTTACCTGTAAATAGAGTGGTATTGGCTAATGCACAACTAAAAAAGAATGTGGTGTTGTTGTCAATTTGGAGTTCTGCTGCATTTAGTTTTTAAGGATGTTGAATATCTAAAGGCACTCAAAGATGGATTTACTGTATTAACAAGGTGGTAGTTAAGTTTTCTTATTTTCTGCTTTTCGTTTATAATCTGAGGTATCATATAATGCTTGGCCTGAGACTTTCTACGGCATGTTTGGATTTTCAACTTGTACAAGTGGGGCCTGTGCTTCAGTGCAACCCAGCCACTAATAGGATGGGCCCTGGTGTGGACCCAAAATTCCTCAGATTGAATGATTCTAGCCACCAAATCTCTGGCTTTCTTTGGTGGAATATATATGTTGCTTCTTCTTATTTCTTAAATGTCTATTTGCTGGATAACAAATCAGACAGGATCTACTCATCTGGGACCATGGGGACCAAGTCATATCGGTGGTTTGGATCATGGAACCATTGGGACCCACTGGTACAAACTGAAAACTTGAGCATACTGTACTAACTGTCGCACTGAGCATTGTATATTACCTCTTACAGAATACATCTAGCTGCTAAAACACAAGGAATGCTAATAAGCAGATTGCTGCATAAAAGTTTAATGCAGCTCTCCTTGCAGCACATGTGGCAAACATTTATGCTGATTGGGGGTGTTGATCTTGGTGGTCCACCAAGTGGATAAGCTATGGTTGAAACAGTAATAGGGCAACTCTATTTTTTTTAAATTTTTTTCTTTCCTCAGTGAATCTGGACTGTTGCTCTAACTGTTCCTTTTGCAGGCCACTGGTATGATGAAACCAGAGTTCAATCCTCTTGATTTGTGAATATGGCCTGTACGGCTGTACATGTGGTAACCCACAATAACAACAGATCCAATCGCTGTGAGGATGGAGCCGAATAGAAAATTAACATGCAGTGACCTCCATATTAATATTCCTCATTAACATTTCAACAAACAACCAATCTTTCCGTGTTATGCATTTTGATCAGATCGTGCTTACAGGATCTCTGATATCTTCGAAGGATTCACGAATCTGTTTCCAGGATTTCCCTATGAAAGGAATTCTGTCTGCATGTTTTGGTATTGAAAAAGTTCTTAGGGTCGGATAACCACTTGCTCTAAAAGCTCAAGCTAAAAGAGGATGGCATATCAATGTATATCAAGGGACCCATGAATCTGTTTCTGGGATTTCCCAATGAAAGGGACTCTGTCTACATCTTTTGGTACTGAAAAAGTTCTTAGCATCAAATAACCACTTGCTCTAAAAGCTCGAGCCAAAGAGGATGGCATATCAATGTATATCAAGGGATGCACGTGTGGGGTGGAACTCCACACAAGAAGATGTTGAGCAAGGGTGGAGGGACACTCACTCACACCCAGTGTTCGAAGTTTCGGTATCGCTACAAGTTTCGCTAGCCGGGGATACCGAAACAATATCAATATCGCCGATAATATCGCTAATAACTGGAAATGCAAGGAAAATGGGAAATACAGTGGAATTTTTCAATGAAACCTCAGGAGTTGATAAAATACACATAGTTACATATTTAGGAATAAAAAAATTGCATAAAGAATGCATACATAATAGGTTTCTATTTAATGGGGGCCTAAAAGCATGTGTTGTCGTAAGAAGTTAGTCCAATCATCTCATCCATCTAAAATCTGAACTTCCATCCAAACATCTATTGATATTTCAGAATATCGGCAACACATGAAATTTCCAAACAAATCGTTAACAACTGAAAAAGAAACTAAAGATTGTGGTCTCGTTATTGCCATGTTGCGATAATGATAATATCGTTATATTATCAATGTTATTGTCAACAAATTGAACGCTGCATACAACCATGCACCCATAAGAAATATGAAATGGGAATTTTTTAAATATATAGATTTTTGGCATATCGATACATTGGCGATATTATCGAAATATTGCAGATACATTGACGATACAAGCGACACTTGGAATTTACACAATAAAAAATATTGGCAATACACCAACGGGATCAATGTATTGACAATACAAACAGCGCTTGTAATTTACACAATTGAAAATATTAACGATATTGATACATTGGCAATATTTAGTGATACATCACTGATATCAAGAATTTTTTATACTATCAGTGTTATCGGTATCGCTACCAGTGTTATCGGTGTCGCTGAGCTAGAAATAGAGATAATATCGGGGATATTTCGATAATATCGGAGATAATGCAAACACTGCTCACACCATAAACAATGCCATGAGAGAATATACTGGGAGGGACACTCACTCACAGTGTGGGGTGGAACTCCGCACAGGAGCATACTAGGTAAAAGGGTGGAGGGATACTCACGTACACTATAAACAATGACCCCCCGTAGAGAATATACTGGAGAGACACTCCCTAAGGACAAATGACCCCTCATGGGGGAGAATATATCATGGAGGCACATTTGCTGCCTCTGGGATTCAAACACTTGACCTTCCTCCTTGATGCCATGTCAAATAATCACTTGCTCAAAAAGCTTGAGCCAAAAGAGGATGGCATATTAATGGATATCAAGGGACTTTAACACTTCTAAATCCAGTTCATTTGTTTGGAGACTGGGAAAGAGTTATTAGGTGAGCAGAGGCTTCTTTCTCTCTCTCTCTCTCTCTCTCTCTCTCTCTCTTTTTATCCTTTTCAGCAATCTAACGGTCGTAAGAGAATCCAGTTCTGAAAATCTTGCAACCCATCTTAATTCTTAAATATGAGAATCATAAAATGGGCAAATTTTGTCTGGGATTTGGATGGTGTGGATCGGCTTTAAAAGTGAGGTGGGCTGGGGAGGAATAAAGGATGATGATAAAACAATGTGCAAAATCCTATGGTTGGACCGATCAGGGTGGCCCAGCAAAGGGATGTGGTCTGGATCTAATACAGGTGTGTGCAGAGGAATCACATGCCTAATCAATAGTTTGAAGATGTTAATTGGACCAAGACACTGGGAGACATAGCAGTTGATCTGGTGGGCCACTTCCAAAGTGGCTATTTCTCACACATCCTAGTTCTCTTAGGGCCAACTGTGCTATTTGAGGTAACGCAAACTTCCCTAGGTGTTTTTATCCAAAATTCCAAACTGGGCCTTAAGTACATTTTGAACTAGCCAACAAAAGAGCAGTGGCCCACACTAAACGAGGGAAATTTTAGGCAATCCTATGGGTCGGGACGCGATGGACTGTCCATATAGGCCCACTAGATGAATGGTTCTGATTGCCCTAAAAGTGGGTCCATTCAGTTTGATCCATTGGCAAATGAACTGGAATTGCACATGAAAGTTAATCTATAGCCTTTTATGTTGGATCCTATTAACTTTTCCTCAACATTCTCATTTGACTGTTCAACATCGCCACTTTGAAGTGGGCCTATGTGTCTAAAACCGGTCCTTGATCCAAAATCACAACATGGGGGGGCACAAGTGGTGAGGTCTACACCGTTCATCAGTTGGGCCCTACAGTGGATGTCCCACAGGCTATCTCCAAGATGAGTTTGGACTATTGGAGGGCTAACGATCATAACTAGCCTGCTCATTAGGTGGGGCCCTAACAACTGATTGGAGTATCGTAGATCGGTCTGAATTCAACAAACCATTCACCATTAATCTACCGTGATGGTTGTCTACAGTGGACCCCACAATTCAGACGGTTTAATTCTGGTTTCCGTAGACCTGCAGTGATGGTACAGTGGGCCCCACAATTCAGACGGTTTAATTGCAGTTACTGTAGACCTACGGTGATGGATTATGTACAGTGGGCCCCACCATCACACTATGCCAGAGTGTGAAACAAGTCCCATTCAGATACGCGAAGGCACTGTCACAGGCCAGGCTGAGGCAGCTGAGTAGGGCTGTCAACGGCCCGGGACTGGATAGGTCTCGGCCCGGAGTTGGAATTGTTTCGGGCCGGCTCTATTCAAAATTCTGATTTTCAGGCCCGAGCCCGGCCCATTAGCTGAGTGACCGAGTCGCATTCGAAATCCTGGCTGTTCATCAGGCCAGCCCCTCTATGCTGTGGTCCATAAATCAGGTGGGTCCACTCATCGGATGGGCTAAGGATGACCGTTGTTGGACAAGGTACATATAGGGCCCACCAGATGACTGGGACCGTCACGCATGAGTGGGTCACATTATCAGGTGCTCCTGCGTAGCCTTCGGATTACTAACCTTTTGGATAATGCTCACATACAGCCCCATGGTGTCGGGACTTCACATACAGTCCACAACTCCCCGTCCTTGGATGTGGCAGGACATCTGAGCCGTGCAAAGGGTGGCCTTAGGTGGGCCAACACCACCTGTCCATTGATGATGTAGCCTGCCTGGTGAATGGGCCGGCCAGATATTATGAACCAGGCCATCTTCATGTTTACGGCTCAGATCCCCCACAAGTTCCACGCCGTTAAGAAAAACAGTATAGTTCATCAACATCTAAAAAATGGGTGGTAACTCTTCAATCTCACAAATGTTGTGGTTGAACGGAAATCCGGACCGTCCAATCAATGACCCAACAATCATGGATGGAGCATGAGCAAGGTATTACAATGAGAGAGAGAGAGTCTACCAAAAATAGAAACAAAATCATCACCGTTGCTTCTTCTTCTTATCGTCCTCTTTGGATCCGTAATTCTTCGAATGGAAATTGAGAAAGAGCAGCAGAAGCGAGGCATTGAAACCCGCATTGAAGAGCCAAGCGCCGATACCCGAACATCCTCTTCCCTCCGCCCGTGCAAAATGGAGCCACATCATCACGACCGAGCACCCGAAACTGAAGACGAACTGCACGATCTGGCAGTCCGTCACCATTCTCTTCCACCTCGGCCTCTTCCCAAGGCTACACAGCAGGTAGTATCCGTACATGAGCGTGTGGACCGAAGCGTTCGTCACGAGGGCCACGGGCATCAGAGATTGCGATGCGTGGAGCCATAGATAGCACATGAGGACGACGAGGGCGTGGTGGTACACGTGGAGGAACGTGAGCCGTTTATTGGGGTTGAGGAGGATGAGGAGGGTGTCGGAGAATTCGAGGAGCTTGGAGAGGTAGAAGATGTAGGCCCAAAAGAAGACGGGCCCAGATGGGGGTGTGGCATTGGCAGGGAAGCAGAACAGCCAGCTAGGATTCGGCATTTGGGAGATGGAAGAGAGCGAGCATCCGACGGCCATGGTGAGGGAGATGAGAAGAAGGGAGAGGTTGTGGATGGCTGAGATGAGGCGGAGGAATGGAGTCGGTGGTGATGCTGACGTGGAGGGGGATTTGGGGAGGGTGAGGTGGAGGAGGAGGGTTAGGGCGAGGTACGAGAAGAGGGTGGTCACGAGGAATTGTGGGGAGGCGCCCCAGGTCTGGTGCTCTATCCATCGGAAGTTGGCTATGGCCTGGTGCTCTACTAACCAGTGGCGCAGGTTAGCATACAGCAGCTCCATCCAACAGAGCAGATTAGTAGACAATGCTCTCTCTCTCTCTCTGAGCAGATTAGTAGACAATGCTCTCTCTCTCTCTCTCTCTCTCTCTCTATCAATATGGTAGCATTTGCTACTCGCGCTCTGCGGGGATGTGATGATAACGGGCAAAAACTTTAGTCTGGCAGAGTATGATGGTTCATAAGCAGGCGCTCAGAAATTGTATACGTGGCATGCTTTTAGGTTAATTTGACTGTAGAAATCGTGGGTCCCACTATAGCAAAATTTGAACTGAGATGATGTATAAAATGACTGATTGGGGAACGTCTAATGGATGGTCCATGAAAATAGTCAATGATGTTCGTCATTCAGATACTACAGATGTTCATTAAATCTACGTTTAGGATTGTAACTTTTCAACATTGGGGCCCACGGTTTGGACGGTGTTGATTGATAAGATGTGTGCTACTTACTTTACAAGTTGCAAGCGCGGATAGGGGATTCATGTCACGGTCGCCCAACGGTGTTTGTCTCTGTGCATTTTCTTTTCTCCCTGTTTTTTCTTCATCCGCGTTGCTGAAAGGGATATTCGCGGACGGATTGCGACGACATTAGCGGCACACGTGCCAAAGTGGTTGAGAGATCCGAGCCACTCATCACATGGGGATCACATGAACATCTTCTGGACCGGAAAATGAAGGTCCAATGACGGCTTTTCTCTTTGCTCTTCTGCATCAAACGGCTCTTCTGCCTCAAACGGTTAAGGAGAAAAAAGAAATGTCCAAAATAACAATCACCTATATCATCATTACAAATCTAATCTGGAATGTTTGTTTATCCTGCTGGGTTCGGTCTTATGAACGGTCCGGATGAAGACAATATCAACCCTACTTGAGAAAAAGGTGCAACACACAGCTTGGTTTCGACTCGAGGTGGTATGCCCTACGAAAATCTCAGATACATCAGATGACTGTTCATGTTCCTATGCATTATTCACAGTTTGGCCGCACAGAGTTTCCTCAGTAGGCAATTCGCTATCGTGTTTCCACAATATCCCTCCCCCACGACCTGGCCAAAGCTCTGTGGTGCACACCATGATGTATGCGTTTTATCCACACCGTCCATCCGTTTTTTCAGCTTATTTTAGGGATAAGCCCAAAACGAAGTAGATACAAGATACAAAGCTCAAGCGGACACTACCACAAAAAAACAGTGGAATAGTGACGGCCGCCGTTGAAACATGATCTTTATTTGCCATCTAACTTGTTCGTTAGGTCACACATACCTAGATGAAGGGACATAATGTTTATTTGCCATCTAACTTGTTTGTTTGGTCACGCATACTTAGATGAAGGGAAAACACTATTATAAGGTTGATTCAAAACTTCTGTGGCCCCAAGAAGTTTTTAATGACTGGCGTCAAAACCCTGTTGTAATATCATTTTAGGATACAGGGTAAAAAATGAGGCAGTTTCAAAGCTCAAATGGACACTAGTTTGTTGAAATAGGACCATTGGATATTTTTCTTTTTCAATCGTCCAGAAATGTCCACCAATCGGATAGTCGGATAACCAATTAACCTTAATTTTCGGTTCATGGTACATTTGTTGAACCAAATCTAGACCGCAACTTTGAATTACGTGTATTCTTCCAAGCAAACTCTGCATTCAAACGGCCCCTTGACGCAGGGAGGACGTGGTAGGTCGATCACCGTCTCCCTAACCGATAGTTTCTCGAATCCACGAGAAGAAATAAGAGATAAAAAGAGGAAATAAATTCCGAATAATTGAATAATTGATAATTGAATGAATAAAAACGGAATTACAATGCATATAAATAGGAAACTAAACCCTAGGTAAAGTATCAAAATCCAACTCCAACTAAAACTCCTAGAAAACGCAACTTACTATAAATAGTAAACTTACTATTTATAGAAGTCGTTCAATCCTACTAGAACTCTTGGTTTTCGGCCAAAAATAGAAAGTTTTCAAACGGCCTCAACTACGCTGTTCTACGAAATATTCTAAGCCCTTTTCATGTTGGGCACTAACTCTAAAACCATACGGATGCAAAGTTATGATCGAATTAAAACTTACTATAAATAGTAAAAACGAAAATAAACTAGCCTAATGACCGTCGATACGGTCGATTCTCGCGATTCCGGATTGGGCAACCCGGCGTAGCGGGTTGGTTGGCTAAAGTAGCTCGAGCTACCCCAAATTGATATATTATACGTCCCGTAACTCATTCCGGATTGTGAGATACGACCGATTCACGGTCCTGACGGTCCGGATCACTTTCGGCCCCGTCCGATCTTCTTTTGGTCCATCTGGCCCATGAAATAGTCAGCGACCCGTCCTACATCACCCCTAGGAGATTAAAGGGAAGCCATTTTATGTAACGCAGGCCCTTTCCACAAAACCACGTACAAATATCTTACATGGAGCCCTGAGTCTGATTGTCAGAGTCGGCCAGAATTCAAATGGATTTCAAACCATGTTTGCACAAACAGGGACTCTCACATTCAAAGACAAAAGGTCCTCCCATGGAATACTTTCGATTGTCTGATCAGTATGATTTTTGGGTTACTGCCCATCCATGGTGGTGCCTCAGATGAACGTTCCATCTTTTGTGGTACCATCAATAGGGAAGGGGCAAAAAAAAAAAGAAAAGAAAAGAAAAGAAAGAAAAAACATTTGATGCATGTATCAGACCAATTTATTTGCAAATTTAAAACTATTTAAAAATTTAATTTTAGTCCTTAAGACCAACCCCCCCCCCCCCCCCCCCCCCCCCCCCCCCCCCCCCCCCTCTCTCTCTCTCCCTGTGTGTGTGTGTGTATATATATATATATATATATGTGTGTGTGTGTGTATATATATATATATATATATATATATATATATATATATATATATATATATATATATATATATATATATATCTTTTTTTCTTGGGTGTGAGCTAGCTAACCCTGATTAGGGTTGTACATGAGTAAGCTTGAAAAACTCGCTCGACTCGACTCGGATCGGAAGTGAGTTTGGGCCGAGTCAAGCTAAATTTTGAGTGCTCGAATGAATTCAAGTCAAGCACCAAGTAGGGCCGCACTGCTCATGGAGTGTCTTGAAACCGGCTCAATTTGACTCGGAGAAAAAAAAGAACATAATGTTTTCATTTTGCCGTGTGTGTCTGTGTTCTCACCCACCCAGCCTCATCGAACCACCCCCATGGCCCACTTTGGCATTCCCTATCTCCCTCCCTCTCTCTCAAGAATCAAGTCTCAGCTTGACGTCGGCCAACCCGTGAGTTTCCTTGTCCACTCGACGCTGACCACCCATGCCTGTCCGCTTGACGCTAGCCACCCCCTAAGCTGCCCAGCCTACCTGTCCACTCAATGTCAATAATCCCCTCCCCCTTCCATTTTTTTTACATAAATTTTCAAGCGAAAACTCAAACTCAGACTTGCTTGGTCCGTTGATCCAAATCGAGTACCAAGCAGGGCTGGGTGATTCAAGCCGAGTAACGAGAACATGGAAATGGTTTTTAATAGTTTACATGTGCAAGATCAAGAACATCCATCTCTAGTGCCCCTATAGGGGATAGAGCAGACACTAGAGACCACCAGGATCTAAATCCTGAAAGTAACATAGAAAAATTCAATATACAGTGGTTACGATTTTCATACTAGTAAAATTAAGTGCAAGATGAACAAGCAGACAACGGTCATAAAACCAAACGCAAAATGATTGCTAACGGTAAGTGAATACGAAAATTTGGGAAAACAAAAATCACAAACAAGGGTTTGCAATCGTCAATTTCATTTATAAAGATACTAAATTAGTGACCTAAAAAAAAAATTATCCTGTTTTCACCATACTGAATTAAAAAGGGATTGTGGGGTCCACAACCTCAGCAATTAGCACCTGGAGACGGGCTGGGTAGGACGCAATCCGCGTTCGATGATAACGGGCAAAAACCTTTACTCTGGCAGAAATGATGGTTCATAGGCAGGCACTCAGAAATTGTATACGTGGCATGCTTTTAGGTTACATTTGACCGTAGAAATCGTGGGTCCCACTATAGATAATTTATGGACCAAAATTTGAACCAACTTGACATAGAAAATGGTTGATTGGAGAAAGTCTTATGAGTGGTCCATGAAAATAGTCAGTAATGTTCGTCATTCGGATACTATAGTTGTTCAGTGAATCTACTATTAGGATTGTAACTTTTCAACATTAGGGCCCACGGTTTGGACGGTGTTGAATGCTACTTTACAAGTTGCAAGCGCGGATGGGGGATTCATGTCGCGGTCCCCAACGGTCTCTTTTGTGCATTTTCTTATCCACTGCCCATCATCTTTTAGCCCACCATCATGGTTATTGTCAATCATGTGGAGGCTTACCTCCAATATACACTGTCCATCATGTGGAGCCCACCATTAGTGTTATTGTCTATCATGCCGCGCATACCTTCAATATCCACTGCCTATCATCGTGTGGGCCCCACCTCTGATGTGAGCCGTCCATCATGTGGGGCCTGCCTTGGATAAGGGCCACTCATCATTAGGGCCGACTTTTGATGTGGACCGTCCATCATGTGAGGCCCACCTTGATGTGGATCATCCATCATGTGGAGCCCACCTTTGATATGTACTTTCCATCATGTGGGCCCCACCTTGAATGTGGGTTGCCCATCATGTAGCGCTCATTTGGATGTGGGCCATTCATCATTAGGGGCTGAAATTTGATGTGGATTATCCATCATAAGGAGGTCATCTCAATATGAGCCATCCATCATGAGGGGTCCAGCTTCAACATCCTCTACTCATCATGTGAAGCCCATCTTTGATGTGGACCGCTTATCATGTAGGCCCCACATTTGATGTGGACCATCTATTATGTGGGCTCATATTAATATGTGGTCATCCATCATGCGGGGCCCGCCTTGGATATGGGCCACTCATTATTAGGGCTAACCTTTGATGTTGACTATCCATCATGTGGGGCCCACCTTGATGTGGATCATGAAATTGCGCTTATAGCTCACACTTGATGTGCTATCCGTGTGGAAGCTGAAAGCAGAGCTACTAAAATTATGGCTAAGTTCTTATTGGGGGGGTGATTAGGACATTTTTAAAAAAAAAATTGTCTACTTAAATTATTCTACAATTTAAGTTAAGTAAGTAAG
Source organism: Liriodendron chinense (assembly GCA_003013855.2). Classification (NCBI taxonomy): domain Eukaryota; kingdom Viridiplantae; phylum Streptophyta; class Magnoliopsida; order Magnoliales; family Magnoliaceae; genus Liriodendron; species Liriodendron chinense. The sequence goes on from ML058513.1 coordinate 12,320,451, forward strand.
AACACTTCGACTACCAAACTTAAGTAAGTTCAATCACATAGACTAGTATATGATTAAGCAATTATGCAACTTAGTATAAACACATAGATTATCTAATGATTTAACAAATCAAGCACCTAATCTATGCAGTTAATGTAGACTATAAGAGATGCATTCATATGAGCTCAAGTCAACACAATTAGTGAAAATACATATTGTGTGTGAATGTGCCTATCTAGTGCCTAACATACATTCCTATCAAGCATCCATAATTAAGCAATTAAACATACAATGCTAAAATAACAATGTGCTCAAATGCATCACAAGGTGCTAAGATAATAATGTGAGCTCAAGTCAATACAATTAGTGAAAATACATCTTTTGTGTGAATGTGCATATCTAATGCCCAGCATACATTCCTATCAAACATTCATAATTAAGTAATTAAACATATAATGTTAAGATAACAATGTGCTCAAATATATAAAAAAAATACAAGCATGTACAGTGGTTCAACTACGTGTCTACTTCACTTCCGGTTGTCGTACTCATTCCTTGAGCACACCGAATTTCACTGTAAAAGTTTAAATCAGGTTCCTCTCAACCTAGGTGTTTTAAGCCAATTCCACACAACCAAGGAGTTTGACAAGATTCCTCCCAACCTATTAAGGTGTTTAATGGTTCCACCAACCAAGGATTTAACAAGGTTCCTCCTAACCTTTACAATATACGTATGCTTCTGCCGGAAGCTCCACATGGAGACTTGGTTTAATCCTCTTACAAGGGCCTAGGTTCTACAACCGAACCTATCGAGTTTGACAATTCAAACTCTCATACTCAATCTCGCATGAGGAAAGAGCATGTGGTCTTTTACAAATGACAATCTTACTTGTCAGATTTCAGCCCCGTTGATGCGTCACCTTGGATTGCTTGATCTTTGCTCTCCCATGCTTCAATGAACTCCCCTTTGCTCCCCTGATCACTAATGCCGGTGCGTCGCCAATGCTCTAGCTTCAAGTTCAGCTACCTTGCATGAGATGCTTCGATGGAGATGCTTCAATGGAGATGCCTAAAGTGCTATGAGGTGGTGAATCATCTACAATTAATAGAAAATTGGTTGCCTAGAGGAATACACCTAATTGGATTCCTAAGTGGTGTTTAGACACTGGTTCTACTTATAATCAAGGTGTCTAAACTCGTAGGAATCAAGAGATAACAAGTCTATTCTCATTTGAGCTTTGAACGCTCAATGCTTATGATGAATCATAAGGAGAATGACTTGGATATGTTAGGATTGGAGCTTTTAATGGTTTGCAATGGTGGTGGCTTCTAAATCACTAAATTTCATCTCTTAAGCTAAAAAATGAACTCTTCTGCTTTTATGCATAAATCTCCAATGGTAAAAAAAACGGACAGATCTGCGCATCTTTGATGGCATCGAAGATACCTTCGATGTCTCGAAGCCATACTTTGATGTGATCGAAGGTTGTCCAGAGAGTTCCTTCAGTAGCTGGACATCCATTATTGATGCATCGAACACTCTTTGATGGCATCAAACAAGCACCTTCGATTGGGTCGAAGGGTTGTTTGATGGCCTCGAAGAACTGTATAGAGAGTTCACATTCTTGCTAGACAAATGTTCAATGAAATCGAATTAGTCTTCGATAACATTGAAGTGCAATTGAAAACTGTTATTTGGGCGAGTTTGTTTACAGTAGTTAATACCTCTTTAATTAGCTTGATTTATTATGTTTTTCTATATGATCTAAGGCTAATGATGATGACTAATGATTTTCTTATTTGGTTCAAGTTATCTAGAAGTTTTGGTTGTTTTGTTTCTAAGGATTAGGGTCACCAATGCATATTTTTTACCTATTTTTATTCCTTGGTGCTTCTTGTCCACTTGAATCTTCGGTCTTCAGCTTGCCAAGACTCAACCAACGTTACAACACATGGACAGACGTAATTGCCTAATAAGGCGCATTAGCATGCCACATAAAAGTGCACTAATAGATCATCCATCATATGGACTGACTATCATGAAGGCCCCATGATGTGGACCATCCATTATGATGGGATGTGAACTAACCCATTAAAAAAAAAAACCAGTGTGATTTTATTTCACATGGTAATCTCTCTCTCTCTCTTCCAAATGATGGACGCCAAACACAACTTGGTGATTCCAATTACTAGATTTCACAACTCTGCTGCATGATTCTTGTAGATTCCTACAACTGGTGATTCCAATTTATATGGATTTCATGGTAATTATCAATTCATGTCAAATACACACTCTATGGATTTCAAGTGGTAATTCTAATTCACATAGATTCTAGGATAATTGCTAATAGATATCAAATACAGGCTCTAGGTCCTTTACCCATCAGACCTGCCATCCCTGGATACCCTTGAGCACAGATGCAAGGCTGCGAAAATCTATGATATAAGTTGACTAGAAGAACACTGTGATTTTAAGGAAGCCAAGGTTACCATCAATCTCTTCCTAGATAATCCTAAAGACATGGAAATTAGAAAGAAAACCATTGAAGAAGAAAGAATAAAACTATAGCCCACCGAAATCATAGCAAATATCTCGTTAAGATTAGAGTATCAAACGATGACTCAGATCCAAAAAAATCAAACTGATTGGACGTAGGGCTGTCAATGGCTACCCAACGGACGTGACCTAGTTTTGATGGGTCCAGGTCCCATCATTTAGACATGCTAGGAAATCTGGCTAGGTTCAGGTTTCCCCCTTTCAAATCCGGCTAAGAATCGGATCTAGTCTGTTTTCGGTCGGGTACATGTAATGTACACTGTTAATGTCAAGTTGGGTCTCTTTAGTTTTCTTCGACTGCACTTACATATTTTTTATATATATATTGATGATTTTAGCAATGCAATAAGGTTTCCTAAGACACACACATGTGAGAGAGCCCATTTAGACACCAAACATGTGTCAAAGCGGCACATGCGTGTGCGGTCTAATCCATTCATTGGGTAGACGTGGGCCCAGCCATGTAATTGCTATTTTTCCCTCCAAACCCAACTCAAAACCTAGATCCCAAGGACCCAAATAGTACCCAGTGGGTACCTGAACCCGAAGGGATCCAGATCAAGAAAGACCCGAAAGCAGTTAGCCTATGGGTACTACAGGATTCAACATTCGAACCTGACCCATTGACAACCCTGAATGAATGTTCGTTTTTTTTTCTTCCTATGGAGTTGCATGCCGTTAAGATGTGTAACCAGGGAGATATTGTGGGCCGACCTACCCAAAATGACGACTACAATGATGACTGATCCAAATCAAAAAGAAAATTGGTCCACATGGCTACGGTGTCTAATTCCAAGGCATATACCAACAGTCAAAAGAAATAAAAGATGGAAGTCAACTAGAATGAAATTATAGAATGTACAGAGAGCAATACCTTGTACGGAAGTTCTGTGTGAATTGCAAGCAACTGAGGTATTCATTAGTGGCCTCAAGCCAACTATCAAGAAGAAACATATTAATTGCCTTGAGCGAGCATGCACTATAGTGACTAAAAATCAACATATGGACCAAACTAATTCCAAGAACTTGAAAATCCCACCAACTTAGCAATTTGAGCGACTGTTGATGATGTGCCAAATGCTTGTCAACAGGCCAAATAAAGATGGTGCGAAAACAACTTAGAAATTGACAGGCCATTACTTTGTTTATTGTGTCTCGGAAAATGTGTAAACCATGGTATGCTGTAATGGCCGTTACATAAAAGTAACGGTGGCAACTGTTACACGTTATGGATCGTAATGGCCATTGTGGAAACAAAGACCTGTAATCACCGCTGCTGCCTGTTACGCCCCGCAACAGTCCGTTATGGGGCAAAAACAGGTTTTTCGGCTTTTTTTTTTTTTCAATAAAAAAGGAGGACTATAATGGCCGTTATGAACCATACGCTAAAGGTAATAGTGGTGGCTGTTACGGCCAACATTATTATTATGCAGTACCTTGGTGAAACAAGATGCACTAATTGCCATCCCACCCATGCTTAGATCTGGTCAGGCATTAGGCCCAAAACTAGGCTGATATTAAGCGGGCTATAATGTTTATAGAAAATGGATGGCTAGCGGATAACAGCAAATTGCTTGCATTAATGGAAAGAGTGTTCTTCCCAACATGGTGGGTGGATAACATAGAAATGTGACTAACAGTGTGGGTGTGGGTGTGTGTACTAACAGCAGGATGTGTGTACTAACCGAAAAATAAAATAAAATGGAATTAGATCAATTGAACCGACTTAACTATTGGACCAGGCCAAAGTACGTAATGGGGCCTAGATAATGGATGGCTTGGATCTCACATGCTTGTGCATGGGCAGATTGTAGGCAGCTCAACATCCATGAGTCTAATTTAATTTCATAACTGAAATACATCGCCACCATCATACCATCGTTTATCTATCGGAATCTGATTATTTAATGATGGATTATATGAATTGCATACAGCAGAAAGTGTTCTTATTATTTTCATTTTGGTATTTCAGGTGAAATGTTGGTGAAAAAGGGGCCAACAGATGGATGTGATGAGAATTGTCTCTCATTCGTTATCATCACATTCATATTTTGAGCATCTCTACATTCGGGCAACAGATACCAATGGGCCCTTGGTCCCCATAAGGCATGCATGCACACACGCATGCATAGAACATGTACGGGGTTCCACCTGAGAATACCAGAAGTCCTTGGGCTTTCAGTTTGAACAAGTCGGGCTGTGATTTAGTGAACACAAAAAAACCTGTCTATCCATCTGATCATACCATTAGTCAACACCCACGGCCTGAAAATCAGTGCAATCCAACACTTTGGTGATCCACAGCTCAGGGAGGAAGGTAGGAGGGGATGCCGCCCCTTAATTCTCACTGAGGCCGAACTTAGTTGCATAAAAGACTTATTTTTGTCCTAAACCATGGCAGATTAAGGGTCTGGATGGCCTGGATTTCGTATAACCACACTATGGGGCACCATATGAATCAAGGGTGGGCACTCTCACAACTTGTTTCCTGTTTTGTGGCACATCTGAGTTTTCATTTGGGCTTATTTTTGGGCCCTTGGATGTAAAAGGGAAGCACCAACAGATTGGATGTTGTGAATACATGGATGGTTGGACCCACTTTTGCCCGGTACAACCATAGCTTGTGGTTTAACCAGACCACAGCACATCCCTCATTTTATTATCTGTACTTTCTTACCTGTACCACCAGAGCAAACCCCTTCAGGGTACTATCATAATTATGCATTTCTCTTTTTTTCAAGGTATCAATGTAGAACAGTCGAACACTTTTCTCCAAATCCTTTCTTCTATAAAATACCTCTATGCAAATGAGTAAATAGAAATTTCAGTCTATCGCAATCGTGAACTCCGTTTTGGTTTCACAACATAAAGATAAACATTTTCTTTCTCATGGTTCCTATGTAACTTGCTTCTGTTACATTTCTGACATGAATGACTAGCCCCAATTTCAAAAAGTTTGTTTAGCATGATTAGAATATTTCTAGAATCTCAAGTTAGAGAACAAATAAGTGTCAGTGTTAGATACAATAACACAAGGCCACTAGCAATCTTCTGCAAATGTCTAGATAAAACTCATGCAAACAAGGTTACTCTCTTCACCAAAAACAAGTACAATCTAGTCAATTTGTTTAGAAGATTCACTAATTAAAACTACAAAAGTAAATTTTACAAAAGAAAAAAGAAAAAAGAAAGACAAAACAAACCTTTTTTTTACATGCAAAAACTGTTACTGAAGGCTTCAACAAACTCGTAAGAAGGACATGCGGTATCCCTCGTATAGTTGCACAAAGTGGGAATTATATAAGCAACAGATTCGGGTTTGGGATTGAGGAAGCATCAGTTTCAAAATGTTGGCATGTATAAACATCTAGGTTTATACATGTGTGATTGCAAGTCTAAGCATCAGCAGCACCTAGTTAGACGGTCTGTGCAACTAATTTTCACATAAGGAGCACCAAACTCGAAAGAACCATCAAGTTTGAAAAGGAAAAACATCAAGCTCCAAAGCTCTTCAATGCCATATTATTGCATTTTTTAATCTTACATAGCAAAAGAAATTTCCTTTTTCACACCTACTCTTTTAATTCTACTTTTCTAACTGAACCCAATGACAGAAAAAAAAAAAAAAAAGCAAGAAAAGGCGCAGGTGGAAATTTTTTCCTGTTGGTATGGTGCAGGACACACTGAACCTGCACTCAGAGCACGTTGTCATCTCTGCAACATGTTGATAAAACCATGATTTTATCTTTATCTCTTTTTATTTGTCTTTATAATGGTGCTGACATGAACATGATGGCATGATTCTAAACACCATCCCTCGCAACTAATATGGAATCATTGAGAAAGAAAGAGCTAAATCAGAGAAATTTAATAATCAGCAGTAACTAAATCAAAGAATCTAATAATCAGCACCATAAATACAATGTGGAATTACAAACTCCTCAAATCACAACCAGATAAACTTTCAAGAAGATATTATCAAGAACATCATGCCAAATGCTTGTGGTGAAAAGGAAAAAAATGTGGAATATAAGAAAAGTGATGAATGAGCAAAAATCATTGGTAACATGCTTATGGAGAATAAACCAATAGCAAATTCCGAGTCTAAAGCCAAGGGAAATTTATTTATTAAGATAAGTAGATTTTAGCACATAAGTTACTTTTACCATTATGATTACCAAACTCAAGTGAAAAAAATAACTTGACTTAACATCAATTTGGTGGTATCATAAGTTACTTTGGATAAGCTACTTATTTCATAAGTAGCTTATCTTGGTTTCTACTTATTCAGGCGATAAGTATGTTTGGTATCCAACATACTTATCTTCTGCTGTAAGTAGAAAAGGTAACTTATTTGGTGGTATCCAAACGGGCCCTAAGTAACTAACGGTCTAAGATTATTGAACTAGTCAAAGTAACACTTTGGAATTTGGATCACCTTTTTCTGCTGTAGTTATGTGAATTTTATACACACGCAAACGCATTTGGATTGTAGATAACGGGCTGAGCCATATTTGAACAGTATGGAGTACTGAAAATAGGCCCAATCATAAGAACAGAATGGATAACTGAATAATAGCCAACCATTTCAATAATTTGGATTAACCAGTACATGGCAAACAGGCCAAGTAATAGGTCATTTTGGATCGGTCAAATAGGCCAAATCTTTTCAACAATTTGAATAACTGTAAACGGGCCAACCGTATTAACAATTTGAATCACTCATTAAGGGCCTTAGTAATATGAATGGATTATGATACTCTCTCCATCAGTGCATTCCAAACACATCAGGGGTTATTTAGGAATAAGTATAATTAGGATGTTTGGAGGGAGGAATGCTCACCTGCGAACATTTCTCGCGAGAACTCGTGAGCACTTTTTGAGAACTCATCACATGTGATGTGAGCCCAAAATCTGAGCCGTCCACGTGATGCAGCACCCCAAAAAACCCTCACTGCAAGCCCTTCTTTCCTCCTGTACGTGTAAACCTGAGATCCCTGGATACCCTTGTGAGCACTGACACAAGGCCGCAAAGATCTATGACTTAAATTGACTAGAAGAGCCCCACGACTTTAAGGAAGCCAAGGTTACCACGAGTCTCTTCCTAGATAATCCAGAAATTAGAAAGAAAAACCATTGAAGAAGAAAGAATAAAGCTATAGCCCACCGAAATCATAGCAAATATCTCATAAAAGATTGGAGTATCAAAGGATGACTCAGATCCAAAAAATCCACTGATAGGACGTAGGGCTGTCCATGGGTACCCAATGGACCTGACCTAGTTTTAATGGGTCCAGGTCCCATCATTTAGACATGCTAGGAAATCTGGTTGGGTTCGGGTTTCCCCCTTTCAGATCTGGGTAAGAATCGGATCTAGTCGGTTTTCGGTCAGGTACATGTAATGGACACTAACGTCAGGTTGTCTCCTTAGTTTTCTTCTACTGCACTTAACATATTTTTAATATATATTGATGATTTTAGCAAGCAATAAGGTTCCCTAAGACACACACATGTGAGAGAGCCCATTTAGATACCAAACATGTGTCAAAGCGGCACATGTGTGTGCGTCTATCCATTCATTGGGTAGACATGGGCCCAACCATGTAATTGTTATTTTTTCCCCCAAACCCTACTCAAAACCTAGATCCCAAGGATCCAATAAGTACCCAGTGGGTACCTGAACCCGAAGGGATCCAGATCAGGAAAGACCCGAAAGCAGTTAGCCTATGGGTACTATAGGATTCAACATCCAAACCCGACCCATTGACAACCCTAATTGAATGTTAGTTTTTTTTTTCCCCATGGATTTGCATGCTGTTAAGATGTGTAACCAGGGAGATATTGTGGGCCGACCTACCCAAAATGAGGACTACAATGATGACTGATCCAAATCAAAAAGAAAATTGGTCCACATGGCTACGGTGTCTAATTCCAAGGCATATACCAACAGTCAAAAGAAATAAAAGATGGAAGTCAACTAGAATGAAATTATAGAATGCACAGAGAGCAATACCTTGTATGGAAGTTCTGTTTGAATTGCAAGCAACTGAGCTAATCATTAGTGGCCTCAAGTCAACTATCAAGAAGAAACATATCAATTGCCTTGAGCGAGCATGCACTATAGTGACTAAAAATCAACATATGGACCAAACTAATTCCAAGAACTTGAAAATCCCACCAACTTAGAAATTTGAGCGACTGTTGATGATGTGCCAAATGCTTGTCAACAAAAGCAGGCCAAATAAAGATGGTGCGAAAACAACTTAGAAATTGACAGGCCATTACCTTGTTTATTGTCTCGGAAAATGTGTAAACAATTGTATGCCGTAATGGCCGTTACATAAAAGTAACGGTGGCAACCATTACATGTTACGGGTCATAATGGCCGTTATGGAAAAAAGACCCATAATCACCGCTGCTGCCTGTTACGCGCTACAACAGTGTTACGGGGCAAAAACAGGTTTTTCGGCTTTTTTTTTTCAATAAAAAATGAGGACTATAACGGCCGTTATGAACCATACAGTAAAGGTGATGGTGGTGGCTGTTACGGCCAACGTTATTATTATGGAGTACCTTGGTGTAAACAAGATGCACTAATTGCCATCCCACCCATGCTTAGATCTGGTCAGGCATTAGGCCCAAAACTAGGCTGATATTAAGCGGGCTATAATGTTTATAGAAAATGGATGGCTAGCAGATAACAACAAATTGCTTGCATTAATGCAAAGAGTGTTCTTCCCAACGTGGTGGGTGGCTAACATTGAAATGTGACTAACAGTGTGGGTGTGGGTGTGTACTAACAGAGGATGTGTGTACTAACCGAAAAATAAAATAAAATGGAATTAGATCAATTGAACCAATTTAACTATTGGACCAGGCCAAAAGTATGTAATGGGGCCTAGATAATGGATGGCTTGGATCTCACATGCTTGTGCATGGGAAGATTGTAGGCAGCTCAACATCCATGAGTCTAATTTAATTTCATAACTGAAATACATCGCCACCATCATACCATCGTTTATCTATCTGAATCTGATTATTTAATGAAGGATTATATGAATTGCATACGATAGAAAGTGTTCTTATTATTTTCATTTTGGTATTTCAGGTGAAATGTTGGCGAAAAAGGGGCCAACAGATGGATATGATGAGAATCGTCTCTCATTCGTTATCATCACATTCATATTTTGAGCATCCCCACATTTGGCAGCAGATACCAATGGGCCCTTGGTCTCCTTAAGGCAGATGGATATGATGAGAATCGTCTCTCATTCGTTATCATCACATTCATATTTTTAGCATCCCTACATTTGGCAGCAGATACCAATGGGCCCTTGGTCTCCTTAAGGCATGCACGCACGCATGCATACACAGAACATGTACAGGGTTCCACCTGAGAATATCAGAAGTTCTCGGGCTTTCGGTTTGAACAAGTCAGGCTGTGATTTAGTGAACACAAAAAAACCTATCAATCCATCAGATCATATCATTAGTCAACACCCACGGCCTGAAAATCAGTGCAATCCAACACTCTAGTGATCCACAACTCAGGGAGGAAGGTAGGAGGGGATGCTGCCCTTAATTCTCACTGAGGCCCAACTTAGTTGCATAAAAGACTTATTTTTGTCCTAACCCATGGCAGATTAAGGGTCTGGATGGCCTGGATTTCGTATAACAACACTATGGGGCCCCATATGAATCAAGGGTGGGTGCTCTCACAACTTGTTTCCTGTTTTGTGGCACACCTGAGTTTTCATTTGGGCTTATTTTTGGGCCCTTGGATGTAAAAGGGAAGCACCAACAGATTGGATATTGTGAATACATGAACAGTTGGACCCCACTTCTGCCTGGTACAACCATAGCTTGTGGTTTTACCAGACCACAGCACACCCCTCATTTTATTACCTGTACTTTCTTACCTATACCACCAGAGCAAACCCCTTCAGGGTACTATCATAATTATGCATTTCTCTTTTTTTTAAGGTGTCAATGAGGAACAGTCAAACACTTTTCTCCAAATCCTTTTCTTCTTCAATAAAATACCTCTATGCAAATGAGGAAATAGAAATTTCAGTCTATTGCAATCATGAACTCTGTTTTGGTTTCGCAACAAAAATATAAACATTTTCTTTCTCATGGTTCCTATGTAACTTGCTTCTATTACATTTCTGACATGAATGACTAGCTCCAATTTCTATTACAGTTTGTTTAGCATGATTAGGATATTTGTTAGAATCTCAAGTTAGGGAACAAATAAGTGTTAGCGCTAGATACAATAACACAAGGCCACTAGCAATCTTCTGCAAATGTCTATGTAAAACTCGTGCAAACGAGGCTACTCTCTTCACCAAAAACAAGTACAATCTAGTTAATTTGTTTAGAAGATTCACTAATTAAAAATACAAAAGTAAATTTTACAAAAAAGAAGAAGAAGATAAAACAAACCTTTTTTTACATGCAAAAACTATTACTACAAACTTGTAAGAAGGACATGTGGTATCCGTCGTATAGTTGCACAAAGTGGGAATTGAATCAGCAATAGATTTGGGCTTGGGATTGGTGAAGCATCAGTTTCAAAATGTTGGCATGTATAAACATCTAGGTTTATACATGTGGGAGTGCAATTCTAAGCATCAACAACACCTAGTTCGACGGTCTGTGCAACTAATTCCCACACAAGGAGTACCAAACTCTAAAGAACCATCAAGTTTGAAAAGGAAAAACACCAAGCTCCAAAGCTCTTCAATGCCCTTTTCTTGCATTTTTCAAACTTATATAGCAAAACAAATGTCCTTTTTTACACCTACTCTTTTAATTCTACTTTTCTAACTGAACCCAATGACAAAACCAAAAAAATGCAAGAAAACAAGGAACAAATGGTTATTTTTTCCTGTTGATATGGTGCTGGACGCACTACAAGCAAATTTTTGGTTATCATTTTAAGTATGAATAATTTTCTTCAGTAACCAGAAAAACAAGCCCGTCAAAAAGAAATCCAGAAAGAAACAAAAAACAAAAAGAAACCTAAAGAAAAGTTGGTAATAATAAGAATCCTTAGAACATGCACTCAGAGCATGTTGTCATCTCTGCACCATGTTGATAAAACCATGATTTTATCTGTCTCTTTTTATTTTTCTTTATAATCGTGCTGACATCACCATGATGGCATGATAATAAACACTATGCCTCGCAACGAATATGAAATCATCGAGAAAGAAAGAACCAACTTAGAGAAATCTAATAATCAGCATCATAAATACAATGGAGAATTACAAACTCCTCAAATCACAACCATATAAACTTTCAACAAGATATTATCAAGATCATGCCAAACACTTGTGGTGAAAAGGAAAAAAATGTGGAATATAAGTAAAATGATGAATGCGTAAAAATCATTGGTAACATGCTTATGGAGAATAAACCAATACCAAATTCTGAGTCTAAAGTCATTCTCAGTCTAGAAGAGAGTTGCAGAATACTGTAATGAAGAGAAATCAGCCAATGCTTCCAGAGCCACTATAATGGCTCTATAACTTGTGCTCCTAGTTGGACAAGGACACATGGACAGTCCAATTGATCAATGTAACCTAACAACTAGGTAAACTCATACTCCATGTGCCAGAATGCATAAAAACACCAATCAGGTGATCATATCCATTCAAAAGTTGGCCTTCTTTTTATAGCCATCTGTTTTACAGGCCATGGATGGGATTGATAGGATCCTCTAACGGCTGAGATTCTTTAGAAGCATGTGCAAAACATGATGGTACCCTTCAAATGGATGGTGCAATCATGAATAATAATTGTGGCATGTTCTATTGGTTCTTTAGTTAATTTTCTCGAATAAAATTCTTAGCAATTTGAACTTTCAATGTGAAACATGTCAGTTGTCTAACTTTTGTAGGACATCTTTTGCTTTTAGTAATAATAAGAGCTCTAGTTGCTTTTCTCTTAACCATCATGATGTTTGGAGTCCTATACCTGCTATTTCAATGTGGTACAAATATTTTATCTTCTTTCATTGATGATTGCTCATGTTTTACAAGGATATGTCTTATGGATAGAGGATAGTAGAGATGAAATTCCATCCATTTTAGAAACAAAATGATCCAGACTCAATTTTCTGGCCTGGCAATGCCATAAAATAAAGTTAATTTCAGGTTGGGCAAGTTCCTATTGACCCAAAATAGGCCTAATCAGATGAAAGGTTTGGTCATTGTAAATTGGCCCAACCATATTAATGATTTGGATTATTGAGTACACACAGACGGGCTAAGTAATATGGTCAATATAGATCACTTAAAATAGGCCAATTCTTATGAACGATTTGGACCCAAAAACTGGCCCCATCATATTAACAATTTGGATCAGAGACGATGTGCTTAATCATATGAATGATTTATGATTATTTAAAAGGAGCTCATTCATATGAATGGTTTAAATAAGATAAAATGGCCTGAATGAAATGAACTTAATTACTGGAATAGTACCAATTGTAAGAATAGTCTAGATCACTGAAAATTGATCCAACCATATTAACATTTTGGATCAATGAGTACAAGTCATATGAATGTTTTCGGTCATTTAAAATGAGGTCGATCAATCAAAAGGCTTAGATCACAAATGATGCCCAAGACAAGAATGATTTGGATAACTGAAAATATGCCCAATTATATGAATGGTTTTGACACTGACAAGTGGACCAACCATATTAAAGATTTGGATCACTTAGTACAAGACTAGACATATGAATGGTTTAGATAATTTAAAATGAACTCAATGATAAGAACAATTTAAATTATAGAAAATGGCCAAGTCGTATGAACAGTTTGATCATTTAAATGAGCTCAATCGAAGAAAATGTTTAGATCACAAAAAATAGGCTGTCATTTGAACAGTTTGGATTGTTGAAAATAGGTTTCACTACATGAATGATTTGGATCATTGAAAGACGGTCCAACCATATTAAAGATTTGGATCAATGAGTATGGGTATAGTCATATGAATTTGATAACTAAAAATAGCCCTAATCAAATGAATAGTTTGGATCACTGAAAATCAGCCCTATCAAATATAAAGTTTGGATCACATAAAACTAGCCCAACCATATTAACAATTTAGATCACGGCACACAAAAAAAATGTGCTGAGTTTATATGAACAGTTTGGATCACTTAAAATAGGCCCAATCCTTTTAACAATTTGGATTGCTGAAAATTACCCCAGCCATAGTAACACTTTGCATCACTTATTATGGCTCTAGTCATGTGAATAGCATCTAATAACTTGAAAAGAGCTTAGCCATATGACTGGTTTATGTCTTCTAATGGCATGGATTACTGAAAATTAGCCCTCGACATTAGCAATTTGGAACATCGAATACGGGCCTAGCCATATGAATTGTTTGGATCATTTAGGACGAGCTCTTCCAAACAAATTGGTTTCAAATGCAAAAGGGCCAACTCATCTTAACAAATGGATCACTAAAAATAGGCCCCCAACAATGTGACTAGCTTGGGTCACTAGAACTTGGCATAATTATATTCACAACTTGGATCTCTAGATACAACTCTGAGTATATGATTGACTCAATTGTAAAGAACGTCTTAGATGAAGGAAGACTGACCCAACCACATGCTGATTTGGATTAGTTAAGACGGGCCAAGCCATATGAATGTTTGGATCACTAAAATGAGCACAGTCATATTAACAATTTAATCAAATAAAATGAGTTGAGTCATACAAACAATTAAGATCACTAAAAATAGTCCCCCAATCATATTATAACGCCCCTAAAACCACCCACTTGAACACATACTCAGGCCATGTCACGCACACGTCACTTTAGGATGACTAAGCAGTCACTTGTAGTTTAATTAAACCATAACCTCGCTAGATTAGGCACAACACACGCTCCTGGAAGGCCGTTGCGCTGCCCAATCCGAGTCGGACGAGCCCGAGCTCGAATAGAGCAACCCCTATGCTGGGCTTGATGCTCTTGGATGGGCGTCATGCCAGATTTGGCGCTCGAAGCTGCGAAACTGTGACATCTTGTAGATGCACATAAAGGCGCAAGTACACTTGCACCAAGACCAACTTAAGTAATCATTACAAGATACTCTTTTCTTGTGTGGGCCACTAGAACCCTTGCATGGCCATGGGATGAGAAACCTAAGGCCTAAATATAACACTAAACATGTCCCCAAACTTGCAGCCCCGATCGAAGATCGGTGACTGTCGAACGGATCCGCCTCCGTATTATATAAACGCCGCATCCAAACTTCGTGAGATCATAACCATAGGAAGATCCCGTGCCGGGGAGGCCATCCAGCAGATTATATCGGGCTAGATGGGCCAAGCGGGCCCCACATGACCAAAACAGGGCCCAAATGGCCATTTTAATGTAACTAAAACACTGGGGCCATATTCCCCAGTAGCCCCAATACATAAAAGCCCTTATTTCCAGCTCCACCACCTCATTTCTCTAGCAAAACTGAGAGAGAAGAGTTGGGAGAGAAGGGTTGGAGGTTGGAGAAGAAGGGAAATTGAGGAAGGGGAGCTCGTATATGTCACTTTCCTACGCTTGGCTCACATCTACCACCACATAGGAAGCAAGATCTATCCTACACCCGATTAATACAGCCCCGGAGGTGAGGGAATTGAGCCCTACACCAAAATTCTTTAGTTTCTTGCTATGATCTCTCAATTTCTCTGACATGCAAGCCTTACTTTTGTAGAATTGTTGGAGTTCTCTGGGAATGAGGTGCAGACCATTTACCTCTAGGTTGCTAGGACACCAAATGCCATTAGACTTAGATAATGCTCTAGTTTTCTTCTAATGCATGCTCAGTTTCCCTGTCGAAATGATATACTAACTCTAGCTATGTCTCAAATGTGCTGGATTGTAGATGTTGGAACTCTTTGACCCTAATTCATGTGCTTAAGATTAATAATATGCTTGTATGTGCTATGCATGTCTCCTCTATTGCTTGTTTTGTGCATTACTTGTTGTAACATAAGGGATTTTGTGTTGAATGTTTACAATTATTGTTGTGTGCTTCTGAATGTACTATCTATGGTGAATTGGTGTCATGTTATGCCTGGGGTTATAATGATTCTTGCATATTCTGAGATTCGGGCCTATGATTTTATGATATCTACCATATTTTAGACCATGAATGTTGTTTAATTTATTGTCCGACCAAACAATTGGATAAGGACTTAAAGCGGCCGCTTGAGGTCGACCGCTCTGGGTTGGAAGGGTTGATTCGGGGTAGAAGGCAGGTGACCGGCTGTGGTTTGAGGACCACGTGGGCCTTGCGGGCCCAAGGTCGGCCTTCCCATCCTTCCCCTCAATCAAAGGTAATTGGTGTCATGTTATGCCTTATAATGATTCTTGCATATTCTGAGATTCGGGCCTATGATTTTATGATATCTACCATGTTTTAGACCATGAATGTTGTTTAATTTATTGTCCGACCAGACAATTGGATAAGGACTTAGAGCGGCCGCTTGAGGTCGACCGCTCTGGGCTGGAAGGGTCGATTCGGGGTAGAAGGCGGGTGACCGGCTGTGGTTTGAGGACCACGCGGGCCTTGCGTGCCCAAGGTCGGCCTTCCCATCCTTCCCCTCAATCGAAGGTACCGACCCAACGCCGGATTGGACTTGTGCGTGCTGTAAGACTGTCACTTTGCTAGAATCCAAGTACCAGCATTACCCTTGGACGACCCACTCATAACTGTATGGTGAATAGGTCCCCAAGTCTCATGAGCTAGACATGGTGGTATGGGACCTATGCCCAAGCTGTCAGCTTACGCTGGGTGACGAACCTCCCCATAGTGTCCAGTGAGCACCTGTGGAGGTGACGAGCCTACCACTTGACTATGGGATAGGGTGACGAGCCCTTTTCCCGCCTGAGTTGGGCGTGGCCGACGAGTCACGACCAAATCAGGCCCTCGGGCACGATCCAAGTGCGGATCGAGGGGTTACTGGTGATGATAGGCGTTTGCCACACAGGAAGCCAAATGGTCCCAGTTGGCCTAGTGATAGAATGCCGGTACTATGGCTTCACCAACCAGCTGGATGTTAAATTGGATTAAATTAATTACGTGGCTAATCATTCATGGCTCGACATGGCATGCACTGTGCGGGTGATGGGGTAGTGCCTCATTCATTGGTGGCTCAGGTCTGTGCAAGTGATGTGGTGGTGCCACTCACTGCCAGTTGTGACCAAAACAACGATCGGGCATGCATCTGCACTTCATGCATTCATGCATTAAGCGTGCAAGACGTAGTATGAACATGTAAGATCACTGAAAATAGGCCTAATCGTGCATACATATTAATTGATGGAACCATGCATATTAAGCTGCCAGGATCACTAAACATGGGTCTGGGTATATGATTGGCCCAATCATAAAAACAGCATAATGATATAATCCTATTCATATGAATTATTTAGATTATCAAAGTGAGACTATTCATATAGATAGTTTGGTCATAGAAAATGGACCGAGTTGGATCAAACTCTTTGGATTACTAAAAATAATGTAGAACTTCTTATGGTATTGATTACTAAAAATGAGCCCGTGAGATTAGCGATTTGGAATATCGAAAATGGGCCTAGCAATATGAATTGTGTGGATTATTTAGGACGAGCTCTTCGAAACAAAATTGTTTCAAATTGAAAAGGGTCGACTCATCTGAACAGAATAGATCACTAAAAATAGGCCCAACCATGCGATCAACTTAGGTCACTAGAACTCGGCACAACTATGTTTACAACTTAGATGTTTAGATATGACTTTGAGGATATAATTGGTTTAATCTTATGAACGGCTTAGATGAAGGAAGACTGACCCGATCATATGTTGATTTCGATTACTTAAGACAGACTAAGTCTTATGAATGTTTGGAACACTAAAATGAGCTCAATCATATGAACGGTTTAATCATTGAAAATGAGTTGAGTCATATAAACAATTAGGATCACTAGAAATAGTCTCCCAGTCATTTGAACAGTATGGATCATTGAAAACTAGCCCTTGACATTACCAATTTGGATCACTGAGTACGAGCCTAGTCATATGATTGGTTTCAATTACTTAAGACAAACTAAGTCTTATGAATGTTTGGAACACTAAAATGAGCTCAATCATATGAACAGTTTAATCATTGAAAATGAGTTGAGTCAGACAAACAATTAGGATCACTAGAAATAGTCTCCCAGTCATCTGAACAGTATGGATCATTGAAAACTAGCACTTAACATTACCAATTCGGATCACTGAGTACGAGCCTAGTCGTATGATTGGTTTCGAATCATTCATAATGAGCTCAACCAAACAAAAAAGTATAGAATTCATAAATCTGGAACGAGTCAAATGAACAGCTAAGATCGCTCAAAGTAGGCCCAACCATGAATACAGCTTGAATCAATGGAATCTTATTAACCTGCTAGGATCACTAAACATGGGTCTGGGTACATGACTGGCCCAATCAGAAAAACAGCTTAGATTTTTTTTTGTTATAGATGAGATTAGACCAACGATATTAATAATTTGGATCAATACTATAAGCTTAGTCGTTTGAATTATTTGGATTATCAAAATGAGACCATTCATATGGATAGTTTGGTCATAAAAATTGGACTGTGCCATACAAAGAAGTTGGATTACCAAAAATAATCTAGATCTTCTAATGGGTCTGGGTACATGACTGGCCCAATCAGAAACATAGCTTAGATTTTTTTTTTTTTTTGGTTATAGATGAGATTACACCAACGATATTAATAATTTGGATCAATACTATAAGCTTAGTCATTTGAATTATTTGGATTATCAAAATGAGACCATTCATATGGACAGTTTGGTCATAAAAATTGGACTGTGCCATACAAAGAAGTTGGATTACCGCGTTTCTTTCACATCGGTCGCCAATCCAATCTTTTCCAAACCATCGTCCGAACCAAAAGATCCCAAGATCCGGTCTGTTACTCTGCATGGACGGACCAGACTTCTTCCGGGAGTTCGTGTGGACCCCACCTAGGTCTCCAACGTCTCACTTGTGGCTTTGTCTGCAAGAAACGAGAAGCCTTCTCCAACTCAAACTCCACCACCTTCGGTCCGGTTGTATTACCGCAAACACAGACCATCCAAGTCTATCTTGGACCGTCCAAACACATCTAGGGTATTATATAAAACCCCCCTAGGTGTCGTTTCCTAGAAGAGAAACGTAGAGAGAGAAGGTCGGGTAGAGAGAGAGAGAGAGAGAGAGAGAGAGAGAGTGCGAGTAGAGAGATGTTTTGTAGAGAGAGAGAGATTTCAAGGGAGGATTTACGTTGCTGGAGCAACCTTCCAGCAGCAAGGAGAAGAAGAAGAAGAAAGAGAAAGAAGAGGAAAAGAAAGAAGAAGGAAAGAAAGAAAGAAAGAGAGAAGAAGAAGAGAGAGTGAGTTTCTTTCTCGTATCTTTTTCCTACATGATAATTCTCAGTATTTTTTTTTTTTTTTAGAAATTTACTTTGGTATCTACTTTGCTTTAATGGAAAGTTTAAGCGTCGGATCTCGATTTGTAATTGTCTCTTTCAAGTGATTATGATTTGCATTAATTTTAAATATTTATGTGGAGATTTTCAGTTAAATTGTGTTGTACATGTATTAACTGAGTGTGGATTTCCTTTAAGGAGATTTGAAGTAATAATTTGATTCATGCATGGCACGATTTGTGAACTCCAATTATTACCGTAGGGTGAGCACCCTAGTGTGTGCAATAGGCCCATTGAAGATTGTTTGGGTGAGCGCCCAAGTGTATGCAACAGTCCCTAGTTGAGCACCCTGTGTGTGCAATATACCCTTCTGATAGTCCATCGATTGTGGATGGGTTGGTTGAGCTCCCTGGTGTGTGCAAGATACCATACTAGCGTACCCGGTGGATATCAGATGATTTTGGCAGGTTGGGTGAGTTCCCTGGTGTGTACAAGAGACCAACTCTGCAGTTGTGAGACAGTGTAGGCCCGACTATAAACTGGCCCTGGATGTTCTACTGATAACCGTACTGAGATTGTTGAGACATACTTGCATACCATGCATCACGTGCATGTTTAAGAGATTTTGGTTTGATGAAATTACCATTAAATTTGTAATGATTTGTAACTTAATGGTCCAGTGAATTTTCTATATCAAATTACATGTGCTAAACTATATGAGAGTACTCACCGGCTTTTATAGCCGACGCAGTGTTATGCGATTAACCGTGGTGATAGGTAATGATTTAGAAGACTTCGAGGAAGCGGTTCTAGATAAAGGAATACTCTAGAAGATTTTTTAGAATTGATTTATTTTGATTTTTGGTTTGAAAGCATTGATGTAATAAGGCCCATTAGATGGCCATTAGTTTAGACAATTTGAAACAATTTTGCGGACCCATGGATTAGTAGTTTAAATTTCAAAGTTTGGTTTTTTTTAATTCTATGTATTTGGTACCTTGTGAATGGAAAGGAAAAATATCAGTTGTGATTGTGAAGGATTCATTCATTAATTACATAACACCCTTGATTTCGGAATTTGAGTTATATACTCAAGTGTCGAATTTTGGGGGCGTTACACTTCCAAACAAATCAATTTCAAATGCAGAAGGGTCGACTCATCTTAGAAGAATGGATCAGTAAAAATAGGCCTAACCATTTGATTAGCTTGGGCCACTAGAACCTCGCACAACTATAATCATAACTTGGATCTCTAGATTCGCCACTGAATATACATTTGCCTGAATCATATGAATGGTTTAAAAGAAGGAACAGTTACCCAAGCACATGCTGATTTGGATTACTTAAGACGGCCCAAGTGATATGAATGTTTGGATCACTATAATTAGCTCAGTCATATGAACAATTTGAGAATAGAAAATGAGTGGAGTCATACAAATAATTAAGATCACAAGAAATAGTCCCCCAATCATATGAAAAGTATCGATAACAAAAAAACTAGCCCTAAACATTACAGATTTGGATCACTTGAGTACATGCTCAGTCATATGAATGGTCCGAGTCATTCGTAATGAGTACATCCAAACAAAACAATATAGAATCCATAAATCTGGAAGAGTCGTATGAATAGGTAAGATCACTGAAAGTATGAATAGGTAAGATCACTGAAAATAAGCCCGATCATGCGTGCAGGTTTAATCGATGGAGCCATGCATAATGAGTACATCCAAACAAAACAATATAGAATCCATAAATCTGGAAGAGTCGTATGAATAGGTAAGATCACTGAAAGTATGAATAGGTAAGATCACTGAAAATAAGCCCGATCATGCGTGCAGGTTTAATCGATGGAGCCATGCATATTAACCATCCAGGATCACTAAACATGGGTCTGGGTTATGATTGGCCCAATCATAAAAACAACATAATGAGATTGAACCAACAATATTAACTATTTCGATCAATGTTATAATCCTATACCCATGAATTCTTTGGATTAAGAAAGTGAGACTATTCATATGGACAGATTGGTCAGAGAAAATGGAGCAAGTTGGATCAAACTCTTTAGAATACCAAAAATAATGTAGATGTTCTTATGGTATAGATTACCAAAAACTAAGCCCGTGAGATAAACGATTTGGAATACCGAAAATGGGTCTAGCAATATGAATTGTGTGGATCATTCATGATGAGCTCTTCCAAACAAAATAGTTTCAAATGCAGATGGGCTGACTCATCTGAATAGAAAGGATTTATAAAAACAGGCCTAACCATGAGATCAACTTGGGTCATTAGAACTTGGCACAACTACGCTCACAACATGGATCTCTAGATACGATTTTGAGAATACGATTGGTTTAATCTTATGAACGGCTTAGATGAAGGAAGACTGACACGATCATATGCCGATTTCGATGACTTAAGACAGCCAAGTAATATGAATGTTTGGATCACTAAAATGAGCTCAATCATATCAACAGTTTAATCATAGAAAATGAGTTGAGTCATACAAACAATTAGGATCACTAGAAATAGTCTCATAGTCATATGAATAGTATGGATCATCGAAAATTACCCCTTGACGTTATCAATTTAGATCATGAGTACAGGCCTTGTCATATGAATGGTTTCAAATCATTCAAAATGAGCTCAACCAAACAAAAACGTATAAAATTCATAAATCTAGAACGAGTCAAATGAAGAGCTAAGGTCGCTCAAAGTAGGCCCAACTATGCTTACAGGTTGAATCAATGGAATCTTATTAACCTGATAGGATCACAAAACATGGGTCTGGGTATATGACAGGCCCAATCATAAAAACAGCGTAGATTTTTTTGTTAAAGCCTAGCCATATGGATTATTTGGATTATCAAAATGCGACCATTCATTTGGACAGCTTGGTCATAAAAACTGAACCATGCTGCTCAAAGAGTTTGGAGTACCAAAAATAATCTAGATCTTTTAAAGGTATGGATTACTGAAAATTAGCCCTCGAGATTAACGATTTGGAACACCAAATACAGGGCCAAGACTTGAATTGTTTGGATCATTCAGGACGAGCTATTCCAAACAAAATCGGTTTCAAATGCAGAAGGGCTGACTCAACTCAGAAGAATGGATTAGTAAAAATAAGCCCAACCATGTGATCAGCTTGGGTTAATAGAAACCCGCAGAACTATATTCACAATTTGGATCTCTAGGATCGTCTATAAGTATACAATTGCCTCAATCATACGAATGACTTAAATGAAGGAGACGTGACCATATGCTGATTTGGATTAATTAAGACGGGCCAAGTCATATGTATGTTTGGATCACTATAATCAGCTCAGTCATAAGAACAGTTTAATAATAAAAAATGAGTCGAGGCATACAAATAATTAGGATATCTAGAAATAGTCCCCCAATCATTTCACAATTTGGATCTCTAGGATCGTCTATAAGTATACAATTGCCTCAATCATACGAATGACTTAAATGAAGGAGACGTGACCATATGCTGATTTGGATTAATTAAGACGGGCCAAGTCATATGTATGTTTGGATCACTATAATCAGCTCAGTCATAAGAACAGTTTAATAATAAAAAATGAGTCGAGGCATACAAATAATTAGGATATCTAGAAATAGTCCCCCAATCATTTAAATAGTATCAATAATGAAAAACTAGCCCTGCACATTACAAATTTGGATAACTTGGGTATAGGCCTAGTCAAGTCATTCGTAATGAGCTCATGCAAACAAAACAATTTAGAATTCAGAAATATGGAAGAGTCGTATGAACAGGCAAGATCACTGAAAATAGGTCCAATTGTGCATGTAGGTTTAATCGATGGAACCATGCATATTAAGCTGCTAGGATCACATGGGTCTAGGTATATGACTGACCCAATCATAAAAATAGAATAATGATATTGAACCAACAATATTGATAATCTCGATCAATGTTATAATCCTATTCATATCAAGTATCGATTACTAAAAAGAGCCCGTGAGTGTAACGACTTGGAATACTAAAAATTGGCCTAGCAATATGAATTGTATGGATCATTCAGGATGAGCTCTTCCAAACAAAATAATTTCAAATGTAGAAGGGTCAACTCATCTGAACAGAATGGATCACTAAAAATAAGCCCAACCATGCGATCAACTTGGGTAACTAGAAGTTGGCACCACTACATTCACAACTTGGATCTCTCGATACGAACTTGGGGATTTGATTGGTTTAATCTTATGAACAGCCTAGATGAAGGAGGACTGACCCGGTTATATGCCGATTTCGATTACTAAAGACAGACCAAGTTATATGAATCTTTGGATCTCTAAAATGAGCTCAATCATATGAACAGTTTAATCATAGAAAATGAGTTAGAGTCATACAAACAATTAGGATCACTAGAAATAATCTCCTAGCATATGAACAGTATGGATCATTGAAAACTAGCCTTTGACGCTACCAATTTGGATGACTGAGTACAGGCCTCGTCATATGAATGGTTTCAAATCATTCATAATGAGCTCAACCAAACAAAAACGTATAGAATTCATAAATCTGGAACGAGTCCGATGAACAACTAAGGTTGCTCGAAGTAGGCCCAACCATGCATACAGGTTGAATCAATGGAATCTTATTAACCTGCTAGGATCACTAAACATGGCTATATGACTGGCCCAATCATAAAAGCGGCATAATTTTTTTTGCTTAAGCATACATGGGAATGGACCAACAATATAAATAATTTGGATCAATATAATAAGCCCAATGTCTGGATTATCTAGATTGTCAAAATGTTACCATTCATATGGATAGTTTGGTCATAAAAAAGGACTATGCCATTCAAACAATTTGGATTACAAAAAAAATCTAAATCTTCTAATGGTATGGATTACTGAAAATTAACCCCCGAGACTAACGATTTGGAACGCCAAATACGGGGCCAAGACATGAATTGTTTGGATCATTTAGGACGAGCTCTTCCAAACATATCAGTTTCAAATGCAGAAGGGCCAACTCATCTCATAGGAAAGGATCAGTAAAAACAGGCCCAACCATGCCATTAGCTTGGGTCAATAGAACCCCGCACAATTATATTCACAACTTGGATCTCTAGGTTCGCCTTTGAGTATACAAAGGCCTCAATCATATGAACAGCCTAAATGAAGGAGGAGTGACCCTGCCATATGCTGATTTGGATTACTTAAGGCGGGCCAGGTCATATGAATGTTTGGATCACTATAATTAGCTCAATCATATGAACAGGTTAATAATAGAAAATGAGTGAAGTCATACAAATAATTAGGATCACTGGAAATAGTCCCCCAATCATATGAACATTATCAATAATAAAAAAACTAGCCCTGGACATTACATATTTGGATCACTTGAGTACAGGCCTAGTCATATGATTGGTCTATTCGTAATGAAATCATCGAAACAAAACAATATAGAATTCATACATCTGGAAGAGTTGTATGAACAGGTAAGATCATTGAAAATATGCCCAATCATGCATGTAGGTTTAATTGATGGAACCATGTATATTAACCTGCCAGGATCACTAAATATGGGTCTGGGTATATGATTGGCTCAATCATAAAAATAGCATAATCAGATTAAACCAACAATATTAATACTTTCGATCAATGTTGTAATCCTATTAATATGAATTATTTGGATTATCAAAGTGAGACTATTCATATGGACGGTTTGGTCATAGAAAATGGACTGAGTTGGATCGAATTCTTTGGATTACCAAAAATAATGTAGATCTTATGGTATTGATTACTAGAAATGAGCCCATGAGATAAGCGATTTGGAATACTGAAAATGGTCCTAGCAGTATGAATTGTGTGGAACATTTAGGATGAGCTCTTCTAACAAAATAGTTTCAAATGCAGAAGGACCGACTCATCTGAATGTGACCATTCATATGGACAGTTTGGATTACCAAAAATAATCTAGATCTTCTAATGGTATGGATTACTGAAAATTAGCCCCTGAGATTAACAATTTGGAACACCAAATACGGGGCCAAGACATGAATTGTTTAGATCACTCAGGACGAGCTCTTCCAAACAAATCAGTTTCAAATGCAAAAGGGCCAACTCATCTCTGAATAATGGATTACTAAAAATAGGTTCAACCATGTGATCTGCTTGGGTCACTACAACCCCACACAAATTCGCCTTTGAGTATACAATTGCCTCAATCATATGAATGGCTTAGATGAAGGAAGAGTGACTCGACTATGTGCTGATTTGGATTACTAAAGACAAGCAAGTCATATGAATGTGTGGATCACTATAATTAGCTTGGTCCTATGAACCCCTTAATAATAGAAAATTAGTTGAGTCATACAAATAATTAGGATCACTGGAAATAGTCCCTCAATCATATGAACAATATCGATAGCAAAAAACTAACCCTGAACATTACAGATTTGGATCACTTGAGTATAGGCCAATGAATGGTCCAAGCCATTCTAGAAGAGTCATATGAATAGGTAAGATCACTGAAAATAGGACTAATCATGCATGCAAGTTTAATTGAGTGAACCATACATATTAACCTGCCAGGATCAGTAAACATGGGTCTAGGTATAAGACTGGCCCAATCATAAAAATAGCATAATGAGATTGAACGAACAATATTAATAATTTCAATCAATGCTATAATCCGATTCATATGAAATGGACCGAGTTGGATCAAACTCTTTGGATTACCACAAACAATGTAGATCTTCTTATGGTACGGATTACTAAAGATGAGCTCGGGAGATTAGCGATTTGAAATACAGAAAATGGGCCTACCAATATGAATTGTGCGGGCCATTCAGGACGACCTTTTCCAAACAAAATAGTTTCAAATGTAGAAGGGTGACTCATCTGAACATAATAGATCACTAAAAATACACACTACCATGCGATCAAATAGGGTCACTCGAACTTGGCACAATTACTTTCACAACTTGGATCTCTTAACACGACTTTAAGGATATCATCGGTTTAATCTTACGAACGGCTTAAATGAAAGAAGACTGACCCGATCATATGCCGATTTCGATTACTTAATACAGACCAAGTCATGTGAATGTTTGGATCACTAAAATGAGCACAATCATATGAACAGTTTAATCATAGAAAATGAGTTGAGTCATACAAACAATTGGGATCGGTAGAAATAGTCTCCCAGTCATATGAACGGTATGGATAATGAAAACTAGCCCTTGACATTACCAATTTGGATCACTGAGTACGGGCTTAGTCATATAAATGGTTTCGAATCATTTACCATGAGCTCAACCAAACAAAAAAGTATAACATTCATAAATCTGGAACGAATGAGATGAACAGCTAAGATCGCTCAAAGTAGGCCCAACCAAGATACAAGTTGAATCAATGGAATCTTATTAACTCGCTAGGATCACTAAACAACGGTTTGGGTATATTACTGGCCCAATCATAAAAACAGCGTAGATTTTTCTGCTTAAGCATGGATCAAATTGGACCAACGATATTAATAATTTGGATCGATATTATAAGCCTAATCGTATGGATTATTTGGATTATCAAAATGTGTCAATTCCTATGGACAACTTGGTCATAAAAAACGGATTGTGCCGTTCAAACAATTTGGATTACCGAAAATAATATAGATCCTAAAATGGTACGAATTGCTGAAAATTAGCCCCCTCGAGTAACGACTTGGAACACCAAATACGAGGCCAAGACATAAACTGTTTGGATCAATTAGGACGAGCACTTCCAAACAAATCGATCTCAAATGTAGAAGAGCTAACTCATGTCAGAAGAATGGATAAGTAAAAATAGGACCAACCATGTGATCTACTTGGGACACTAGAACCGCACACAACTATATTCACAACTTGGATCTCTAGATTCTCCTTTGAGTATACAATTGCCACATTCGTATGAACGGCTTAGATGAAGGAAGAGTGGCGCAACCATGTGCAGATTTGGATTACAGAGTGGCTTAGCGATTTGCAATACCCAAAATGGGTCTGGGTATATTGCAGAAGGGCCGACTCATCTGAACATAATGGATCACTAAAAATAGGCCCAACCATGCGATCAACTAGGGTCACTCGAACTTGGCATAATAGCTTTCACAACTTGGATCTCTCGATACGACTTTGAGGATATGATTGGTTTAATCTTATGAACGACTTAGATGAAAGAAGACTAGCTCGATCATATGCCGATTTTGATTACCTAAGATAGACCAAGTCATATGAATGTTTGGATCACTAAAATCAGGTCAATCATAGAAAATGAGTTGAGCGATACAAACAATTAGGATCGGTAGAAATAGTCTCCCAGTCATATGAACGGTATGGATCAATGAAAACTAGCCCTTGACGTTACCAATTTAGATCACAGAGTACGGGCTTAGTCATATGAATGGTTTTCGAACATTCACCATGAGCTCAACCAAACAAAAAAGTATAGAATTCATAAATCCGAAAACGAATGAGATGAACAGCTAAGATCGCTCAAAGTAGGCCCAACCAAGCATACAGGTTGAATCAATGAAATCTTATTACGCCACTAGGATCACTAAACTTGGGTCTAGGTATATTGCTAGCCCAATCATAAAAACAGAATAGATTTTTCTCCTTAAGCATGGATGAGATTGGACCAACGATATTAATAATTTAGATCAATATTATAAGCCCAATCATATGGACTATTTGGATTATCAAATTGCGTCTATTCCTATGGACGACTTGGTCATAAAAAACAGACCGTGCCGTTCAAACAATTTGGATTACCGAAAATAATATAGATCCTAAAATGGTCTGGATTGCTGAAAATTAGCCCCCTCTAGTAATGACTTGGAACACCAAATAAGGGGCCAAGACATAAACTGTTTGGATCAATTAGGACGAGCACCTCCGAACAAATCAGTTTCAAATGCAGAAGAGCCGACTCACGTAAGAAGAATGGATCGGTAAAAATAGGCCCAACCATGTGATCTGCTTGGGTCACTAGAATCGCAAGCAACTATATTCACAACTTGGATCTCTAGATTCGCCTTTGAGTGTACAATTGCCACAATCGCATGAACGGCTTAGATGAAGGAAGAGTGGCGCGACCATGTGCGGATTTGGATTACAGAAGACGGGCAAAAGTCATATGAATGTTTGGATCACTATAATCACCTCAGTCAAATGAACAGTTTAATAATAGAAAATGAGTGGAGTCATACAAATAATTGAGATCACTGGAAATAGTCCTCCAATCATATGAACAGTATCGAAAACGAAAAACAAGCCCTGCACATTATAGGTTTGGATCACTTGAGTACAGGCCTAGTCATATGAATGGTCCGAGTCACTGGTAATGAGCTCATCCAAACAGAATAATATAGAATCCACAAATCTGGAAGAGTCGTATGAACAGGTAAGATCACTGAAAATTGGCCCAATCATGCTTGTAGGTTTAATAGATGGAACCATATTAACCTGCCAGGATCACTAAACATGGGTCTGGGTATATGACTGGCCCAATCATAAAAATACTATAATGTGATTGAACCATCGATATTAATAATTTCGATCAATGCCGTAATCCTATTCATATAAAATGGACCAAGTTGGATCAAACACTGGATTACCACAAACAATGTAGATCTTCTTATGGTACGGATTACTAAAGATGAGCCCTGGGAGAGTAGCGATTTGCAATACCGAAAATGGGCCTACCAATTTGAATTGGGCGGGTCATTCAAGACGACCTTTTCCAAACAAAATAGTTTCAAATGCAGAAGGGCCGACTCATTTGAATATAATGGATCACTAAAAATAGGCCCAAGCATGCGATCAACAAGGGTCACTCGAACTTGGCACAATTGCTTTCACAACTTGGATCTCCCGATTCGACTTTGAGGATATGATTGGTTTAATCTTATGAATGGCTTAGATGAAAGAAGACTGGCCCGATCATGTGCCGATTTCGATTACTTAAGTCAGCCCAAGTTATATGAATGTTTGGATCACTAAAATGAGGTCAATCATATGAACAATTTAATCATAGAAAATTAGTTGAGTCATACAAGAGATTAGGATCGGTAGAAATAGTCTCCCAGCCGTATGAACGGTATGGATCAATGAAAACTAGCCCTTGACGGTACCAATTTCGATCACAGAGTACGGGCTTAGTCCTATGAATGGTTTCAGATCATTCACCATGAGCTGAACCAAACAAAAAAGTATAGAATTCATAAATCTTAAACGAATGAGAAGAACGGCTAAGATCGCTCAAAGTAGGCCCAACCAAGCATACAGGTTTAATCAATGGAATCTTATTAACCCGCAAGGATCACTAAACCCAGGTCTGGGTATATTACTGGTCCAATCATAAAAACAGCATAGATTTTTCTATTTAAGCATGGATGAGATTGGACCAACGATATTAGTAATTTGGATCAATATTGCAAGCCCAATTGTATGGACTATTTGGATTATCAAGATGCATTTGTTCCTATGGACGACTTGGTCATAAAAAAACGGACTGTGCCGTTCAAACAATTTGGATTACCGAAAATAATGCAGAGCCTAAAACGGTATGGATTGCTGAAAATTAGCCCCCTCGAGTAACGACTTGGAACACCAAATACGAGGCCAAGACATAAACTGTTTGGATCATTTAGGACGAGCACTTCCAAACAAATCCGTTCAAATGCAGAAGTGCCGACTCATGTAAGAAGAATGGATCAGTAAAAATAGGCCTAAGCATGTGATCTGCTTGGGTCACTACAACCGCACGCAACTATATTCACATCTTGCATCTCTAGATTCGCCTTTGAGTATACAATTGCCACAATCGTATAAACGGCTCAGATGAAGGAAGAGTGGCCCGACAATGTGCTGATTTGGATTACAGAAGATGGGCCAAAGTCATATGAATGTTTGGATCACTATAATCACTTCAGTCAGATGAACAGTTTAATAATAGAAAATGAGTGGAGTCATACAAATAATTGAGATCACTGGAAATAGTCCTCCAATCATATGAACCGCATCGAAAACGAAAAACTAGCCCTACACATTACAGGTTTGGATCACTTGAGTACAGGCCTAGTCATATGAATGGTCCGAGTCACTGGTAATGAGCTCATCCAAACAATACAATATAGAATCCATAAATCTAGAAGAGCCGTAGGAACAGGTAAGATCACTAAAAGTTGGCCCAATCATGCAAGCAGGTTTAATAGATGGAACCATATTAACTTGCGAGGATCACTAAATATGGGTCCGGGTATATGACTGGCCCAATCATAAAAATAGCATAATGAGATGGAACCAGCGATATTAATAATTTCGATCAATGCTATAATCCTATGCAGATAAAATGGACCAAGTTGGATCAAACTCCTTGGATTGCCACAAACAATGTAAATCTCCTTATGGTACGGATAAGTAAAGATGAGCCCGGGAGATTAGCGATTTGCAATACCGAAAATGGGCCTGTCAATATGAATTGTGCGGGTCATACTGGACGACCTTTTACAAACCAAATAGTTTCAAATGCAGAAGGGCCGACTCATCTGAACATACTGGATCACTAAAACTCGGCCCAACCATGCGATCAACTAGGGTCACTCGAACATGGCACAATTGCTTTCACAACTTGGATCTCTCGATACGACTTTGAGGATATAATTGGTTTAATCTTATGAACGACTTAAATGAAAGAAGACTGGCCCGATCATATGCCGATTTCGGTTACTTAAGACAGACCAAGTCATATGAATGTTTGGATCACTAAAATGAGGTCAATCATAGAAAATGAGTTGAGTCATACAAACAATTAGGAGCGGTAGAAATAGTCTCCTAGTCATATGAACGGTATGGATCAATGAAAACTAGCCCTTGACGTTACCAATTTAGATCACAGAGTACGGGCTTAGTCATATGAATGGTTTCCGAACATTCACCATGAGCTCAACCAAACAAAAAAGTATAGAATTCATAAATCCGAAAACGAATGAGGTGAACAGCTAAGATCGCTCAAAGTAGGCCAAACCAAGCTTACAGGTTGAATCAATGGAATCTTATTAAGCCGCTAGGATCACTAAACTTGGGTCTAGGTATATTGCTGGCCCAATCATAAAAACAGAATAGATTTTTCTCCTTAAGCATGGATGAGATTGGACCAACGATATTAATAATTTAGATCAATATTATAAGCCCAATCATATGGACTATTTGGATTATCAAATTGCGTCTATTCCTATGGACGATTTGGCCATAAAAAACAGACCGTGCCGTTCAAACAATTTGGATTACCGAAAATAATATAGATCCTAAAATGGTCCGGATTGCTGAAAATTAGCCCCCTCTAGTAATGACTTGGAACACCAAATAAGGGGCCAAGACATAAACTGTTTGGATCAATTAGGACGAGCACCTCCGAACAAATCAGTTTCTAATGCAGAAGAGCCGACTCACGTAAGAAGAATGGATCGGTAAAAATAGGCCCAACCATGTGATCTGCTTGGGTCACTAGAACCGCACGCAACTATATTCACAACTTGGATCTCTAGATTCGCCTTTGAGTATACAATTGCCAATATCGCATGAACGGCTTAGATGAAGGAAGAGTGGCGCGACCATGTGCGGATTTGGATTACAGAAGACGGGCAAAAGTCATATGAATGTTTGGATCACTATAATCACCTCAGTCAAATGAACAGTTTAATAATAGAAAATGAGTGGAGTCATACAAATAATTGAGATCACTGGAAATAGTCCTCCAATCATATGAACAGTATCGAAAACGAAAAACAAGCCCTGCACATTATAGGTTTGGATCACTTGAGTACAGGCCTAGTCATATGAATGGTCCGAGTCACTGGTAATGAGCTCATCCAAACAGAATAATATAGAATCCATAA
Source organism: Liriodendron chinense (assembly GCA_003013855.2). NCBI lineage: Eukaryota > Viridiplantae > Streptophyta > Magnoliopsida > Magnoliales > Magnoliaceae > Liriodendron > Liriodendron chinense. The sequence goes on from ML058513.1 coordinate 12,352,388, forward strand.
ATCTGGAAGAGTCGTCTGAACAGGTAAGATCACTGAAAATTGGCCCAATCATGCTTGTAGGTTTAATAGATGGAACCATATTAACCTGCCAGGATCACTAAACATGGGTCTGGGTATATGACTGGCCCAATCATAAAAATACTATAATGTGATTGAACCATCGATATTAATAATTTCGATCAATGCCGTAATCCTATTCAAATAAAATGGACCAAGTTGGATCAAACTCTTTGGATTGCCACAAACAATGTAGATCTTCTTATGGTATGGATTACTAAAGATGAGCCCGGGAGATTAGCGATTTGCAATACCGAAAGTGGGCCTATCAATATGAATTGTGCGGGTCATTCTGGAAGACCTTTTCCAAACAAAATTGTTTCAACTGCAGAAGGGCCGACTCATCTGAACATAATGGATCACTAAAAATAGGCCCAACCATGCGATCAACTAGGGTCACTCGAACTTGGCACAATTGCTTTCACAACTTGGATCTCTCGATACGACTTTGAGGATATGATTGGTTTAATCTTATGAACGACTTAGATGAAAGAAGACTAGCTCGATCATATGCCGATTTTGATTACCTAAGATAGACCAAGTCATATGAATGTTTGGATCACTAAAATCAGGTCAATCATAGAAAATGAGTTGAGCGATACAAGCAATTAGGATCGGTAGAAATAGTCTCCCAGTCATATGAACGGTATGGATCAATGAAAACTAGCCCATTGACATTACCAATTTGGATCACAGAGTACGGGCTTAGTCGTATGAATGGTTTCGGATCATTCACCATGAGCTCAACCAAACAAAAAAGTATAGAATTCATAAATCCGAAAACGAATGAGATGAACAGCTAAGATCGCTCAAAGTAGGCCAAACCAAGTGTAAGACCCGTACCCTGAATTGCCCTCCGTACGTTTAGTTTCCGGTACCGGTACGTCCCGGACGGACCAGATTAGAGAGCCTTGATCGTGACCCTGATTTAGTACCGCAACGACCCAAGACTTGTACCCTTGCGACCGCGCGGGCGCCACGATTCCAACGCCGCGCGGCACGCCCCATTGCGATACCCAGTGTGTAAGATGCATACGTTCGTGCAATTCGAGGTGGGCCACGCAATGCGCGTGTGGCGTGGGCCCCACTTGCACAATTTCCAACAACATGTCAAATCTATCACATCACCCTCACCCATACCCCCATCATTATCTAGCCATCATCACCATACCCACCCCATCCTCTCTCACCAAAAGTCAACCACAACCCATACCTCTCATGCTCTCTCCCATCATCATCATCATCATCATGACATCATGCACCCCCCTCTTCCCATACAAGAGCCATACGTGGGGGGGGGTGGCCTTCTCTATTCCAAGAGTTAGAGAGAGAGAGAGAGAGAGAGAGAGGGAGAGAGAGAGAAAGAGAAGAGAGAGAAGTAGAGAGAAGTAGAGAGATTTGAGAGATTGAGTGAGTTTAGAGAAGATTTAGAGGGAGATCAAGAGAGAAAGAGAGAGATTGAAGGTGAAGATCAAGCTTGGAGGACCCCGATCATCATCCGGACCGTCCGATCGGCAATCCAACCGTCCAACCATCATTGTGAGTGCATACCTTTCCCCCTTTTTCTCGTTTACTTTTCGTTTCCTTTCTTTGGTCCCACCTTGTGATGGGCAATGAGATGGATGGGCTGGATCGTCCATGAATGGGTCCCACCCTTTGATGGTGTGGATCCCACTTTGGGACCCATTGTGTGGCATATTTAGTGTGGCCAACAGCCACCATGATGTATGTTGTTCATCCACGCTGTCCACCATGTGGGCCCACCATGTGATGGCCCAGCTGGTGGATGGAGCGGATCTGCACATGTGGGCCCCACTTGTATTTATAAAAATAAAAAAAATAAAAAAAAAAAAAAGAAGAAAAAAAAGGTGAAGGAGAAGGGGCTACTGGACAGTCAGCGTCCAGAGGACGCTGCTGCCCAGCAGCGCCCGGGCTGAAAGCCCTTTGGGAGTTGACCGTGGGTCCCCACTCGTGGGACCCACCTTGATGTATGTATGTAATCCACGCCGTCCATTTGTTTCTCCAGCCCATTTTAGGGCTGGCCACCAAAAATGAAGTAAATCCAGATCTCAGGTGGACCACACCATAGAAAACAGTAAAGGCAAGGATGCCTACTGTCGAAACCTCTTTGGCCCACCGTGATGTTTGTAGACGGAATCACCTGCCCAATATTGGGCTTATTAGGTCCCCAACGAGCTGGGAAACCTAATGAGCGGAGTGGATCGTCTCCAAGTGGACCCCACTTGATACGAACAAAGAAAAAAAAGAAAAAAAAAAAAAAAAAAAAAAAAAAAAGAAAAGAGAAAAGACACGGACGCTGGACGTCCAGCGTCAGAGACGCTGGAAACGTCCAGCGCACGCTGGAGGGTTTAATGGGGTCCCCACTCGTGGGACCCACCTTGATGTTTGTGTTCCATCCACGCCGTCCATCGGTTTTCCCAGATCATTCTAGGGCCAGGGCCAAAAGATGAAGCCGATCCGAATTTTTAATGGACCACACTGCGTAAAACAGTGGAAATTATGATTTCTACTGTCAGAAATCCTTCAGCCCACTTTTAAGTTTCTAGCTGGAATCACATATCCAATAGTGGGCTTGTTGGGTCCCCCATGAGATGGGGAACCTGATGAACGGAGTGGATCAGTCCCATGTGGGCCCCACATGGTATGAGTGTAAAAAGAAAAAAAAAAAAAAGAAAGGAAGAAAAGGAGAAGAGGCAGCGTCGCTGACGCTGGTAGTACCAGCGTCCAGGACGCTGCTCGTGCCAGCTGAGGCCCACCCTGTGGGTCCCACCATGATGCATGTGCTGTATCCACACCGTCCATCCAGTTGGGGAGATCATTTTAAGGCATGACTCCAAGAATGAGACAGATCCAAATCTTCAGTGGACCCCACCACAGAAAACAGTAGGGACAATGGCCCTACCGTTGAAACCTACCTATGGCCCACCATGATGTTTATTTGAGATCCAACCTGTGCATAAGTTCACACCTGCATGTAAGAAGGGAAAACAAAAATATCAGATTGATCAAAAGCTTGTGGGCCCCACTTGCGGAGAGGATATAAACAAAAAAATAAATAAAAATAAATAAATAAATAAAATATGAAAGCTGGCCACTGGACAGACAGCGTCCAGGGGACGCTGCTGCCCAGCGGCGCAGCCCTCTCTGGGCATGGCAATGGGCCCCACTCGTTGGGCCCACCTATAATGTATGTGCCTTATCTATTCCGCCAGCATGTTTTTCCAGCTCATTTTAGTGGCTGAGCCAAAATTGAAGCATATCCAAATGTCACGTGGACTATGCCATGGGAACAGTGGGAATTATGATCTCCACCGTTGAAACCTTCCCAGGCTCTTCAGTGATGTTTTATTTGTCATTTAACCTGTTCATAAGATCACATGGATATGGGTGAAGGGGGAAATAAAAATGTTAGTTTGATTCAAAATGCTTGGGGCCCATTTGGGTGCTACGCTCTATGGGTCCCACCACGATGTATCTGTTTTATGTATGCCGCCCATCTGTTTTTCTATATTATTTTAAGGCCATGGGCCCTCATATGAGGTAAATACAAGCCTCAAGTGGACCACATTGTAGGGAAACAGTGGTCATTGATGCCCACCTTTGAAACCTTCCTTGGGGCCATTGTAATGTTTATTTTTCCATCTAACCAAAGGTGATGGGGCCCAATTTTGGGTCCCACCTTGATGAATATTGGGGATACTTTGTCGTTCTTCTTGGTAAAGGTGTGGGCCCAGTTTTAGGTGGGCCACATGTTGAAAATAAGGGTGATTGAATGCTTACCATTGGAAACTTTACAGGACCCATCTGTTATATTTATTTGCCATTCTTCTTGTTAATAAGTCACTCAACCATGGGTAGGGTTCCACACGTGTAGTGTGCGGGCCCCACCATGGTGTTTGTTTGCCATCTCACTTGATTAGTGGGAAAGCACAAATATCGGGTTGATCCCAAACTGTTGTAGCCCCTTTGATGTATGTGGCTTCCCCACTCCTTTGTGCGGTTATACCCAACCACGGGTCCACCTTGTTATGCATGTGTTCTATCCATGTCAGCCATTGGCCTCTATGGTGCGATATGTATGTTACCCATCGATTAGGACCGCCTTAATTTTGTGCTTAGTCCAAACCATCCAAATGAATGAACCCTAGCATGTTATGTACAGGATGGCCCTTGGGACCACCTTAGTGTGCGTATTCGAATGACTGCGTTGTCCATCCTATGGATCCACCTTGATGATTAGTTGTGTAAATCCTTATTGAAAGGTCATCCTTAGAGTTTGCTTGATCCAAGTCACAGGGCTATCTTCTTAAACTCACCCTGTGGAACCGTCTTGTCAATTCACCTTGTTAACTCACCATGTTGACCCGCCTTGTCAACCTGCCTTATTGACTCACCTGGTTGACTCACCATGTTGATTGATCTTGTTAACTCAGCTTGTATACTCATATGACTCACCCCTTCTACCCTTGTACCCAATTATTAAGGACCACCATATCATGTATATCTCATCCACACCGTCCGTTTACCCTTAGGACGAGTGTTGGGCTCATCCTCGACGTTCGAATGTCATCTAGGCCATCCATTATATGGAGCCTATCTTGTAGTATGAGGTTAGACCTGTTGTCCCTTTTTGGACCTCATTGTATTGACCATCTATCGCAGATTACCCTACCATTTATAATCCTCTGTCATGACACGTCTATCTTGCAACCCCTTCTATGACATTCCTTTTATGGACCATTATTGTGTTCATCCCAACTGTACTACAGGATTATGGGTCTCGGCATGATTTTGGGTATTCTACTCTTGCCGCTCCAGTAGGTTCTACCTTTGATGTGTCGGTAGTGTGTTCAATCATTTCCTTTCCATTTGGGTTATCTGAATATTGAAGGTTAATCCACACCGTTCAGTTGTTGGAACGTCTGTGTTGTTGTATACCATCCATTTAGAGTCTTATCTCTTTATGTTTGCTTGTATTATAAGTGAATTATCTTTTTATGCTATTTTTGATATGTCTGTTGCCACACGTAGTGTTGTTAGAATACTCATATATGATCTTTATACTATATGCTTCGACGATCACCATGCATGTGTAATGAGTATGCATCCCGAATCACCATTGTTAGTTGGGGACCACTAGGGCATAAACGCATTCATAAAGCATTCGAGATGTAGTTGCGCAAATGTAATTCATGTGCTCTCTATCGCAAACCTCTCCAATAGGTATGGGACTATTCGAGGACAGGAATCTATCATCCTGACTTACACTGTATGGTAGGAATAGCTTAGCATACCTTGTAGCCCTTGGTGCGAGATTCCCTGGCTAGCGACATCCCGCACTATGACTCGATCATTCATATGTGTCCCCTCATCTTAATCATATCTCAAATAGGTTGGACTAGATTGATTTATTGCCATCGTGGTAGATGGGCTACTTGTTGGCACTCATACTGTATACTTGACTCATGCATCATGAATGCTTGGCTCATCTGATTGTCTTGTATCAACCGGCCATATCGGTCGTGATTGTCGTGCAATTCATTACCAGCTGACGGTGACATTGTGTTTGAGACCTTATAGTTTTATGGTGCTCTTTGGAGACTTGCACGGGCATGTCGTCCCACGTTTGTATGCATGGTTGCATTTCGCACCGTCTGCTTGTGCCGCATATAGCATGGTTACTACGTTGCAACCACAGCTCCATCGTGGTTTGTAGAACACCGGAAATATGTGATCTTTAAACTGGATGCCAAAGATGTCCCTGGGTGAAAGTCCCTGATCCCGTTGGTACCAAGGTGGGTGCTCCATTCAAGGACCGGGTGGTTTAATCATACACCAGTATGCCGAATACCAAACGGCGGTGTTATCCACTGCACGTGGTCAGTTTGGAAGGAGGTCTGACCTAACCTGCCGGAAGAGTGTTGGCAAAGGGGGTTGAGTTTGACCAGCTGTGAGTAGGTCCGCTATTGCACCAGATAGGCTTTGGCATTCTACTGGTGAGTAGTGAGGTCTGTGAGACCCCGGTGATGTTCCGTTTCAGAGATGGTATTGGTATCAGTGATGTGACTGATGTTCTGTATGGTGTGGGACGGTCCTGATGTGGGCGGGTGTGATGTGGGCGAGGCTGTAAGCCTGGGCGAGCTACCACACTGGCGAGCTACCAGTTCCGAGTCCTGCATTGCTTACGTGACTGCGTTATGACTGTTCGTATCTGGACCACTGTACTGAGAGGTGGTGATTTGCATACATGCATTGGATCATTGTATGTGACATTAGGCCCTGTAGGCCATTGCATAGTATGAGTTTATAGCCTTGGTAGGCTGGTTACCTGTATTGCACGCTAGCATAGCCATGGTAGGCTAGTTATCTGTATTACATGCTTGCATAGCCGTGGTAGGCTAGTTATTCATATCTCATGATCGTGTAGCCTAATTGGGCTAAGTTTTGGTTTAGTCTTGAGTTCTCATCATGCTTTACTGCTTACTCTGATATTTATCGTGTTTGTCATACGCATTGTGCACGCACACACGCACTCACGAAGCTTCGTTCGAAGCTTATGCGCGTTTGTTACGCTGCAGGTTCTACCAGAGTATATCAGCAACGTTGAGTTGGAGTTCGTAGTGCAGTAGCAGGAGGTGCCGAAGTGTGCACAGTTTTTATATTTACGCATTGTATATTTACTTTCCAGTACTGTATATAAACGAAATGATTTAGTGGAAATATTGTGTTTGTCTTTGATGGTACTCATATTGTGATGCTCATGTTTTCAAAAAAAAAAAATTTCAGACCCTAAAATCCTCCTTGTGGTATCCCAGGATCGGAACCTGGCGTGTGGGGTTAGGGTCCGAGATCGGGGTACTACGGAGGCTGCCACCTCTGAATTCGGGTTATAGCGAATGGACGTCGAGAACCGAATTTGGGGCGTGACACCAAGCATACAGGTTGAATCAATGGAATCTTATTAAGCCGCTAGGATCACTAAACTTGGGTCTAGGTATATTGCTGGCCCAATCATAAAAACAACATATATTTTTCAGCTTAAGCATGGATGAGATTGGACCAACGATAATAATAATTTGGATCAATATTATATACCTAATCGTATGGACTATTTGAATTATCAACTTGCGTCTATTCCTATGGACGACTTGGTCATAAAAAACAGACTACGCCGTCCAAACAATTTGGATTACCGAAAATAATATAGATTCTAAAATGGTATGGATTGCTGAAAATTAGCCCCCTCGAGTAACTACTTGGAACACCAAATACGAGGCCAAGACATAAACTGTTTGGATCATTTAGGACGAGCACTTCCAAACAAATCCGTTCAAATGCAGAAGAGCCGACTCATGTAAGAAGAATGGATCAGTAAAAATAGGCCCAAGCATGTGATCTGCTTGGGTCACTACAACCGCACGCAACTATATTCACATCTTGCATCTCTAGATTCGCCTTTGAGTATACAATTGCCACAATCGTATAAACGGCTTAGATGAAGGAAGAGTGGCCCGACAATGTGCTGATTTGGATTACAGAAGATGGGCCAAAGTCATATGAATGTTTGGATCACTATAATCACTTCAGTCAGATGAACAGTTTAATAATAGAAAATGAGTGGAGTCATACAAATAATTGAGATCACTGGAAATAGTCCTCCAATCATATGAACCGCATCGAAAACGAAAAACTAGCCCTCCACATTACAGGTTTGGATCACTTGAGTACAGGCCTAGTCATATGAATGGTCCGAGTCACTGGTAATGAGCTCATCCAAACAATACAATATAGAATCCATAAATCTAGAAGAGCCGTAGGAACAGGTAAGATCACTGAAAGTTGGCCCAATCATGCATGCAGGTTTAATAGATGGAACCATATTAACTTGCGAGGATCACTAAGTATGGGTCCGGGTATATGACTGGCCCAATCATAAAAATAGCATAATGAGATGGAACCAGCGATATTAATAATTTCAATCAATGCTATAATCCTATGCAAATAAAATGGACCAAGTTGAATCAAACTCTTTGGATTGCCACAAACAATGTAGATCTTCCTATGGTACGGATTACTAAAGATGAGCCCAGGAGATTAGCGATTTGCAATACCGAAAGTGGGCCTATCAATATGAATTGTGCGGGTCATTCTGGACGACCTTTTCCAAACAAACTAGTTTCAACTGCAGAAGGGCCGACTCATCTGAACATAATGGATCACTAAAAATAGGCCCAACCATGCGATCAACTAGGGTCACTCGAACATGGCACAATTGCTTTCACAACTTGGATCTCTCGATACGACTTTGAGGATATGATTGGTTTAATCTTATGAACGACTTAGATGAAAGAAGACTAGCTCAATCATATGCCGATTTTGATTACCTAAGATAGACCAAGTCATATGAATGTTTGGATCACTAAAATGAGGTCAATCATAGAAAATGAGTTGAGCGATACAAACAATTAGGATCGGTAGAAATAGTCTCCCAGTCATATGAACGGTATGGATCAATGAAAACTAGCCCATTGACATTACCAATTTGGATCACAGAGTACGGGCTTAGTCGTATGAATGGTTTCGGATCATTCACCATGAGCTCAACCAAACAAAAAAGTATAGAATTCATAAATCCGAAAACGAATGAGATGAACAGCTAAGATCGCTCAAAGTAGGCCAAACCAAGCATACAGGTTGAATCAATGGAATCTTATTAAGCCGCTAGGATCACTAAACTTGGGTCTAGGTATATTGCTGGCCCAATCATAAAAACAGAATAGATTTTTCTCCTTAAGAATGGATGAGATTGGACCAACGATATTAATAATTTAGATCAATATTATAAGCCCAATCATATGGACTATTTGGATTATCAAATTGCGTCTATTCCTATGGACGACTTGGCCATAAAAAACAGACCGTGCCGTTCAAACAATTTGGATTACCGAAAATAATATAGATCCTAAAATGGTCCGGATTGCTGAAAATTAGCCCCCTCTAGTAATGACTTGGAACACCAAATAAGGGGCCAAGACATAAACTGTTTGAATCAATTAGGACGAGCACCTCCGAACAAATCAGTTTCAAATGCAGAAGAGCCGACTCACGTAAGAAGAATGGATCGGTAAAAATAGGCCCAACCATGTGATCTGCTTGGGTCACTAGAACCGCACGCAACTATATTCACAACTTGGATCTCTAGATTCGCCTTTGAGTATACAATTCCCACAACCGCATGAACGGCTTAGATGAAGGAAGAGTGGCGCGACCATGTGCGGATTTGGATTACAGAAGACGAGCAAAAGTCATATGAATGTTTGGATCACTATAATCACCTCAGTCAAATGAACAGTTTAATAATAGAAAATGAGTGGAGTCATACAAATAATTGAGATCATTGGAAATAGTCCTCCAATCATATGAACAGTATCGAAAACGAAAAACAAGCCCTGCACATTATAGGTTTGGATCACTTGAGTACAGGCCTAGTCATATGAATGGTCCGAGTCACTGGTAATGAGCTCATCCAAACAGAATAATATAGAATCCATAAATCTGGAAGAGTCGTATGAACAGGTAAGATCACTGAAAATTGGCCCAATCATGCTTGTAGGTTTAATAGATGGAACCATATTAACCTGCCAGGATCACTAAACATGGGTCTGGGTATATGACTGGCCCAATCATAAAAATACTATAATGTGATTGAACCATCGATATTAATAATTTCGATCAATGCCGTAATCCTATTCATATAAAATGGACCAAGTTGGATCAAACACTGGATTACCACAAACAATGTAGATCTTCTTATGGTACGGATTACTAAAGATGAGCCCGGGAGAGTAGCGATTTGCAATACCGAAAATGGGCCTACCAATTTGAATTGGGCGGGCATTCAGGACGACCTTTTCCAAACAAAATAGTTTCAAATGCAGAAGGGCCGACTCATTTGAATATAATGGATCACTAAAAATAGGCCCAAGCATGCGATCAACAAGGGTCACTCGAACTTGGCATAATTGCTTTCACAACTTGGATCTCCCGATTCGACTTTGAGGATATGATTGGTTTAATCTTATGAACGGCTTAGATGAAAGAAGACTGGCCCGATCATATGCCGATTTCGATTACTTAAGTCAGACCAAGTTATATGAATGTTTGGATCACTAAAATGAGGTCAATCATATGAACAATTTAATCATAGAAAATTAGTTGAGTCATACAAGAGATTAGGATCGGTAGAAATAGTCTCCCAGCCGTATGAACGGTATGGATCAATGAAAACTAGCCCTTGACGTTACCAATTTCGATCACAGAGTACGGGCTTAGTCCTATGAATGGTTTCAGATCATTCACCATGAGCTGAACCAAACAAAAAAGTATAGAATTCATAAATCTTAAACGAATGAGAAGAACGGCTAAGATCGCTCAAAGTAGGCCCAACCAAGCATACAGGTTTAATCAATGGAATCTTATTAACCCGCAAGGATCACTAAACCCAGGTCTGGGTATATTACTGGTCCAATCATAAAAACAGCATAGATTTTTCTATTTAAGCATGGATGAGATTGGATCAATATTGCAAGCCTAATCGTATGGACTATTTGGATTATCAAAATGCGTCTATTCCTATGGACAACTTGGTAATAAAAATCGGACTGTGCCGTTCAAACAATTTGGATTACCGAAAATAATGTAGATCCTAAAACGGAATGGATTGCTGAAAATTAGCCCCCTCGAGTAACGACTTGGAACACCAAATACGGGGCCAAGACATAAACTGTTTGGATCATTTAGGACGAGCACTTCCAAACAAATTAGTTCAAATGCAAAAGAGCCGACTCATGTAAGAAGAATGGATCAGTAAAAATAGGCCCAAGCATGTTATCTGCTTGGGTCACTAGAACCGCACGCTACTATATTCACAACTTGGATCTCTAGATTCGAGTTTTAGTATACAATTGCCACAATCGTATGAATGCCTTAGATGAAGGAAGAGTGGCCCGACCATGTGCTGATTTGGATTACAGAAGATGGGCCAAAGTCATATGAATGTTTGGATCACTATAATCACTTCAGTCAGATGAACAGTTTATTAATAGAAAATGAGTGGAGTCATACAAATAATTGAGATCACTGGAAATAGTCCTCCAATCATATGAACAGTATCGAAAACGAAAAACTAGCCCTGCAAATTACAGGTTTGGATCACTTGTACAGGCCTAGTCATATGAATGGTCCGAGTCATTGGTAATGAGCTCATCCAAACAATACAATATAGAAACCATAAATCTGGAAGAGCCGTAGGAACAGGTAAGATCACTGAAAGTTGGCCCAATCATGCATGCAGGTTTAATAGATGGAACCATATTAACTTGCGAGGATCACTAAATATGGGTCCGAGTATATGACTGGCCCAATCATAAAAATAGGAAAATGAGAAGGAACCAACGATATTAATAATTTCGATCAATGCTATAATCCTATGCAGATAAAATGGACCAAGTTGGATCAAACTCTTTGGGTAGCCACAAACAACGTATATCTCCTTATGGTACGCATAACTAAAGATGAGCCCGGGAGATTAGCGATTTGCAATACCGGAAATGGGCCTGTCAATATGAATTGTGCGGGTCATTATGGACGACCTTTTCCAAACAAAATAGTTTCAAATGCAGAAGGGCCGACTCATCTGAACATAATGGATCACTAAAAATAGGCCCAACCTCCGATCAACTAAGGTTACTCGAACTTGGCACAATTGCTTTCACAACTTGGATCTCTCGATACGACTTTAAGGATATGATTGGTTGAATCTTATGAATGACTTAGATGAAAGAAGACTGGCCCGATCATATGCCGATTTCGGTTACTTAAGAGATACCAAGTCATTTGAAGTATTGGATCACGAAAACGAGGTCAATCATAGAAAATGAGTTGAGTAATATAAACAATTAGGATCGGTAGAAATAGTCTCCCAGTCATATGAATGGTATGGATCAATGAAAACTAGCCCTTGATGTTACCAATTTGGATCACAGAGTATGGGCTTAGTCATATGAATGGTTTCGAATCATTCACGATGAGCTCAACCAAACAAAAAAGTATAGAATTCAAAAATCTGGAACGAATGAGATGAACAGCTAAGATCGCTCAAAGTAGGCCCAACCAAGCATACAAGTTGAATCGATGGAATCTTATTAACCCGCAAGGATCACTAAACTTGGGTCTGGGTATATTACTGGTCTAATCATAAAAACAGCATAGATTTTTCTGCTTAAGCATGGATGAGATTGGACCAACGATGTTAATAATTTGGATCAATATTGCAAGCCTAATAGTATGGACTATTTGGATTATCAAAATGTGTCAATTCCTATGGACAACTTGGTAATAAAAAAACGGACTGTGCCGTTCAAACAATTTGGATTACCGAAAATAATGTAGATCCTAAAACGGTATGGATTGCTGAAAATTAGCCCCCTCGAGTAACGACTTGGAACACCAAATACGGGGCCAAGACATAAACTGTTTGGATCAATTAGGACGAGCACTTCCAAACAAATCAGTTCAAATGCAGAAGAGCCGACTCATGTAAGAAGAATGGATAAGTAAAAATAGGCCCAAGCATGATGAAGGAAGAGTGGCCCGACCATGAGCCGATTTGGATTACAGAAGACGAGCCAAAGTCATATGAATGTTTGGATCACTATAATCACTTCAATCAGATGAACAGTTTAATAATAGAAAATGAGTGGAGTCATACAAATAATTGAGATCACTGGGAATAGTCCTCAAACATATGAACAGTATCGAAAACGAAAAACTAGCCCTGCACATTAGAGGTTTGGATCACTTGAGTACAGGCCTAGTCATATGAATGGTCCGAGTCATTGGTAATGAGCTCATCCAAACAATACAATATAGAATCCACAAATCTGGAAGAGCCGTAGGAACAGGTAAGATCACTGAAAGTTGGCCCAATCATGCATGCAGGTTTAATAGATGGAACCATATTAACTTGCGAGGATCACTAAATATGGGTCTGGGTATATGACTGGCCCAATCATAAAAAAAGCATAATGAGATGGAACCAGCGATATTAATAATTTCGATCAATGCTATAATCCTATGCAGATAAAATGGACCAAGTTGGATCAAACTCTTTGGATTGCCACAAACAATGTAAATCTCCTTATGGTACGGATAAGTAAAGATGAGCCCGGGAGATTAGCGATTTGCAATACCGAAAATGGGCCTGTCAATATGAATTGTGCGGGTCATACTGGACGACCTTTTACAAACCAAATAGTTTCAAATGCAGAAGGGCCGACTCATCTGAACATACTGGATCACTAAAACTCGGCCCAACCATGCGATCAACTAGGGTCACTCGAACATGGCACAATTGCTTTCAAGCCTTGGATCTCTCGATACGACTTTGAGGATATAATTGGTTTAATCTTATGAACGACTTAAATGAAAGAAGACTGGCCCGATCATATGCCGATTTCGGTTACTTAAGACAGACCAAGTCATATGAAGTATTGGATCACCAAAACGAGGTCAATCACAGAAAATGAGTTGAGTGATACAAAAAATTAGGATCGGTAGAAATAGTCCCCCAGTCATATGAATGGTATGGATCAATGAAAACAAGCCCTTGATGTTACCAATTTGGATCACAGAGTACGGGCTTAGTCATATGAATAGTTTTGAATCATTCACGATGAGCTCAACCAAACAAAAAAGTATAGAATTCAAAAATCTGGAACGAATGAGATGAACAGCTAAGATCGCTCAAAGTAGGCCCAACGACGCATACAGGTTGCATCAATGGAATCTTATTAACCCGCAAGGATCACTAAGCTTTGGTCTGGGTATCTTACTGGTCCAATCATAAAAACAGCATAGATTTTTCTGCTTAAAAATGGATGAGATTGGACCAACGATATTAATAATTTGGATCAATTTTGCAAGCTTAATCGTATGGACTATTTGGATTATCGAAATGCGTCAATTCCTATGGACGACTTGGTCATAAAAAATGGACTGTGCCGTTAAAACAATTTGGATTACCGAAAATAATGTAGATCCTAAAACGGTATGGATTGATGAAAATTAGCCCCCTCGAGTAACTACTTGGAACACCAAATACGGGGCCAAGACATACACTCTTTGGATCATTTAGGAGGAGCAGTTCCAAGCAAATCAGTTTCAAATGCAGAAGAGTGGACTCATGTCAGAAGAATGGATCAGTAAAAATAGGCCCAATCATGTGATCTGCTTGGGTCACTACAACCGCGTGCAACTATATTCGCTACTTGGATCTCTAGATTCGCCTTTGAGTATATAATTGACACAATCGTATAAACGGCTTAGATGAAGGAAGAGGGGCCCGACCATGGGCTTATTTGGATTACAGAAGACGGGCCAAAGTCATATGAATGTTTGGATCACTATAATCACCTCAGTCAAATGAACAGTTTAATAATAGAAAATGAGAGGAGTCATACAAATAATCGAGATCACTGGAAATAGTCCTCCTATCATATGAACAGAATTGAAAACGAAAACTAGCCTCACACATTATAGGTTTGGATCACTTGAGTACAGACCTAGTCATAAGAATGCTTTGAGTCATTGGTGATGAGCTCATCCAAACAAAACAATATAGAATCCATAAATCGGGAAGAGTCGTATGATCAGGTAAGATCACTAAAACTTGGCCCAATCATGCATGCAGGTTTAATAGATGGAACCATATTAACCTGCCAGGATCACTAAACATGGGTCTGGGTATATGACTGGCCCAATCATAAAAATAACATAATGAGATCGAACCAGCGATATTAATAATTTCGATCAATGCTATAATCCTATTTATATAAAATGGAGCAAGTTGGATCAAACTCTTTGGATTAACACAAACAATGTAGATCTTGTTATGGTACGGATTACTAAAGATGAGTCTGGGAGAGTAGCGTTTTGTAATACCAAAAATGGGCCTACCAATATGAATTGTGCGGGTCATTCAGGACGACCTTTTCCAAACAAAATAGTTTCAAATGCAGAAGGGCCGACCATCTGAACATAATGGACCACTAAAAAGAGGACCAAGCATGCGATCAACTAGGGTCACTCAAACTTGGCACAACTGCTTTTACAATTTGGATCTCACGATACGACTTTGAGGATATGATGGGTTTAATCCTATGAACGGCTTAGATGAAAAAAGACTGGCCCGATCAGATGCCGATTTTGATTACTTAAGAGAGACCAAGTCATATGAATGTTTGGATCACTAAAATGAGGTCAATCATAGAAAATGAGTTGAGTCATACAAACAATTAGGATCGGTAGAAATAGTCTCCCAGTCATATGAACGGTATGGATCAATGAAAACTAGCCCTTGATGTTACCAATTTGGATCACAGAGTACGAGCTTAGTCATTTGAATGGTTTCGAATCATTCACGATGAGCTCAACCAAACAAAAAAGTATAGAATTCAAAAATCTGGAACGAATGAGATGAACAGCTAAGATCGCTCAAAGTAGGCCCAACCAAGCATACAGGTTCAATCAATGGAATCTTATTACCCCGCAAGAATCACTAAACCTGGGTCTGGGTATATTACTGGTCCAATCATAAAAACAGCATAGATTTTTCTATTTAAGCATGGATGAGATTGGACCAACGATATTAGTAATTTGGATCAATATTGCAAGCCCAATTGTATGGACTATTTGGATTATCAAGATGCGTTTATTCCTATGGACGACTTGGTCATAAAAAAACGGACTGTGACGTTCAAACAATTTGGATTACCGAAAATAATGCAGAACCTAAAACGGTATGGATTGCTGAAAATTAGCCCCCTCGAGTAACTACTTGGAACTTCAAATACGCGGCCAAGACACAAACTGTTTGGATCATTTAGGACGATTAGTTCCAAACAAATCAGCTTCAAATGCAGAAGAGCCGACTCATGTCAAAAGAATGGATCAGTAAAAATAGGCCCAATCATGTGATCTGCTTGGGTCACTACAACCGCACGCAACTATATTCACAACTTGGATCTCTAGATTCGGCTTTGAGAATACAATTGCCACAATCGTATAAACGGCTCAGATGAAGGAAGAGTGGCCCGACCATGTGCTGATTTGGATTACAGAAGACGGGCCAAAGTCATATGAATGTTTGGATCACTATAATCGCTTCAGTCAGATGAACAGTTTAATAATAGAAAATGAGTGGAGTCATACAAATAATTGAGATCATTGGAAATAGTCCTCCAATCATATGAACAGTATCGAAAACGAAAAACTAGCCCTGCACCTTACAGGTTTGGATCACTTGAGTAGAGGCATAGTCATATGAATGGTCCGAGTCACTGGTAATGAGCTCATCCAAACAATACAATATAGAATCCATAAATCTAGAAGAGCCGTAGGAACAGGTAAGATCACTGAAAGTTGGCCCAATCATGCATGCGGGTTTAATAGATGGAACCATACTAACTTGCGAGGATCACTAAATATGGGTCCGGGTTTATGACTGGCCCAATCATAAAAATAGCATAATGAGATGGAACCAGCGATATTAATAATTTCGATCAATGCTATAATCCTATGCAAATAAAATGGACCAAGTTGAATCAAACTCTTTGGATTGCCACAAACAATGTAGATCTTCTTATGGTACGGATTACTAAAGATGAGCCCGGAAGATTAGCAATTTGCAATACCGAAAGTGGGCCTATCAATATGAATTGTGCGGGTCATTCTGGACAACCTTTTCCAAACAAAATAGTTTCAGCTGCAGAAGGGCCGACTCATCTGAACTATGGATCACTAATAAAAAGGCCGAACCATGCGATCAACTAGGGTCACTCGAACTTTGCAACATTGTTTTCACAACTTGGATCTCTCGATACGACTTGAGGATATGATTGGTTTATCTTTATGAACGGCTTAGATGAAGAAGACTGGCCGATCATATGCCGATTTTGATTTACTACAGACTCTACGACGACAAAGATGTACAATGAAGACACTGATTTGGATCCTAAATAAGGTACATACTCAGCATATGAAGTATTGATACCAAACACAACAATAAGTGATTCGATACAACAATTAGGATCGATAGAAATAGTCTCCCAGACGGTATGAACGGTATGGATCAATGAAAACTAGCCCTGACGGTACCAATTTCCGATCACAGAGTACGGGCGTTAGTCCTATGAATGGTTTCAGGATCATTCACCATGAGCTCAACCAAACAAAAAAGTATAGAATTCATAAATCTGGAACGAATGAGATGAACAGCTAAGATCGCTCAAAGTAGGCCCAGCCAAGCTTACAGGTTGAATCAATGGAATCTTATTAAGCCGCAAGGATCACTAAACCTGGGTCTGGGTATATTACTGGTCGAATCATAAAAACAGCATAGATTTTTCTACTTAAGCATGGATGAGATTGGACCAATGGTATTAGTAATTTGGATCAATATTGCAAGCCCAATTGTATGGACTATTTGGATTATCAAGATGCGTTTATTCCTATGGACGACTTGGTCATAAAAAAATGGACTGTGCCGTTCAAACAATTTGGATTACCAAAAATAATGCAGAGCCTAAAACGGTATGGATTGCTGAAAATTAGCCCCCATCGAGTAACCACTTGGAACACCAAATGCGGGGCCAAGACATAAACTGTTTGGATCATTTAGGACGAGCACTTCTAAACAAATCAGTTCAAATGCAGAAGAGCCAACTCATGTAAGTAGAATGGATCAGTAAAAATAGGCCCAAGCATGTGATCTGCTTGGGTCACTAGAACCGCACGCTACTATATTCACAACTTGGATCTCTAGATTCAAGTTTGAGTATACAATTGTCACAATCGTATGAACGCCTTAGATGAAGGAAGAGTGGCCCGACCATGTGCTGAGTTGGATTACAGAAGATGGGCCAAAGTCATATGAATGTTTGGATCACTATGATCACTTCAGTCAGATGAACAGTTTAATAACAGAAAATGAGCGGAGTCATACAAATAATTGTGATCACTGGAAATAGTCCTCAAACATATGAACTGTATCGAAAACGAAAAACTAGCCCTACACATTACAGGTTTGGATCACTTGAGTACAGGCCTAGTCATATGAATGGTCCGAGTCACTGGTAATGAGCTCATCCAAACAATACAATATAGAATCCATAAATCTAGAAGAGCCGTAGGAACAGGTAAGATCACTGAAAGTTGGCCCAATCATGCATGCAGGTTTAATAGATGGAACCATATTAACTTGCGAGGATCACTAAATATGGGTCCGGGTATATGACTGGCCCAATCATAAAAATAGCATAATGAGATGGAACCAGCGATATTAATAATTTCAATCAATGCTATAATCCTATGCAAATAAAATGGACCAAGTTGAATCAAACTCTTTGGATTGCCACAAACAATGTAGATCTTCCTATGGTACGGATTACTAAAGATGAGCCCGGGAGATTAGCGATTTGCAATACCGAAAGTGGGCCTATCAATATGAATTGTGCGGGTCATTCTGGACGACCTTTTCCAAACAAACTAGTTTCAACTGCAGAAGGGCCGACTCATCTGAACATAATGGATCACTAAAAATAGGCCCAACCATGCGATCAACTAGGGTCACTCGAACTTGGCACAATTGCTTTCACAACTTGGATCTCTCGATACGACTTTGAGGATATGATTGGTTTAATCTTATGAACCACTTAGATGAAAGAAGACTGCCCGATCATATGCCGATTTCGGTTACTTAAGACAGACCAAGTCAAATGAAGTATTGGATCACCAAAACGAGGTCAATCATAGAAAATGAGTTGAGTGATACAAACAACTAGGATCGGTAGAAATAGTCTCCCATTCATATGAACGGTATGGATCAATGAAAACAAGCCACTGATGTTGCCAATTTGGATCATAGAGTACGGGCCTAGGCATATGAATGGTTTTGAATCATTCACGATGAGCTGAACCTAAAAAAAAAGTATAGAATTCATAAATCTGGAATAAATGAGATGAACAGCTAAGATCGCTCAAAGTAGGCCCAAACAAGCATACAGGTTGAATCAATGGAATCTTATTAACCTGCAAGGATCACTAAACTAGGGTCTGGGTATATTACTGGTCCAATCATAAAAACAGCATAGATTACTCGGCTTAAGCATGGATGAGATTGGACCGACGATATTAATAAT
The DNA here is from genome assembly GCA_003013855.2 of Liriodendron chinense. Taxonomy (NCBI): domain Eukaryota; kingdom Viridiplantae; phylum Streptophyta; class Magnoliopsida; order Magnoliales; family Magnoliaceae; genus Liriodendron; species Liriodendron chinense. The sequence continues at coordinate 12,371,722 of ML058513.1, forward strand.
TTGGATCAATATTGCAAGCCTAATCGTATCCTCATAAACCTAATAGTTTTACGCAGATAAGGATACCTGCTGAACCAGTATTTTTTGCCTGACACGGCGAGTTGGTTAAATCTAATGGCTTTAATTACATCTAGCATTTTGCCATACCTAACGACTTTTAATCGGGTGAGCTCATTGCTGAACCTTGTGACTTATGTGCCGGTTCTGTATTTGACAAACCTAGTAAATCCTGCTCGTGAAGGTTTGTTTAGTCAAGTTTACGTCTTCTCAGCTGTGTACACTCTTCTTACCTAGTCATTTTTATCCGGGTTCGTACACTAGACGAACCCAGTGATCTTGGCGTGCGTTGATATAAGTGTTGAACCTAGAGATCTAAGCTGAAACTCATATGTTAACGGTGTTTGCACACTTGCCGAAACTACTTCCTTCTCACCGGGCTGGTACACGACTAAAGCTAATGTCTTCTACTCGGTTTCAGTATACTTACAAAACTAGTCATATTAGTGAAGTCAGTTCACTTGTCAAATTATATAGAAAATGAGTGGAGTCATACAAACATTTGACATCACTGGAAATAGTCCTCCAATCATATGAACAGTATCGAAAACGAAAAACTAGCCTTGCACATTACAGGTCTAGTCATATGAATGGTCCGAGTCATTGGGAATGAGCTCATCCAAACAATATTAATAATTTAGATCAATATTATAAGCCCAATCATATGGACTATTTGGATTATCAAATTGCGTCTACTCCTATGGACGACTTGGTCATAAAAAACAGACCGTGCCGTTCAAACAATTTGGATTACCGAAAATAATATAGATCCTAAAATGGTCCGGATTGCTGAAAATTAGCCCCCTCTAGTAATGACTTGGAACACCAAATAAGGGGCCAAGACATAAACTGTTTGGATCAATTAGGACGAGCACCTCCGAACAAATCAGTTTCTAATGCAGAAGAGCCGACTCACGTAAGAAGAATGGATCGGTAAAAATAGGCCCAACCATGTGATCTGCTTGGGTCACTAGAACCGCACGCAACTATATTCACAACTTGGATCTCTAGATTCGCCTTTGAGTATACAATTGCCAATATCGCATGAACGGCTTAGATGAAGGAAGAGTGGCGCGACCATGTGCGGATTTGGATTACAGAAGACGGGCAAAAGTCATATGAATGTTTGGATCACTATAATCACCTCAGTCAAATGAACAGTTTAATAATAGAAAATGAGTGGAGTCATACAAATAATTGAGATCACTGGAAATAGTCCTCCAATCATATGAACAATATCGAAAACGAAAAACAAGCCCTGCACATTATAGGTTTGGATCACTTGAGTACAGGCCTAGTCATATGAATGGTCCGAGTCACTGGTAATGAGCTCATCCAAACAGAATAATATAGAATCCATAAATCTGGAAGAGTCGTATGAACAGGTAAGATCACTGAAAATTGGCCCAATCATGCTTGTAGGTTTAATAGATGGAACCATATTAACCTGCCAAGATCACTAAACATGGGTCTGGGTATATGACTGGCCCAATCATAAAAATACTATAATGTGATTGAACCATCGATATTAATAATTTCGATCAATGCCGTAATCCTATTCAAATAAAATGGACCAAGTTGGATCAAACTCTTTGGATTGCCACAAACAATGTAGATCTTCTTATGGTATGGATTACTAAAGATGAGCCCGGGAGATTAGCGATTTGCAATACCGAAAGTGGGCCTATCAATATGAATTGTGCGGGTCATTCTGGAAGACCTTTTCCAAACAAAATTGTTTCAACTGCAGAAGGGCCGACTCATCTGAACATAATGGATCACTAAAAATAGGCCCAACCATGCGATCAACTAGGGTCACTCGAACTTGGCACAATTGCTTTCACAACTTGGATCTCTCGATACGACTTTGAGGATATGATTGGTTTAATCTTATGAACGACTTAGATGAAAGAAGACTAGCTCAATCATATGCCGATTTTGATTACCTAAGATAGACCAAGTCATATGAATGTTTGGATCACTAAAATCAGGTCAATCATAGAAAATGAGTTGAGCGATACAAACAATTAGGATCGGTAGAAATAGTCTCCCAGTCATATGAACGGTATGGATCAATGAAAACTAGCCCATTGACATTACCAATTTGGATCACAGAGTACGGGCTTAGTCGTATGAATGGTTTCGGATCATTCACCATGAGCTCAACCAAACAAAAAAGTATAGAATTCATAAATCCGAAAACGAATGAGATGAACAGCTAAGATCGCTCAAAGTAGGCCAAACCAAGCATACAGGTTGAATCAATGGAATCTTATTAAGCCGCTAGGATCACTAAACTTGGGTCTAGGTATATTGCTGGCCCAATCATAAAAACAACATATATTTTTCAGCTTAAGCATGGATGAGATTGGACCAACGATAATAATAATTTGGATCAATATTATATGCCTAATCGTATGGACTATTTGAATTATCAACTTGCGTCTATTCCTATGGACGACTTGGTCATAAAAAACAGACTACGCCGTCCAAACAATTTGGATTACCGAAAATAATATAGATTCTAAAATGGTATGGATTGCTGAAAATTAGCCCCCTCGAGTAACTACTTGGAACACCAAATACGAGGCCAAGACATAAACTGTTTGGATCATTTAGGACGAGCACTTCCAAACAAATCCGTTCAAATGCAGAAGAGCCGACTCATGTAAGAAGAATGGATCAGTAAAAATAGGCCCAAGCATGTGATCTGCTTGGGTCACTACAACCGCACGCAACTATATTCACATCTTGCATCTCTAGATTCGCCTTTGAGTATACAATTGCCACAATCGTATAAACGGCTTAGATGAAGGAAGAGTGGCCCGACAATGTGCTGATTTGGATTACAGAAGATGGGCCAAAGTCATATGAATGTTTGGATCACTATAATCACTTCAGTCAGATGAACAGTTTAATAATAGAAAATGAGTGGAGTCATACAAATAATTGAGATCACTGGAAATAGTCCTCCAATCATATGAACCGCATCGAAAACGAAAAACTAGCCCTCCACATTACAGGTTTGGATCCCTTGAGTACAGGCCTAGTCATATGAATGGTCCGAGTCACTGGTAATGAGCTCATCCAAACAATACAATATAGAATCCATAAATCTAGAAGAGCCGTAGGAACAGGTAAGATCACTGAAAGTTGGCCCAATCATGCATGCAGGTTTAATAGATGGAACCATATTAACTTGCGAGGATCACTAAATATGGGTCCGGGTATATGACTGGCCCAATCATAAAAATAGCATAATGAGATGGAACCAGCGATATTAATAATTTCAATCAATGCTATAATCCTATGCAAATAAAATGGACCAAGTTGAATCAAACTCTTTGGATTGCCACAAACAATGTAGATCTTCCTATGGTACGGATCACTAAAGATGAGCCCGGGAGATTAGCGATTTGCAATACCGAAAATGGGCCTATCAATATGAATTGTGCGGGTCATTCTGGACGACCTTTTCCAAACAAACTAGTTTCAACTGCAGAAGGGCCGACTCATCTGAACATAATGGATCACTAAAAATAGGCCCAACCATGCGATCAACTAGGGTCACTCGAACTTGGCACAATTGCTTTCACAACTTGGATCTCTCGATACGACTTTGAGGATATGATTGGTTTAATCTTATGAACGACTTAGATGAAAGAAGACTAGCTCAATCATATGCCGATTTTGATTACCTAAGATAGACCAAGTCATATGAATGTTTGGATCACTAAAATGAGGTCAATCATAGAAAATGAGTTGAGCGATACAAACAATTAGGATCGGTAGAAATAGTCTCCCAGTCATATGAACGGTATGGATCAATGAAAACTAGCCCTTGACATTACCAATTTGGATCACAGAGTACAGGCTTAGTCGTATGAATAGTTTCGGATCATTCACCATGAGCTCAACCAAACAAAAAAGTATAGAATTCATAAATCCGAAAACGAATGAGATGAACAGCTAAGATCGCTCAAAGTAGGCCAAACCAAGCATATAGGTTGAATCAATGGAATCTTATTAAGCCGCTAGGATCACTAAACTTGGGTCTAGGTATATTGCTGGCCCAATCATAAAAACAGAATAGATTTTTCTCCTTAAGCATGGATGAGATTGGACCAACGATATTAATAATTTAGATCAATATTATAAGCCCAATCATATGGACTATTTGGATTATCAAATTGCGTCTATTCCTATGGACGACTTGGCCATAAAAAACAGACCGTGCCGTTCAAACAATTTGGATTACCAAAAATAATATAGATCCTAAAATGGTCCGGATTGCTGAAAATTAGCCCCCTCTAGTAATGACTTGGAACACCAAATAAGGGGCCAAGACATAAACTGTTTGGATCAATTAGGACGAGCACCTTCGAACAAATCAGTTTCAAATGCAGAAGAGCCGACTCACGTAAGAAGAATGGATTGGTAAAAATAGGCCCAACCATGTGATCTGCTTGGGTCACTAGAACCGCACGCAACTATATTCACAACTTGGATCTCTAGATTCGCCATTGAGTATACAATTGCCACAATCGCATGAACGGCTTAGATGAAGGAAGAGTGGCGCGACCATGTGCGGATTTGGATTACAGAAGACGAGCAAAAGTCATATGAATGTTTGGATCACTATAATCACCTCAGTCAAATGAACAGTTTAATAATAGAAAATGAGTGGAGTCATACAAATAATTGAGATCATTGGAAATAGTCCTCCAATCATATGAACAGTATCGAAAACGAAAAACAAGCCCTGCACATTATAGGTTTGGATCACTTGAGTACAGGCCTAGTCATATGAATGGTCCGAGTCACTGGTAATGAGCTCATCCAAACAGAATAATATAGAATCCATAAATCTGGAAGAGTCGTATGAACAGGTAAGATCACTGAAAATTGGCCCAATCATGCTTGTAGGTTTAATAGATGGAACCATATTAACCTGCCAGGATCACTAAACATGGGTCTGGGTATATGACTGGCCCAATCATAAAAATACTATAATGTGATTGAACCATCGATATTAATAATTTCGATCAATGCCGTAATCCTATTCATATAAAATGGACCAAGTTGGATCAAACACTGGATTACCACAAACAATGTAGATCTTCTTATGGTACGGATTACTAAAGATGAGCCCGGGAGAGTAGCGATTTGCAATACCGAAAATGGGCCTACCAATTTGAATTGGGCGGGTCATTCAGGACGACCTTTTCCAAACAAAATAGTTTCAAATGCAGAAGGGCCGACTCATTTGAATATAATGGATCACTAAAAATAGGCCCAAGCATGCGATCAACAAGGGTCACTCGAACTTGGCATAATTGCTTTCACAACTTGGATCTCCCGATTCGACTTTGAGGATATGATTGGTTTAATCTTATGAACGGCTTAGATGAAAGAAGACTGGCCCGATCATATGCCGATTTCGATTACTTAAGTCAGACCAAGTTATATGAATGTTTGGATCACTAAAATGAGGTCAATCATATGAACAATTTAATCATAGAAAATTAGTTGAGTCATACAAGAGATTAGGATCGGTAGAAATAGTCTCCCAGCCGTATGAACGGTATGGATCAATGAAAACTAGCCCTTGACGTTACCAATTTCGATCACAGAGTACGGGCTTAGTCCTATGAATGGTTTCAGATCATTCACCATGAGCTGAACCAAACAAAAAAGTATAGAATTCATAAATCTTAAACGAATGAGAAGAACGGCTAAGATCGCTCAAAGTAGGCCCAACCAAGCATACAGGTTTAATCAATGGAATCTTATTAACCCGCAAGGATCACTAAACCCAGGTCTGGGTATATTACTGGTCCAATCATAAAAACAGCATAGATTTTTCTATTTAAGCATGGATGAGATTGGATCAATATTGCAAGCCTAATCGTATGGACTATTTGGATTATCAAAATGCGTCTATTCCTATGGACAACTTGGTAATAAAAATCGGACTGTGCCGTTCAAACAATTTGGATTACCGAAAATAATGTAGATCCTAAAACGGAATGGATTGCTGAAAATTAGCCCCCTCGAGTAACGACTTGGAACACCAAATACGGGGCCAAGACATAAACTGTTTGGATCATTTAGGACGAGCACTTCCAAACAAATTAGTTCAAATGCAAAAGAGCCGACTCATGTAAGAAGAATGGATCAGTAAAAATAGGCCCAAGCATGTTATCTGCTTGGGTCACTAGAACCGCACGCTACTATATTCACAACTTGGATCTCTAGATTCGAGTTTTAGTATACAATTGCCACAATCGTATGAATGCCTTAGATGAAGGAAGAGTGGCCCGACCATGTGCTGATTTGGATTACAGAAGATGGGCCAAAGTCATATGAATGTTTGGATCACTATAATCACTTCAGTCAGATGAACAGTTTATTAATAGAAAATGAGTGGAGTCATACAAATAATTGAGATCACTGGAAATAGTCCTCCAATCATATGAACAGTATCGAAAATGAAAAACTAGCCCTGCAAATTACAGGTTTGGATCACTTGTACAGGCCTAGTCATATGAATGGTCCGAGTCATTGGTAATGAGCTCATCCAAACAATACAATATAGAAACCATAAATCTGGAAGAGCCGTAGGAACAGGTAAGATCACTGAAAGTTGGCCCAATCATGCATGCAGGTTTAATAGATGGAACCATATTAACTTGCGAGGATCACTAAATATGGGTCCGAGTATATGACTGGCCCAATCATAAAAATAGGAAAATGAGAAGGAACCAACGATATTAATAATTTCGATCAATGCTATAATCCTATGCAGATAAAATGGACCAAGTTGGATCAAACTCTTTGGGTAGCCACAAACAACGTATATCTCCTTATGGTACGCATAACTAAAGATGAGCCCGGGAGATTAGCGATTTGCAATACCGGAAATGGGCCTGTCAATATGAATTGTGCGGGTCATTATGGACGACCTTTTCCAAACAAAATAGTTTCAAATGCAGAAGGGCCGACTCATCTGAACATAATGGATCACTAAAAATAGGCCCAACCTCCGATCAACTAAGGTTACTCGAACTTGGCACAATTGCTTTCACAACTTGGATCTCTCGATACGACTTTAAGGATATGATTGGTTGAATCTTATGAATGACTTAGATGAAAGAAGACTGGCCCGATCATATGCCGATTTCGGTTACTTAAGAGATACCAAGTCATTTGAAGTATTGGATCACGAAAACGAGGTCAATCATAGAAAATGAGTTGAGTAATACAAACAATTAGGATCGGTAGAAATAGTCTCCCAGTCATATGAACGGTATGGATCAATGAAAACTAGCCCTTGATGTTACCAATTTGGATCACAGAGTACGGGCTTAGTCATATGAATGGTTTCGAATCATTCACGATGAGCTCAACCAAACAAAAAAGTATAGAATTCAAAAATCTGGAACGAATGAGATGAACAGCTAAGATCGCTCAAAGTAGGCCCAACCAAGCATACAAGTTGAATCGATGGAATCTTATTAACCCGCAAGGATCACTAAACTTGGGTCTGGGTATATTACTGGTCTAATCATAAAAACAGCATAGATTTTTCTGCTTAAGCATGGATGAGATTGGACCAACGATGTTAATAATTTGGATCAATATTGCAAGCCTAATAGTATGGACTATTTGGATTATCAAAATGCGTCAATTCCTATGGACAACTTGGTAATAAAAAAACGGACTGTGCCGTTCAAACAATTTGGATTACCGAAAATAATGTAGATCCTAAAACGGTATGGATTGCTGAAAATTAGCCCCCTCGAGTAACGACTTGGAACACCAAATACGGGGCCAAGACATAAACTGTTTGGATCAATTAGGACGAGCACTTCCAAACAAATCAGTTCAAATGCAGAAGAGCCGACTCATGTAAGAAGAATGGATAAGTAAAAATAGGCCCAAGCATGATGAAGGAAGAGTGGCCCGACCATGAGCCGATTTGGATTACAGAAGACGAGCCAAAGTCATATGAATGTTTGGATCACTATAATCACTTCAATCAGATGAACAGTTTAATAATAGAAAATGAGTGGAGTCATACAAATAATTGAGATCACTGGGAATAGTCCTCAAACATATGAACAGTATCGAAAACGAAAAACTAGCCCTGCACATTAGAGGTTTGGATCACTTGAGTACAGGCCTAGTCATATGAATGGTCCGAGTCATTGGTAATGAGCTCATCCAAACAATACAATATAGAATCCACAAATCTGGAAGAGCCGTAGGAACAGGTAAGATCACTGAAAGTTGGCCCAATCATGCATGCAGGTTTAATAGATGGAACCATATTAACTTGCGAGGATCACTAAATATGGGTCTGGGTATATGACTGGCCCAATCATAAAAAAAGCATAATGAGATGGAACCAGCGATATTAATAATTTCGATCAATGCTATAATCCTATGCAGATAAAATGGACCAAGTTGGATCAAACTCTTTGGATTGCCACAAACAATGTAAATCTCCTTATGGTACGGATAAGTAAAGATGAGCCCGGGAGATTAGCGATTTGCAATACCGGAAATGGGCCTGTCAATATGAATTGTGCGGGTCATACTGGACGACCTTTTACAAACCAAATAGTTTCAAATGCAGAAGGGCCGACTCATCTGAACATACTGGATCACTAAAAATAGGCCCAACCATGCGATCAACTAGGGTCACTCGAACATGGCACAATTGCTTTCACAACTTGGATCTCTCGATACGACTTTGAGGATATAATTGGTTTAATCTTATGAACGACTTAAATGAAAGAAGACTGGCCCGATCATATGCCGATTTCGGTTACTTAAGACAGACCAAGTCATATGAAGTGTTGGATCACCAAAACGAGGTCAATCACAGAAAATGAGTTGAGTGATACAAAAAATTAGGATCGGTAGAAATAGTCCCCCAGTCATATGAATGGTATGGATCAATGAAAACAAGCCCTTGACGTTACCAATTTGGATCACAGAGTACAGGCTTAGTCATATGAATGGTTTCGAATCATTCACGATGAGCTCAACCAAACAAAAAAGTATAGAATTCAAAAATCTGGAACGAATGAGATGAACAGCTAAGATCGCTCAAAGTAGGCCCAACGACGCATACAGGTTGCATCAATGGAATCTTATTAACCCGCAAGGATCACTAAACTTGGGTCTGGGTATCTTACTGGTCCAATCATAAAAACAGCATAGATTTTTCTGCTTAAAAATGGATGAGATTGGACCAACGATATTAATAATTTGGATCAATATTGCAAGCTTAATCGTATGGACTATTTGGATTATCGAAATGCGTCAATTCCTATGGACGACTTGGTCATAAAAAATGGACTGTGCCGTTAAAACAATTTGGATTACCGAAAATAATGTAGATCCTAAAACGGTATGGATTGATGAAAATTAGCCCCCTCGAGTAACTACTTGGAACACCAAATACGGGGCCAAGACATACACTCTTTGGATCATTTAGGAGGAGCAGTTCCAAGCAAATCAGTTTCAAATGCAGAAGAGTGGACTCATGTCAGAAGAATGGATCAGTAAAAATAGGCCCAATCATGTGATCTGCTTGGGTCACTACAACCGCGTGCAACTATATTCGCTACTTGGATCTCTAGATTCGCCTTTGAGTATATAATTGACACAATCGTATAAACGGCTTAGATGAAGGAAGAGGGGCCTGACCATGGGCTTATTTGGATTACAGAAGACGGGCCAAAGTCATATGAATGTTTGGATCACTATAATCACCTCAGTCAAATGAACAGTTTAATAATAGAAAATGAGAGGAGTCATACAAATAATCGAGATCACTGGAAATAGTCCTCCTATCATATGAACAGAATTGAAAACGAAAACTAGCCTCACACATTATAGGTTTGGATCACTTGAGTACAGACCTAGTCATAAGAATGCTTTGAGTCATTGGTGATGAGCTCATCCAAACAAAACAATATAGAATCCATAAATCGGGAAGAGTCGTATGATCAGGTAAGATCACTAAAACTTGGCCCAATCATGCATGCAGGTTTAATAGATGGAACCATATTAACCTGCCAGGATCACTAAACATGGGTCTGGGTATATGACTGGCCCAATCATAAAAATAACATAATGAGATCGAACCAGCAATATTAATAATTTCGATCAATGCTATAATCCTATTTATATAAAATGGAGCAAGTTGGATCAAACTCTTTGGATTAACACAAACAATGTAGATCTTGTTATGGTACGGATTACTAAAGATGAGTCTGGGAGAGTAGCGTTTTGTAATACCAAAAATGGGCCTACCAATATGAATTGTGCGGGTCATTCAGGACGACCTTTTCCAAACAAAATAGTTTCAAATGCAGAAGGGCCGACCATCTGAACATAATGGACCACTAAAAAGAGGACCAAGCATGCGATCAACTAGGGTCACTCAAACTTGGCACAACTGCTTTTACAATTTGGATCTCACGATACGACTTTGAGGATATGATGGGTTTAATCCTATGAACGGCTTAGATGAAAAAAGACTGGCCCGATCAGATGCCGATTTTGATTACTTAAGAGAGACCAAGTCATATGAATGTTTGGATCACTAAAATGAGGTCAATCATAGAAAATGAGTTGAGACATACAAACAATTAGGATCGGTAGAAATAGTCTCCCAGTCATATGAACGGTATGGATCAATGAAAACTAGCCCTTGATGTTACCAATTTGGATCACAGAGTACGAGCTTAGTCATATGAATGGTTTCGAATCATTCACGATGAGCTCAACCAAACAAAAAAGTATAGAATTAAAAAATCTGGAACGAATGAGATGAACAGCTAAGATCGCTCAAAGTAGGCCCAACCAAGCATACAGGTTCAATCAATGGAATCTTATTACCCCGCAAGAATCACTAAACTTGGGTCTGGGTATATTACTGGTCCAATCATAAAAACAGCATAGATTTTTCTATTTAAGCATGGATGAGATTGGACCAACGATATTAGTAATTTGGATCAATATTGCAAGCCCAATTGTATGGACTATTTGGATTATCAAGATGCGTTTATTCCTATGGACGACTTGGTCATAAAAAAAGGGACTGTGCCGTTCAAACAATTTGGATTACCGAAAATAATGCAGAACCTAAAACGGTATGGATTGCTGAAAATTAGCCCCCTCGAGTAACTACTTGGAACTTCAAATACGCGGCCAAGACACAAACTGTTTGGATCATTTAGGACGAGCAGTTCCAAACAAATCAGCTTCAAATGCAGAAGAGCCGACTCATGTCAAAAGAATGGATCAGTAAAAATAGGCCCAATCATGTGATCTGCTTGGGTCACTACAACCGCACGCAACTATATTCACAACTTGGATCTCTAGATTCGGCTTTGAGAATACAATTGCCACAATCGTATAAATGGCTCAGATGAAGGAAGAGTGGCCCGACCATGTGCTGATTTGGATTACAGAAGACGGGCCAAAGTCATATGAATGTTTGGATCACTATAATCACTTCAGTCAGATGAACAGTTTAATAATAGAAAATGAGTGGAGTCATACAAATAATTGAGATCACTGGAAATAGTCCTCCAATCATATGAACAGTATCGAAAACGAAAAACTAGCCCTGCACCTTACAGGTTTGGATCACTTGAGTAGAGGCATAGTCATATGAATGGTCCGAGTCACTGGTAATGAGCTCATCCAAACAATACAATATAGAATCCATAAATCTAGAAGAGCCGTAGGAACAGGTAAGATCACTGAAAGTTGGCCCAATCATGCATGCGGGTTTAATAGATGGAACCATATTAACTTGCGAGGATCACTAAATATGGGTCCGGGTATATGACTGGCCCAATCATAAAAATAGCATAATGAGATGGAACCAGCGATATTAATAATTTCGATCAATGCTATAATCCTATGCAAATAAAATGGACCAAGTTGAATCAAACTCTTTGGATTGCCACAAACAATGTAGATCTTCTTATGGTACGGATTACTAAAGATGAGCCCGGAAGATTAGCAATTTGCAATACCGAAAGTGGGCCTATCAATATGAATTGTGCGGGTCATTCTGGACAACCTTTTCCAAACAAAATAGTTTCAGCTGCAGAAGGGCCGACTCATCTGAACATAATGGATCACTAAAAATAGGCCGAACCATGCGATCAACTAGGGTCACTCGAACTTGGCACAATTGTTTTCACAACTTGGATCTCTCGATACGACTTTGAGGATATGATTGCTTTATCTTATGAACGGCTTAATGATAGAAGACTGGCCCGATCATATGCCGATTTTGATTACCTAAGATAGACCAAGTCAAATGAATTTTTGGATCACTCGATACGACTATGAGAATATGATTGGTTTAATCTTAGATGAAAGAAGACTGGCTTGATCATATGCCGATTTCGGTTACTTAAGACAGACCAAGTCATATGAAGTATTGGATCACCAAAACGAGGTCAATCATAGAAAATGAGTTGAGTGATACAAACAATTAGGATCGATAGAAATAGTCTCCCAGTCATATGAACGGTATGGATCAATGAAAACTAGCCCTTGATGTTACCAATTTGGATCACAGAGTACGGGCTTAGTCATATGAATGGTTTCGAATCATTCACCATGAGCTCAACCAAACAAAAAAGTATAGAATTCATAAATCTGGAACGAATGAGATGAACAGCTAAGATCGCTCAAAGTAGGCCCAGCCAAGCTTACAGGTTGAATCAATGGAATCTTATTAACCCGCAAGGATCACTAAACCTGGGTCTGGGTATATTACTGGTCGAATCATAAAAACAGCATAGATTTTTCTACTTAAGCATGGATGAGATTGGACCAATGGTATTAGTAATTTGGATCAATATTGCAAGCCCAATTGTATGGACTATTTGGATTATCAAGATGCGTTTATTCCTATGGACGACTTGGTCATAAAAAAATGGACTGTGCCGTTCAAACAATTTGGATTACCGAAAATAATGCAGAGCCTAAAACGGTATGGATTGCTGAAAATTAGCCCCCATCGAGTAACCACTTGGAACACCAAATGCGGGGCCAAGACATAAACTGTTTGGATCATTTAGGACGAGCACTTCTAAACAAATCAGTTCAAATGCAGAAGAGCCAACTCATGTAAGAAGAATGGATCAGTAAAAATAGGCCCAAGCATGTGATCTGCTTGGGACACTAGAACCGCACGCTACTATATTCACAACTTGGATCTCTAGATTCAAGTTTGAGTATACAATTGTCACAATCGTATGAACGCCTTAGATGAAGGAAGAGTGGCCCGACCATGTGCTGAGTTGGATTACAGAAGATGGGCCAAAGTCATATGAATGTTTGGATCACTATAATCACTTCAGTCAGATGAACAGTTTAATAACAGAAAATGAGCGGAGTCATACAAATAATTGTGATCACTGGAAATAGTCCTCAAACATATGAACTGTATCGAAAACGAAAAACTAGCCCTACACATTACAGGTTTGGATCACTTGAGTACAGGCCTAGTCATATGAATGGTCCGAGTCATTGGGAATGAGCTCATCCAAACAATACAATATAGAATCCATAAATCTGGAAGAGCCGTAGGAACAGGTAAGATCACTGAAAATAGGCGCAATCATGCATGCAGGTTTAATAGATGGAACCATATTAACTTGCGAGGATCACTAAATATGGGTCTGGGTATATGACTGGCCCAATAAAAAAAATAGCATAATGAGATGGAACCAGCAATATTAATAATTTCGATCAATGCTATAATCCTATGCAGATAAAATGGACCAAATTGGATCAAACACTTTGGATTGCCAAAAACAGTGTAGATCTCCGTATGGTACGGATAACTAAAGATGAGCCCGGGAGATTAGCGATATGCAATACCGAAAATGGGCCTGTCAATATGAATTGTGTGGGTCATTCTGGACGACCTTTTCCAAACAAACTAGTTTCAGCTGCAGAAGGGCCGACTCATCTGAACATAATGGATCACTAAAAATAGGCCCAACCATGCGATCAACTAGGGTCACTCGAACTTGGCACAATTGCTTTCACAACTTGGATCTCTCGATACGACTTTGAGGATATGATTGGTTTAATCTTATGAACCACTTAGATGAAAGAAGACTGGCCCGATCATATGCCGATTTCGGTTACTTAAGACAGACCAAGTCAAATGAAGTATTGGATCACCAAAACGAGGTCAATCGTAGAAAATGAGTTGAGTGATACAAACAACTAGGATCGGTAGAAATAGTCTCCCATTCATATGAACGGTATGGATCAATGAAAACAAGCCACTGATGTTGCCAATTTGGATCATAGAGTACGGGCCTAGGCATATGAATGGTTTTGAATCATTCACGATGAGCTTAACCCAAAAAAAAAGTATAGAATTCATAAATCTGGAACAAATGAGATGAACAGCTAAGATCGCTCAAAGTAGGCCCAAACAAGCATACAGGTTGAATCAATGGAATCTTATTAACCTGCAAGGATCACTAAACTAGGGTCTGGGTATATTACTGATCCAATCATAAAAACAGCATAGATTACTCGGCTTAAGCATGGATGAGATTGGACCGACGATATTAATAATTTGGATCAATATTGCAAGCCTAATTGTATGGAGTATTTGGATTATCAAAATGCGTCTATTCCTATGGACGACTTGGTCATAAAAAACGGACTGTGCCGCTCAACCAATTTAGATTACCGAAAATAATGTAGATCCTAAAACGGTATGGATTGCTGAAAATTAGCCCACTCGAGTAACGACTTGGAACACTGAATACAAGGCCAAGACATAAACTGTTTGGATCATTTAGGACGAGCACTTCCAAACAAATCAGTTCAAATGCAGAAGAGTCGACACATGTGAGAAGAATGGATCAGTAAAAATAGGCCCAAGCATGTGATCTGCTTGGGTCACTAGAACAGCACGCAACTATATTCACAACTTGGATCTCTAGATTCGACTTTGAGTATACAATTGCCACAAACGTGTGAACGGCTTTGATGAAGGAAGAGTGGCCCGACCATGTGCTGATTTCGATTACAGAAGACGGGCCAAAGTCATATGAATGTTTTGATCAGTATAATCACTTCAGTCAAGTGAACAGTTTAATAATAGAAAATGAGTGGAGTCATACAAACATTTGACATCACTGGAAATAGTCCTCCAATCATATGAACAGTATCGAAAACGAAAAACTAGCCCTGCACATTGCAGGTCTAGTCATATGAATGGTCCGAGTCATTGGGAATGAGCTCATCCAAACAATATTAATAATTTAGATCAATATTATAAGCCCAATCATATGGACTATTTGGATTATCAAATTGCGTCTATTCCTATGGACGACTTGGTCATAAAAAACAGACCGTGCCGTTCAAACAATTTGGATTACCGAAAATAATATAGATCCTAAAATGGTCCGGATTGCTGAAAATTAGCCCCCTCTAGTAATGACTTGGAACACCAAATAAGGGGCCAAGACATAAACTGTTTGGATCAATTAGGACGAGCACCTCCGAACAAATCAGTTTCTAATGCAGAAGAGCCGACTCACGTAAGAAGAATGGATCGGTAAAAATAGGCCCAACCATGTGATCTGCTTGGGTCACTAGAACCGCACGCAACTATATTCACAACTTGGATCTCTAGATTCGCCTTTGAGTATACAATTGCCAATATCGCATGAACGGCTTAGATGAAGGAAGAGTGGCGCGACCATGTGCGGATTTGGATTACAGAAGACGGGCAAAAGTCATATGAATGTTTGGATCACTATAATCACCTCAGTCAAATGAACAGTTTAATAATAGAAAATGAGTGGAGTCATACAAATAATTGAGATCACTGGAAATAGTCCTCCAATCATATGAACAATATCGAAAACGAAAAACAAGCCCTGCACATTATAGGTTTGGATCACTTGAGTACAGGCCTAGTCATATGAATGGTCCGAGTCACTGGTAATGAGCTCATCCAAACAGAATAATATAGAATCCATAAATCTGGAAGAGTCGTATGAACAGGTAAGATCACTGAAAATTGGCCCAATCATGCTTGTAGGTTTAATAGATGGAACCATATTAACCTGCCAGGATCACTAAACATGGGTCTGGGTATATGACTGGCCCAATCATAAAAATACTATAATGTGATTGAACCATCGATATTAATAATTTCGATCAATGCCGTAATCCTATTCAAATAAAATGGACCAAGTTGGATCAAACTCTTTGGATTGCCACAAACAATGTAGATCTTCTTATGGTATGGATTACTAAAGATGAGCCCGGGAGATTAGCGATTTGCAATACCGAAAGTGGGCCTATCAATATGAATTGTGCGGGTCATTCTGGAAGACCTTTTCCAAACAAAATTGTTTCAACTGCAGAAGGGCCGACTCATCTGAACATAATGGATCACTAAAAATAGGCCCAACCATGCGATCAACTAGGGTCACTCGAACTTGGCACAATTGCTTTCACAACTTGGATCTCTCGATACGACTTTGAGGATATGATTGGTTTAATCTTATGAACGACTTAGATGAAAGAAGACTAGCTCGATCATATGCCGATTTTGATTACCTAAGATAGACCAAGTCATATGAATGTTTGGATCACTAAAATCAGGTCAATCATAGAAAATGAGTTGAGCGATACAAGCAATTAGGATCGGTAGAAATAGTCTCCCAGTCATATGAACGGTATGGATCAATGAAAACTAGCCCATTGACATTACCAATTTGGATCACAGAGTACGGGCTTAGTCGTATGAATGGTTTCGGATCATTCACCATGAGCTCAACCAAACAAAAAAGTATAGAATTCATAAATCCGAAAACGAATGAGATGAACAGCTAAGATCGCTCAAAGTAGGCCAAACCAAGCATACAGGTTGAATCAATGGAATCTTATTAAGCCGCTAGGATCACTAAACTTGGGTCTAGGTATATTGCTGGCCCAATCATAAAAACAACATATATTTTTCAGCTTAAGCATGGATGAGATTGGACCAACGATAATAATAATTTGGATCAATATTATATGCCTAATCGTATGGACTATTTGAATTATCAACTTGCGTCTATTCCTATGGACGACTTGGTCATAAAAAACAGACTACGCCGTCCAAACAATTTGGATTACCGAAAATAATATAGATTCTAAAATGGTATGGATTGCTGAAAATTAGCCCCCTCGAGTAACTACTTGGAACACCAAATACGAGGCCAGGACATAAACTGTTTGGATCATTTAGGACGAGCACTTCCAAACAAATCCGTTCAAATGCAGAAGAGCCGACTCATGTAAGAAGAATGGATCAGTAAAAATAGGCCCAAGCATGTGATCTGCTTGGGTCACTACAACCGCACGCAACTATATTCACATCTTGCATCTCTAGATTCACCTTTGAGTATACAATTGCCACAATCGTATAAACGGCTCAGATGAAGGAAGAGTGGCCCGACAATGTGTTGATTTGGATTACAGAAGATGGGCCAAAGTCATATGAATGTTTGGATCACTATAATCACTTCAGTCAGATGAACAGTTGAATAATAGAAAATGAGTGGAGTCATACAAATAATTGAGATCACTGGAAATAGTCCTCCAATCATATGAACCGCATCGAAAACGAAAAACTAGCCCTCCACATTACAGGTTTGGATCACTTGAGTACAGGCCTAGTCATATGAATGGTCCGAGTCACTGGTAATGAGCTCATCCAAACAATACAATATAGAATCCATAAATCTAGAAGAGCCGTAGGAACAGGTAAGATCACTGAAAGTTGGCCCAATCATGCATGCAGGTTTAATAGATGGAACCATATTAACTTGCGAGGATCACTAAATATGGGTCCGGGTATATGACTGGCCCAATCATAAAAATAGCATAATGAGATGGAACCAGCGATATTGATAATTTCAATCAATGCTATAATCCTATGCAAATAAAATGGACCAAGTTGAATCAAACTCTTTGGATTGCCACAAACAATGTAGATCTTCTTATGGTACGGATTACTAAAGATGAGCCCGGGAGATTAGCGATTTGCAATACCGAAAGTGGGCCTATCAATATGAATTGTGCGGGTCATTCTGGACGACCTTTTCCAAACAAACTAGTTTCAGCTGCAGAAGGGCCGACTCATCTGAACATAATGGATCACTAAAAATAGGCCCAACCATGCGATCAACTAGGGTCACTCGAACTTGGCACAATTGCTTTCACAACTTGGATCTCTCGATACGACTTTGAGGATATGATTGGTTTAATCTTATGAACGACTTAGATGAAAGAAGACTAGCTCAATCATATGCCGATTTTGATTACCTAAGATAGACCAAGTCATATGAATGTTTGGATCACTAAAATGAGGTCAATCATAGAAAATGAGTTGAGCGATACAAACAATTAGGATCGGTAGAAATAGTCTCCCAGTCATATGAACGGTATGGATCAATGAAAACTAGCCCTTGACATTACCAATTTGGATCACAGAGTACAGGCTTAGTCGTATGAATAGTTTCGGATCATTCACCATGAGCTCAACCAAACAAAAAAGTATAGAATTCATAAATCCGAAAACGAATGAGATGAACAGCTAAGATCGCTCAAAGTAGGCCAAACCAAGCATACAGGTTGAATCAATGGAATCTTATTAAGCCGCTAGGATCACTAAACTTGGGTCTAGGTATATTGCTGGCCCAATCATAAAAACAGAATAGATTTTTCTCCTTAAGCATGGATGAGATTGGACCAACGATATTAATAATTTAGATCAATATTATAAGCCCAATCATATGGACTATTTGGATTATCAAATTGCGTCTATTCCTATGGACGACTTGGCCATAAAAAACAGACCGTGCCGTTCAAACAATTTGGATTACCGAAAATAATATAGATCCTAAAATGGTCCGGATTGCTGAAAATTAGCCCCCTCTAGTAATGACTTGGAACACCAAATAAGGGGCCAAGACATAAACTGTTTGGATCAATTAGGACGAGCACCTCCGAACAAATCAGTTTCTAATGCAGAAGAGCCGACTCACGTAAGAAGAATGGATCGGTAAAAATAGGCCCAACCATGTGATCTGCTTGGGTCACTAGAACCGCATGCAACTATATTCACAACTTGGATCTCTAGATTCGCCTTTGAGTATACAATTGCCACAATCGCATGAACGGCTTAGATGAAGGAAGAGTGGCGCGACCATGTGCGGCTTTGGATTACAGAAGACGAGCAAAAGTCATATGAATGTTTGGATCACTATAATCACCTCAGTCAAATGAACAGTTTAATAATAGAAAATGAGTGGAGTCATACAAATAATTGAGATCATTGGAAATAGTCCTCCAATCATATGAACAGTATCGAAAACGAAAAACAAGCCCTGCACATTATAGGTTTGGATCACTTGAGTACAGGCCTAGTCATATGAATGGTCCGAGTCACTGGTAATGAGCTCATCCAAACAGAATAATATAGAATCCATAAATCTGGAAGAGTCGTATGAACAGGTAAGATCACTGAAAATTGGCCCAATCATGCTTGTAGGTTTAATAGATGGAACCATATTAACCTGCCAGGATCACTAAACATGGGTCTGGGTATATGACTGGCCCAATCATAAAAATACTATAATGTGATTGAACCATCGATATTAATAATTTCGATCAATGCCGTAATCCTATTCATATAAAATGGACCAAGTTGGATCAAACACTGGATTACCACAAACAATGTAGATCTTCTTATGGTACGGATTACTAAAGATGAGCCCGGGAGAGTAGCGATTTGCAATACCGAAAATGGGCCTACCAATTTGAATTGGGCGGGTCATTCAGGACGACCTTTTCCAAACAAAATAGTTTCAAATGCAGAAGGGCCGACTCATTTGAATATAATGGATCACTAAAAATAGGCCCAAGCATGCGATCAACAAGGGTCACTCGAACTTGGCATAATTGCTTTCACAACTTGGATCTCCCGATTCGACTTTGAGGATATGATTGGTTTAATCTTATGAACGGCTTAGATGAAAGAAGACTGGCCCGATCATATGCCGATTTCGATTACTTAAGTCAGACCAAGTTATATGAATGTTTGGATCACTAAAATGAGGTCAATCATATGAACAATTTAATCATAGAAAATTAGTTGAGTCATACAAGAGATTAGGATCGGTAGAAATAGTCTCCCAGCCGTATGAACGGTATGGATCAATGAAAACTAGCCCTTGACGTTACCAATTTCGATCACAGAGTACGGGCTTAGTCCTATGAATGGTTTCAGATCATTCACCATGAGCTGAACCAAACAAAAAAGTATAGAATTCATAAATCTTAAACGAATGAGAAGAACGGCTAAGATCGCTCAAAGTAGGCCCAACCAAGCATACAGGTTTAATCAATGGAATCTTATTAACCCGCAAGGATCACTAAACCCAGGTCTGGGTATATTACTGGTCCAATCATAAAAACAGCATAGATTTTTCTATTTAAGCATGGATGAGATTGGATCAATATTGCAAGCCTAATCGTATGGACTATTTGGATTATCAAAATGCGTCTATTCCTATGGACAACTTGGTAATAAAAATCGGACTGTGCCGTTCAAACAATTTGGATTACCGAAAATAATGTAGATCCTAAAACGGAATGGATTGCTGAAAATTAGCCCCCTCGAGTAACGACTTGGAACACCAAATACGGGGCCAAGACATAAACTGTTTGGATCATTTAGGACGAGCACTTCCAAACAAATTAGTTCAAATGCAAAAGAGCCGACTCATGTAAGAAGAATGGATCAGTAAAAATAGGCCCAAGCATGTTATCTGCTTGGGTCACTAGAACCGCACGCTACTATATTCACAACTTGGATCTCTAGATTCGAGTTTTAGTATACAATTGCCACAATCGTATGAATGCCTTAGATGAAGGAAGAGTGGCCCGACCATGTGCTGATTTGGATTACAGAAGATGGGCCAAAGTCATATGAATGTTTGGATCACTATAATCACTTCAGTCAGATGAACAGTTTATTAATAGAAAATGAGTGGAGTCATACAAATAATTGAGATCACTGGAAATAGTCCTCCAATCATATGAACAGTATCGAAAACGAAAAACTAGCCCTGCAAATTACAGGTTTGGATCACTTGTACAGGCCTAGTCATATGAATGGTCCGAGTCATTGGTAATGAGCTCATCCAAACAATACAATATAGAAACCATAAATCTGGAAGAGCCGTAGGAACAGGTAAGATCACTGAAAGTTGGCCCAATCATGCATGCGGGTTTAATAGATGGAACCATATTAACTTGCGAGGATCACTAAATATGGGTCCGAGTATATGACTGGCCCAATCATAAAAATAGGAAAATGAGAAGGAACCAACGATATTAATAATTTCGATCAATGCTATAATCCTATGCAGATAAAATGGACCAAGTTGGATCAAACTCTTTGGGTAGCCACAAACAACGTATATCTCCTTATGGTACGCATAACTAAAGATGAGCCCGGGAGATTAGCGATTTGCAATACCGGAAATGGGCTTGTCAATATGAATTGTGCGGGTCATTATGAAAGACCTTTTCCAAACAAAATAGTTTCAAATGCAGAAGGGCCGACTCATCTGAACATAATGGATCACTAAAAATAGGCCCAACCATCCGATCAACTAAGGTTACTCGAACTTGGCACAATTGCTTTCACAACTTGGATCTCTCGATACGACTTTAAGGATATGATTGGTTGAATCTTATGAATGACTTAGATGAAAGAAGACTGGCCCGATCATATGCCGATTTCGGTTACTTAAGAGATACCAAGTCATTTGAAGTATTGGATCACGAAAACGAGGTCAATCATAGAAAATGAGTTGAGTAATACAAACAATTAGGATCGGTAGAAATAGTCTCCCAGTCATATGAATGGTATGGATCAATGAAAACTAGCCCTTGATGTTACCAATTTGGATCACAGAGTACGGGCTTAGTCATATGAATGGTTTCGAATCATTCACGATGAGCTCAACCAAACAAAAAAGTATAGAATTCATAAATCTGGAACGAATGAGATGAACAGCTAAGATCGCTCAAAGTAGGCCCAACCAAGCATACAGGTTGAATCGATGGAATCTTATTAACCCGCAAGGATCACTAAACTTGGGTCTGGGTATATTACTGGTCTAATCATAAAAACAGCATAGATTTTTCTGCTTAAGCATGGATGAGATTGGACCAACGATGTTAATAATTTGGATCAATATTGCAAGCCTAATAGTATGGACTATTTGGATTATCAAAATGCGTCAATTCCTATGGACAACTTGGTAATAAAAAAACGGACTGTGCCGTTCAAACAATTTGGATTACCGAAAATAATGTAGATCCTAAAACGGTATGGATTGCTGAAAATTAGCCCCCTCGAGTAACGACTTGGAACACCAAATACGGGGCCAAGACATAAACTGTTTGGATCAATTAGGACGAGCACTTCCAAACAAATCAGTTCAAATGCAGAAGAGCCGACTCATGTAAGAAGAATGGATAAGTAAAAATAGGCCCAAGCATGATGAAGGAAGAGTGGCCCGACCATGAACCGATTTGGATTACAGAAGACGAGCCAAAGTCATATGAATGTTTGGATCACTATAATCACTTCAATCAGATGAACAGTTTAATAATAGAAAATGAGTGGAGTCATACAAATAATTGAGATCACTGGGAATAGTCCTCAAATATATGAACAGTATCGAAAACGAAAAACTAGCCCTGCACATTAGAGGTTTGGATCACTTGAGTACAGGCCTAGTCATATGAATGGTCCGAGTCATTGGTATTGAGCTCATCCAAACAATACAATATAGAATCCACAAATCTGGAAGAGTCGTAGGAACAGGTAAGATCACTGAAAGTTGGCCCAATGATGCATGCAGGTTTAATAGATGGAACCATATTAACTTGCGAGGATCACTAAATATGGGTCCGGGTATATGACTGGCCCAATCATAAAAAAAGCATAATGAGATGGAACCAGCGATATTAATAATTTCGATCAATGCTATAATCCTATGCAGATAAAATGGACCAAGTTGGATCAAACTCTTTGGATTGCCACAAACAATGTAAATCTCCTTATGGTACGGATAAGTAAAGATGAGCCCGGGAGATTAGCGATTTGCAATACCGAAAATGGGCCTGTCAATATGAATTGTGCGGGTCATACTGGACGACCTTTTACAAACCAAATAGTTTCAAATGCAGAAGGGCCGACTCATCTGAACATACTGGATCACTAAAACTCGGCCCAACCATGCGATCAACTAGGGTCACTCGAACATGGCACAATTGCTTTCACAACTTGGATCTCTCGATACGACTTTGAGGATATAATTGGTTTAATCTTATGAACGACTTAAATGAAAGAAGACTGGCCCGATCATATGCCGATTTCGGTTACTTAAGACAAACCAAGTCATATGAAGTATTGGATCACCAAAACGAGGTCAATCACAGAAAATGAGTTGAGTGATACAAAAAATTAGGATCGGTAGAAATAGTCCCCCAGTCATATGAATGGTATGGATCAATGAAAACAAGCCCTTGATGTTACCAATTTGGATCACAAAGTACGGGCTTAGTCATATGAATGGTTTCGAATCATTCACGATGAGCTCAACCAAACAAAAAAGTATAGAATTCAAAAATCTGGAACGAATGAGATGAACAGCTAAGATCGCTCAAAGTAGGCCCAACGACGCATACAGGTTGCATCAATGGAATCTTATTAACCCGCAAGGATGACTAAACTTGGGTCTGGGTATCTTACTGGTCCAATCATAAAAACAGCATAGATTTTTCTGCTTAAAAATGGATGAGATTGGACCAACGATACTAATAATTTGGATCAATATTGCAAGCTTAATCGTATGGACTATTTGGATTATCGAAATGCGTCAATTCCTATGGACGACTTGGTCATAAAAAATGGACTGTGCCGTTAAAACAATTTGGATTACCGAAAATAATGTAGATCCTAAAACGATATGGATTGATGAAAATTAGCCCCCTCGAGTAACTACTTGGAACACCAAATACGGGGCCAAGACATACACTGTTTGGATCATTTAGGAGGAGCAGTTCCAAGCAAATCAGTTTCAAATGCAGAAGAGTGGACTCATGTCAGAAGAATGGATCAGTAAAAATAGGCCCAATCATGTGATCTGCTTGGGTCACTACAACCGCGTGCAACTATATTCGCTACTTGGATCTCTAGATTCGCCTTTGAGTATATAATTGACACAATCGTATAAACGGCTTAGATGAAGGAAGAGGGGCCCGACCATGGGCTTATTTGGATTACAGAAGACGGGCCAAAGTCATATGAATGTTTGGATCACTATAATCACCTCAGTCAAATGAACAGTTTAATAATAGAAAATGAGAGGAGTCATACAAATAATCGAGATCACTGGAAATAGTCCTCCTATCATATGAACAGAATTGAAAACGAAAACTAGCCTCACACATTATAGGTTTGGATCACTTGAGTACAGACCTAGTCATAAGAATGCTTTGAGTCATTGGTGATGAGCTCATCCAAACAAAACAATATAGAATCCATAAATCGGGAAGAGTCATATGATCAGGTAAGATCACTAAAACTTGGCCCAATCATGCATGCAGGTTTAATAGATGGAACCATATTAACCTGCCAGGATCACTAAACATGGGTCTGGGTATATGACTGGCCCAATCATAAAAATAACATAATGAGATCGAACTAGCGATATTAATAATTTCGATCAATGCTATAATCCTATTTATATAAAATGGAGCAAGTTGGATCAAACTCTTTGGATTAACACAAACTATGTAGATCTTGTTATGGTACGGATTACTAAAGATGAGTCTGGGAGAGTAGCGTTTTGTAATACCGAAAATGGGCCTACCAATATGAATTGTGCGGGTCATTCAGGACGACCTTTTCCAAACAAAATAGTTTCAAATGCAGAAGGGCCGACCATCTGAACATAATGGACCACTAAAAAGAGGACCAAGCATGCGATCAACTAGGGTCACTCGAACTTGGCACAACTGCTTTTACAATTTGGATCTCACGATACGACTTTGAGGATATGATGGGTTTAATCCTATGAACGGCTTAGATGAAAGAAGACTGGCTTGATCATATGCCGATTTCGGTTACTTAAGACAGACCAAGTCATATGAAGTATTGGATCACCAAAACGAGGTCAATCATAGAAAATGAGTTGAGTGATACAAACAATTAGGATCGATAGAAATAGTCTCCCAGTCATATGAACGGTATGGATCAATGAAAACTAGCCCTTGATGTTACCAATTTGGATCACAGAGTACGAGCTTAGTCATATGAATGGTTTCGAATCATTCACGATGAGCTCAACCAAACAAAAAAGTATAGAATTCATAAATCTGGAACGAATGAGATGAACAGCTAAGATCGCTCAAAGTAGGCCCAACCAAGCATACAGGTTCAATCAATGGAATCTTATTACCCCGCAAGAATCACTAAACCTGGGTCTGGGTATATTACTGGTCCAATCATAAAAACAGCATAGATTTTTCTATTTAAGCATGGATGAGATTGGACCAACGATATTAGTAATTTGGATCAATATTGCAAGCCCAATTGTATGGACTATTTGGATTATCAAGATGCGTTTATTCCTATGGACGACTTGGTCATAAAAAAATGGACTGTGCCGTTCAAACAATTTGGATTACCGAAAATAATGCAGAGCCTAAAACGGTATGGATTGCTGAAAATTAGCCCCCATCGAGTAACCACTTGGAACACCAAATGCGGGGCCAAGACATAAACTGTTTGGATCATTTAGGACGAGCACTTCTAAACAAATCAGTTCAAATGCAGAAGAGCCAACTCATGTAAGAAGAATGGATCAGTAAAAATAGGCCCAAGCATGTGATCTGCTTGGGTCACTACAACCGCACGCTACTATATTCACAACTTGGATCTCTAGATTCAAGTTTGAGTATACAATTGTCACAATCGTATGAACGCCTTAGATGAAGGAAGAGTGGCCCGACCATGTGCTGAGTTGGATTACAGAAGATGGGCCAAAGTCATATGAATGTTTGGATCACTATAATCACTTCAGGCAGATGAACAGTTTAATAACAGAAAATGAGCGGAGTCATACAAATAATTGTGATCACTGGAAATAGTCCTCAAACATATGAACTGTATCGAAAACGAAAAACTAGCCCTACACATTACAGGTTTGGATCACTTGAGTACAGGCCTAGTCATATGAATGGTCCGAGTCATTGGGAATGAGCTCATCCAAACAATACAATATAGAATCCATAAATCTGGAAGAGCCGTAGGAACAGGTAAGATCACTGAAAGTTGGCCCAATCATGCATGCGGGTTTAATAGATGGAACCATATTAACTTGCGAGGATCACTAAATATGGGTCCGGGTATATGACTGGCCCAATCATAAAAATAGCATAATGAGATGGAACCAGCGATATTAATAATTTCGATCAATGCTATAATCCTATGCAAATAAAATGGACCAAGTTGAATCAAACTCTTTGGATTGCCACAAACAATGTAGATCTTCTTATGGTACGGATTACTAAAGATGAGCCCGGAAGATTAGCAATTTGCAATACCGAAAGTGGGCCTATCAATATGAATTGTGCGGGTCATTCTGGACAACCTTTTCCAAACAAAATAGTTTCAGCTGCAGAAGGGCCGACTCATCTGAACATAATGGATCACTAAAAATAGGCCCAACCATGCGATCAACTAGGGTCACTCGAACTCGGCACAATTGTTTTCACAACTTGGATCTCTCGATACGACTTTGAGGATAT
This sequence comes from Liriodendron chinense, assembly GCA_003013855.2. Classification (NCBI taxonomy): domain Eukaryota; kingdom Viridiplantae; phylum Streptophyta; class Magnoliopsida; order Magnoliales; family Magnoliaceae; genus Liriodendron; species Liriodendron chinense. The sequence goes on from ML058513.1 coordinate 12,398,749, forward strand.
GATTGCTTTATCTTATGAACGGCTTAGATGATAGAAGACTGGCCCGATCATATGCCGATTTTGATTACCTAAGATAGACCAAGTCAAATGAATTTTTGGATCACTCGATACGACTATGAGAATATGATTGGTTTAATCTTAGATGAAAGAAGACTGGCTTGATCATATGCCGATTTCGGTTACTTAAGACAGACCAAGTCATATGAAGTATTGGATCACCAAAACGTGGTCAATCATAGAAAATGAGTTGAGTGATACAAACAATTAGGATCGATAGAAATAGTCTCCCAGTCATATGAACGGTATGGATCAATGAAAACTAGCCCTTGATGTTACCAATTTGGATCACAGAGTATGGGCTTAGTCATATGAATGGTTTCGAATCATTCACCATGAGCTCAACCAAACAAAAAAGTATAGAATTCATAAATCTGGAACGAATGAGATGAACAGCTAAGATCGCTCAAAGTAGGCCCAGCCAAGCTTACAGGTTGAATCAATGGAATCTTATTAACCCGCAAGGATCACTAAACCTGGGTCTGGGTATATTACTGGTCGAATCATAAAAACAGCATAGATTTTTCTACTTAAGCATGGATGAGATTGGACCAATGATATTAGTAATTTGGATCAATATTGCAAGCCCAATTGTATGGACTATTTGGATTATCAAGATGCGTTTATTCCTATGGACGACTTGGTCATAAAAAAATGGACTGTGCCGTTCAAACAATTTGGATTACCGAAAATAATGCAGAGCCTAAAACGGTATGGATTGCTGAAAATTAGCCCCCATCGAGTAACCACTTGGAACACCAAATGCGGGGCCAAGACATAAACTGTTTGGATCATTTAGGACGAGCACTTCTAAACAAATCAGTTCAAATGCAGAAGAGCCAACTCATGTAAGAAGAATGGATCAGTAAAAATAGGCCCAAGCATGTGATCTGCTTGGGTCACTAGAACCGCACGCTACTATATTCACAACTTGGATCTCTAGATTCAAGTTTGAGTATACAATTGTCACAATCGTATGAACGCCTTAGATGAAGGAAGAGTGGCCCGACCATGTGCTGAGTTGGATTACAGAAGATGGGCCAAAGTCATATGAATGTTTGGATCACTATAATCACTTCAGGCAGATGAACAGTTTAATAACAGAAAATGAGCGGAGTCATACAAATAATTGTGATCACTGGAAATAGTCCTCAAACATATGAACTGTATCGAAAACGAAAAACTAGCCCTACACATTACAGGTTTGGATCACTTGAGTACAGGCCTAGTCATATGAATGGTCCGAGTCATTGGGAATGAGCTCATCCAAACAATACAATATAGAATCCATAAATCTGGAAGAGCCGTAGGAACAGGTAAGATCACTGAAAGTTGGCCCAATCATGCATGCGGGTTTAATAGATGGAACCATATTAACTTGCGAGGATCACTAAATATGGGTCCGGGTATATGACTGGCCCAATCATAAAAATAGCATAATGAGATGGAACCAGCGATATTAATAATTTCGATCAATGCTATAATCCTATGCAAATAAAATGGACCAAGTTGAATCAAACTCTTTGGATTGCCACAAACAATGTAGATCTTCTTATGGTACGGATTACTAAAGATGAGCCCGGAAGATTAGCGATTTGCAATACCGAAAGTGGGCCTATCAATATGAATTGTGCGGGTCATTCTGGACAACCTTTTCCAAACAAAATAGTTTCAGCTGCAGAAGGGCCGACTCATCTGAACATAATGGATCACTAAAAATAGGCCCAACCATGCGATCAACTAGGGTCACTCGAACTTGGCACAATTGTTTTCACAACTTGGATCTCTCGATACGACTTTGAGGATATGATTTCTTTATCTTATGAACGGCTTAGATGATAGAAGACTGGCCCGATCATATGCCGATTTCGGTTACTTAAGACAATCCAAGTCAAATGAAGTATTGGATCACCAAAACGAGGTCAATCGTAGAAAATGAGTTGAGTGATACAAACAACTAGGATCGGTAGAAATAGTCTCCCATTCATATGAACGGTATGGATCAATGAAAACAAGCCACTGATGTTGCCAATTTGGATCATAGAGTACGGGCCTAGGCATATGAATGGTTTTGAATCATTCACGATGAGCTTAACCCAAAAAAAAAGTATAGAATTCATAAATCTGGAACAAATGAGATGAACAGCTAAGATCGCTCAAAGTAGGCCCAACCAAGCATAGAGGTTGAATCAATGGAATCTTATTAACCCGCAAGGATAACTAAACTTGGGTCTTGGTATCTTACTGGTCCAATCATGAAAACAGCAGAGATTTTTCTGCTTCAGCATGGATGAGATTGGACCAACGATATTAATAATTTGGATCAATATTGCAAGCCTAATCGTATGGACTATTTGGATTACCAAAATGCGTCCATTCCTAAAGATGACTTGGTCATAAAAAACGGACTGTGCCGTTCAAACAATTTGGATTACCGAAAATAATGTAGATCCTAAAACGGTATAGACTGCTGAAATTAGCCCCCTCAAGTAACGACCTGGAACACCAAATACGAGGACAAGACGTAAACTGTTTCGATCATTTAGGACGAGCACTTCCAAACAAATCAGTTCAAATGCAGAAGAGCCGACTCATGTAAGAAGAATGGATCAGTAAAAATAGGCCCAAGCATGTGATCTGCTTCGGTCACTAGAACCGCACGCAACTATATTCACAACTTGGATCTCTAGATTCGCCTTTGCGTATACAATTGCCACAATCTTATGAATGGCTTTGATGAAGGAAGAGTGGCCCGACCATGAACCGATTTGGATTACAGAAGACAGGTCAAAGTCATGTGAATGTTTGGATCACTATAATCACTTCAGTCAGATGAACAGTTTAATAATAGAAAATGAGTGGAGGCATAGAAATAATTGAGATCACTGGAAATAGTCCTCCAATCATATGAACAGTATCGACAACGAAAAACTAGCCCTGCACATTACAGGTTTGGATCACTTGAGTACAGGCCTAGTCAAATGAATGGTCCGAGTCATTGGAAATGAGCTCATCCATACAATACAATATAGAATCCATAAATCTGGAAGAGCCGTAGGATCAGGTAAGATCACTGAAAGTCGGCCCAATCAAGCATGCAGGTTTAATAGATGGAACCATATTAACTTCTGAGGATAACTAAATAAGCGTCCGGGTATATGACTGGCCCAATCATAAAAATAGCATAATGAGATGGAACCAGTGATATTAATAATTTCGATAAATGCTATAATCCTATGCAGATAAAATGGACCAAGTTGGATCAAACTATTTGGATTGCCACAAACAATGTAGATCTCCTTATGGTACGGATAACTAATGATGAGCCCGGGAGATTAGCGATTTGCAATACCGAAAATGGGCCTGTCAATATGAATTGTGCGGGTCATTCAGGACGACCTTTTCCAAACAAAATAGTTTCAAATGCAGAAGCGCAGACTCATATGAACATAATGGATCACTAAAAATAGGCCGAACCATGCGATCAACTAGGGTCACTCGAACTTGGCACAATTGATTTCACAACTTGGATCTCTCGGTACGACTTTGAGGATATAATTGGTTTAATCTTATGAACGACTTAGGTGAAAGAAGACTGGCCCGATCATATGCCGATTTCGGTTACTTAAGACAGACCAAGTCATATGAAGTATTGCATCACCAAAACGAGGTCAATCATAGAAAATGAGTTGAGTGATACAAACAATTAGGATCGGTAGAAATAGTCTCCCATTCATATGAACGGTATGGATCAATGAAAACAAGCCCCTGATGTTGCCAATTTGGATCACAGAGTACGGGATTAGTCATATGAATGGTTTCGAATCATTCACCATGAGCTCAACCAAACAAAAAAGTATAGAATTCATAAATCTGGAACGAATGAGATGAACAGCTAAGATCGCTCAAAGTAGGCCCAACCAAGCATAGAGGTTGAATCAATGGAATCTTATTAACCCGCAAGGATCACTAAACTTGGGTCTGGGTATCTTACTGGTCCAATCATAAAAACAGCAGAGATTTTTCTGCTTAAGCATGGATGAGATTGGACCAATGATATTAATAATTTGGATCAATATTGCAAGCCTAATCGTATGGACTATTTGGATTATCAAAATGCGTCTATTCCTAAAGACGACTTGGTCATAAAAAACGGACTGTGCCGTTCAAACAATTTGGATTACCGAAAATAATGTAGATCCTAAAACGGTATGGACTGCTGAAAATTAGCCTCCTCGAGTAACGACTTGGAACACCAAATACGAGGACAAGACATAAACTGTTTCGATCATTTAGGACGAGCACTTCCAAACAAATCAGTTCAAATGCAGAAGAGCCGACTCATGTAAGAAGAATGGATTAGTAAAAATAGGCCCAAGCATGTGATCTACTTCGGTCACTAGAACTGCACGCAACTATATTCACAACTTGGATCTCTAGATTCGCCTTTGCGTATACAATTGCCACAATCTTATGAACGGCTTTGATGAAGGAAGAGTGGCCCGACCATGAACCGATTTGGATTACAGAAGACAGGCCAAAGTCATGTGAACGTTTGGATCACTATAATCACTTCAGTCAGATGAACAGTTTAATAATAGAAAATGAGTGGAGGCATACAAATAATTGAGATCACTGGAAATAGTCCTCCAATCATATGAATAGTATCGAAAACGAAAAACTAGCCCTGCAAATTACAGGTTTGGATCACTTGAGTACAAGCCTAGTCATATGAATGGTCCGAGTCAGTGGTAATGAGCTCATCTAAACAATACAATATAAAATCCATAAATCTGGAAGAGCCGTAGGAACAGGTAAGTTCACTGAAAGTTGGCCCAATCATGCATGCAGGTTTAATAGATGGAACCATATTAACTTGCGAGGATCACTAAATATGGGTCCGGGTATATGACTGGCCAAATCATAAAAATAGCATAATGAGAAGGAACTAAAGATATTAATAATTTCGATCAATGCTATAATCCTACGCAGATAAAATGGACCAAGTTGGATCAAACTCTTTGGATTGCCACAAACAATGTATGTCTCCTTATGGTACGCATAACTAAAGATGAGCTCGGGAGATTAGCGATTTGCAATACCAGAAATGAGCCTGTCAATATGAATTGTGCGGGTCATTAAGGACGACCTTTTCCAAACAAAATAGTTTCAAATGCAGAAGGGCTGACTCATCTGAACATAATGGATCACTAAAAATAGGCCCATCCATCCGATCAACTAAGGTTACTCGAACTTGGCACAATTGCTTTCACAACTTGGATCTCTCAATACGACTTTAAGGATATGATTGGTTTAATCTTATGAACGACTTAGATGAAAGAAGACTGGCCCGATCATATGCCAATTTCGGTTACTTAAGACAGACCAAGTCATATGAAGTATTGGATCACGAAAACGAGGTCAATCATAGAAAATGAGTTGAGTGATACAAACAATTAGGATCGGTAGAAATAGTCTCCCAGTCATATGAACGGTATGGATCAATGAAAACTAGCCCTTGATGTTCCCAATTTGGATCACAGAGTACGGGCTTAGTCATATGAATGGTTTCGAATCATTCACGATGAGCTCAACCAAACAAAAAAGTATAGAATTCATAAATCTGGAACGACTGAGATGAACAACCCAACCAAGCATACAGGTTGAATCAATGGAATCTTATTAACCCGCAAGGATCACTAAACTTGGGTCTGGGTATATTACTGGTCCAATCATAGAAACAGCATAGAGTTTTTTGCTTAAGCATGGATGAGATTGGACCAACGATATTAATAATTTGGATCAATATTGCAAGCCTAATCGTATGGACTATTTGGATTATAAAAATGCGTCTATTCCTATGGACGACTTGGTAATAAAAAACGGACTGTGCCGTTCAAACAATTTGGATTATCGAAATAATGTAGATCCTAAAACGGTATGGATTGCTGAAAATTAACCCCCTCAAGTAACGACTTGGAACACCAAATACGGGGCCAAGACATAAACTGTTCGAAAAATTTAGGATGAGCACTTCCAAACAAATCATTTCAAATGCAGAAGAGCCGACTCATGTAAGAAGAATGGATCAGTAAAGATAGACCCAAGCATGTGATCTGCTTGGGTCACTAGAACCGCACGCAACTATATTCACAACATGGATCTCTAGATTCGACTTTGAGTATACAATTGCCACAATCGTATGAACGGCTTTGATGAAGGAAGAGTGGCTCGACCATGTGCTGATTTCGATTACAGAAGACGGGCCAAAGTCATATGAATGTTTGGACCACTATAATCACTTCAGTCAGATGAACAGTTTTATAATAGAAAATGAGTGGAGTCATACAAATAATTGAAATCACTGGAAATACTCCTCCAATCATATGAACAGTATCGAAAACGAAAAACTAGCCTTGCACATTACAGGTTTGGATCACTTGAGTACAGGCCTTGTCAAATGAATGGTCCGAGTCATTGGAAATGAGCTCATCCAAACAATACAATATAGAATCCATAAATCTGGAAGAGCCGTAGGAACAGGTAAGATCACTAAAAGTTGGCCCAATCATGCATGCAGGTTTAATAGATGGAACCATATTAACTTGCGAGGATCACTAAATATGGGTTCGGTTATATGACTGGCCTAATCATAAAAATAGCATAATGAGATGGAACCAGCGATATTAATAATTTCGATCAATGCTATAATCCTATGCAGATAAAATGGACCAAGTTGGATTAAACTCATTGGATTGCCACAAAAAATGTAGATCTTCTTATGGTACGGATAACTAAAGATGAGCCCGAGAGATTAGCGATTTGCAGTACCGAAAATGGGCCTATCAATATGAATTGTGCGGGTCGTTCAGGACGACCTTTTCCAAACAAAATAGTTCCAAATGCAAAAGGGCCGACTCATCTGAACATAATGGATCACTAAAATAGGCCGAACCATGCGATCAACTAGGGTCACTCGAACTTGGCACAATTGCTTGCACAACTTGGATCTCTCGATATTAATAGTCTCCCAGTCATATGAACGATATGGATCAATGAAAAGTAGCCCTTGATGTTACCAATTTGGATCACAGAGTACGGGCTTAGTCATATGAATGGTTTCGAATCATTCACGATGAGCTCAACCAAACAAAAAAGTATAGAATTCATAAATCTGGAACGAATGAGATGAACAGCTAAGATCGCACAAAGTAGGCCCAACCAAGCATACAGGTTGAATCAATGGAATCTTATTAACCCGCAAGGATCACTAAACTTGGGTCTAGGTATCTTACTGGTCCAATCATAAAAACAGCATAGATTTTTCTGCTTAAGCATGGATGAGATTGGAGCAACGATATTAATAATTTGGATCAATATTGCAAGCCTAATCGTATGGACTATTTGGATTATCAAAATGCGTCTATTCCTATGGAACTAGCGATATTAATAATTTTGAACAATGCTATAATCCTGGTCAGACAAAATGGACCAAGTTGGATCAAACTCTTTGCATTGCCACAAACACTGTGGATCTTCTTATGTTACGGATCACTAAAGATGACCCCGGGAGATTATCGATTTGCAATATCGAAAATGGGCTTACCAATATGAATTGTGCTGGTCATTCAGAACGACCTTTTCCAAACAAAATAGTTTCAAATGCAGAAGGGCCGACTCATCTGAACAGAAGGGATCACTAAAAATAGGCCCAACCATGCGATCAACTAGGGTCACTCGAACTTGGCACAATTGCTTTCACAACTTGGATCTCTCGATACGACTTTGAGGATATGATTGGTTTAATCTTATGAACGGCTTAGATGAAAGAAGACTAGCCCGATCATATGCCGATTTCGATTACTTAAGACAGACCAAGTCATATGAATGTTTGGATCACTAAAATAAGGTCAATCATAGAAAATGAGTTGAGCGATACAAACAATTAGGATCGGTAGAAATAGTCTCCCAGTCATATGAACGGCATGGATCAATGAAAACTAGCCCTTGACGTTACCAATTTGGATCACAGAGTATGGGCTCAATCATATGAATGGTTTCGAATCATTCTCCATGAGCTCAACCAAACAAAAAAGTATAGAATTCATAAATCTGGAGCGAATGAGATGAACAGTTAAGATCGCTCAAAGTAGGCCCAACCAAGCATACAGGTTGAATCAATGGAATCTTATTAACCCGCTAGGATCACTAAACTTGGGTCTGGGTATATTACTGGCCCAATCATATAAACAGCATAGATTTTTCTACTTAAGCATGGATGAGATTAGACAAACGATATTAATAATTTGGATCAATATTATGAGCCTAATCGTATGGATTATTTAGATTATCAAAATGCGTCTATTCTTATGGACAACTTGGGCATACAAAAATGATTGTGCCGTTCAAACAATTTGGATTACCGAAAATAATATAGATCCTAAAATGGTACGGATTGCTGAAAATTAGCCCCCTCAAGTAACGACTTGGAACACCAAATATGGGCCCAAGACAAACTCTTTGGATCATTTAGGACGAGCACTTCCAAGCAAATCAGTTTCAAATGTAGAAGAGCTGACTCATGTCAGAAGAATGGATCAGTAAAAATAGGCCCAACCATGTGATTTGCTTGGGTCACTAGAACCGCACGCAACTATATTCACAACTTGGATCTCTAGATTCGCCTTTGAGTATACAATTGCCACAATCGTATGAACGGCTTAGATGAAGGAAGAGTGGCCTGACCATGTGTTGATTTGGATTTAAAGACGGGCCAAAGTCATATGAATGTTTGGATCAGTATAATCACCTCAGTCAACTGAACAGTTTAATAATAGAAAATGAGTGGAGTCATACCAATAATTGAGATCACTGGAAATAGTCCTCTAATCATATGAACAGTATCGAAAACGAAAAACTAGCCCTGCACATTACAGGTTTGGATCACTCGAGTACAGGCCTAGTCATATGAATGGTCCGAGTCATTGGTAATGAGCTCATCCAAACGAAACAGTATAGAATCCATAAATCTGGAAGAGCCGTATGAACAGGAAAGATCACTGAAAATTGGCCCAATCATGCATGCAGGTTTAATAGATGGAACCATATTAACCTGCCGGGATCACTAAACATGGGTCTGGGTATCTGACTGGCCCAATCATAATAATAGCATAATGACATGGAACCAGCAATATTAATAATTTCGATCGATGCTATAATCCTATTAAGATAAAATGGACCAAGTTGGATCAAACTCTTTGGATTACCATATACAATGTAGATCTTATGGTACGGATTACTAAAGATGAGCCCGGGAGATTAGCGATTTGCAATACCGAAATGGGCCTACCAATATGAATTGTGTGGGTCATTCAGGACGAACTTTTACCAAACAAAATAGTTTCAAATGCAGAAGGGCCGACTCATCTGAACATAATGGATCACTAAAAATAGGCCCAACCATGCGATCGACTAAGGTCACTCAAACTTGTTGCTACTATATTCACAACTTGGATCTCTAGGTATGACTTTGAGGATATGATTGGTTTAATCCTCCGAACAGCTTAGGAGAAGAAAGACGGACCTGATCATATGCTAATTTGGATTGCTTAAGACAGACCAAGTCATATGAATGATTGGTTCACTAAAATGAGCTCAATCATATGAGCAGTTTATCAAAGAAAATGAGTTCAGTCACACAAACAATTAGGATCATTGGAAATAGCCCCCAATCATTTGAATAGTATAGATCACAAAAAACTAGCCCTTCACATTACAGATTTGGATCACTGAGTACACAATTGCCTCAATCATATGAATGGCTTATATGAAGGAAGAATGACCCGACCATATGTTGATTTGGATTACTTAAGACGGGCCAAGTCATTAGTCATATGAACGTTTGGATCATTATAATGAGCTCAGTCAGATGAACAGTTTAATCATAGAAAATGAGTTGAGTCATACAAACAATTAGGATCACTGGAAATAGTCCCCCAATCGTATGAACAGTATATATCACAAAAAAGTAGCCCTACACAATACAGATTTGGATCACTGAGTACAGGCCTAGTCATATGAATGGTCCGAGTCATTCGTAATGAGCTCATCCAAACAAAACAATTTAGAATCCATAACTCTAGAGGAGTCGTATGAACAGTTAAGATCACTGAAAATAGGCCCAATCATGCATGCAGGTTTAATCGATGGAACCATATTAACCTTCCAGGATCACTAAACATAGGTCTAGGCCTGGCCCAATCATAAAAATAGCATAATGAGATTGTCTCAACCATATTAACCTTCCATACTACTAATCCCATGAATGGTTTATATCACTAAATACTAGTCCCTCCATATTAATGTTTGGATCATTGAGGACAAGTCTGGTCATATGGATGGTTTGGATCATTCAGAATGAGCTCATCCATTCCAAACAAAACATTTTACACGGCTAAAATAGGCTGAGTCATATGAACAGTTTAAATCGCTAAAAATATGTCGAACCATGTAAACGGATTAGATCATTGGAAACTGGCCCAACAATATTAACGACTTCGATTGTTGTATACCTATTTGGGTATGTAGAACAGTTTAAATCGTTGAAAATATGTCGAACCATGTAAACAGATTAGATCATTGGAAACTGGCCCAACAATATTAACGACTTCGATTGTTGTATACCTATTTGGGTATATAAATGGTTTGGATTTACCCAATCATATAAACGACTTAGATCACGGAAGCTTTGCGCAACCATATTAACAATTCAGATCACTAAATACAAGACTAGCAATATGAATGGTTTATATCATTAAAACGAGCTCGATCAAATCAACAGTTTCATCATAGAATGAGCCAATTCATAAGAACAATTAGCATCACTAAAAACAGTCCTAATTATATGAATGGTTTGGATAACTAAACCAGCCCTCCATATAACGATTTGGATCACCGAGTATGGGCCTAGTCATATGACTGGTTTGAATCATTCAGAATGAGCTCATTCAAACAAAGTAGTTTAGAATGTATTAAACAGCCCAAGTCATATGAACAATTTGAACCACTGAAAATAGGCCCAACCATGTAAATGGGTTGGATCACTAAAAACTAACTCAACCATATCAATGACTTGGATCACAAAATACAAATCATGGTGTATGAATGGTTTGGATCGGCCCAATCATATGAACGACTTTGATATTGGAAGACTGACCTAACAATATTAATTATTTGGATAACGTAATACAGCCCTAGTCATATGGATGGTTTCAATCATTAAAATGACCTTAGTCATATGAATGGTTAGATCATAGAAAGTAGGTTGAGTCGATCACTAAAAATAGGCCCAATCATATGATCAGTTTGGATCACTGAAAATAGGTTCCAATCATATGAACAGTTGGATCACTGAAAACCAGCCCAACCATATTAACAATTTGTATCACTGAGTAGGGGCCTAAAAACATATGAATGGTTTCAATTATTTAAAATGGGCTCAACAATGCGAGTAGTTTAGATCATATAAAAGCGTCCCCATTCATGCAAACAATTTGGATCATGAGAATAAGCCCTTTCATATAAATTGTTTACAACTAAGATAATGCCCCCAATCATACTAACATTTTTTGGAGTGTTCAGTACAAGCCTAGCCATATCAGTTGTGGCATGTGCTCCAACCTATGATTTCAACATTGAATCCGCAAGAACTAGCCCAAACTATTGACTTTGGTGCATGTGGCTTCAAACAAAGGTTGTAAAACACCTATTGATCAAATTGATGAACATATTGTAGGATGCCAATGCTTTTTATCACTGAAAACGACCACAATCATATTAAGGGTCTGGATCATTGAAAAGGGGCCCAATAATATGAAGGGTTCGTATGATTGAAAATCATTCAACATACCCAAAGGCAACCAATTGCAAAAGGAAAAACCAAAACACTAGCAATATGGTCTACAAGAGGAAAAGCAAATTGTTGCTAATATAATCTTAATTGTCCACGTCATATTTTTAGTATTAAAGGCAAATGAAAACCTGTAATTAAATGAATTCTAAGTTATGTTGAAACTAACCTTTATGAGCAGTCTATGGCAAAACACATCCAGCTTAAGAGTACCACCTGTTTTCCACAAAGATCTAACAATGAACCAAAAAATAAAAAGAAAACATGCAATAAGTGAATGAACCACTAAACATTGGTTTTAACGCAACAATAACAACAACAATATATGGCAGCTAAAGCAAGCAAAACATGACAGATAGGCAGATGTTTGGAGGACCATCAAGCATCTATGAAGGTTGCCCCAACAAGTCTAGTTGATATTTATATTACTAGGAGTAGAAGAAAACCTGTAATTTAGTGAATTCTAAATCATAGTGAAACCGGTTTTCTGAATAGTCAATCAATGGTGATATACATCCAACGCAAGAGTACAACTTGTTTTTTGTAAAGATCTCATGGGGCCATGTAAGATTTCCCAATGCATTTCTTTTTTTTTTTTATTTGGTGCACAATATGGTCGATTGGGAAATTCCCTAGTAAATCATAATACTCGAGAGGCTTACTCTAATTTCCCTAGGTGCTTGTAGGTAATTTTTGGGATGTCAACTGTTGAAAGTAATCACACGAGGAAATTGCAAAAACACTTCAACAAACTCTTCATACCCTCTTGCTAGGACAGTGTTTATTAGAAGCTATAGTATTCAAGGATTTAAATACTCCAACAATGTAAAAAATATAAGGCTTAGATGATGATGATGATGATTATGATTATGCACGTCAAAAATATAAATAATACAAAAATGTTGGGAGTTAAATGCAAAAGCATTTACCTCTCACTACTACATCTAGTTTCATTATTTTTCCAGGAAGATAATATCATATTTGGTTTTAACAGCACCTTAGGACTATTTTCAGTATTTGGTTTTAAAAGAACCTTAGGACTATTTTCAGTTTTTTCACGGTTGTCTAAGCTAGTTTCCTTACCTGTGTTCGATTTGGGGCATTCGTTATTTTCATGATTTTATATAAAGAGAAAAGCCCCAACCCTCTCAAAGCACTATAAGTAATAGTACTCCTAGTTGCATCTTAGACAGTCCAATTGATTAATCTGAACTGTCCATTAAGTCCAAATAATATTTCTAAGGCGACTGTCCAAATAATATTTCTAAGGCTACCGTCCAATCGATTATCTTCTATAGTCATCCTTTTTTCCAAGCCATGGACGGGCTACTATTGCCTAACAAAAGTGATTCTTCACAATTACAAGCAATCCATGATGGTCTCTAACAAACAGATGGATCAAATTGTTGATTAGACCTATTTGTGTAAATGATTTTGACCGCCGATATTAAAGAGCATTGATATCAAACAGTTTGGTGTGATGCTTGCATGGTCACCCATGAAATGTGCATTGGACCTAGTGAACAGTCTAGATCGATGGAATCATATAGTCCGAGTGTTATAATACAACTAAATGCAACTAGAAGCACTATAACTTATAATGCTCTGAGAGCACTGAAGCATTTCTCTCATATAAATACATGTTTTACCTAGATAAAAGAAGCTTTTATTGGAAGAGGAAGGATTTTCATCTTTTGAGTGTTTCCCTTGATGAAACCCTTGCAGAGGGCTACCACGTTGGAAATCTCCATTATTTGTATCAAAGCTAAGGATGAAGAATGTTATGGAAGTCAGGAATGAAGACTAACACTCCTCGAGGAGATGGGTGGATGAGAAATCCTGTTAGTATTTATAGTAAGATGAACAATTTATATAGATCATGCTTCATCTAGAGCAAATTCACCAGCGATCTTCGATGTAGCTGGCAAGGCTGAGCATCACAGCAACATCAACATTTCTGGTCTCATGGTATTCTTTGAACTTCTTTATTGGGACCCAAAACCAACAATAGGCACAAAAGATTCCTAGGTTGGGAGTTGGAGCCAATTGAAAACAAAAATCGTAAAGGGGAAAACAGGGTTTGGAATGGCAATCCTATTCTCTATCAAAACTATGTGACAAGAGAGGATCTTCCTACAGAAACCAAATGATCCAAAGGAGAAAAAAGTGCAAAGCAAAGTTCAATTAGTTTTTTGAATCAAAGTAAGTGGAGCTCTAAGACATAAAGGTGAGGTTTTGGGGAGTGGAGCTTATCATACTAGCCCTATAACATAAGGAGTAGCATGTTCAATTCATTAAAGTAGACAGTGCTGCAGACAGGTGTAAGGTTGTTAGTAAGAAGTTAATTCCATTCATTAAATAGTTGTGGTGAAGTGGTAAACGAGTACAATTTAGGGGTTTCACTCTCTGCACATTAATAGAATCAAAGTAAGTGGAGCTCTAAGACATAAAGGTGAGGTTTTGGGGAGTGGAGCTTATCATACTAGCCCTATAACATAAGGAGTAGCATGTTCAATTCATCAAAGTAGACAGTGTTGTAGACAGGTGTAAGGTTATTAGTAAGAAGTTAATTTCATTCATTAAATAGTTGTGGTGACGTGGTAAACGAGTACAATTAAGGGGTTTCACTCTCTACATATTAATAGAATTGCTCTTACTTAGAGAAGTTCCTATGCATAGCAAAACAATTAACTAAAACAACCTTCACGCAAATACGTTATAAAAATTCATCTTATTCGATTGGATGACCCATATATGTTGTTAGGTTCATTGATTTATTTTATTTTATTTTATTATTATTATTTTTTTTTTGAACGGTAGTAGGTTCATTGATTTGTATGACCACAACTAGTAATTCAATGGATGTGGTAGTTCAAACATTATGGATCTTGATAACGTGTAACTTTTAGCATCATAAATAATTCCAATAGGGATCATACTATAATTTTATCATGATATGATGAATGCATTAGTATAAAAAAGAAAGGACCAAAATCAGATAATAGAAGCATATTAAAACGGAACCCAACAGTTGTTTGTGACACTGAACTACATGGAATCAATTTAACTATATATCGCTCCATAAAACATCTACTTTTATACATATAATAGTCACTGATAAATCCTTGCATTAACTATCGGTAGCTATGATCATGCTACCTTTATTATTAAATTCACAGTTGTTTTGTGTTCATCCACTATAGTATCATCACAGATGAATTTTTGGTCCATATTGGGGGATCCTAATAGGCATTGTTTCCAGATTAGGAGCTCTTCACTTCAAGAGGTCATTAGGGAAATTAAATGCAGCATCTTGGGTTGGGCTTCCTATGTTAAGGCAATTAAATCGGCTAATCTCTCCTCTCTTTTTTGAGGTGCAGTGTTGGGTTGTATTCTTTAGCGTGTTTTGCGTGCTTCTAATAAATTTTGTTATCTCTCAAAAAAAATCATCAAAGATGAATGTAGCAATAAGTCACGGCTGAAAGAAGAAAGATTGTTTTCCCTACTCCTGCCAACAAGAGAGCTCAAGCTCAATCTACACACATTATTTTGATAGTTCTTTGTTTCAATGGATGTACTGAACAAGTTTTAACTATATATAGCTTCGCCACAACGAGCGGCAAGAGTTTATGATTTTCAGTTAAGACAACTTTTCATACACATTAAATTAATTCAGTGACTATAATCAGTCGAGTCAAAGTAGGGGACGAATTTAAAAGGTAAATCTACTGGAAGGTGGACAATTATTTCTAAATAGACACTTCTTAGTCATTTCATTTCCTGAACTTTTAAGATTACTGCTTCCCAGCTCCCACAAATGAACTCCCTCTTCCTTTGCAAACAACTGAGGCCAACAGCTCCATTCACATAGATGGAACTAATACAAATCCTTTCTTTCCTCGAATAAGAACAAAATGGTAAGATTGCTAGAAGGAAAAAATAAAAATAAAAAATCTAGGCCGTCTTTTAGCACCGACTAAGAACAAAATTGCCTCCACTTAATCAGGGACACCATAATTCTGGGGACCTGCTCTAGTCATTTCCGATGCCAGCTTTTTTCTTAGGAGAAAAAGAAGGGGGGAAAAACATAGATACCACTCAAACACTAAGAAGCTAATCAGTCACCAATATAATGCATTTCCACTCAATGAACATGTTCCAGAGCAGCATTTTTCCATAGGATTTAGAATTAGCAGATGTTACAAAATCCATCTCTGAAAGCCCTAACACATTTTCTAATATAGCTTAGGGTGATGCTTGCAGAAACTTTTTTTTTTTAAGGACATGCTTGCAGAAACTTCTCTGCAAGAAAAACAGTACAACCAGCATCTAACAGAGCAAAAGAATGAACGTCAAACATCAAAGAAAGACCTGAGTGGAAACCTACCATTGCAAGCCAGTGTTTTAAATAGCTACACTATGTAGCGTGTAGCTTACACTATGTAGCGTAGCTTAGCCTAAACGCTACGTAGCTCATGAAAATAGCTTAAGTTGCGTGTAGCCTATGCTACATGATTAATTTGGATATGCTAAACGCTTCATAAACTACGCTACATGCTACATAGCTCACATTACAAGTCATTTTTCACTATAACATTAAAATCAATAATGTTTTTAATGATTTGTTACATTTTTCTATTTCAATGAAAATTCGTTAGTCTTTTCAATGCCTTTAGTAAAATAATATAAGAAACGGTTTTAAATAAGTTTTGTTGCTCTTTTTCACTTTTATATTTAATCATTCCCCCTTGCTATTACTTTAAGTTGCATTTGGTTGCACCAAATATCATGAAATTTTGTTAAATTTTATTATTAATCATCTAATTTGGTGAAACCAAGTGCAACCTTGATTAAAAATCTTAGCGGTGTGTAGCTTATGCTACACGCTATGTAGCTTACGCCTCACGCTTCGGAGGGGTGAAGGCTACACTACACGCTATTTGCTATTTAAAACACTGTTGCAAGCTATTCAGCCAAATAATGGTTCACTTCTTGTCTCATACTCCCTTCCTGGGAGCAGAAATCATTAATCAGTATCCTCAAAGCCACTCAAATCCCACAATAGAAAATAGCAGATTCCCAGTAAAGAATACAAACCATTATATTCAAGAATAACATTAGCCTTTGCTATTACCACCTTAATTGAATTTTCATCTCTTGGGTTGTACAACCCAAGTACATGATACATCTAGTTATAAGAACATCAATACCATGCAGGAAAAAGCATTGTTACATTGTGCACCATTGAAGTTAATGTATCATTACTGAAATGCCTAATGCAATAACTGACCCAAATCATGCATCAATTTGAGATATTGATGAGGAATCTCAAAAAGGAACCAGGATACCATTTTTGTGGACAGATAACAGAGAATATAAACACCATGGGGCATTATAGTGATAGTCTAGGGACATTTTTAAGAACAGATCAGAGTTCATGGCATCATAGTTATCAAACAAGTCGTGTTGTTTTGGATGCAAACAACGAAGCAGATGTTCTTGTGAAGCTTAAATTTTTCTTCAACAAAATTTGTTATTATTGTAAAGAATAAAGGTTCTAAGAATACATTTTACTTTTCATGCTGACAATATTAGCCAATGAAAGCAGGAGCATATGCAAAGTGCTCTGAGAACCAATCCAACCACCCAACTAAAAATCCTTTAAATAATTACCAGAATACATAAATAAATTCCAAACAAAACCAAACTATAAAAAAAGGGAATACCAGTTGCCAAGTTGTCGTACAACATAATGACCGAGAAACCCAGTAGCTCCAAACCACTACCAAAATGGACATACAAGCTCTGAATTAGACTGATAAAAATTAGCAAAATAAAAAATAAATAAAAATCAAAAGCTCTGAAGTAGATAACAAAACCAAAATGGAGCAAAATCTTAGCGTATTTCTTTAAATCATTTGAGGTGAGATCTATTTAGTAAATGGTGCCGACCTTATAACCCATAAGAAGAGCAAAATAAGTGAATCAATCTGGACTGATCAATTCATAGGCCACCTTATGGTGAAGTCTGTTTCTTGAAAAATGCAGCAAATGGGTGTTTCTGACCATTCAATCCATAAGCAATTTTCAGAAGCATTTCTATAAATTTATTGACCATCCAAAAAAGGTAAGGTGATGTGTAAGACAGCAAGCCAAATGGTGTAACTTTTGGGCCATAGCCCTCACTATGGAGATGGGCCTGGTTCCAAAAATCAGGACTGTACACTCCTCAAAATGGACACGTGTACATTAGACTGACTGTTGGACTGACCAATTCATACTCCACCCTATGGATGGTCCATTTCTTGAAAAATGCAGCAAATGGGTGTTTCTAACCATTTACTCCACAAACAATTTTCACAACAATTTCTCTAGGTTTATTGACCACCCAAAAAAGGCCATGTATAAGGAGAGAGTATGCCAAATGGTGTGGCTTTTGGGCCATAGCACTCTGTTTGGAGATGACTTGGTACCAAAATCAGGACCATACACTCGTCAAAATGGAGACACATGTACATCAGACTGTGGGCTGTCGGACTGACCAATTCATAGCCCACCTTATGGATGGTCCATTTCTCAAAAAGTGCATCAAATGGGTTTCAGCATTCAATCCATAAACGATTTTGAGGACCATTTCTCTAGATGTATTGACCATCCAAAAAAGGCCACGTATAGGACAGTATGCTACATGGTGTGTAACTTTTGAGCTATAGCCCTCACTATGGAGATGACCTTGTGCCAAAAATCAGGACCATACACTCTTCAACATGGACACGGATGTGCATTAGACTGGACTGTTGGCAAGTATTTTTAAACCATCCATTGTTTTCATAGTTCATACACCAGTACCCAGCCTGATTTTTGCACTAGCTCACAAGGTGGAGTCCACCTTATGCACAACACTGATCTCCCATGCTAGTGCCAGGTTGGCATGCAGTACTGCATGTGAATGTGAGTTTTGGCAAAATACATCAGGGGCTAGCAAACCACATGTAGATCAAAGCCAGAATCAAGATCTAAAGGCAGAGGTTTGCTTAGCCACATGCGTATGGAAGCCTGCCCATCCACACTCATGCTCACGCATGAGAAAATATGGCACATGTATGGCATGCGAGCTTCCCATTAGGTCAAGTGGGCCACATTGTTTAGATCATGTTGCCTAAACATCTAGTCGTTTCACTCAAGTGGGAAGAGCATGGTTAAAACACTCGGTGACTTGACCCAACTTGTTCAGCCCTGAGTTGAGTCACGACTCATCTGAGACGGGGCTGAATTGGCCCAACTGCCCAAGTTGGGGCTGACTCGTGTATCAAAACGGATCAGTTCTGGCCAAGTCCGAGTCGACTCATGCAAATCGTATCAGACTCAACAGAGTCTTAAAAGCATGTTGCAGTGTACAAAACCAATGAATGGCTACAAAGAAAATAAAAGAAAGGTCATCCCTTTGTTTGTACATTGTGGCATCCCTCAGGAGTGAAATAGCCTGAAGTTTGAGACAGGAGGTGTAATTAGTGTGACCCACCTGATGGAAACCTTGATTCTCACACGCGTGCATCAAATTGGCATGTGTACTTGCGTGTAAGGGCAAGGTCCAACACAAGTGCGTGGATTCAGCAAACCTTTCTAGTTGTGAGGGGGGTTTCATTGATTCTACAGCATCATTTGCTATGAAATAGCACACATTTGATTAATTTCAAATCTTTGGGCTGTGGATGATGAAATGCAGTAGACTGCCATACCTAATCGATGACCTTCAACCGGTACCTCGCCTGACCAAGATTCCCCACACCCTTCGAAGTGAGGATCGATCCTAGCTGTGATCAATCGGTTCCACTGTCTGCAACCAAAAGCAAAAATGAAATGGATTGCAGTTGGGAAAAAAAGGATGCGATAATAACTTGAAAGAGAGATGTCGAGAGAAACTAGAACCCTAGGAGGGAGAGAGAGAGAGAGAGAGAGAGAGAGAGAGAGAGAGAGAGAGAGAGAGAGAGAGAGAGACAGAGACTGGTGCACTACGCACCTACGGTACCCCTGCATCATTCTTCCAATGGAGATGAGAGAGAGGAAAAGGGGTTTTCAGAGAGAGAGAGAGAGAGAGAGAGAGAGATGGGGAAGGAGGGAGAGGTTTTCAGAGAAACAGAGAGAGAGAGAGAGAGAGAGAGAGAGACTGGATTTCTATAAAAATCACTGGACCGTTAAGGGTATCTTGGTCATTAAAAAATGTACAGTTGTTCGACCGTTTAAGCACGTGGACGTGACGTAGTCGTTTCGATACCATCGCTCACGCGTGTTATCGAGGCACGTACGGGAGATCCGTGCCGCTCATACGGGTATTTGCGAAAGATCAGATTGGTCTGATTGTGAGGTACCAGTTGCGTAGAAAGGGAAGAGGTGTTTACCAGAAGAATTTGGATCGTCTGCTCCGATTTAAAGCCAAGCAGACGATCCGGATTCTTACCAGAAATGGACGTGGATGCGGTTAGCGTGCTGAGTAAACTCTGTGGGGCCCACCGTGATGTGTGTCTTATCTATGCTGTCCATCCGCTTTTTGAGCTCATTTTAGGTAATGAACCCATAATTGAAGCACATCCAAAGCTCCAACGGACCACACCACAGAAAACAATGGGAATTGAATGCTTACCGCTGAAAACTTCTTGAGGCTATAAAAGTTTTGGATCAAGCTAATATCTATGTACTCCGTTCATCCATGTTTATGTGATCTTATAAACAGGTTGGATGATAAATAAATATCAGTGTGAGCCCTAAGAAGGTTTCAACCATGGATTCATTAACCCTATTGTTTCCTGTGGTGTGGTCCACTTTGAGCTTTGAATATCTTCAAGTTTGGGCTCAATTGCTAAAATGAGCTGTTAAAACGGATGGACGGAGTAGATAAGACACATACATTATAGTGGGCCTCACAGAGTTTACACATAGCACTCTGTGTCCACGTGTCCCACAGAAGTAGACCAATGTTACAAATTGAATTCGGGCCTGTGGCCCACTAGACCAGCTGACTTACTGTTTTAGCCCAGAGTATCTGCGGTTGAGGTTCATTCGTTCCCTCATATTCCATGCCCATGCTGGCTGCGCACGTGCCATGGATGATTGTGCTTCCCAACCATCTTTTTCCTTCAACCCACCCAACTGATGGATTATACCGTTGCCCTTCTTAACTCACATGTGTTGTTGTTAAAAGATTCGGCAGTTGGAGCTGTCAAGATTGCTTGAAGATTTTTATCAAAAATGACTCTAAGGTACGACCATTTGGAGAGAATAGCCTCCCTTTTTTTATTTCTTTTACTTATTTTCTTCTTACACTTTTTATTTTTATTTTTTTTTGATGAAAATGCCCCCCCCCCTTTTTTTTTTATGAGTTTTGCTCTTACTGCTTTTGCTTGCGCTGGAAACTTTGTAGCATGATTCAAATGCATGCTGTAACATTATGTGATGATTTTGTCCGCTTGAAGGGAGATCTAATTTGTTTATTTTCTTTATGGCCTATCATTTCAATGGGAAGACACAAATTTCAGTCAGATACAAACTCTTTATAGCCCACAACAACAATAACAGTGATTGTTCACGCTCAATAATTTTTTTTATGGTATGGTCCACCTTATCTACAGATGTGACTCATTTTTTACTTGTAACCTTAAATTAAATTCTTAGTCCAATGAATGGAATAAATTCAACACATACCCCATAGTGGGCCCCACAACCGTTAACATAGACAACCAGAACCCTTAACACATAACAACCCAGACCTTTAACACATGACAATCTCGACCCTTAACATATAATAGCCTTGACCCTGACAACCTAGAACTTAACATATGACAACCTTGACCCTTAACACATAACAACCTCAACCTTGATAGCATAGACCGTTAACACATGACAACCTCGACCTGAACAATTTAGACCTTTAACACATGACAACATCAACCTTTAACACATGACATCTTTAACCCTTAACACATGACAACCTCGACCTTAACTCTTAATATGACAAAGACATCATCTATAGGGCCCATTTTTGGGTATGTGTCAAATCCATTTTGTCCATTACAGTCAGTATTTCGTAAAAGGACATGGGTAAAAAAATGAGCCACATTCATAGATCAAATGAACTACATCACAAGAAAATAGTTGAGAGTGAATAGCCACTATTATCGTTTGTTTGAGTTACAAGGAGCTCATATCAAGATGAAGTTATAGTGTATTCATGCTAAATTAGTATATCACAAAGAGAATGGACGGATTGGATCTGCTTTCAAGTGGACCCAATCATCACGCTATAGTCACCTCATGTATCAGGAGTGGATCTTGGAATCTTCCCTTGTGAAGATAAAGCAAGTATGGGGCAGCTTCCCAAAAGCAGCCGCGTCTGAAAGCTATTAAGAAAAGATAATGAAAATGGGGCTATTTTCTTGGAAAGGCCATACCTTAGGAGCATTTTTGTAAAATTTTCATTGCTTGAGACCAAAATGACGGCCGCAAATTAGGTACTATCCCTACCTATCCTGAGCTCGTAACAAGATGGGGATTTCAGGGGCCCATTGTGGGTTTTATCCACATCATTCTTCCATTTTCCCACATTATTTTAAGATATAGGCCAAAAAATGAGTCATATCCAAGGCTCAAGTGAACCACGCAATGAGAATTAAATGCTCACCATTAAAAACTTCTTATGAGCTATAAAAATTTTGAATGAAGTTGATATTTGTGTGTTGCCTTCATCTAGGTCTGTGACCTTACGAACAAGTTGGATAGCAAATAAATATCACAGTGGGCCCTAAGAAAGTTTCAACGGTGGACATCATGATAACCAATGCTTCATATGGTGTGGTCCACTTAAGCCTTGTATTTGCCTCTTTTTTTTGCTTATATCCTAAAATGATATGGAAAAATGGACAAGACTGCGTGGATAAACACATATATAATGGTGGGCCCCTCACAGCCCTAGCCTATTTCGAGCTTGGGACAAAGGGGTAGTACCTAATCCACATGCCTTGAATGACCACATGCTCAGTCACGGTCATGGCCACAGCCTTGGGAGGAAGTAGAAGCCCTCAGCTGGCAATCGATAATACCATATCCAGTCTGTTGACAATAAGCTCAAAACTCGCGGCATTGAGAGATCACATGGCCTACTTTGTTATAGCCATGGCACGTCGCACTGCTCGAGCCACGACTATTGGATGAAGCGGAAGCCACTAATACCATATCAGAGGAAGCAAAATAATGAGGTAAGGTAGAAAGAACCTTTAACCTCTGTTCTTCAGCCAACAGGTCATTGATAACAACATCCACAGAAGGAAGAGGACTATGATTGAGAAGAGCAATTCGATAATGTTCATATTCCGATCTCAGCTTCATAAGGAATTGGCGAACCCACGTGCGATCCCTCATATCATGGAATATCTGAAAATCAGTGGAAAACTCAAGATCCATCATTGCCATTTTTGTCCAAATGACCACTATCGCTGAATAAAATGCTTGAATGGTCCTATCACCTTGAGTAATATGGGCTAGATCTTATTCCAGGCGGTAGAGATGAGCTTCATTGCTCTGTTTATATACCACATTGAGGTGATCCCACATTGCCTCGACTATATGGTGCGGGGTTAGGCCAACAGCGATCGTCTTATCGACGGAGTCGAGAATCCAAGTAATGATGCGCCCATTCTTCATCTCCCAATCGGCAAGTTTGTCTAAATCAGGTGACGGAGGAGTTGAAAAAGTGTCATCAACCAGGCTCCACAACCCTTGACCTTTAAGAAAGCTCTGAAAGTGGATAGACCACAACCCGTAGTTAGTGTCATCAAAACTACATTGAGGGGCATCAGCTGATAGTTTTCTTTGTCCATAACAATGAGAATAGGAGTAACGTTAAAAGATGACTAAGGGGAATGAAGCCTCCTTTAATATGTGTTGGCTAGGGGATCTTCGGTTGCCCGACGTGACTCCAAATGAGACAGAGAGTCTCTAGACATATTTTGGGAATCAAGATGTTGTTGACAGAGTTGTGAATCGAGTTGCGACGGATAGATTTGATGGAGCTGCTTTTGACGAAGTTGCGGATGAAGGAGCTGTTGTGGTTGGAACTGAGGAGCAACAGACGGAGGAGCTGCTGTGTTTGGAGTTGAGGAGCTGCAGACGGAGTTGCAAGAGGAGGAGTTGATGCTGACAGACGGACGGAGCTGGTGGATTTGGAGGACGGAACTGACGGATGGAGCTGGAGTTGCTGTTGCGAACAGAGCTGCAGAAGGGGCTGATGGATGGAGTTGCTTTTAATGGCCGAAAATAGGGAGGAGTCCGAATTTGGGGAAGATAGTGGTGACAGATCTGAGATGGAGCATCTCAGTTGGGGCAAGCTTGAGAACTTTTCTTTGATACCATGATAGCCTGTTGAGTATCAATTACCCTAACCCAAACAAAGGAAAGAGAGCATATTTACAACTTGAGGAAAATACAAGAATACTCCTTATATATAAGAGAGAATCAACATGGATCTAGGGGTAGAAAAGGAAGGTAGGCCTGAACAATAATACAATGAACTACAATATACAAGAGGGGGCAGGGGCCCCACAACTATAGCCATCCAACCGTACAACCCATGAGATAGGGCAAGACTAACACAATTGAGGTAGGATTGGCCCATGCACCTCTGTTAGAGATTGCTCCAACAAATGAGGATCAGGTGGTGTTGCCACACTACCCTAGCGGTGCTGTTGGTGACATGCAGAGGGTAGGGAATGTGATGAGCATCCTAGCTGGATCTTGATGGCCTAAGTTCTTTTGGATATGTGATATGTTTTTTACTATATTTAGTGTTGGTTTAAACTGAATTGTATGGGTTATAATGATTAATGATTGAAAAAGAGTTATGCTCCATGGATATCTGTATTATAATGAGTCATAACTAACACGAATGCTTAAGACACTTGCAGACATTATTTAAGATGCACGATCATCCTATGTGAGTAATATAAATCATGGATCAGGATGGTATAACATGAGTTAATCTTCGTCTAGTTAAGGTTTGTGTTGTCTATGACGCATAGCCACCATGATGAATGTAGGAATAAATTCACGACTCCAGTGCAACTATTTATGACAACCTTAACTCCCAAAAATCATATTCAATAACTCAGGTGAACACACCACAGGAAGCTACATACATGCTTAAATTTTATATATTCACTTGCTTTTGCTACAAAAATTGGAATGCCTTCAGTTCCAGTGTTTTCCTTTGCCCTAATGAAACTTACTTGAGGAGTGGGTTGGATGACATATACACAACGCCCCTCATTCTATCTATGGGGCCATTCCCTCCCCCATCTCCAACATTGCTCTCCTTGGTGTGGCCCACCTTAATTATGGATTGTGCTGGATTTTGGGACACGTCTAATGAATGGTTTGGACGACACTGGGCTGCATGCTAGCTCTAGCAAATGGAAATTACCATACGTTC
Source organism: Liriodendron chinense (assembly GCA_003013855.2). NCBI lineage: Eukaryota > Viridiplantae > Streptophyta > Magnoliopsida > Magnoliales > Magnoliaceae > Liriodendron > Liriodendron chinense. The sequence goes on from ML058513.1 coordinate 12,424,191, forward strand.
ATAGTAAGTGATCATTCCCCTTTCTCATTGCCTCAGATACCTCTTGGCTTTGCTGGCAACCATCTTAATGGATGGTAACAAGGTTATCGTCCACTGAGCACAAACAACCATTAGGTAACGTCTACAGGACATTTGAGCCGCTGAAGAGGTGGACCCCACCTCTAAAATCATTGATCACAAAAACCAGGTTGATCCATTCAACAAATGGGCCACACTGGGAAAAAAAAAAAACAACTGACCAATGGATCATGCAAACAAGTAGGGCCACCTGATCAATGGATCAACCTAATTTTTTTTGGGTGGAATGTTGTTCAAGGTGGGGCCCACATACCAAGCGCCTAGAGTGCTATATACACAACACGCTAGCTGTATTTGTTCCATGGATGTAACTGACATTGTCCTTTCAAATGGATATTCCTCAACATGTAGCACAAATGTGCCGTGTGGGCCACTTGATGAGTGGCTTTGCCTTCGTTTAGCCTCGAACACATTTCTTTCAATGAAGCTGCCTGATTAACTACCACATAGTTAGTTTTTCACCGTTCAATACTTGTTCTTATAAATGGGGCCCAAGTTTTGTAAGTATAGACCGTTGGTTGTGTCCCTTTTGATTCTGATCATGTCAAATCTAGCGATTTGAATGATGCCATGTGGCAGTAAAATCTTAACAAGAGACAAATGAAAGATTCTTTAACTATCATAACAGCCGATGTGATCACAATTTGTAGAGTCATGAGTATTTCAAAAAGAGTAAACTTAGCCGCTACAGCTATGACACACTTGTCAAGTGTCCTACTCATATGGCAAAGCCAACTATTCAACATAGCTTCCTTTTGATTGAAAATGAGTATCGACCAAAGCATAGTTGCAGCAAGTGACAAATTTCGCCTAGAAGCCTTACAGTTGAGTATCGAGAGGCAAAACAACAACCACATCATTACACATGTTCATGCGAAGAAATTAGTAGCTAGCTATAATCAACATGTGCCGCCTCGAGAAAGATTCTCGCTCACATAATATGAGCAGGACATGCACATAACCAATGGCCAACCCATGACAAACGATTAATTACATACGTGGCATTATTTGATAGGCTACTATTGTCTTCAAGCCTATACGATTATTTCTACATCAACAGACATGAATAACTACGAATATTTCTTTCTAACTACTACCTCAAAATTTTGTAAATAGCAAAAATATTTAAGAGTTCTAGCCCCTTACTGCCTATCTTTCTTATTATCTTATTTTAGACTTGGAGAACCTATCCACGCTGTAATGTTGGACCAGCTTTAGCATAGAAGTAGTGTAATCCCATTCCTCTACACTGTTGTATTGGAATAACCTAGATTAGGAGTAGTATAACTCCATTTCATTTACGTTAAATGTTGGATTGCAAAGAATATATTTTCTTTTCTTTTTAGTGATGTATTCCCTTTCGTCTATGCCCTATCACTATTTGTCACTCAAGTAAAGAAGATTTAGGGCTCACGATCTATGCCACATACACCGGATTGTCGAGGGATATTTTTGTAAGCTTTTATTTCTACTTTAATTAGTTCATTCTACTCTCACAAATCACGCTGTCTTTGCTATCACAATAAGAAAAAAATTCAATCGATTAAAAGGCAAAAAGAACTCATTAGAAAGACGAATCATCCCCTTCAGAAATTGCTTGATTTCACTTAAGTGGTTGAATAAATGGTTGAACTACTTTACTTCTTTATCATAGGTAATTGCTCATGATCTTTTTGTCTATTACAGTGCTTGAGGTTATAGGCATTTAATTCGGATCAAGATGTAAGAGAGGCTCTGGCACGCCTAACATCATACACAAGTATGAACGACTAAATTTAGAGCCAAACAGATTGATGGACCCATTAATAGAATCTCCCACATCGAAAGCCCTCACCTATCCCATCTTTGTCCCTTTTTCATTCTAAATGTGGCCTAGAGCCCTCATCTCATTTTCATCAGTCTACTTACATGCCTGATGCCACATATCAAGGAGTCCTGACGGTGTCACAGGGAGTTTTATTAAGCCAATAAGTGTATTTGGTAACCAACATACTTATCAATAAAAAAAGTATAAAACCATATTTGGTCTCCAACATCGTAAACAAGTATCCCTCAAGTCTGTTTGGCCCTCTCATATCCACCATCCATCATGTGGGGCCAACCTTTGATGTGGAGCATTCATTTTGTGGGCCCTACCTTTGATGTGGGTCATCCATTACATGGGGCCCACCTTGGATGTGGGCCATTCATCATTATAGCCTAACCTTTAATGTGCACCATTCATTATATAGGGCCCACCTCTAGTGTTGGTCATTCATCAAGTGGGGCCACCATCAATGTTATTGTCCATCATGTGGGGCCCACTTTCAATATCCACCACCCATCATGTGGAGCCCACCTTTAATGTGGACCGTTGTTAATGAATGTGTCTTATCCACGCCATCCATCCGTTTTTTCCAGCTCGTTTTAGGGCTCAGGCGTGGATAAGACACATTCATCACGGTTGGCACCCACAGAGTTTACTCAGTAGGCAATTTGCTTTCCTGTTTCCCTCCCGCACAACGCGACCAAAGCTCGAGGGCCACCATGATGTATGTGTTTATCCATGCCATCCATCCGTTTATCCATGAATGGGCCACTTGCTTAACGTGCTTGTCTAGTAAACTTCCAGTCAGGTTGGACTCTGCTATAAAAACAAACATGTGGCCAATTTCAGGTTCTGGACAGGATCCGGGATCGGCCCTTTTAGTCTCAGGCCCTGATCCGGCCCAGACTCGGCCAGTTTGACATTCCCAGTTTCATGAACTCACGGTATCCCCAGACGACACACATGTACAATATCCTAACCGTTCGTCCATGGAACCATCGATGATTTCGAATTTTCCACCCAAAAATCAATCAAATCTGTTGGACAGCACCACTGCAAGCTGGACGCGGATTGGGTACTACCCTGCCCGTCCCTAGCTAGGAATGGACGGGCCCTGAGGAGCCATCGTGATGTATGGGTTTTATCCACACCGTCCATCCATTTTGCCATATCATTTTAAGGATACAAAGCAAAAAATGAGGTAGTTCCAAGGCTCAAATGGACAACGCTGTCTTAAGTAATTCTGCATCCAAACGCGTTTGGGCAAGAACATGCAAATTCTTCCAAGTTACCTCTGCATCCAAACGGCCCCCGGGAGATGAAAGGAAGACATTTTATGTGATGCAGGCCCTTTCCACAAAACCACGTACAAATATATTACATGGAGCCATGAGTCTGATTGTCAGAGTCGGCCAGAATTCAAATGGATTTCAAACCATGTTTGCACAAACAGGGACTCTCACATGCAAAGACAAAAGGTCCTCCCATGGGAGTACTTTGGATTGTCTGATCAATATGATTTTTGGGTTACTGCCCATCCATGGTGGTGGCTCAGATGAACGTTCCATCTTTTGTGGTACCACCAATAGGGAGGGGGAAAAAAAGAAAGAAAAAACATTTGATACATGTCTCAGACCAACTTGTTTGCAAATTTAAAAATATTTATATCACTTATTCTTAAAATCTGTAGTTGTTAAAAAAAAAAAAAAATAGTCCTTAACACCCACCTACTTCTTCACACGCACCTCATGATCTAGTAAAGTGCTATAAAATAAGGGCATGAGGACAACACCACCCCCCCCCCCCCCCCCCCCCCCCCCCCCCCCCCTCCCCCTGGGTTGGGGCGATCGGCTCGCTAACCCTGATAAAACTCTGCATTATTTAAGGACATGGAAAGGGTTTTAACATCTTTACGTGTACAAGATCAAGAACATTCATCTCTAGAGCCCTATGGTGGACAGACCAGACACTACAGACCACAGCAGTTGGTGCCCATTGCAGATTTTTGCCTATTGAATATCAACCATTGTTGGGCTTTTTTTTTATACTAACTGTCCATACATAATCTGTGAAAGATCTCCAATTGGTGCTTAGGATAATTGGAGCAGTGTGATTAATGCAGTATGACCCATTTGTTGTAGGTCCACATATGAACAATCCAGATCTCATGCATGTGCAACATGTATAGAGAGAGAGTGCTTGATACTAAGAAGTGACAATACTTGTTTTTTTTATCCCCTCTTTCCGTTTAGATGGTTCACCTGTGCAACAAAGACCATAGACGACTGTGCTAAGGAAGGGAATTTCAATCGAGAATGGCCTGAAATGGATGGCAAAAGGAGATTCATATTTACCCAAATAACTAGGATGATGATGATATAAGCATTTAACACACTCCACCGATGGGAGTTCTGTACTCTTATTGCCAGTCCCAAACCCAAATAAAGGAGGGTTGGGAAATGTTGGCAGCCGATGTCAAACTTCGGCCACAGCTTATTCTCATGAATCCTGAGCAGAACAGGATTCCTGTAGCCGACCCCAATTAGTTGGGATAAGACTTAGATGATGCTGATGAGACAGATCTACATCATAAAGACATATTAATTTCACCATAATGCACTTCAGGCCCTATCTTGAAAATGTTTTAATAGCTCAAGGGCCCACATGAGAACAAATAATACAATAAACATGGACCCAAAGGGCCAATTCTTACATAAGATGAATGATGAGCATGCATTAGAAGTACATAACAGTTTCAGTCCCAACTTCACATTCCACTGATCAAAGTAACTGCTTCACAATCCTATACAGTATGAAATCCATCTTGTGCGGTGCCTAGAAAGAATGAAAATGGTACCAGCTGATTAATAAAAGTAGCCTTTGAAACAGATCACAAGTTGTGTATAAATGCAAAGCGCAAGACTGTAGCGAAGTAGATTCTCATATTGAAGCTGAACATTCAATCTGAAAATCCATATCCATATTCATCTGATCCCTAGTAATGCATGAGTTTGATATTCCAGGAGTGCTTTAGGAGTTTAAAACAGAATTTCTGCTATGTTCTTGGAATCGGTACAGGAGAAAAAGACAGCATGGACAGAGACCAGACCATTTCTTAAAGGAAGTGCTCCTTCTCAATTAGCATTTTTGCAAGCTGAATACTGTGTGTGTGCATCTGTAGCATGTAGCCTTCTTTCTTTCCTTTTTTTTTTTATTTATTTTGGATAGGTTGGACAGGTTGATTTTCTTCAGCACAGTTGCAGTCAATATAGCAGTAGTTTTATAACTTCTATAAGCTTTCCCTTAACTAATAAAGGTAATTTGGTGATTATGAATGCCGATATACCTGTCACTTCTGTAAATGTTAGTAAAGATGGGACCCATGTTACTTTTTTAATACTTCACCATGGTTGAAAAAAAAAATTTCTTCTTCAGATCTTCTATACATCTAAATATGCAGGACCTCTCGGCTCATGTTTTCTCAACCCTACTAACATAGCAAGGTAATTTGGTAATTGTGAAATGCCAATCACTGAGCCACTGTTTTAATTTGTTTTTCTTACTTCATGAAGTTGCCATAAACAAGTTTTTTTCTGATATATTTTGAAAATACAAGCCTCCTTGTTACTGTCAAGCTGCATTTCACATAATCTTTTTTCTCAACAAGTTTTATGTTTTCACCCTACAATGAATCTTCTTAGTGGAAGCATCCCCATTTGAGAATACTTGAAAGGATATCTTTTGTTGGTAATTTCAATAATACAATGAAGCAAGAATAACTGAAGGAAATAGACTCAGAGATGTTCATCGATAAAATGCAGTGAAAGGATATCATTAACATCTGAAATATTTTATGGTGCACTTGGTTGCACCAAATATCTTGAAATTTCAGAATATATCATGAAATTTCATGATATTTGGTTCAACCAAATGCACCCTCAAATTTCAGGAAAAACTCCTAGTTCAAGATCATTGACTGGATAGAACAAAAACAGCATGAAAATAATTCATGAAATGGTATATAAAAAATATTAAAGTCCACTTCCTAGTACCTGAAGAATTTTGAAAACCTTTTTTATTAAGAGAAATGGAAATGTAAGGCTACTGAACTAACAGTAGGTGAAAAAGGAAAAGGTCTGTTCCTCATTTTTTTTTTATATAATCAATCAGATCCTGTTATAGTGTACGAGCGCTAGAAGTGCAATTCTACAAAGAGACTAATGATAAGAGAACTGGATGAAGTTGATAACAGCTAAAATCGAATTAAATACTTACTGACCTGTCCAAGAACAGCTTAAAGATGAAGTTGATATGAACTGCTTCAAACCCAAGAAGCACCATATACAAGAGCTAGAGAAGAAACCAAGAGGACCACCAAGATCGCAATCCTGAAAGTAACATAGAAAAATTCAATATACAGTGGTTACGATTTTCATACTAGTAAAAGATGAATGAGCAGACAACGGCCATACAACCAAAATAATAAAAACAACAGCAAGAAGAACACAAACCAATCAAACTGGCCTTCATAACAAGTTCAGCTCGAACTTTGTAGGGCCATGTAAGAAGGATTTCAAACTGGTATGGATAGTTGTGTACGGTTAGGGTACATACATGGACAGAACATGAATATAGGTATGGGATATTGCAGTGAAGGATGCAATATTTAAACTATCCTGTTGTACAAGGATTGTCGTATTCTTAGCTCAAGTGGAAAATGCAGTCATATCACCTCTCTCTATATCTGTACATAGGCTTTGTAGATTTCCAAAACCGCATAAACCCGAAATGGTTGCAAATGAGATGAGTTGAATTAGGATGCTAATGCTATTTTTTCATAAGTTGAATTGCATAACATGAGATCAAATTTTAAACCACCAAATGCAATATGATTGCGAACGGTAATAAGTGAATACAAAAATTTGGGAAAACAAAAATCACTAACAAGGGTGTGCAATGGCCAATTACAGTTGTAAAGATACTACATTAGTGACTGAAAAAAAAAAAATCATCCTGTTCTCACCATACTGAATAAAAAGGATTGTGGGGGTCCACAGTCTCAGCAGTCAGCGTTGAGACACGTGGGGCCCATGATGCAAGAATCCAGACCATTGATCTGTTGGGCTCACTATGAATGGGGGATGCCAAAAAGACCTCCATATTGAGAGATCCTATCCTTTTGATCTTGGCTCTATTTTCTGTTGAATGTAGAACATTACTGTAAATTCTTTTCATAACCATCTATTCATAGGCCGCTGATCCAAGGGTCAGGAACTTCCGATCTGGGTGAGTTTTGGGCAATCCCCCATCAAGGTGGGGCCCAGCAGATCAACGTTCTGCATCACCAATCCACGGGAATCACACCTACACAATCCCAAACCTGCTTAAGAATCCGGACCCTACAATTCCTAATAGAAAGGAGAAAGTAAGTTGAACCATTACCACCACGAGCATTGAAGGCACCATCATCCAGGGAACCACGGTAGTGATAGATCCTGCTAGATGGTGGACGGAAAGGCCATAACAGAGAGAAAGGATTCCATCTCCCCTGCCTGCGGGGCCGACGTGAACCGTCGCCATCATTCTGAAGGTCATTGTTAGAGGGAACAAACAGCTCATTCTGCAGGTCATTGTTGGAGGGAACACACAGCTCCTGTCGACAAACTGGGCAAGAATTGTGAATACGCAGCCAAGGTACAATACAATCTGAATGATAAATATGTTTGCACGGCATCTCCCTCGCCTCCCCCCCAACCTCAAAGTCATCCTTACAGACTGGACAATGGGACCCGTCGGTCATATGGGCTAGCGTGATCTGCACCGTCGGCAGTGCATTGATTACTGAAGCAGGTGCAGGAGGTGGGCCAGGGCGGTCGTTCTGAGTCAGCTCCTCGATCATCTCATTGAACCTGGGCCCCACATAGTAATCGTTGGGATTGACTGCTGGGGCAGGGGAAGAACCGGAACTTTCTGTAAGGGTGGCGGTCCGGGCCGGTCGAGTGGAGCCCCCAGTACGGAAGATGATCCAATGGTTAGGGACGATTCCAAGTTCGGATTGGGACAGCGGGTTCCTTCTCCGGTGGTCTAATTCAAGGGAGGGTTGGCGCCAGGCCGGCGGGCCAAGAGCAATGGAGAGGGCTTCGAGGAGACGGGAATTGGGGGAAGGGTCGAGGGTGGTGAGGTCGATGACGAGGCGGGGGCGGGCGAAGTCGATCTCGAAAATGAATTGGCCAAAGCAACGGGGGCAGAAGATCCCAGTGGGGGAGGGGGAGAGAATCCTGACCGCACAATGGCATTGGTAGCACCAATAGAGGCGGTAGGTTCTGATGGTATTGGGTCTGATTTGAGGATGGGGATTTAGAGACATGGGTTTTGCTCAAATAGGTTGGTTTTGTTCTTCTGTTGTGTTGCAGAGAGACAGAGAGAGGTGTATTTGAGGAGAATGTAAGAGGATTTATTTGCATGTTTGGTGTGGAAAGAATGGATTTTGGAAATGCAGAAAGCGATTCTTTCTTTCCATCTCTCTCTTTCTGTCTTGTTTGGCCATCTTTCAGTCTTTCCAAGACAAAGGAAAGGTACCTTTCATTCTGTTTTTTCCGTTTCCTCACTCAAAAATGGAGGGAAACTTTCATGAAGAGGTTTTCTAATCTTACACGCGCTCTCAACCCCCAAGGATTTTCTTGCATGTAGGGCTTTCATTCTGGTGATCCACACCGTTCATGGGGTTAGATCTATCGTGGATTGGGGTTTTAATAATTCTTTCCCTCTGGATTGTCTTATTCATCTGATTGGGCCTTGTTAGATGTTAAATTGGACTCATAGGATCATGTAATAAGGGATATGGGCCCCACCAAGGGACGGTTTAGATAACTGAAAAGTGGGCTCAGCCGTACCATTATTGGGTGCGGCTAGGAACGCATAGTTCCATCCAAAGTAAGCATTTCTCTTTGTTTATTGACCAATGGTAAAGTGGGCCACAACTTTTGATAATCCAAGCCATTCAGATGATGAACCTCGTTACGGGATGCTCCTATGCCCCAACATGTACCGGACCAGATAATCCTAGCCACTAGATGGTGGCTTGGAAATAAATAATTACAGCCTACGGTCATCATTTAACATGGGTGATCAGGATCTTCCGACCGCTGAGATTTGCTGTCCATCGACCAGACACGAAGAGATGGCTTCCACGCGCGCAATTCGTCGGTCGGACTGTCGGAGTACATTGCTTGTGGGGCTGTCAATGGGCCGGGCATGGGTAGATATGGGCCCGGATTTTGCACTGTTTCGGGCCGGGTTGTCGGGCTGGCGCTATTCAAAATGCTGATTTTTCAGGCCCAAGCCCGGACCATTGACACCCCTAATTGCTTGACAGGACATTCTACAAATTCCTTACAATGGGCCTGGCGGCCCACCATGCCAGGGCTTGGGTTATAAACAAGGTCAAAGGGCAGGGCAAGGGCCAATGGTGAATAACCTGACCCAGTCCGTTGGCTGGGTCCAATCATCAAGTGGGCCACCCTTATACAAAAAGAATGGACGGTCTCAAGGCAAGTGTAGGCAGTTCCCATCCAACCTACATGCATATGGCGTCCACGGTTGAGGATCTGAACCGTTGAAGTGTGTCCTTTCTTCTATTGAACGAAGAAAGATGCTTTTACTTTTACGGTCTATTTCTTAGTTACTATTTCAACGGTTGTGATCATCCAATCTGGTAGACTCCGGGACATCCCCATCCATGATGAGGGCCATCATAGAACAGGTTGGATCAATGAACCATGGCCCCCACATGTAGGAAATCATGTCCCTGCCCAAAATACAGACACTTTAGCTCGAGCCAAAACATTATGCCAGGCGGCCTACCTTTGGGCGGATAAACCATTCATCTGGTACACCCCCAAACACAATGCAAGGTCGGATGCACCCAAATGTACAAGTGCCGGGCTCAGCAAGGCTCTGCACGGCTGCACCTCAGGTAGCGGATGGGGGTGGTGTGGTGATGTGTTGGACGTTGTGGGGCTCACCGTGTTGTATTTGTTTTATATCCATGCCGTCCATCTGTTTTTCCAGCTCAGGCATCAACCCAAAAACTAAGCAGCTCCGAAGCTCAAGTGGACCACACCATCGGAAACAGTGGTGACTGAACCCTCACCATTATTAACTTATTATGGCCACAAAAAGTTTTGTATCAAGGTAATATATATGCTTTCCCTTCATCCAGGTTTGTGTGACCTTATCAACAGGTCGGATGGCAAATGTACATTACGGTGGGCCCTAGTAAGGTTTCAACCGTGGGTGTCATCATCCCTGATGTTTCGTGTGGTTTGTGGTCCACTTGAGATTCATGTCTGCTTCATTTTTGGGTTCATTCACTAAAAGTATCTGAAAAAACGGGTGGTCAGTGTGGATATTAAACACATACCTTACGGTGGGCCCCACAGCGCGCAAAACATCACCACACCATAGCTAATCCGTGTCCTTGCACCTTACTAGATGCAAGAACTGTTCACATTCAATGGGAAAAGGTTCTGTGATTGGGTGGCTAGGATCTGCCAATCTATATATTTTTGGTGCATCTCCATCCACAGTGGGCCATTAGATCAAGGACTGGTCCACAAAAAGAACTCAAAAGTCTGGAGTCACACAAGTGGGCGTCCTTGGCTGGGAGATGTAGACTTCCTCATCTGGTAGGCCTACTGTGGATGTACCATGTCCTGAATTTGGACCACTCACTCTTTTATTTTTAACCATTAATTGAATGGCTTGATCAATGAGATTTTATATGTGTAATCCATCCACAATGTGGCCCACCATTTTAAAGGAGTGTCGACAATGATACACAAAAAATGGGTCCGATCAACAATTTGATCCATCTATTTGTTAGGCCCCATTGTGGATTGCTTGTGATTCTAAAGAACCACTTTTATTAGGCAATTGTAGCAATCCCATCCATGACATGGAAAAAGGATGACCGTGGAAAATAAGGCCCAATCAAGGGTGGATTGGATCATCCTACTAGTACCATTTTTACAGGGCAGGCTATAAAATATGTCCTGGACGTAATAGACAGTTCAGATTGATAGATTGGACTGTCTAAATGTCTCGATGCAACTAGGAGCACTATAACTTATAGATGGGTAATTAATTGCGGGCCCATCAGAGAACGGCCTGGATCACCAACCCATAGGCCCCACTTATGATACGTACGAAGTTCCTTAACTTTTTTTTTTTTTTTTTTTTTTTTGAATTTGTGTTGTTTGAAAGATGATGAAGTTCCTTCCTCATACCTCAAAAGGATTTAAAAAGAAAATTCAATCTACCATCCAAAGGACGACTTTTTAAAAGGCAAGAGGAGGGAGAAAAAGGTCCCCTTGAAAAAGTCTTCTGTCCATCTTAGCCGTTGAATGAGATCTCCATAAAGAAGCAAGCAGACAGCTGAGTGGACCACAACCTATTACTCTTGGCCAATTCAAACCACACAAGTTGACATGAGTGAGACCGTGAGAGACACGACCTTGCATTTAACCTTGGAGCGAAGTCTATTTAAATCGGACGAGAAGGTCCGGCACCCCACTTCTGACTTGGAGGGAAGCCTACTTAAATCACAGATTGAGACACTTAGGTAGACCATGATTGGGAACTGCCCGCACCTGGACGGGAGTGGGTTTAGTGTGGGTTTACCGTGGGGCCCACCTTGATGAATGTATTCTGTATCCATGCCATTCATCCGTTTTTCCACATCATTTTAGGGCATTATGCAAGAAATGAAACAGATCCAATTATCAGGTGAACTATACCATAGGAAACAGTGTTGATTGACCATTAATGGGCACAAAAGTTTTGGATTAAACTGATATTTGTTTTTTTACTTTCATCCAATATTATGTGACCTTATCGACAAATTTGATGGTAAATAAATACTACGAAGGATTGAGGAGCACCTTAAGAAATTTCTAATGGTAGAGCGGTCAATTACCACATAAGAATGGTCCACCTGATAATTGGATCTACTTCATTTTTGAGGGAGGCGGATTGGCGTACTGAGGAACTCCGCACGCTAGCGTGCGGAGTAAACTCTGTGGGGCCCACAGTTATTTACGTATTTTATCCACTCCATCCATCCATCTTAACAGAAAATTTTAGGTATGGTGCCAATAAATGAAGCATTATCAAAATCTAAAGTGGACCACACCACAAGAAAAGTGTGAACTGAATGTCTACCATTGAAAAATTCTCAGAGGACACAGAAGTTTTGGATCAAGCTGATATTTGTGTTTTCCCTTCATCCATATCCATGTGATCTTATGAACAGGTTGGATGACAAATAAACATCACCGTAGGGCCTGGGAAGGTTTCAACGGTGGAAATCATTATTCCCACTGTTTCCTGTGGCATGGTCCACTTGAGATTTGGATATGCTTAAATTTTGGGCTCAACCACTAAAATGAGCGGGAAAAACATATGGACGGAATAGATAAAGCACATACATTCTAGGTGGGCCCAACTGAGTTTACTCTGCACGATAAGAGCGTGCGGTCTGATTCCATTTTTGAGATAATGCCTTAAAATGATAAAGGTGGGACCTACATTAACCCACAATAAGGCTACACTATCATAGGTGAGGCCCAAGTCTCACGACTCTCACCTAATCCGCTCTCCATTGAGCTGAGTTCCCTCCTACTTGATGTGGTAGGATTGGATTAGATACCTCGGTTCATTATCCTGCCGTCCAATCAAATCCTGTCAAGTCAAGATCAGTACAAGCAGGGCAGTACCCAATCCATGTCCTATCAATTCAGTAAACTTGCCGATTTGTAAACTCAATTAAGGAAGAAGGTCCAACGAAAAGAGGACAAAATAGACAAAGACTAGTGCAAGCGTATCAACATGCAGCTATGAGCGTTTTTAAATACGAATTGTGTTAGTTTCTAGGGGTGTGTTTGCCTGCCACAAATTTCATGAAACATCTTGGATTTTTGCACCAAAATTAGGCCGACTATTCATGAAATTTCACAATATTTGGAGCTACAAAATGCATCCTTTAGCCTCGTGCTCGTTAGATGAGTTGTTTTCACAAAACGCATCCTTTAGTCTTCTACTCCTTAGATGAGCTGGTAGAGATGTAGTAGTGTGTATGAGTAATCTGGGTTCAATCTCTGGTAGTGATGCCTTTCTCCCAAAAAAAAAAAAAAGCACCTAGGCTTGGTGATCCACATTGTTGACCAGATGGGCTCTAGCATGGATGGGGCATGCCCTAAACAACTCCACTATCCCAGACTATTCTAATCTCTGTTGGACGTGGACTTTTGCTGCACTGATAACTTGTGGGGCCCACCACATATAACCAACCGACCAATGATTGCCTTAATTGAACAATCCTGACCATCTGATTAGTGAGCTTCTCCCAATTGCAGATTTGTATGAATTGACAAGTCAATGCTAGGATTGCCCTCGATCAATTGGCCTTTGGTCTACGTCCCATTTCGTTGGGCCCACTAAATGACAGCCTGAATCCACTGACATTCGCCAGCGAAGCCTACATGAGGACATGAACTTGAAAGACTAAGAAGTATCATGGTTCAGTATCGCCTACAAACACCCATCTACGTCGATGCCCATCAAATCAAGAGTTCAGATCACCAAACCGCAGCCCCCCATGTTATGCAATATGTCAACAAACCAAAAATAGCAAAACGATCGAACGGCTAGGATTTTCCCATCAGTTTTAGGTCATCCCCTATCAACACTCACACCCACCAAATAAACGGTTTCGATCACATACACACTAACAAACTACAGCTCTACCTCAACAGTAGCTCTCAATCCATGGCAAGTCCCCACCTTATCTACAGGATAGAATGCAAAGGAACACACCTGGGGAGGCCAGACATGTCATGCATCTACCCATCCTGCCAATAATTTTCCTAGTTCATGAGGGCCCACAATGTCTTCTTGCCTCAATGAATGATGAAGGAAGAAAAAAGGTAAGTACGAATTTTGGATAAATCACAATTCAATGAGTTGATTTTACAGGATTTTCTCTCTGCAAGAGAATATTTTCTTCCAAAACTCACTCGTCTTTTTTTTAATTCCAATTTTCATTGACATAAAACTCAATTATTACAAATTAAGAAAAGAACAAGAACTATCACATGTATATGGACACTAGTCTTTCCCTCCATTTTAATCTCTCAGGCTTATCTATTTCTTATCTTATTAAAAATCCACTAAGATATTACTATATCCCATTAAAGATCTTCTTAGACACAAACCTCTCAAAATAGAAAATCATTAATGACTTAGTATCCCTTTAAATGGATTTCTCAAAAACCTCCTTTATTAAATAAAGACCTCAAAAAATCAAGTTCTCTTGATAATCTCTAAGCACATGGAACCTCTAATTGAGCTCTTGGGCAGGGCCCCCACCTTCATCACACGCTTCTCATGATCGTCCATGCTTGCATTAAGGTGCGTGCTGTATGGCATGTGCCGGTATCTCAATGATCACAGTCCAACACAGTGGATCTAGCATTATTATAATAATAATCCTAGACCCACTGAAAATCAACGGAGATTGACCCACCATGAAAAGGCTGATCTGATTCCCATAAGAGGACATCAGTTACGATCTGGACACCACTTCACTGGCTAGTTTGCACTTCCTTAGGCACACCCAAAGCACTCCCTATTAATTAATTCAGTAGCTATATATTTTCACATAGGAGTAGGAAGAACATGTTATATGATCTGACGTACAAGATAGAAATAAATAACAATTTCTTTCCTTTTCTCCTTTCCCTTGTTGACTAGAATAGAAATAAAAACATGTTAGTAGACAAGACCTAGTCATCAGCATGCCTCCTCCCTCAAGCCATCTCTCACCTATACATGTGGGGGGTTTGATTTTCAAACCATTCTCCCAACTAAAACCCACTTGGGTCAAAATGATGGTAACCATACATTAATCACATGGATATATTCCGTGAGATGCAGGTGGGAGTGGTTGAAGAGATGGCAAGAAATGGAAAGGGTGAGGCGCTAGCTTTAGTTATTTTCTTCACCTTCCCGACTGAAAATCTTTAAACAAATGAAGATAAGAACAGATTCAAGCATGTGGGAGGTTGAAGAGGTGATTCGCTGCATGTGTATGAGATCTGGGCATTCATCAGACAGGACCAACTGAAAATAAAGCTAGTCCTTGCGTTAAGTGGGTTGCATTTTTACGTGAAAAATTGATAGTTTGAGAAAGGAAAAAAAAAAACAAAAAGGCCAGACGACTCATTGGGATTTTATCCAATGAATTGGGTTTTACAATGACCCAAACTGTTTATGCGATAGAGCTTCCCTTGGAAGGGGGACTTCCCGAAGATTAATCAGATTGAATTATTCAACCCTTTCATTATAAAAAGATTATAGTGACCATTCATTTTCAAAGAAAACCAGCCAAATTTCAAATGATTAAAATAATCCAATTTAACACCCTGATCCATAGCTCAAGTGGTAGACTGAGTGAAGATAACCTCGTTTCAACACTGAGGTCCGGGTATCCACTCCCAAGTGAGGGGCCCAAGTGGGGGGTGGCTAACATTGTGGTGTGACTTACAGGGGCTTGGGTGTACTAACAGTGGGGTGTGTGTACTACTAACCAAAAAAAAAAAGTCCAATTTAAGAGATTTTGTTTGTTGTGTATCTACCACACATGTTGAGGCCGATGCAATAAACAGCTTGGATCATTAAAAGATCCAGATTCAAAGGCTAAAGTTCCAACGTATCACATTGCAATAAATCAGGAGGCATTCGAGCAAACCTCTGACTCAATATACACATGTGACCCACTTGCTTAGTAGGCTGGCCTGATTTTGTGCGAGGACAAGTTGATGGTGAGCCCCACCCAATGGGTGGATCAGATCTACTAGAAGTGTGACACGATGGTGCATGTGCTGCGAATCGCCTGAGCATTTATAGAAGCAAAAAAGGTATCTAACATAACATGTGCTTGAAGCCCAAAAGGGTAAAGCATCAAATGAAAAATTCAATGGATGTCGCAGTCATTAAAAAAATAAGAGAGAGCAAGCACCAAAAGTTACTGTCCCTTCCCATGTGCTTGTAAAACCAGCAAAATCCCAGCCAAAAGTGAGAGCACATGGGCTCCCTACATTAATGCAAGTGGTGTAGCTAAGACAAGGAGAACAGTGCTGTAAAAACAAGAGAAGAAACAAGCTCTGGAAAATCATATTCAATTGATATACATATGGGTTTATTTACATGTTACATAGTCATGACAGCATCTACCAAGAATGTTAATCTACATCTCCAGCGTCTCCGGTTGTCTCTCTCTCTCTCTCTCTCTCTCTCTCTCTCTCTCTCACACACACACACACACACACACACACACAAACACACATGCCCGGTCAGCTTTTTGCTGACTCGGGTCTGTCGTTGACTCTCTGATAATTATAATTGAGTCAATTTACAGTATTAGCGAGATGCTTGCTCTTAGAAATCGGTGTTGCAAAATTTTCTGTCCATCTGTTCTTAAACATCCATTTCGCAAAATTTCCCATCCATCCTATTCTGAACCGCCTTGATGGCAGCAACTCTGGCTGCAGTGGCAGCCCGGTTTGCCGCCATGACTGCCTTGTTTACTCGCTCGTCTACACGGGGAAGTCGAATAGCATTCTCCGCAGCCTTTCTAGCTGACTGATACGATAGGTTAAGTGTTATAATCTTGTTCAAAAGAAAATATCACATGAAAGGGTAACAACTTAACTGTGAGCAAGTTAGCATACCTGAACAGCACGCAGAACTGCATCAGTTAATGGTGGTTGGGGGCTCTTTAGAACTCCGCAATCCCACTCTCCACATCTTGTGTCGCCATTTCGGAAAGTGTACATTCCAAAACCCTGCTTTCGGCCCTCATGCCATGATCCTTCATAACAGTGACCATGGGCAAAGTGATAAACCCCGAAACCATGGATCTTGTCTCCAAAATACTCTCCAGCGTACCTATCACCATTCCTACAGCAATGCAATCTTGCTATTAATATTTTGTTCAAGATATAAAGTGGAAGTGGAATGTTTTTAATTAATGCAGTAGCAGAAACTTCTCCAAGTAACCCCCTCCAAAAAAAAAAAAGCTTGGGTGGGGCTGAATCCCTAGAAACACCAATGGTAGTGCCATGATTCTTTAATTCATTATGCTTAGAGAAGGAAAAGAGGGATTAGTAAGGCTAAAACAATCACAAGGCGGCTAATGGTCTGAAATATCATACACAAGCATAAACATAAACATTAAAGAAGCCAAATCATTTATAAACAAAAAAAAACAACGAATTTCTACTGTACTTCCAATCTTGGTCCCTAATAAAACAATTGAAAAATCAATCCTGAAAGTTGACAATTCTATCCTTGGCGTCCATAGCACCAAACTCAGATTTCTACTGTTTTATCGATTTGAGCCTCCCAGAATGCCAGGAATCAGCACCAAATGCACATTTCACTGTTCCATTGATTAGGGTCCCCTGAAAAAACGATCGGAACTTAATACCAACCACAAATTTCGATTTATTTCTGTGAGAACGCAATCAGAAATTGATATCTAAGTCATCCATAATATGGGTCCACAAGAAAACAAACATGATCCAGTGCCAAACACATTTCTACTGTTCCATCAATTTGGATTTTGAAGAAAGGAATCAGCAACCAGTGCCAAAAGCATATTTCTACTGTTCCATTGATGTGATTCAAAGGAAACAATCCAAATTTGAACCAAGCACAGTCATCTATGTTCCATCTATCTGCATCTCCAAGAAAACCATAAAAAAAAGAAGATAATCCCTAAAAGGCTTGTCTGCTTCATACATGGGTTATCTCCAACAAAAGAATCGAATACACAGTACAAAAGCTAAATTTTCACAGTTCCATCGAGTTTCAAAGAAAATGATAATCTATACTAGAAAAATTCAAAATGTTTCATCTATCCGGGTCTTCAGGAAAACTACCAATGAATCAAACCCTGCCACCATTGGTATTCTTCAACGGAGCAATCAAATAAACAGAACACATGCAAATTACTGCCATCCAACCTATCAAGATCTCCAATAAAACAATCAAGAATCGATGACAAAAATTCATAATAAAATCAAACAACCAAATCCAAAACTCAATCACACCCAAAAAGATGCAAATTTTTTTTGAAATTTTAAAAGTAAAAAAAAAAACAAAAAAAAGGCATAGATTTACCTGAAATGGTAACAACCCAATCCGTGCTTGACACCGCACTTGAATTCCCCCACATAACAGCTCCCATCCGAACACGTCTGAATTCCAACACCATGACTCTGCCCATTAAACCACTCACCTGCATAGCTATCCCCTGTGTAAAACCGATAGATGCCGAGCCCGTGCCTCAAACCCTGCCGATACTGCCCGCGGTACCGGCTCCCCCTTGCCCAGCTTTCAATACCATATCCATCATATCTCCCATCGACCCAATCACCCTCGTACCTCCCATTCACAAAATAGTTATAAACCCCACTCCCATTACTCCTCCCCTTGTGAAATTCACCTTCGTAAAAATCCCCATTACTGTAGAATTCAACCCCTTCTCGGATAATCTTCTTCGGATCCGTCTTCAAGGATGAATTCTCCCCACCACTACCGATAAACCATTGGACCGAATTGCTCTTCCGGAACCGTAATTTCCGATTCCGCTCTTCCCATAAATGCCTGAAGACTGGCGATGACACCAACGTGATCTTCCGGACGATGGAGCCCTTTCTTGCAGCGAAGGCAGCGGCAGTGACGACGACTGGAGCCATCAAGAAGCTGCTCAGGACTGGAATTTCTTCTCTGAGGTAGAAGAAGAAGAAGAAGACCGGCAGGAAGACGATCGCCACCGCCAGGAACGGGAGGAAGCGGCTCGGGACGCCGTTTCCGGAAACTGGCTTGTGGGTTTTGTTCTGTGACTCTTCGTCAATGGATGAGAGGCTGTGGATGGAAGATCGGACGGTTGGAGAGCGGAGAAGAGATGATGATGTTCTTGTCAGCTTGGTCTGGCTTTTCTGCACTTCCATGGCTGATTCTTTTCCTCTTTTTCTTCGTTCTCTTTCCTTTCAATGGGTTTTTCTGTAACGAGAAATTCTTATCAGATAGAAAAAGAGTCGTGACATCTCAGGGTGCGCAGGTTAGCAAGAGGCGGTGCACGTTAGCAGGTGGGGATGAAGGATAGCAGTAGGAGCGGAGGAGAAGAGGACATGAAACCGTTTGAGTGTATGAGAGGAAAAAACCGGGTTTTATTATTGTCATTTGAGAGGAGAGAGAGCCTCCCAACGGACCGCTTCTTTTCAATTGCAGCCGTTGATTGGGGATCGGACGGTGGTGAAATGGTTCGAGCCCTTACTTTCTTTCTTTCTTTCTTCTTTTATTTTTATTTTTATTTTTTTGTCTTTGAGAAGAACTTTGATACTCTGGCAGAGTGCGTGAGATGATACGCAGTCACACTTAGAAATTCTTTTGAAAATGCATACGTGTCATATAAATAAGTCAAATTAAACGGTTCAAATTATGGAACCCTGTTTAGATGTTTCATGACCCAATATTTACACTTATTTGATTATCGGACTACCGGATTTATAGACATATATTGGACGGTTAAAAGTAAAAATTTCCAATGGTCATATTTCAACGAACAAATGTCTACTAATCAAAGGCTAGGATCATGCAGCTAATCTCATTTTGGAATTATCATCTATCGATGGAGGGTTCTAGAATTTAGTCGGTTTAAATTGAGTTAATAACTTTGACGTATACAATTTCTGAGTGACCATGTATCAAGCTTCATCTTCATACGCTACCTGAATATCATATAACTCTCCTTTTCTTCCTCCTTCCTCATGGAAGGAGTCGCCCACCTTGGACGGATGGATTTGGAAAGAAGTTTTTGGGCCGTTGGATTGGGTTGCCCGTTCCCTGTCTTGACGGGAAGATACGGTCATTGATATTGATTCGGCCTTTCTTGTCCGTTCAGGCCGGCACGTGGACCCTGCTAACAGTACTCGCAAGTGCACTCTCGCGCGAGAACACTTTTTTCGGAACTCGCGCAATAGTAGTGCCAACGTGGCAGATGTTTATCAGATCTAATCCTTCATTAGTAGGGTCCACCACTTAGATGCAGTTGCCAAAAAGTTAGAATGGTATACTCATTATGTTGGTCAGATCTGCAAAATAAATGAACGGTTGAGATAAATTGACTAGTAGTAGAAGTTGACTAGACAGGTGTGGCAAACCAGATTAGACGATCACCTGATTAAGCCGGGCATCTCTGGATGACGTGTCGCTTCCGATGAACGGATTGGATCTTATACACGTGTTTTTAGTTACCACCTTGAGCGGGCGAGTGCCAAAGAAATGCACTCGCTCGAGTGCACTTTACATTTTCCAGGCACGTGCGACGATTTGAAGCTCACTTTTCAGTTTGAACGACTACATATCTTTTGGAACTAGAGCAACGCAGGAGAGAGCGGATAAGGAGAGACCACCTGAATATATTCGTTGTATATCCATGCCGTTTATCTTCTTTTCCAGCTTTTTTTAACGCCATGGTACCAAAAATGAAGTAGACGAAAATTTCAGGAGGACTACACCATAAGAAACAGTAGTTAATGACCATTAAAAACCTTTTGTGGGCCACAAAAGTTTTCTATCAACCTGATATTTATTTTTTTTACTTTCATCCCTTTCTGTGTAATCTTATCAACAGATTGGATGGTCAATACACATTACATTGGATGCCAGGAAGATTTTAATGGTAGGAGTTCAATGAACATTGTTTCCTGTAGTGTGGTCCACCTAAAATTCTTTTCTTCTTCGTTTTTGGGTCTGTACCCTAAAATAATCTGAACAAACAGATGGACGACATGGATATACAACAAATACATCCAAGTGGGCCCTAGGTTCAGGGTCACACCCACATAGCTGGTTCAGGTCACGCCAAGTTGTGTCCGGGTTACCGTGGGCCCTACCTTGATTTATGTATTATGTATCCACGCCGTCCATCCATTTTTATAGATCATTTTATGAAATTATCTCAAAAATGAAACAGATCCAATTATCAGGTGGACCAAATCATAAGAAACAGTGGTGATTGACCGTCCTACCATTAAAAACTTTTTACGGCGTACCTTAATGTTTCCCTAGTGTTGATTTACCATCCAATCTGTTGATAAGGTCACAAAATCCTGGATGAAGTAAAAAAACAAATATTAACTTGATCCAATGGTCCATTAATAGTCAATCAACACTGTTTCCTATGGTATGGTCCAACTTATAATTGGATGGATCTGCTTCATTTTTCCGATAATGTCATGAAGATATGGAAAAACGGATAGATGGTGTGGATACATAATACATGCATCAAGGTGAGCCGCACATTAACCCTACGGTAAGGCACGTGGTTTGGCTAGCTGTCAAAGCTCTGTGGGCTCCAACATGATGTATGTCTTTTATCCACGCCGTCCATCCATTTTTCCATATCTTTTTAGGGCATCGACCCAAAAAGAAGACAGATCCAAACCTTATGTGGATCACACCACAGGAAAACAGTTTTGATTGGACGTCCACCATTAAAAACTTCCTAGGGGCCACCGTGATGTTTATTTTCCATCCAACCTGTTGATAAGGTCACACAGACCTGGATGAAGGGAAAATATAAATATCAGCTTGGTCCATAACTTCTGTGGCCCCTCGATAAGTTTTCAACGGTAAGCATTCAATTCCTACTGTTTCCTGTGGTGTGGTCCACCTGATATTTGAATCTGCCTCATTTTTGGGATCTTGTCATGAAATGATCTGGAAAAATGGATGCACGGCATGGATAAAACACATATACCATGGTGGAGCCCACAGGGGTTCGACATCAGCTAGCTAGTTGGAGTTGGGGTCACTACCCAAATCGCCTCCAATCTGATTATCGTTTGGGTGAAATAATTAAATTATGTTTGGACGGTTGGCGATTTCTGTTATGCATGTAGTGGGCCTGATGATCAGACCGTCCAGAGACAAGAAATATAGACAGTAGGGCCGTCTTCTGAGAGCCTTGGATCTCTCACACGTATCCTAAATTTTCACGTGTAAGAGATGAATGCCAAAAAACTATACTCGCTCGAGTTTTCTCTAGATGGATCTCAGTAATAATTCTGATTTCATTATTTTTTGAGAAATACTTTGATGCTCTGGCAGAGCCTGATGGATGATACGCAGTCACTTAGAAATCAGTTAAAGGTTGTACACGTAGACAATGAAATAAAAAATAAACCGCCCAAATTATGTACACCATTTTAGATGTATTATGAACCAAAACATTGTATTTATTTGATTACCAAATTTCAAACTGGTGGGAAACTAATTGAACGGTTAAAAATGAAAAATATACAGCGGTCTTATTTCCTGAAACATTGTCAAAGAATCAGTGGTTAGAATTATTCAGCCAATCTGATTTTTGGATATTAAATTAGAGACTGCATGTTCTACAATTCAGCCGGTTTAAATTGATTTAACATATGTTACGTGTACCATTTCCATATGCCTGCGTATAAAGCCTTATACGGCAGCCAGAGTATCAAACAATTCCCCTTTTAGAGTATGAAAGATTCAAAATAATTCCCACGCCCTTTTTGTCCGTGAGCAAGTGAGACTCTGTACTCTGGCTGAAACTGATGCTCCATGCGCATGCACACAGATATTGTAAACGTGGCGGAAAATACCTCAAATTAAACCATCCAACTAGTGGGTCCCAATGTAGATAGCGCATATCCCAAGCTATAATATTGATTAGATGATTCCTCCCTCGGACTGATGAAAATACATTATTTGAATCTGGACCATTAGTCAATTTAAGCTGTCCGTTGGATGTCCATAAATCAAATAATCTTATTATAAATCCAGTATAAATTTGAATTATAACTACTTATATATAGTAGGGCCTATTATTTGTACCGTTTGATATAAGTTAAATGTATTCCACATGCACAATATCTACGTGCATGCGTATAGAACACCATTCTCTACCATAGAATCAAAGATTTTCTCCGCACTCGGGCAGCATATGACACTTGATACGGAGGCAGCTATAAATTGTACACGTGGCATAGTTTATCTCAAATTAAAACGGACTAAATTGTGGAAAAATCTCTAAGTTATAAGCCTAAAATCAGATTCACTTAATAACTGTAACATCTGATTCATGAAAACTTGTTTTTTGCTGTGGGACCGTGGAATATTTTTATTCTCAACCGTCAAATAAACGTCCACCAATGTAATAATCAGACACTCGAAGAAACCTGATTTTTGGTTCGTGGTACATTTAAACTGGGATTTATAATTCGGACCGTTTAATTGGACTTTCCTGTGTGATATGTATGCATTTCTAAGTAATTCTACTGCCTGCGTATCATCTGCCGCTGCCAGAGTATCAAAGCTTTTTCTCTTTACTTTATTTCTTTCCTGATCTGGTGTAAGCTTGTATACCACAACTTAATCTGGGAGCGGATTATGTGCGGCCCAGGCCTCACCCAACACGGTGTGGCTCTAACCGTGGGGCCCATCTTGATGTATGTGTAGTATATCCACGCTGTCCATCCGTTTTTCCAGATCATTTAAGGGTACGAGACCAAAACTGAAGCAGATCTAAATCTCAGGTGGACCACACTAGCAGGAAACAGTGGTGAATGACCATTAAAAACTTCTTGTGGGCCATACGGTCAGGGACGACACAGGAAACGGTGGTGATTTCCCTGTACGAAACAGTGGCAATTGCCATAAAATGATCTGGAAAAAAGGATGGACAGCGTGGATATATTGCACATACATCAAGGTGGGCCCCACAGTCAGGGTCGCACCGTGTTGAGTGAGGCCGGGGCCGCACCTAATCCGCTCCCATCTAATCTCAACTAAAGACGCAGTACACAGATCGGTGATCAGGACAGTTGATTAAAACAGCAGTGATCACACAACCCCAGCTTTCCAATCGTTGGCCTGAAAAGAGATGGTTAAAAGCTGAAAGGGCGATCGTTAAAGCAGATTAGGTTGATGGATAGGATCTTTCCATTCCTACTTTCACATGGACCCCATCCACTTCCAATATGTCCAATCACCGTGTACGGTGGAGGTTCAACGAACCGCAAAGGTCACTGCAGTGTAGTGAGGATGCGTGATGCGGATTCTCCGTGGGGCTCACCGTGATGTGTATGCTTTATCCAGCCGTCCATCTGTTTTTTCAGCTCAGTTTAGGGCATGAGGCCAAACTTGAAGCATATCTAAAGCTCAAGTGGACCACACCACAGTAAACAGCGGGGATTATGACATCCACCGCTGAGACATTCCTAGGGCACATAGACCTGGATGAAGGCAAAACACAAATATCAACTTGATCCAAAACTTATGCGTCCTCTGAGAAGTTTTCAATAGTAGGCGTTCAATCCTACTGTTTCCAGTGGTGTGATCCACTTATACTTTGTATATGCTTAGATTTTGATTCCATGCTGTAAAATAATCTGAAAAAATGGATGGACGGAGTGGATAAAACGAGTACTTCACGCTGGGCCCACATAAATCCACACCCCGCTTTAGCGCGGTGAGCTCCTCACGACCCACTCTCCACAGAAAGAGCCGTAATTACTGAAAACTCACATTGCAATTGTATGGGTAACATGGATGGGAAAACGTGCCACTTTTACGGCTGGGCGTGTGCGAGCGGAGCGGATTAGGTGAGACCCTGGACCACCGAGGTGGGTGGGACCCCTGAATGTGGGGTCCACTGTAATGTATGTAACTACATCCACACCGTCCATCCATTTTGAAATCTCATTTTAGAGTATTATCCAAAAAATGAAGCAGTTCCAAATCACATATGAACAATAGTGTAGGAAACAATGTCGAATGACCATTAAAAGCTTCTTGTGGGCCACAAAAGCTTTGGATCCAGATGATATTTGTTTCGTCTCTTCATCTAGGTGTTTGTGATCTTATCAACAGGTTTGATGGAAAATAAACATTCTGGTGGAATCCATGAAGTTTTTAATGGTGAGGATTCAATCAAGAATGTTTCATGTGGTGTGGTTCACCTAAGATTTGAGACAGCTTCATTTTTCGGATATGAGATTTCAAAATGGTCGGACGGTGTGGATTTAAGGCACAGACGTCACTGTGAGCCTCACGTACCTCTGTAGATCCGGGGTCTCACCTAACCCGCTCCCGTGTGGTAGCCAGCCCGTGGCGGGTCATTTCATCTGGTATATTGAATGTAGACCATTGCCTATTTTCACGGGAAATGTTCAAACAATACGCGGTCGAGGGATTGTACAAGGGCAGCCTACTCTTTTCAGAATTTTTATTTCCAAGTTTTTAAGGAGAATTACTTACAAAAAAAAATAGATTATGGGTTAAACTCAAATCGGCTGTAACTGAACTCCAAAGAGAAAAACTTTGATACTCGGCAGTGTGAAGAATGATACGCAGGCACTTAGTTCTAAGTAACATCTAATTCAAATAAAACTGTCCAAATTATGGTTGCCAGTTCACATGCATTATTGACCAAAAATGACTCATTTGATCATTTGACTATCTAAATGGCAGATATGGACTACTAAAGATGAAAAATATCCAATGATCCTGTTTCAATAAACAAGTGTCCACCAATAAGATCTTAGAATTATCTATTCAATTTGAGCTTGATTTAACAACAGTGGGTCCCACAAATTTAGTTGGCATAATTTGAATTAAGATATGACATGTGTATTACTTCCGAGCATCATAAGCTGCCAGAGTATCATGTATAACTCCTCAACTACATGCCGCGCAACCATTTGCAGCTTATTATTTCTCCATTAACTCCTGGGAGGAATATATTTGGATTATAGCAAGTTTTCTTTTCTTTCTTTCCTTCATTCTATCGTGATGGAAGATCTATTTGCACATACATCAAGGTGGCCCCACAGTCAGGGCCGCACTGTTTTGAGTGAGGCCGGGGCCGCACCTAATCCACTCCCATCTAATCTTGTCTAAAGACGCAGTACACAGATCGGTGATCAGGACAGTTGATTAAAACAGCAGTGATCACACAACCCTAGCTTGCAAATCGTTGGCCTGAAAAGAAGTGGCTAAAAGCAGAAAGGGCAATCGTTAAAGCACATTAGGTTGATGGATAGGATCTTTTCATTCATACTTTCACA
Source organism: Liriodendron chinense (assembly GCA_003013855.2). Lineage (NCBI taxonomy): Eukaryota > Viridiplantae > Streptophyta > Magnoliopsida > Magnoliales > Magnoliaceae > Liriodendron > Liriodendron chinense. The sequence goes on from ML058513.1 coordinate 12,450,303, forward strand.
TGGACCCCATCCACTTCCAATAGGTCCAATCACCGTGTACGGTGGAGGTTCAACGAACCGCGAAGGTCACTGCAGTGTAGTGAGGACGTGTGATGCGGATTCTCCATGGAGCTCACCGTGATGTGTATGCTTTATCCAGCCGTCCATCTGTTTTTTCAGCTTAGTTTAGGGCATGAGGCCAAAATTGAAGCATATCTAAAGCTCAATTGGACCACACCACAGTAAACAGCGGGGATTATGACATCCACCACATAGACATTCCCAGAGCACATAGGCCTGGATGAAGGCAAAACACAAATATCAACTTGATCCAAAACCTCTGTGGCCTCTAAGAACTTTTCAATAGTAGGCATTCAACACCACTTTTTCCAGTGGTATGGTCCACTTAAACTTTGTATATGCTTAAATTCTGATTCCATGCCGTAATATAATATGAAAAAATGGATGGACGGATTAGATGAAACGAATACTTCAAGGTGGGCTCACATAGAACCGCACCCCGCTTTAGCGCGGTGAGCTCCTCACGATACAATCCGCATTCGCTGCACCCACTTTCCACAGAAAGAGCCGTAATTACTGAAAACTCACATTGCATGGGGGGGTAACAATAACATGGATGGGAAAACGTGCCACTTTTACGGCTGGGCGTGTGCGAGCCAGCGCGTGGCTGGTCGATTCGTCAGGTACGTTGAATGTAAACCATTGCCTATTTTGTAGTGAAATGTTCAAACAATACGCGGTTGAGAGATTGTACAAGTGCAGCCTACTCTCTTCAGAATTTTTATTTCCAAATTTTCAAGGGAAATTACTTCTAAAAAATTGGATTATGGGTTAAACCCCTTTGATACTCGGCAGTGTAAAGGATGATATGCAGTCACTTAATTCTAAGTAACATCTAATTCCAATTAAACTGTCCAAATTATGGTTGCCAGTTCACATGCATTATTGACAAAAAAATGACTCATTTGATCATTTCACTATCTAAATGGTGGACATGGACGACTAAAAAAGAAAAATATCCAATGATCCTATTTCTATAGACAAGTGTCCAACGAATAAGATCTTAGGTTTATCTATTCAATCAGAGTTTGACTTTACAACAGTGGGTCCCACAAATTTAGTTGGCTTAATTTGAATTAACATATGACATGCCTATTACTTCTGAGCATCATAAGCGACTGAGTATCATGTATAACTCCTTAACTACAAAAGGCATTTAAAAGGCGGTGCGGCTCAACCAATCGCAGCTGATTAGTTCTCCCTCATCTCCTGGTAGTTAACATATTTGGATTACAGTAAGTTTTCTTTTCTTTCTTTCCTTCAATATATAAAGATGGAAGATCTATCTACACACTACATAATCATCATGCGGTTTGCAGTTGGGTTTGAGATAAATTATTTGAGCCCAGCAGGCCTTACATGAACAGATCTCATTAAAATTATTTACATATTTATGTATTATATAAATAATTCTTTCAAAATTATTTGTAATAAAATTTAACTATCCATTCACTATATATATATATATATATATATATATATATATATATATATATAGTGAAATGCTCACCTACGTGTTGTTGTGAGAACTTTTTTAAAACTCATCGATCTCACATAATATGAGTTCAAAATCTAAACAATCCATGTGATGCAGCACTCAATGAAACCCTTAGGGCCCAACTTTTACCTTGATCCAAATCTTTGGTGGGCCATGACAAAAGGAAAAAAGTTTCCTCCCTTTGTTTGTGTCTCTCTTTGCTACGTCTTACTAAAGTTTTGGATCAAGTTGGAAGTTGGGCCCTCAAGGTTTCATGGGGTGCCGCATCACATGGACCGTTCGAATTTTGGGCTTATGACAAGTACGCAAAGGTGTGTAGGTAGTGGTGAGCATGACTCTCTCTCTCTCTCTAGAGAGAGAGAGAGAGACACGCACACCCTCACTTCCATGCACAGCACAATTGGTTCTCGACCCCATGGCTTTAGTGTTGAAACTTTTGTTAGTCTACTACTAAGCCATGAGTAGGACCCAATTACTTTCATATACTTAAACTTGAGAATGCACACTAAAAAAGCATTAAGTTATCATGACCTTTGCCATGTAGCGTAATAGTAATAAGGACACTTGCTGTTAATTAATATTATAACACATGTAACTCAATTCACACATCTGATTGATCAAGTGTTCATCTTATAGACGAACATGCCTAATTATTTAATACTTTATTCATGTTGCCACTTGTGGGCTTGCATGATTTGGTAGGGTATGGTACCAATTTCAATGAGATATCGTCCTCCTCATCTCATCCATCAAGGGAGAGTTACATCTCTCATGTTGTGCATTTAAGCAGGGACTACCACTGTCTTGCATGCTCAAACAAGGGCCTATCCCTTGTGAGAAGTAGACAATCCTTTATATGGCGATTATCAACAAAAGCTCATTACATTGACGATATCATCATCGCATGTATAGAATAATCACATCCACATATGTAAACATGAGCATGTGTCTATATCAGTCAGGCCATGAATAATCTAACAAACATGTGTACCTACCATGGAAAAGGGACTGTGCCTACTAAGTGGATGTGGCTCCCAAAAGTCAAGCAATCCAACCAAAAAGTGGGCCATGATGTGCATTTAATGATTTTCGGTGGTTGCCATTGCTTTCTACATTGTGGCCCACGTGATGATTAGATCAATTTGATTTTGGTGCATCTCATTTTCATTGTGAAGTAACCTCCTTAAATGTCGGATGTCATAAATACACCACAGTGGGCCCTGACGCAGTTAGTTGTATGAACGCTTTGGTCGTAGACAAAACATTGGAAAGAAAGAAAAAAAAAAAAAAAAAAATCATGTTTGGATGCATGGAAAGGCATGTAAATGTATTTTTTATTGGAGCTTCTAACAAAATGCTCATATTTCAACTCCCAACAGGCTTATTACAAATTTGAAGGCTAATGTTTATTTCTATATACTATTCTGATTATAATGTTAACAAAACGTTCAATAGATAAAAGATATGTGCATTTCACTAATTAATTCAATTTATTATTTTTCTGTTCCTTTTCTTTTAAGATAAGTTTCAAAATATTTCCAAATAGAAGTCTCTACATGTCATCATGTTTTAAACAACTCAAAATAGATAATTATTGATTAAATACCTTATAATTCCTTCAACGGAAAGAAAATAACTTCTTCTAATTTTCAATTTACAATTATAAAACGAACAAATTGATGAGAAATAAAATCTGGCTTGTAATGTCTATATTAATGATTGTGACTTAGCAAATAAGTTCAATTTTGTGTGTTTGGTCATACAAAATTTCCTGTAATATCATAAAATTTTGCATTAATCATGAAATTTTATGGTATTAGGTGCAACCAAACTCACACTTAGCAATTTGTTGAAGATAATAAATTAGTTTGAGGGTGGTTCCGCTTCTGCAAGTACTCCATGTGAGGCTCACCAGGGTGTGTTTATATGGCATGCAACCTCTCCAACATGATCATCCAACCATGAAAGTTGTCCAACACGATCACCCATTTGGATCATTGTACAGCGCATGCACATGGTGTAAATCCAAGCTGAGTCCTGCAAGACGACTTATGTACAAAAACTATAATCTATGCAAATGAAATTTCATTTCTCACCTGAAATTAGTAAAAAAGGTCCATTACTTTGCCTTTATTATCTTGTTGATTTCAGTGACTTGCATGCAAAATGAAAGCTTTTTAGTCATAAATCATTCATTCCAAAACAATAAATCGATGCACCATCACATCAGAAGTAGCTGTTTTATGCAAGCAAGTCATGCCCAAATTATCTGTATCAAATTGACATTAGAGACTGGAGTCCAATAATTTCCATTGATGTAAATAAAATACACATTCGGACAGGTTTACAAAGGGTGCCAGTAGGATGCCTGCTAACTCATCAACCGCATGCAGCATACAAGCACACAATGACCAATATGGACCATCCAAACCATGCACATCATTGTGAATGGAACATAGCCAAAAAATCATACAGATATGGCCATTTGTCAGGCAGGCCTGGCCAATGGAATCACGCCTTGCCAGTGCAAGGAATACATGCTTGAACCACCAGAGCGGCGGACCAACCTTATTTTTTGGGCTAGGTATCTTCACGATGGACCCCAACTGATGAATGGACCTTGCTCATTCAAATTTACCAAGTCAGCACATTTGCCACCAAAACCCATCTATCCACGAACAAGCAGGTAATTATGGCATTCTTGTTAATGTGGCAGCTACCTTGCAATTCAAAAAGCTGGGGTAAGCCAAAATCAGTATCTTTTCATACTGCCCACCCTTATAAAATTCCCATAACCTAATTAAACTTCAATAATCATAATTAAACCTGTAATTAACCACCGTAATCCATTATTACTGCAAGATCAAACAACAAACAGCTTCGTCATCACTTTCTCCTCAGCCTCTCTTTCATCCTCTCAACAGCCTTCTTAAGAGTCTCCTCATCCTTACAGAAGGTGAACCTCACCAGATTCTTTCCATCTTCTGGGTTGAGGTAGAACACACTAGTCGGGATCGCGACAACACCGACTTCGCGGATTAGATACTCGCAGAATGCGATGTCATTTTCGAACCCGAATGGAGTGTGATCTACCACCACAAAGTAGGTCCCACTTGATTGGTACACCACAAAACCAGCAGCCTTCAGGCCCTCCACCAGTATTGCCTTCTTAGCCATGTAATCCTTCTTCAACTCGTCGTAGTAGGAATCAGGTGCCTGGAGTGCCGTTGCTGCAGCCCACTGCATTGGGGTCGAGGTGGCAAAGGTGAGGAATGAGTGCGCCTGCCTCACTCCCCATGTCAGATGCACCGGAGCAATGGCCCACCCGATCTTCCATCCAGTTAAAGAGAAGGTCTTCCCAAGAGAGTTCATTGTCACCGTCCTCTCATACATGCCCGGCAGCGAAGCCAAGGAAATATGATCAGCTTCAAATGCCAGCTTATCATAGACTTCATCTGTGAATGCCAAAACATCATTCTCGATGCAAAGAGAAGCAATCGTGTTGAGTTCTTCTCTAGTGAACATCTTTCCAGTTGGATTGTGCGGAGTGTTTATGAGTATTGCCCGAGTGTTCTTTGAAATTGCAGACTTGAGCTCATCAAGGGGGACACCGAAGTCCGGAGGTCGGAGGGTGATGGACTTGATTTTGGCTCCGGCCATTGATAGAGTAGCTTCATAAGAGTCATAAAATGGAGCAAACAGGATTACCTCATCACCAGGATTTATCAAGCCTAACATGGTGGCTGCGATTGCTTCTGTGCACCCGGATGTGACTGTGACTTCCTTTTCTGGGTCTACCACTACCCCAGTGTCTTTCTTGAACCTCTCAGCCACGGCGGAATTAAGGTTGGGGACACCATACCCACGGGCATATTGGTTCTTCCCATCTTTTATGGCTTGAATGGCAGCTTCTTTGACAAATTCAGGGCCGTCGAAGTTGGGGAAGCCTTGGCCAAGGTTTATTGCTCCGTGTTTGATTGCAAGCATACTCATTTGGGTGAAGATTGTAGTCTTGAATTTCTCCAACCTCTTTGCGACCTGTAAAAGATGGCAACATTATTCTCTTCCCAACTACAGCTCTCACAGTTACCATGTATAAGCAGAAGCTTCGACAAGATACTGCGGTACCTTAGGAAGGAGAACTGCATAACTGCATATTTTGCTGAGGCACAGGATTCCATATGTGTGGGGCCCATGGTTTGTCAATAAGGGGCCCGATGTGGATGTTGGATGCCACACATATCTCGCAGATTGGAAGATCCTAAACCTCGGGTTTGTGACCTCTGAAGAGAGTTATGGGAAAATACAGCAACAGTGAAAACTCAACAGATGGTAAGTCAAGATCAATTAGGATCTTCCAGCGTTGGAGATTTTGGGGGCATCCCCCATCCACATGGGCCCATCCAAAAGGTTGGATCACTGCATGATGTCCCACGTGTACAGAATCCTGCACTTGAACAAACTAATCATTTTTTAGGCACAGGATCCTATACAGTTCTTATCATGGTATTAGAAAACAGTTTGTTACATAACAGTGATGGTGGGATTATGCTATACAGGCTGTAACGCCCTTTCTTTAAAAAAAAAAAATAACAAAAAGGCCCTTAACGGGCTTGTAAAGGCCATAATGGCCATTATGGGCCCGTCACAATCTGATATGGGCTTGATACAGTTTCTTCCTTTAAGAAAAAATTTACCGTTATAGCTTGGATCTATTACAGCACAAATCTGATTACTTGTGTTCGGAGATTCAAGATAATTGTTGAAATTGTATCATAACGATCAATCAAAGTATTTCGGTCTGATTTAGGAAAAGAGTATCATGTACAGATTCTTCAATACCGACTATTGTAGAATATTCATGTGCTGCCTTTTCAACGAGGGATAATCTATGCTCATGGCTCCAAGCTAAATATTGAAGAAGCCGGCTGTTATGACCACTGTTACCGTTATCGAATACCTTGGTTCTTTTTATTCTTCTTTTCATGGTTCTTTTTTTTTTTTCTTTTCCTTTTTCTTTTTTTTGAACAGTGAATACATTGGTTCTTATTCATCCTTACTGAAACAAGCATGCTAGAAATAATGAATGGTTTGCAACCTCATCTTTTGTACTCTCGGATTCGTCATTATAATTATGCCATGGAAGAATTCCCCAGTAAAAATATAAAAATAATTTATTTAGAATTCCACTTTGATCAACAATCAATTGGCCTCCATTTTAGAGTATTTAGAAGTGTTTGATGAAATCATCATCGCGTACACTCTAATTTGGGGATTTGGGGGAAGATGTGCCGATTTCAAAAAATTGGAGAAAAAAAGAAATTTCCCCAAATTTTCTTAAATCGATTGCAATCTTAGTGTCCAAATAGGAAATCAAACATGTATGTAACCTGATCTAATGATTCTTGGTAATTTGGGGATTTTTCGGGGAAAAAAATTCTTAATTAGAAAATAATTAGAAATATAAAAAAAAATTTGTTAGAAATTCCACTTTGATCAGCAATCAATTGGCCCCTATTTCAAAGTATTTAGGAGTGTTTGATGAAATTGTCATCATGTCATCACATACATTAATTTGGGGGAAGATGGACCGAACAAAATCGAATTTTTGAAGAAAAAAAAATTTCTTATATTTTTATTTCTTTTTTAATTCAAAAGTTATTTTTTTTTCCAAACACTTTTGATTTGATGTTTAGAAACTACGATTGAAACCGATTTGGAAAGTTATGAGAAATTTTGAATTTTTCCCAAATTTCTACAAATTGGCCTATCTTCCCCCAAATCCCCAAATATATATATATATATATATATATATATATATATATATATATATATATATATATATATATATATATTTGCATTTTTTAATTATGTTCTAATTAAAATATATTTTTTTCCCAAAAATTCCCCAAATTACCCTGAATCACTAGATCAGGTTACATGCATGTTTGATTTCATATTTGGATAGTAACATTGCATCCGATTTGAAAATTTTAAAATTACCCCAATTTTTTGCAAATCGGCCAAATCTTTCCCCCAAATCCCCAAATTAAAGTGTATGTGATGATGATTTCATCAAATACTCTAAAATAGGGGCCAATTGACTACTGATCAAAGTGGAATTTCTAATATATATATATATATATATATATATATATATATATATAGAAAATGCTCTCTCGCGGGTTTGATAAATCATCACACGTGATGTAAGCCCAAAATCTAAGTCGTCCACGTGATGTAGCACCTCAAAAACCCTCTTTCTGTGTTACAGCCCACCAAAGTTTTGAATCAAGTTGAAATCTAGGCCCTAGGGGTTTTTTGAGGTGCTGCATCACATGGACGACCCAGATTTTGGGCTCACATCTCGAGTGATGATTTATCAAACCGGTGCTCACAAAGTCTTGTGAGCACCGGTTCTCTCTCTCTCTCTCTCTCTCTCTCTCTCTCTCTCTCTCTCTCTCTCTCTCTTTATATATATATTCTTCTGCATTTTTTAATTATTTTCTAATTAAAATATATATTTTCCCCAAAAATCCCCAAATTACCCTGAATCACTAGATAAGGTTGCATGTTTGATTTCATACTCGGATAGTATGATTGCAACTGATTTGAAATTTTAAAAATTTTCCCCATTTTTTCACAAATCGGCCAAATCTTCCCCTAAATCTCCAAATTAGAGTGTATGTGATGATGATTTCATCAAATACTCTGAAATTGGGGTCAATTGACTGCTGATCAAAGTGTAAATTCTAAAAATTAAACTATTTATATATTTTTTTAATTATTTTCTACTTAAAAATTATTATTTTCGAAAAATCCCCAAATAACCAAAAGTCACTAGATCAGGTTACATACATGTTTGATTTCATGTTTAAACAATAAGATTGTAACTGATTTGGAAAAATTGGGCAAATTTTGATTTTTTTCTCAATTTTCTCAAAATCGACCCATTCCCCCAAATTTCAAAATCGAAAATCTAAATCCATGACTTCTCATGCAAAACATAAAGAATCGTGGATTTCCAACCATTTGACACTAATTAAACATGATTTATTGAAAAAGAAACAAAAACAAAGATCGAAAATTGAAAATGCTCACCATATCGAAAACGGCCCCAAATCCGCTTCGATCTTTGATTCCGACTCGAATGATGTGTATTTCTTCCAAGAAGTTCAATAGGAAGGGTCGAAATCCACTGGGTTTGGATGTAGGCATGGAGAAGATTCAAGAACGAAACGATTTTGGAGGGTTTTTTGCGACTTTTCCCAACCCTCATTATTGGTTTCGAACGCCTGGATTTTGTATCGCACGATATCGATACAAAGCATTATTTACGATGGACTAATTGGGATATATAACATGATATCAATACAATAATGATTTATTGCAATATATCAATATTTTGGATACTAGAGCTCAAAATCATATCACCAAGGTGCAATATCGATATTATCAACCGATATTATATATCGACGATAATATCGATATTGCAATCATTGTTGACAAATATAATGGTACATTCTACAAGGGTCGACAATTGGGTGTGCAAAAGGCTTGGTATGGACCAGCAAGAATCAATAGGGAGGCGGGAAGTTGGGGAATGGAAAGGGTTCAGAGGAATCCAAAAGGGGTGGCGTGGGTAGAGGAGATAGGAGGTTGAAAAGGGGAGATGATTCTTCCCGCGAGGAAGGCTCAAGAAAGGGTTCTTATACACAAAAGTGTAGTGATAATGGGTCTAGGGGGTGGGTTTGAGTGGAGATTGTCTCTTGGGCTCCAGGGGTAAGGTGAGAGGAAGTGGGGAGGTTGGCATTGCTGAGGCGGAGGAGGATGGAGGGTAGGGCTGTCAACGGGTCGGGCCTTGGGTAGGTCTCGACCCGGATTTTGAACTATTTCAGGCCGGACCGTTGGGCCAGGACTATTCAAAATTCTGATTTTTCATGCCCGAGCCCGGCCCATTGGAAGGGGGTTCAAAGGGAGAAGAAAGGGGAGTGAAAAAAAGAGGTGGACCCATTCGTGGGGAGGGCAATCGTGTGAGCGGTGGATCACAATGCAGGGGTGAGGTGCTTAACCACTGGAACCAAAGTGGGCCAGTGGTTGTCGTCGATCTAAGGATGATTGAATCAGCAACCATGTCCTTCCAATGGTGTCCGATGGTGTCAATTAGGGAAGGGTTTGAGATTGAAGAAGTCAAACAGTGGATCGAGGTAAAATGTAGAGTGTCGAAGATAGATGGAGTCCTAAAACCTCTATGCGGCTTGGAGATGTTGATCTCTCTGTGTCTGGAGATGGAGGTGGACCTAGTGCTTCTTCTTAGGAATTTTTTCCAAGGATGATGATGTTAGAGGACTATGGATGTGAGACCAATGGTCGATCCTTCGAGTCGAGGAGGGATGATTCTTGGCACGTGGACTGCCAATGGAGCTTTGGATGAAGGATATTTTCCAAGAGGTGGTGCTTGCATGGGAGAGGTGGTGGCAATCCAAGTATTGCACAAAGCTTAAGAGCTGTGAGAATTCGTATTCGCCGTCGTCGGTCGTCTCCACTCGCGGAGGTGATCGACATCGCAATCGAGGATCTTAACATCCCAATCCATGTCTCCTAAGAGCTTGAGCCTTGAGTAGGAAGGGTTGCATGCGAAGTGTCGGCATCAAATTAGGTGGAAAAGCTCCAGAGCAAGGGGGAGGAGGAAGATGATGCACGAGGCCCATGCTCCAGCGGATCACTAGACTGGGGAGGGAGGGTGCGTGGTAGCCACTAAAGCAGGGAGATTTTGATGGGTGTGACATGGAAAATGGTGATTCCACTCATTCTCTCTCAAGGCCAAAAGAGGAGATGAAGGGTCAAAAGGAGGGGCAACGTGCATGAGATTATGGCAGATGGATTTATTGCGAGACAGGCGCCAAAATTGCATGATATCTATAGAGGATGGGTGACATTATTAGATGTCACCACATCTTAAGGAGAGGGATTTTCTTAATTATGGGGAGGGAATCAGCGAACGTCTTAAGGAGAGGGATTTTCTTGATCATGGGGAGAGAATCAGTGATGCATTTATTTTTATTTTTATTATTTGGGGTTGGGGGGGGGGGGGGGGGGGGGGGGGGGGTATTTTTTAGAGCCAGAGGCAGCTGCTTTAAATGCTCATAAAGAATACGGTTCTCTTTTAGATGAAAAGTTTTCGATGGCCTTGTTGGACAATGCCACATCAGGGGGTAAGAGAGGACTTTTTAAAGCCAGAGGCAGCCGCTTTAAATGCTCGTAGAGAATATGGTTCTCTTTTATATGAAGAGTTTTCGATCGCCTCATTGGACAATGCCACATCAGAGGGTGATGATAAAGAAGTTGCTAGTGACGGTTCATCGATGGTAAACGAGTTGTCCTCAGATGAGAGGCTTAAGGCTCTTTTTGAGGTGCAATAGGAGAACTATGGGCCCCTTATCGCATGCATGGAGCGTGTGTTCTCGCTTGTGGTGGGTAGTCTCCATGTGGATGGGAAGCTCTCCCCCATATGTGACTTGGTTATTTACTTGCCTCCCACGTGTGGATGTGGGGAAGCTTGGACCTCTCTCTGTTCCCATCAGATGTTATCTGGGCATGGAGGTCTAACGCTTAAGGTGGTAGATGAAGAGTATACAAGGAGATGGCCCAAATGAATAGCATTTCAACCCTCACAGGCGGTGAAACGACAAGTCAATGGCAAAGGTTTGAGATACATGGCAGCGACAATGAGTTGGGAATTACCCTAGTTCGCGAGACAGAAGCATGTATAGCAACCGTGATGGCTCCGATTCAGGTGGCAAGAGAAGATTGCGATGAGGCTTGGGAGGCAGTTGTTGGGGGCCAATCGTTGGGGACCATTGCGAGAGAAGCTATAGAGGGGCACGTTCTAGTGGAATAGGGGATCAAGTGGGCAAGGGTGGGTTTCGAGAAAATCGGAGGACTCTTAAGGGTGACATTCGCAGATTGTGAGGTAGATTACATGGCCCTTTTCAAGACAATTCATGAAAGGGGCATAGAAAAAGAAAGAGAGGCAGCGTTGAAATTATCGTCTCTGCGATGCATTAGGGCATTGAAAGCGCTTCAAAGCTCAGTGAATTATGGTGCAGCGGAAGGAGTGTAGGGTGGGGAAATGGGAAGGCAGGGTAAGACTGTGGGCCCATGAAGATTGTAAGTAGGAATATCGACGGAACGAGTTGCCCCAAAAAAGGGGCTCACATAAAGGCGATATTTAAGAAATATAAGGCTCAAATTGTGGCCATTCAAGAAACTAAATTAAGCAGTATGTGTTAAGCTATAGTAAATGATTTATGGCACGATAATGCGAAGGAGGGAGGCCAAAATGGTGAAATGGTCCTTAGGTGGTATTCAACCAATTTGGAACTCGGCGTAGTGTCTAAAGAAGATAGTTGGGTTGGCTCTCTCTCTCTCTCTCTGAACGGTAATGGCAATTTCTCTCTTAATACGGTTCTTAGAGAAAAAGCTTCGGGTTTCAAATGGGTGTTGTCTGCAGTCTATGGGCTGAACTCGACCGATCTTAGGGACTCATTTTGGATGGAATTAGACTCTATTGGAGCGAGACGGGGGCTTCCTTGGTGTGTCGAAGGGGGTTTTAATGTCCCCATATTTTCTTTTGAGAAGTTGTCTAGTGGGAAAATTACCCATAGCATGGTTGCATTCTCCAAATGGGTGACTGGAAACAGTTTGATTGACCTGCTGATGGGGGGCATTCGCTTCACTTGGTCTAATGGTCATGCTTAGCCAACGCTTTCCAAGTTGGATAGTTTTTTAGTGTCGGCTTCATGGATTAATAATAAGTTCCCATTATCTAGCTAGAGGGGTCTTCCAAAGCCGACTTCAGATCATTGTCCAATTTTGTTCGAAGTGGAGATGGAGAGCTAAGGCCCCAAGCCATTTAGATTCGAACTGCTTGGTTGGAGGTGGAGGGCTTTAGGGACCTAGTGAAGGGTTGGTAGGATTCTCGCCACACTTTGGGCCAACTGGGTTTTGTGTTGTTTCAGAAACTTTGCACTCTCTTAAAGGGATGATTTCTCGATGGAAGGAAGAGTTTTTTCAGGACAAAAAGGCAGCTTTGGCTAGAGCTTTGGAAGAAATTCAAGAGCTGGAGATTAAGGAAGGAGCAATGCTTTCGAAGGAGGATCGATGTCAAAGAGATACCCTTAAAGCTAAATAAAATAAGTTCATGAAGGAAGAAGAGGTCAAAGTGGAAACAATGGTCGAGAGCGATTGCATAATCGCATAATGCCATCCATATGGCATATGCAATGGTCGCATATGCCATATGGATGTTATGCCATCGCATATCACATAAAGCGATGGCATATGCCATTATGCGATTGCATAATTGCATATGCCATCGCATACTTTTCATTTTTTTATTTTTTATTTTTGTTAAAAAAAAAAAAAAGAGTTGTGCGATCACATCAGGCATAAGTGATCGCACAAGATTACTTATGCCATTTGACAACATTGAAAGGTTCTCACATTAAGATTTCGTTCCACATTGGGCCGTATTATCTCTCAGGAGCAAGGGGCTTTTATGGAAGGGAGACAAATCCTGGAAAGTTTTTTAATTGCCAATGAAGTCATAAAATTGTGCAATAGAGAGGTCATGTCGAAGTTAGATCTGGAGAAAGCATATGATTATGTTGATTGGGCCTTCTTGGATTATATGTTGGAAAGATTGGGGTGTGGGGCCAAGTGGAGAAGTTGGATTTGGGAATGTGTGGGTTCGACGAAGTTTTTGCTTCTTGTTAATGGTGCTCCCAAAGGCTTCTTTTGGTCTACAAGGGGTCTTAGGCAAGGAAACCCACTCTCCCCTTGTTGTGGTGCTCCCAAAGGCTTCTTTTGGTCTACAAGGGGTCTTAGGCAAGGAAACCCACTCTCCCCTTGTTGTGATAGCGGAAGCCTTAAGTCGGATGCAATCTAAAGGAGTCAAGGAAAGGTCCTTTCAATATCCTCAAGGTGGATAGGAGGGATTTACAAGTTTCTCATCTTCAATTTACCAATGACACCATTTTGTTTTACAAGTCGGATACTTCTCTAGTCGATAATCTACGGAAAGCAATCTTTTTTTACAAATTAGTTTCGGTTGGTCTTTCAGTCAATCTTCATAAGACTACATTCTTGGGGATAGGGTTGCCTAAGGAGGAGGTAGATTCTCTAACCAAGGTGTTTAGTTGTAAGGTGGAGTCTTTCCCTTCCACCTATGTGGGTCTTCCTTTGTGTATTGGAAGGGTGAAAAAGCATTAATGGGATCTATTCATTAAGGGGTTTGAAAGAAAATTATCAGTGTCTAGGAGCAAATTATTGTCTCTAGGGGGGCAGATTGTTCTCATTAAAGTGGCTCCATCAAATCTTCCTCGATATTTTATGTCCCTCTTCAGTTGCTCGAAAGGGATGCTCGATAAGTTGGAGAAGCTTAGAAGGGATTTTCTTTAGCAGGGTGGAGAGGTCAAGAAAAAATTTCATCTTACGAAATGGGACAATGTGTGCAGGACGATCCGTAATTTGGGGTATTTGAATGAAGCTCTTTTGGGGAAATGGATTTGGAGATATGGGGCGGGTTGGAAGGAAGTTATTAAGAGAAAAATATGGGTTGGATGGAATCAAGGAAGGGTGGTCGCCTAGAAATGCCCCTTCATATAGAGTCTCGAGTGAGTGGAGACCAGTGTTCCCATTATCGGCGAATTGTTGATAATATTGGTGTTGTCGGCTTAGCGACACCAAAACCCCCTTTTTGGTTTCTCTTCTGATTTTCGAGATGATATCAACAATATTTCGCCGAAAATGATGATTTGAATTTATCGCGATAAAATGGCCCACCTACCTATTCGAAATTGTAGCCAACTACCTCTTCTCGCCAATTAAATCGATAAATATCAGGACTTTTCGGTAGTTATTGACACAATTAACGACGGACAGCTCTTCGTGAAAAAAAAAAAAAAAAAAAAAAACTCAGGGAAAAGAAAAAATTAATAGCCTAGATATAGACAATCCAACTTCAGATCTTACTTGGGAAGTCAATTTCGGCGAATCCATGTTTACAAAAAAGCATAAGAAAGAGTAAGTATGGAAGAGCACTTGCGGTGGCTAAGTTAGGGTTTTGAAAGAGGGTCTTCTTCGTTTGTTTGAGGACTTTTTGTTTCTAACTTTACTTTTAAGTTTTGTTGAAAATGTGAGTTTTATACCATTAATAAAAATGGTTCACCACCACTTCACATAAAAAAGAACTTCTGTTAACTTTTAAGTTATGTTTTAAAGTGTGAGTTTTACACCATTAATAAGAAAAGTTCACCACCACTTAACAATCAACTTATCTTTTAAGTTATTTCAAACTATGAGTTCTACAGCATTTACTAAGAATGTGTCACCACCATTTTACATGAAAAAAATTACAGTTCAAAGAAAACCTTATAAAAAAAAATATATACTAAGTAGATGGGATTGGATGGATGGATGGATGGGATGGATGGATGTTTGAATGGGTAAATGGGATGGTTGCATGGATGGATAGATGGGATGGATGGATGATTGGATGGGATGGATAGATGGATGAGATCGTTAGACGGTTGGATGGATGGTTGGATGAGATGAATGGATGGATGGGATGAGATGGTTGGATGGAATGGATGGTTGGATGTTTGGATGGGATGGGATGGATGGTTGGATGGTTGCATGGATGGTTGCATGGATGGATGGATGGATGGATGGGATGGTTCGATGGATGGTTGAATGGATGGTTGAATGGATGGACAGTTGGATGGACAAATGGAAAGGATGGATGGATATTTGGATGATTGGATGGGATGGTTGGATGGATAGATGGGATGGACGTATGGATGATTGGATGGATGGTTGACTCATCATGTATGATGCATGTGTGCAGTGTTTATATGCTTATTTATGCATTGATGTATAATGTTTGGATGATTGTACATGTTTGTTTGCTTATCAATTGGTTTAATGAAATTTACTATTAAATTGATTTCTTATAACAACAGGTGTTTTAGGCCCCCATTAAATGGAAACATATTATGTATGCATTTTTTTACAATTTTTTTTATTCCTAAATATGCAAATATGTGTATTTAAACATCTCCTGAAGTTTCATTGAAAAATTCCACCATTTTCTCCATGTTTCCCCATGTTTCTCCCACATGTCCTGTTATTGGTGATATTATTGGCAATAACGATATTGTTTCTTTATCCCAGGTCAGCGAAACTTGTAGCGATACTGACGACTCGAACACTGGAGTCTGGTGGAGACAGATTTTGAGACTCAAGGAAGTGGTTCTTAGTAGGGTTGGTTTTGGATTGGGAGATGGGACGAGGATCAGATTTTGGGAGGATGTGTGGCTAGGGAATAGGCCATTGCAAATCCAATTTCCAAGGTTAGCTTGTGTGGTAGTGAATCTTGATATTTCGGTTAATCGGTGCTTCTCCTCTCTCAATTCTCGGGGGTTTGGATTCATCAGTGCAGAAGGGATCTTCAAGAGGAGGAATTTCAGAAATTGTTGGATCTTCTTAATCTTTTGTCAAGGTATCCGTTTTGAAGGGGGTCGATTCGGTGAGAAGGCTTGAAGACAATTTCAGCAAGTTTTTGGTGAAGTCGCTCTACTCTGCTATCTCAAGTGGGAGCACACTCTTTCCTTTAGTCCTATGGTACCCCCCTCAAAGATGGCGGCTTTTGCTTGGTTAGTGGGTTGGAATAGGGTATTAACGATAGATAACTTGAGGAAAAGAGGCCTCATCATCATGAATGCTTGCCCCTTGTGTTGGTAAGAGGAGGAATCGGTGAGCCATCTTTTCATGTATTGTCCCTTCTCATGGAAAGTTTGGGAGGGTATCCTCCTTGATGTTGGTGGTTGTTGGGTTTCTTGTCCATTGTTGGTATGTTCTGGCAGTGGCATGGCGGCGATCAAGGAAGAAGGGGAAGGAAGGCGTGGAGGTTGTTCCTCCTATGGGCCGTTTGGAAGGAAAGAAATTGTAGATGTTTTAATAATTTTAGTGGCACGCCCAAGGGTGTTTTCTTGAGAGCTAAATCTTTTGTTTTAAAGCAGGGGTCAACCCGCCCTTATGCTAGGTGTCTTGGGGCTGTGTGGTGCTCTCTTTTTTTTTTTTTTCATTCTTTGTATTCTTTGGGCTTCGCCGTTTTTTAAATTTTAATACATTGTCATCCTTACAAAGAAAATATTTTATTTAAAGAAAATGTCAAGCAAGAAACAGGAGGAAGGTGAAAAATCATCCAAGCTCAACACACCAAAAAACAGGACCTGAGGATAAAAACTCGCAAGGCAATACCTACCCAAACTCCCCGAAGGTTGTCGCTCTTACATATATTAGAAGCAATCGCCCAAAATACAAATGTACAATTAGCACTAAGAAAGACGGCTTTGCTGGACTTAGAGCATTTGTTAAAGATGTGATTGTTGCACCCCCTCCACAGAGACCACAAAACAGCCAAATAGGAGAGATGCCAATATTCAATTCATCCTTAGTCCCTCCTTTGCAGGCTAAGTAGAAATCACCAACTGCCAAAGGCATGACCAAATGAGAACGGAACATGTCTAGGAAACCCCTCCAAACCTTCAAAGCAAATTTGCAATGGAGGAGGTGATCAACGGATTCTGTACCCCTTCATGTACTTGATGCATCCATTCTTAATCATCATTTTCCTATCCCTTAAGTTATCAATGCTGAGGATCTTTTTCTTCATCTCAAGCCACCCAAAAGCAATGACCCTTGGAGGGCTAGGTAAATGCCAAATCTCACTCGAAGACACCCAAGCATTCCTTCTTTCAGCACCCCGAATAAATCAGTAGAAATACTTAACCACCGAGAAGCTCCCTGAATGGTCAAATTTCCAATGCTAGGAAACCATTGAAGAAGGGGCTGGACAGAGGTCTCTAATCTAACCAGGGAGGGCGGGCAGCAAACTCCTCATCTCTTCTTCACTCAGATTTCCATGGAATCAAGGAGACCACACCAACACCTCCTTCCATACCACTGAAACACCAGGAAATCATATCCTGTTGATCTGCCAAGACAGGGTAAAGCCTACGAAAGTCACTATGGAAATCACTTTTTTTTTACTAGAATACAGTTGAATTCTACTGTTTGTATACTCTCGAAAGGGATTGATATAACATGTAAGATTAGTTAGTTTAGTATTATGAACTATGTTTGTTGTTTATGTATAATAACATTCAGGAGAGTTAATGATGAGACTGATTTAGTATTCAATAGGCCTCAAATGATGTGGCTTTTTTACCATTTCCACAAGACATTATAACAAGGGAAATGAAAAAAAATAAAATTGGTAAGAGTATTTTAATTGGGCTAGAATACAAGGGAGGAAAAGGTTGAAACAATTGCTGAATTCAAAATCTCTGTTTTAACAGGCATTTGGACGACTAGGCAATAAATAAATAATTTTTTGCGAGAGGATTAGAAGAACAACCACATTCTTGACATCTCTTTCAAACAAGCAGAACAGTTTTGCTGATCTCAGAAATGTGCATGGCTTTGGGGCCAAAAGGTTTTTCACTACATTTGTACCAAAACTTTACGACTTCCTAGGTTAGATGTAAGAAAATGATATGTGTGTGCTTGAACTGCAAGTCTGCAACCTTAATCGCCTACTCCCTAAAATAAGAAGCGCAGAGATTGTATGGGTGCTTTAAATGCATCTTTTCTCCTTCAAAAACGTAGATAGCTCACAAACATGCAGCCTTTGAAACCTAAAGGTTTCCACTACATTTATATCAAAATATTGGACAGTTAGTTGCAGTATCCTTCTAAACAGGTAATGCTCCCACTTTGTATCGCACTTTATACGCATGCTCTTGCTTCACAGCTGTTTATATTATTATTATTATTATTATTATTATTTTCTGAAAGATTACGGGATTTTATTAAGAAAAACGACAGAAAACAGCTGCATAACAAAAACAGAGAAAACAGAGAAAACAGGGGGAAAAAAAGGAGGGACGCCGAGTGGGCGGCCCTACTACATCCCGAGAAAGATCAGATTACGATCCTTCAATTTTGGGGCACCAAAAGCCCATTCAATAACCAGTGACCTAGCCCTCTAAGAAATGCTTCACAGCTATTTATACTTGCTAACATTTTGAAATAGACAATTCCTTACTGCACCAAAGGTTTTGAAAAACAGTATTGGTGAGCGTATCAGTCAGGCCCAAAAATGATACAGTACAGGGCGAATTGGACTGTATGGGACAATACGGACCCATATCGTCTGAAATTCTTTTGGCACCAAAATATCCGAGAATATTGAGACAATACAGAACCATATTGTCTGAAATTCTTTTGGCGCAAAAAAAATCTGAAAAATATTGAGAAAATAGGAGAAAAAAAAATGTAAAACATAATAATCTCCGTATTGGACTGTGTGGGACAATACAGAACCATATCGTCTGAAATTCTTTTTGCGCAAAAAAAATCTGAAAAATATTGAGAAAATAGGAAAAATGTAATACATCATAATCTCCCTCCCTCTCTCCCTCTTGTGTGTGTGTGTGTGTGTGTGTGTGTGTGTGTGTGTGTGTGTGTGTGTTTTAACATGTATTCTATGGTGTATCAGACCATTCTTTTATAAGAATGATGCCCTACTGAAAGTCATCCAAATAGGTCTGAATTGAACACAAACCAAACATGATTTGGTAGATTTGGGCCCATTACATATGAATTCAACAAAAAGACGATGAAAAAAAAAAACTGATGGTTAATCACTTCTTCCGATATTTCCCAAAATGGTCTATCCTGGTTTGATTTGTCGAAAACCACACAAATCTCGTGTTTGATCCTTCATAATTGAAATTATGAAAGAAGTGGAAAAACCAGAGAAATTTTATAATAAAATTTTAAAAAATGCGACCTTGATGGCCATATTGGCTCTGCATTGTCGCTGATATGCGGCATATCAGCTGATACAGGCTGATATAGCCCATTTTTTCCCTTAAAAGACTAGTTAACCCCCATATCCCGTAACAGGGTCCCCCCATACGATAATGATACAGCTAATACCTGACATACAAAATTATACCTGCACCCGAATCTATTGGCGCTTTGCTTCACGCTTAGTGCAACTAGCCTAGTATATAAGGGAAATGATAGATGAGTGCCTTTTCCCACTTCCATATGCGTGCTTTGACTGCATTATTAATTGATTAACCCCTATGATAAGAATGCAAAGAATATATTCAAAGTTTGCACTAACTAAATTAGTTAGAACTCACGAAAATATATAGAAAATCCTTTTTTAATGGGCAAACTGAGCTTTATTGAGAAAAGAGAAGAGAAACATAACACAACAGAGACCTGCAACATAACTAGCACCAAGATGCAACCACCCCATCATGGATCAAAAGCTTTAATTTCTTTTTTATTCTTTTTAAGAGGTAACATGAAATTTATTAGAAAACCCGCCGAAAGACAAGGGAAAGAATACATCCTGAAACAACACAAAAAATGAGGGAAGGTCAGCAGACTTTGCTGCTTTAACATAAGCAGCCCATTCCAATACTACGCATTTAATTTTACAAATAATCTCTTCGACAGGAGAGATCTTATTCTAAAAACAACAACCGTTCTGCTCCTTCCAAATGATCCAAAGGATTCCCATCACAATAAGCCTCCAGACTGCTTTGCGAAAATTTCCCATACTGCTTCCATGCTAGGCCCATAAAAGATCAACGATTGAATTCGACGTAACCCAAGAAACCTGGAAGAAGGCTAGAAAATGCTCTCACACTCTAGAGACGAAAGGGCAATGAACAAAAAGGTAGTCGATTGACTCCGTGTCTTTCTCACACATCAAACAAATGTTAGAGAGGATACGAGTTCTCTTTTGCAGATTATCGATGGTTAAGACTCTTTTCCTACCCAAGAGCCATATGAAAGCCGCTACACATGGAGGGGCGCTGTAAGACCAATGATGGAACGGAAAGGAAGATGAATTGGAAGGCTTGGAAATCATCTTGTAGAACGAATGGACCAAGAAAAAACGCACAAACTGTGCTCTTTCCAACACATTGAGTCTTCATCGTGAAGCAAGGGGCTAGCAAGCTATAGAAAATCTAGTAAACCAATGAGCTCGCCGAACTCCTCATCCGAAAGGTTTCTTCTGCATGGGGGAGACCAAACTACCGTACCACCACTAAAAGAATAGCACCCATCCACTTGAATGAAAGGATGAGAAGAAATATTGGCGATTCTAGGGAAGAGTTCAATCAGCAGCCAATTTCCACACCAAACGTCCATCCAAAAGCGAATACGATTCCCTTTTCCGATAAAAAAGGATACTCCTCAAAACCTTTATTAATACAACATAAATGGAAACTCTTTTTCCTTTTTTTCTTCTTCTTTTTTAATTGGCAGACTGAGCTTTATAAAGAAAAGAGAAAAAAAGAAAAGAGAAACATAATACAACAGAGTCCTGCAACATAAGGCAGCACCAAGATGCAACCGAACACGAGACATCAAAAAACCACCCCATCGGGGGTCAACAACCAGCCCAGATGCCAGCAAATGCAGCACAATTTAAGGGGTCTTCAATCCACAGATTTGGTCTACTTGCACCCTGTTTAGAAAGGGCATCCACCTTAGCGTTAGCATCTCTCAGGATTGAGGCAATAGAAAATAATCAGATCGTTAATCACTCATCTCTTTGATGATATCTCCTAATCTCTCAGGGATACAACCCTCTTAAATAGGAAGTGTCATACTTCATGATATCTCCAATTCAAACACTTGAAAGGAGATACACCAATAAGAAAACAAATACTTGGTGTTGATGAATAAAAGTGAGGCACTGAAATCAAAGCATAAAGCAAACTGACGGACTCGTTAGGGCCTTACATACCACTAAGGACTGGGCCCCTTATTTATTAAGGGGGCGTTTTTCTGCTTCAAAGCCAGCGACGCAACGGCTGGCTTCAAAGCCATTGCGCGCTAGGGTGTTGATGAATAAAAGTGAGCCACTAAAATCACTGAATTTTGGATCCAAATTGTAGGAGGTGTATATGACAACACTTGGGAAGGGCATGTATGCCATGTTAGGTGGGGGCACCGTACTAGGGGCATAAGGCAAAAAAAAAAAAAATCACTATATATATATATATATATATATATATATATATATATAGAGAGAGAGAGAGAGAGAGAGAGAGAGATGCTCTCCCGCGCACCGGTGCTCATGAGTTCTCGTGAGCACTGGGTTGAGAAATTATCACACATGATGTGAGCACAAAATCTGAGCCGTCCACGTGATGCAGAACCTCAAAAACCTCTAGGGCCCAGCTTTCAATCTAATCCAAAACTTTGGTGGGCCATGGAAAAAGGAAACAGTTTCCTCCCTTGATTTGCCCCTCTCTCTGCTACGGCTCACCAAAGTTTTGGATCGGGTTGAAATCTGGGCCCTGGGGCTTTTTTGAGGTGCTGCATCACATGGACGGCTCAGATTTTGGGCTCACATCAGTGTGATGAGTCCTCAAAAAGATGCTCACAAGTTCCCGTGAGCACCGGTGCGCAGTAGAGCAGGACTCTCTCTCTCTCTCTCTCTCTCTCTCTCTCTCTCTCTCTCTCTCTCTCTCTGTGTGTGTGTGTGTGTGTGTGTGTGTGTGTGTGTGTGTGAACAATGATTAGTTCTACTGTCCATGAGGCTACCCTGAACAATATTCTAGACTTCGGATAAGCAAAATTGATTTGCCCATTTCTAATTCCAGCACATTTCAATACATATCAATGGAATGCTAGATCAACAAGACCAATTTCTTCAAAAGAGCCGTGAGGCCAATATTAAAAATGAAACTCTCCCACACTAGGTTGCAACCATGCTAAATACGAGAGACGAATAATGGGACCAAGGTTTAAAATATCATCTGAATCCAGCATGAATTGCCCAAATCCCAACATGTACTGGTATCACCCATGAATGATACACCAGTATTGGCCCAAAACAATCCATTACAGAGGCAATACAGGGTCATACTGGTGGTGAGCAATATAATACTTCAAGTCTGACAAGCAGTCCCATTGGTTTGGTAATCCAACCTTTTCCTGGCAATAAATATTTTGAGGTTTGTGTCATGCTTTCTTCTCTAAATTATATATTCCAAAAAGTCTCAATGTATGTGTTTAATTCTTATTCTTTTGATAGAAAAAGCCAACCAGAAGTTCCTCTTGTATCGATATAATTCCTTACCATTGACTACTAACCAGAAGGGCTGAACTCGTTAAACTATTAGTTGCAGGAAGCATGAAGCGTAAGGTACCGAAGTGGGGAGGCGTCACTTTCAAAATGTTTTCAAGTATAAACAGGTAGGAAGCGAATGCAGGAGTGGCACCTAGTCAGAAGGATCATGCAACTAAGGGTGATGAAGCATGTGCACTAAATGAAGAAGTGCCAACGGGAAGGTTTAATCTCTTAATAGATGTTGCAAATCCAATGAGAACAAAGGCCTAGTTTGGCAAAATGCTACAAGGTTTCCTAGCATCGGTAATGCTGTAGTAGCCGTCAAATTGCAATTACTTAAACTTTCATGTCCAGCTAGAAAGTGATCTAATTGCAGTATGGAGCCTAGACCTTCCATTTAAATGCTAATGGAAGGCAACACAAATTGGTTATTTCCAGTTTTCTGGACAAATTATCACAACCCAATTCGACTGTGTATCCAAACAACCCCTCAATGTCTAGCATGTAGACACTCGAGGTGTGCAAGCAGAGAACCCGCCGAAGTCTGAAAACCAATTTCAAAGGATAAACAACATGGGCCATTGATAGATCAGACGGTGTCTACGACTTGTAAACTCTCCCCCACCAATCTAACGGATCTAAAGCAACAAGAAAGAAAATAAGGACTTGTAATTAAGATGGGTATTCTTCAAATAACTCATTCAACATGTAGAAGCAGAAAAATGCCCAAAAAAAAAAAAACAAAGGGAAGAGATATCAAAATCCAGAAATGACATGAATGGACAAGAATACCACATACCTGTGGGGGCAAAATGGGCTTTTGGGTGGGCTCATCTGGAGCTGATTTTTCAGTAGAAACAGTGGAAATTTGAGCAGCCATGGGAGGAAAGGAAGAGGGTTTGGAAAGGGTTTGGAAGAGAGCTGTTGTTAATGGTCTGGAATTGAATGACTTTAACATATGAAGATTGTTGTTGACTCTGATTGAGGGAATTGGTGCTGACAAGTGCATCACACCGCCCCCTTTCATTCCTTGAATTTAGCCTCTTTTTATCTTCTTCTCCTTCGAAGAGGATTCCTTTTTGGACTAGGGTTCATTCGGTGCACCTCCAAACACGTTTTTATTTTTATTTTCCGTGTTGGTGTATGACGGACTATGGAGGTCTGCTGAATTTCGTCCCTGTCCGTCGAATCTTTGGGTCCTGTTCAGTGATCCAGAACGTTGATCTGAAGAGACATACCTCTGATTCTAGTTTACTCGAAAATAAATTATGCTACTAGAAGTTTATAGTTGCTCGATCGATGTCCCACAGAATAACCGTCAATATCAAAGGGTTGAAATATTCTCATATGTAATGCCACCACAGAAACGGTTTGGATGAAGAAAAATGGCCCCAGATCCAACTGATATAGTACCAAGAATTCCTTTAGAAATAGATGAATGGTCTGGATTACCGAATCATGCCTTGGAATCAATAGAATCAAAAGACCGCGTACAGTGTTAATTACGGAAGCGGACTGCCTATGACCATGGGCAGAAAGATATTCCTGTACCGGGGCTGTGTGGGGCCCAAAGGGATGTCCATGATAAATCTACTCCGTCCATCTGTCTTTTAAGACCACAATAATTCAGTAATATGAAAATCAGGTAGATCCAAAGCTCATGTGAGCCATACCGGACCAAACAGTAGGGATTGAACTCCTGGGGTGACAGAAGTTTTGTGTCAGGATGATATTTTATTTTTCTACAGTTTATCTGAGTGGTAAAAACCTTATGAACGGTTTCGATGGAATATAAACATCATGGTCAGATTCAGGAAGGTTTCAACGGTGAACATTTCCGTTCCACTGTTTCGTTTGGTATGGCCCACCTGAGTTTTAGATCTGTCTTATTTTTAAAATATTGACCTATCATGGTCTTTCAAAACAGATGGACGGAGTGGATTTTTCACGTACATCTCTGTGGGCCCAAAACATCCCCGGGCACAGGTATATCTCAGTGCTTGGGGTCACAGGCAATCAGCTCCCATTGAATACCGCGGTCTCGTATCACATAATTCCTTCAACTTCATTGGTGTGCCAGCTTCCCAACCGACGCCACAGAGATAAAGGGACTTGCACATCTGCAATACGTACGCACTGTGCACCCGCTACACGTGTGCAAGATCCAGGCCGTTCATCTGGAGGACCACCTAGTTAACGAGAGCTGGTACAGAAACCAGGCCGCTCATCTCGTCATATTGTCCACACTATATGAAAAATGGACTTCCAAAAGTACTCATATTGGCTGATGTCTAAAGCCACGACCTGCGGTCATCCAACATGTGGGCCCCACGGCGGCTCACGTTAGTTTCCCGGAGTGGCAACTTACGGAAGTAAGCCTAAGTTAGAAATACAATCAGCTGTCCACGTTCAATGTATGTGGGTATCCGATGAGATGGGCGAGTGATGGGCTGGACACAGCCTCATCAATGCCCATGAGCTAAAGTGCCTGGACTCAAGGCGTAGCCCAGCGTCCTAAAGCAGCAACTCGCAACTTGGCGGCGACCCGGAACCAGCGATATGGGTGGGACCCTGACCGTAGGCCCACCTCAATGTATGCATTGTATATCTACACCGTCCACCTGTTTTTCCAGCTTCTTTTAGGGCAGGGTCCCAAAAATTAAGCAGATACAAATTTCAGATGGACCACAGCAGGAAACAGTGTCATTGAACACCCACCATTAAAAAACTTCCTAAGGTCCACAGTAATGTTTATTGACCATCCAACCTGTTGATAAGCTCATATAGACCAGGGTTAGTTCACAAATCTCACGATTAGTCCACACACATCCACACTAACACTAATAGAGCCTGTTTGTTAAATCTAAGTCAAAGTCTGAATCTCAAATCTGAATTAAAAATTTGAATCTGAAGTTGAAAAACTAATATTGAATTTAGAATAACTTGTTTGTTAATTAACATCTAAAATGTTTAAAACATATTAATGTGACACATTCCCCCCAAAACAATCATAATTAAATAGTTCACACATCTCACTATTAGTCCACACACATCCACACTAACACTAATAGAGTATGTTCGTTAAATCTAAGTCAAAGTCTGAATCTCAAATCTGAATTTAAAGTCTGAAGTTGAAAAACTAATATTGAATTTAAAATAACTTGTTTGTTAATTAACATCTAAAATGTTTAAAATATATTAATGTGACACATTTACCCCTGAAACAATCATAATTAAATAGCCCACAGACATCCACACTAACACTAATAGAACCTGTTTGTTAAATCTAAGTCAAAGTCTGAATCTCAAATCTTAATTTAAAGTTTGAATCCGAAGTTGAAAACCTAATATTGAATTTAGAATAACTTGTTTGTTAATTAACATCTAAAATGTTTAAAATATATCAATGTGACACATTCCCCCCCTGAAACAATCATAATTAAATCCCTACCATTAAAAATTTCATGAATTCGACAGAAATGTTTATTTGTCATCCAACCTGTTGATAAGGTCAAAAAGACCTAGATGAAGAGGCCACACAAATATCATCTTAATCCAAAGCTTTTGTAGTCCATCAGAAATTTTTAATGGTCATTTACCACTGTTTCTTTTACTATGGTCCATTTGAGATTTGGATTTACTTCATTTTTTTGACTCGTGTCCTAGAATAAGCTTTCAATAAGGATGGACAACATGGATGTAATCACATAAATCACGGTGGGCCTCACAGTCAGGGGTCACACCTACCTCAGTGGACTCCAGGTCTCACCTAATCTACTCCCCCATATTCAGGAGCAAATTAGTTGTTACCCGGTAACAACTTAGTGGGTGTTACCCTAACCATGTGGGGCCCATCTTGATGTATTTGTTGTATATTAAGGTTGTCCATTTGTTTTTCCATCTCATTTTAGGGCGTGATTCCAAAATCAATAAGTTCCAAATCTCAAGTGGACCATACTAATAGAAATAGTGATTAATAACAATTAAAAACGTTTTGTGGGCTACAAAAGTTTTGGATCAATCTAATCTTTCTAATTTCCCTTCAACCGGATCTTATTAACATTATCAACAGGTCAGATTGTAAATACACAACAAGAAAGCATTACAATGGGCCTATTGGAATTTTTAATGGTGAGGTACTTAATCACCATCGTTTTATGGTGTGGTACACTTGATATTTTGATTTGTATAAATTTTGATACTCCATCCTAGAATGGTCCGGAGAAAAGGATGGATGGCGTGGATATACAGAAATCATCAAGGTGGACCTCACGATAGGGGTAACACCCACTAAGCTATTACGTCGTAACACCTAATTTGCTCCCCCAGGATCCGGGGACGTAGATTTGCTGCTGACCGCCTGAATAGCCTACTGAAGTGATGTCACCAGTTTTGTGGGGCCTATCATGATTTATGTATTGTCTCCACACTATCCATCTATATAGAGAGATCATTTTAGGGCATGAGCCAAAGAATGAGGGAGATTCAAAGCTTAAGTGGACCACACCACAAAAAACAATGGGGATTAAACGCCTACAATTAAAAACTTCTTAGGGGCCACAGAAGTTTTCAATCAAGCTAAAATTTGTGTTTTCCCTTCTTCCATGCCGGTGTTAAGTTATGAACATGTTGGATCTAAAAAAAAACATCATGTTGGGCCTTAGGAGGGTTTCAACGATGGGCGTCACTGTCCCCACTGTTTTTTTGTGGCGGGGCCCACTTGAGCTTTAGATTTGCCTCATTCTTTAGCTCATGCCCTAAAATGACCTCTCCAAATGGATGGACGGTGTGAATAGAACACATATATCATGATGGACCCACATAACTTGGTGATGTCACTTCTTTAGCAAATGTAGCTGCTCACGCTATAGTAGTTAATCTGAGTTCCAAATCCAGGTGGGAATTGTGCACCACCCCCACTCGGATCTAGCTAGAGACAGGCAATCCTATTAAAGGGCTCTATGGGGCCTATTGTGATGTATATGTTTTATCCACACCATCCATCTATTTTTTCATATCATTTTAGGGAACAAGACAAAAAATAAGATAGATATAAGGCTCAAGTGGGCTACACTACAAGAGACAATGGGAATTGGGTGCCTACCATTGAAAACTTCTTAGGGCCACAGAAGGCTCTGATTAAGCTTATTTTTGTGTTTTCCCTTCATCCGGGTTTGTGTGACGTTATGAAGATATTAGATGACAAATGAACTTCATAGTGGACCTTAGAAAGGTTTTAACGGTAGTCAGTCATTCCATTCCCACTACCTTTTGTGGTGTGGTTGACTTGAGCTTTCAATGTGCCTCATTTTTTGTGATCATGCTCTAGAACAATATATAAAAATTGATGGACGATGTGAATCTAACACATAAATCATAGTACGCACAAAGAAGTGTCATGCATTAAAAGTTGGGTTATGTATTACACAAAGGAGAAAATTTCTCTTATGCAAGGCAATTTTGAATTTTTTTTTAAAGAGTTGTGGAACGCATTCTAGATTCTTCATGAAGCTAGACCTCCGTCGCTGAAAAAATTCAACAAAAAATTATGAAGCGCATTCCACGTTCGATGTTAGCAAACAACACTAAAATCTGAGAGTTTCAAAATTCCCTATTAAGGGGGCGTTTGACATCTCTACTCTAATTCAATAAGAGCTTTTTGAATAAGAGCTACAATAAACTTTTTTTGTTCTAACTCTTGTTTTAAATAAGCCCGTTTGGTAAAATCTAAAAAAAAAAATCTCTTATTTAAAATAAGCACGTTTGGTAAAACCTTCAAATAAGAGCTTTTTTAAGGGTAGTTGATGTCATTTTTTAAAGATTACAACAAGTTAAATATATGAGCAATCCAAATGATTGTTTGGGTGCACCGTCCATCATGTAGGGCCCAACATCAATGCTAATTGTTCTTTCTGTGGGGCCCCTCAATGTCCACTACCCATCACCATCACGTGGACTCTACATGTGATGTGTCCATAGTGTGGGCCCTACCTTTAAAGTATATTGTACATCATGTGGGGCCCAGTTTTGATATACCATTCATCGTGTGAGGTGCACCTTCTATATGGATCATCCATCATACGGCCCACTTTGGATATGGGTCATCCGTCATGAGAGACCTTGGATGTGGACCGTTCATTAGGTGGGGCCCACTTGATGTCAAATGTCCATTATGAGGGGCCACGCTTTTATGTGAGCCATCCATCATGTGAAGCCCACTCCGTCCATTATGTGGGCACTCCTTAATGTGGACCATTCTTTGTGTGGGGCCCCACCTTCATTGTGGGCCATTCATCATGTGAGCCCATCTTTGATATCAATTGACCATCATGTGGGCCCACCTTCAATAACCATCATCCATCATGTGGATCCCACCTTTGACGTGGACTGCCATTTAAATGGGACCTACCTGATGTGCATGTTCCATCATGTTGGGCCACATTTTGATGTGGGCCATCTATCATGTGGGGCCTACCTTTGATGTGAACCTTTTATTACATGGGCCTACCTTGATGTGGGGCCCCACTTCAGTATGAGTCATTCATTATGAGGGGCCCATCTTTGATGTCCACCATCCATCATGTGGGTCCTACCTTTGTTGCGGACCACTATCATGTAGGGCCCACATCAAGTAAGTAGTCCATCATGTGGGACCCATTTGATGTCCACCATCCATCATGTAGGTCTCACCTTGGTTGTGGACTGTCCATCATGTGGGGTCCAACCTTCAATATGGGTCATTCATCATGTAGGCCCACCTTTAATGTCAACCTTCCATCATGTGGTCCCACATTCAATATCCACCATCCATCACTTGGATCCTACCTTTGATGTGGACCATCCATCATGTGGGTTCCACCTTTGTTGTGGACCATCTATCATGTGGAGGCCACTTGATGTGGATAGTCCATCATGTGCGACCCACCTTTGATGTCCACCATCCTTCATGTGGGTCCCACCTTTGCTATGAACTATTCATCATATGGGGCCCACTTGATGTGGATAGTCCATCCATCATGCAGGGCTACATTTTAATGTGGGTCCAGTTTTGATATACCATTCATCGTGTGAGGTGCACCTTCTATATGGATCATCCATCATACGGCCCACTTTGGATATGGGTCTTCCGTCATGAGAGACCTTGGATGTGGACCGTTCATTAGGTGGGGCCCACTTGATGTCAAATGTCCATTATGAGGGGCCACGCTTTTATGTGAGCCATCCATCATGTGAAGCCCACTCCGTCCATTATGTGGGCACTCCTTAATGTGGACCATTCTTTGTGTGGGGCCCCACCTTCATTATGGGCCATTCATCATGTGAGCCCATCTTTGATATCAATTGACCATCATGTGGGCCCACCTTCAATGACTATCATCCATCATGTGGATCCCACCTTTGACATGGACTGCCATTTAAATGGGACCTACCTGATGTGCATGTTCCATCATGTTGGGCCACATTTTGATGTGGGCCATCTATCATGTGGGGCCTACCTTTGATGTGAACCTTTTATTACATGGGCCTACCTTGATGTGGGGCCCCACTTCAATATGAGTCATTCATTATGAGGGGCCCATCTTTGATGTCCACCATCCATCATGTGGGTCCTACCTTTGTTGCGGACCACTATCATGTAGGGCCCACATCAAGTAAGTAGTCCATCATGTGGGACCCATTTGATGTCCACCATCCATCATGTAGGTCTCACCTTGGCTGTGGTCCATCATGTGGGGTCCAACCTTCAATATGGGTCATTCATCATGTAGGCCCACCTTTAATGTCAACCTTCCATCATGTGGTCCCACATTCAATATCCATCATCCATCACTTGGATCCTACCTTTGATGTGGACCATCCATCATGTGGGTTCCACCTTTGTTGTGGACCATCTATCATGTGGAGGCCACTTGATGTGGATAGTCCATCATGTGCGACCCACCTTTGATGTCCACCATCCTTCATGTGGGTCCCACCTTTGCTATGAACTATTCATCATATGGGGCCCACTTGATGTGGATAGTCCATCCATCATGCAGGGCCACATTTTAATGTGGGTCATCCATCATGTGGGACCCACCTTTGGTTTCACCATCAATCATGTGAGGCCCCACCTTCAACATGGGTTGTTTATCATGTGGCCTACCTTTGATGTCAACCTTCCATCATGTGATCCCACTTTCGATGTCCCCTATCCATCATGTAGGTCCCACCTTTAATGTGGGTGTTCAGCATGTGGGGCCCACCTTTGATGTGACCATGCATTATGTTGGCCCACCTTGATGTGCAAACCCACCTTCAATATGGGTTGTTCATCATGTGGGCCCACCTTAGAGATATTCTAAAGAAGAGAAGAGGGCAAGATGGGAATTACTCAAAAAGTTTAAGGACAAACTTGTCCAAAAATTAATTAAAAATGTCTACCCCTTAAGCTAAATAAGCTCTTAAATAAAAAATAACCTCCCTATCACTTATTATTTAAGAATTTTTTGCTAGTTTCTAAAAAAATAAACTCTAAAATGAAAGCTTTACCAAAACGGTCTATTTTCATAATAAGAACTTCATTTTTTTTTATAAGCAAATAAGCTCTTATTAATAGATTTGCCAAACGCTCCATAAGTAAAAAGTTTTAGAGTTAACAAACAGGGCCTTAATCATCCTGCAATGTTAGCCACCCCCACGTTGGGATTCGATATGTAGACCAAAGGTGTGGGTGTACCGGATTTTAATGTACCTGATATATAACAGATATATAACGGATGGATGGCATGGATATATAAGGGATACATCGAGGTGGGCCAGATCATTTTGCCCTTCATTTTAATGTACATGATCATTTTTACCTTATGCACTATTCTGTGGTTGATGACATGACCCACCGTGATGTTTCTATGACACCCACAAAGTCCATTCATTTTGGCCGTACTTTTTAAGACACCAAAGAAAAAAATAATAAAGCATATTTAAAAGCTCAAATGGCCTATAAAGATATAAGGAGGTTTGGATACAGATTGTTGAAACATTATGAAGGCCTGGACAAAATTTTGGACATCGATGTTGTTTGTGCAATTCAATTAAACATGAGGCTACACTTATAAGCAGAGACCTATATTTAATTAACATATACACCCACACCTTTGGGACATTGGTAGATTGAGTGAAGATAACCACGTTTCAACACTGAGGTCCTAATATCGATTCCCAACTTGGAGGATGGCTAACATTGAAGTGTGACTAACAGTGTGGGTGTGTAGTAACAGTGGCATGTGTGTCCTAACTTAAAAAAATTAACATGTATGATTAGGAAAGTGTTGTCGTGCCAGAGTCATACTTAATTTGAGTTTGATTGAGCATTAGTGCCCCCGTGCTGAGGTGAACCATTTAAGACTAAACTCTTGAGATCAGACACCCACCCAACCACCAAATTGTAACCGGAATATTCAGATAATTTACAAAAGAATAAGGGTTAGTTATTATTAATGAATTCTTTTTTGCCTTGTATCTTAAGAACTTGTTCTTTAACTAGTAATTATAATAAATGTATTTCTCAATGGAATAAAAATGAATAGATTCAAAATAGACGACGCTAAAAACGATGTTGATTTTTATTGATGGGTAATTAATGCTCGGTACAATTAACGGAGTAATAAATAAACTAGATAATAAAAATAGAACGAGAGACAAATACTTTAATCGCCCGTGTAGACAGAGGATCTAGGTGAATGGTCAACAGAATGTGACCAGGGTTTGATCTTCCAAGTAAGGACTCAATTGATCTGGATCCGACAATGGAAAGTTATGGATATTTATGCTACTCCTAAGCGTACTGCAACGATGATATTGGATAATAGCGATCTAAACTAGCCTAAACCTCAAACGTTCTGCAGCATGGTTGGACAAAAACAAAGTAACTAAAAACTAAGCTAAGATAAAGTAAAGATAGTGTTAAGCTGTGTAAATTGATTGTGTTTGGCATAGTCCTCGAGTTCTTCATTGCATTCTCCTTTTATAACTTTGGAAGGTGGTAAAACCCTTGTTAGGTTTCCTTTTCAATATAGCATCCTTAACAACCACACGCTCAATTACTCTTCAATCATTTTACCCGCCCAATAGATCTCTGTAAATAAAAAATCGTTTTTAGATCTCTTATCCGTGTGGCTATAGAGATCCATATATAGATCTTTAGGGCTATGTCTCATATTATTAGGTCATGATCTAAACTACTTTCAGACCTCTCCTATTGTGGCCATTAAGATCTGTAGATTTGATTAGACCAATCCTATTAAATCCGGATTAGGATCCAATCCATTGGTTCACATCTATTCAGATGTTGATCTGATCCTCAAACTTTATAATTGTCACGAGAGTACCAAATATTTTTAGAAAGATCTCTTATTTTGAAAGGATTGTGAGAGACGGCCTTATTGAGCATATCTGGATTTTTATAGACTTATCGATCACGCTACCTTGGTCATGTGCACATGAATTAGAGCCATATCTTATTGTAGGTATTTATTGGACTTATTTAAATTGCGATATAAAAAGGTCATCATTATAATTTTACAATGTTTGTATAAATACATAATTTAGCAGTAAAATATAAATATAAATAAGAGATACGTAAAAAGAATTCGTAATCATTATACTTTTATATCATATTATTGTGGGAATCTCTAATTCAAACATGTAAAACAATGTATTTTTCCTATTGATTTAACGTTTCAGTAATATAGAAATATCATTATTACAATTTTACTATACCTATAAAAAAAGGAAATAGTAAATCAAATTAGTTGCTTTATAAAAGATAAGTGTTGTAATTTGTAATTATTGCATTTTTACAATGTATTATATAATTAATTTTTTGAAAAAATATTTAAAAATATTTATATTAAAAAGTCCTAAAACTTTTAGTGGAGGTGGATTGTTTATACATGGATTGATTGAAAGTGAAAGACTTGGGAGAATAAAAAAATAATATAAATCTACCATTTGAATACCTTTATAAACTATAATAACACTTCTGTATTTTAATTTTATTTATATTTAATGGACACATATACATGCACATATATGGCCTTTTTTTTTCTTTTTTAATTTTTCTTTTATTAATCTGAACTTTTCATACTCTCTGGCTTTTTTGTGCTTCTGTTTCTTTAATTGAATTTTGTACTATATAGTAACCAATGCTTTTAACCACTTGGCTTTATGTTAATTATATCCCGCTATTTGAATATGCGGTCCAATAACTTTTATAAATTGGGGTATTCCAGGGGAACTTTTGTCAAATCAATGTATATCAAGGGACTCTAATACTCCCTTGCACGTGCGGGGTAGAACTTCCGCACAGGAACATATTGGGCAAGGGTGGAGGGACACTCACACCATAAATAGGCCGGATGGAGGGACACTCACATCATAAAATAGGCTGAGCTTGTCCCCCATTGGAGAATATATTAACTGGTGGCATATTTACTACTCTTGGGATTTAAACACAGGACCTTCCTCTTTGATATCATGTCAAATCACCACTTTCTCTAAGAGTTCGAGCTTTTAGAGAAAATGGTTGTTTTATATGCCAGTGGCATATTTGCTACTTTCAGGATTTAAACACAAGACCTTCTGCTCTGATACCATATCAAATCACTACTTTCCCTAAAAGCTCGAACTGTTAGAGAAAGTGGTTGTTTGACATGGTATCAAAGCGAAAGGTCCTATGTTCAAATCCCGGAAGTAGCAAATATGCCACCGGTAATATATCCTCCCACGGTGGGCCGTTTATGGTGTGAGTTGTGATTATCCCTCCACCCTTGCTCAATATGTTCTCGTGCGGAGTTCCACCCTGCACGTGTGGGGGAGTGTTGAAGTCCCTTGATATACATTAATACGCCATCCTCTAAAAGTTCGAGCTTTTAGAGAAAGTGGTGATTTGACAACTTTATCCAGCCAAACGGCCCATGAGATAAACTTTAATCCACAATCATGTTTGCTTGCCATCCAACTTGATCATAAGGTCAAACAAACATGGGATGAAGGGAAAACAAAATCATCATCTTGATCCAAAATTTCTATGTCCTTAGGAAGTTTTTAATGGTAGACATTCGATCTTCACTATTTCCCATGGTGTGGTCCACTTGAGCTTTCAATCTATCTCATTCTTGGAATCATGCACTAAAGTGATCTAAAATAATTAATCGATAGCATGGATGAAAAACATACATCATAGTAGAGATCAAAGATTTTTCCCATGCATGTATTCCATGAGATTGGATTAGGTGAGCGGCCTCCCTCAAGATGGTGCAGCCCTTACGTGGGCTTGTTGTGGGGCCCACCTTATGTATGTATTATGTATTTGTAAGTGCACTTTTCTGTGATATGCTAGTATACCTTGTTTGTCAATCACATGCGTCCATGTGTTGTAATGTCAGTTGAACATTGGTAAGCTGAAGATTGAAGATTCAAGTGGACAAGAAGCATCAAGGAAGAAGAAATAGGTAAATCATGAGATGCCTTGATGACTCTAACCCTTAGAACCAAAATAACCTTACCTTTTACATGACTTAGGGATTCATAGGTAAACTTTTAGTCATCATAGAATGACCTCCAACCATTAGAAGGCATAAGAGGTTCATGAGTTGCTGTAAACAAAATAGCCCAAACAGCAGAACTCATGGTGTTGTCGACTGATCAATCGACCAGTCGACAGGGGCTAAAACAAGATAGATTCATCTGGCCCAAAATCTAAGGGATCAATCGATTGATGGATCATGTTAATCGATCGACAAGAGGTGTCGACCAATTGACAACATGTGTCGATCGACCGAATTAGGTCCAAACATAACAGAAACTCACACACCTATTCGGCATGCGATCGACCAATCAACGGTCACTATTGACCGATCGACAAGTCGAGTCAACATGTCGACAGCTAGTTGTTGCTAGCCATTTTCTAATCGTTGGAGTTTTATTTATATAAGAACGGGGCTCGATTTTTTGGCAATGGTGAGGGAATTTAGTGTATTAGAAGCCACCATTATAGCAAACCATTATTAGGCTCTGATCTTAAGTTATCCAAGCCATCTTTCTTATGATTCATCATAAGTTGAAGTATCAAAGCTCAAATGATGATGAACTTGTTTCCCTCGTGATCTTTAGATGTTTAAGCACAAAAATCATAGGTAAATCCTTTGTCTGAACCCTTCTAGAGATTTAATTAGTGATATGGAAAAACTGATGAAATGTGTGGATAAAACCATATATCACTGTGGGCCCCTCCAAGCCCTAGCCTGTGACTAGCTCGGGACATGGGGTAGTACCCAATACACGTCCACCTCTCGTGGATTATAATAGTGAGCGGATTAGCTGTTACCCTGGTAAAGCTTAGTGGGTATTAACCTTACCGTATTGGGCCCACCTCGATGAATGTGTTTCATATCCATGCTAGCTCATTTAAGGACATCAACTAAAAAATTAGGCAGATCAAAATCTCTGGTGGACCACACCAATGGAAAGAGTGGTGAATGACCATTAAAAGCCTTTTGTAGGCCACAAAAGTTTTGGATCAAGATAATCTTTGAATTTTCCCTTCATCCAGTTCTGGTCGACCTTATCAACGGGTTGGATGGAAAATAAACATCATCAATATGCGTACAGTGGGCCTTGGGAAGTTTTTAATGGTGAACATTCAATCTCACAGTTTCTTGTGGTGTGGTCCACCCGCGATGAGGATATGCTTAATGTTTGGAACTGTGCCCTAAAATGGACTAAGAAAAATGAATGGAGAGAGCAGATATAGTTGTATAGTAGTTTATATGTTGTATAGTAGTTCCACCCGGGATGCCATTCCCATCCCATTGTCGTAACCGACGCTGGGCCTTGGTCGATCCACTCACCCTGGAACGGACATCCCGGGTGGAGTAACACACGTAACATATAGGTGGGATATGTAAACAAAAAGTCCGAATAAAGTCCCGTTCCAGGGTTTTTTACTTCGTATATGTTTTAAGACCATCTGGTGTGGTGTTCTTTGTCACCAAAAACTTGTTGGTGGTAATTTTGAAGGATTCCAGGTGGCATTACAAATAACTGGTAGGTTGGACAGCTTGTTGGCTCAATATGCTGTGTACAGCACCCGTATGACCACCGAATGAGACAATGTTATCCCACATGAATGTAACATAGTAAAGATTAAGACTTTCCCTTTTATTCCCACTACCATACCATCAATCCCTTCTTGATCTTTGGTGAGATATTTACCTATCTGAGTAGATTAGATACGTGTAGAACTTGAGATAAAATGGATAGACTCATCTAATCTATGCACATCTTGAATCAATTTCGATCCATAGTGAGTCCCACTAGATGGACGATTCTGATTGCAAGAAAACCATACCAGATATAGTAATTTGATTCTACCCTAAACTTTCAAATTGTGGACCTCACAAGTACCTTACGGTCAAGTCCAAGCATTGTATAACGCCTCTTACTAAAATTAGTCGTTTGCCATGTATTGGAGGTTGGTAAAATTAATGTGTTTGTTCCATCCAGTGCTGGCTTTGACGAAATCTCGCTTCTAAAGGAAGGAAATCCACATCACCTTCCCATGCAAGGCCACTATTTATAATCCCACAAGCTTTCTCAAAATGTATACGTTCCTCTCTCTCTCTCTCTCTCTCTCTCTCTCTCACAGAAAAACCAACTTACAAAAGGATCCTTTCTTTAAAGAAGATGAAGCTCAACAGGCCCACCTCCTTCACATCTTTACTCATTCTATCCCTCTTGATTTCTATGCAAGTTACATCTCAAAAAGTTGGTATGTTTCCTTCTTCAATATCTCTGATCTTATGTTTTTATTGCTTGTTTGTGGATTAATTCTTCTATTCTATATTGATATCTTTTTTTCTTTTAATCATAACTCTCTCTTTTGTAATCATATAGAGGGAGAGAGTGAGTTTAATTACATTAAAGGGAGTGACAAGGGTCCGGAGCACTGGGGCCAGCTCCGTGAAGAGTGGGCCACTTGCAGCAACGGACATATGCAATCTCCCATCAACTTGTCGGATGACAAGGTGAAGGTGATGCACCATACAGGGAATCTAAAGGGAAGATATAAGCCGTCCAATGCATCTGTTGTGAATATGGGTCATGCCATTATGGTAAGAGCAGTTGTGATTAGAGACCAACGATGATTGACGTCATTGATGAAACCTGTTATTAACCTATATCATTGGTTTTATTATGTTTATATAGCTTAAGTGGGCAAATGAAGCGGGTTCCATAGACGTTAATGGAAATGAATATTTCCTCGCACAGGCGCATTGGCACTCACCTTCGGAGCACACCGTCAACGGTTATAGGTGGGCCTAAACTCTCGGGTCTCCATTGTAGTGTTTATATATATGCCATCCTTACCGTTTATAGGGTCATTTTTACTGAGATTAACTGAAAATATAAAAACATTAGCGTGACTCAAAACTTTGTGGCCCCTCAAATGCTTCAATGATGGACATTCAATCCTCACTATTTTCTCTAGTGCAACCCACTTGAGTTTTGGATCTGTCCCATTTTTTGGATCATGTCCTACTATGATCTGAAACAGCGGATGGACGGAGTGGATTTCTCACAAACATCACAGTGGACCCCACTTAGTTTCTAGTCCGCCAACTACACGCGTAAGGCTTTTATACAGGGAATCTACGCGAGATGGAAGCGGATTGCGTGGGGCAGGATTGGGTGTACTACCACGGAAGGACAGCTAGATACCGACAGTCCCGTTAGCGGCTTTGTGTGGCCCACCGTGGTAAATGTGTTTTTTTTCCAATCCATCCATCCATTTTGAAAGTCAATTTTAGGGCATGAACCCAAACAAGAGGTAGATCAAAGGCTCGAGTGGACCACACCATAGGAAGAAGTGGTGACAATGATCCCACCGTTGAGACCTTATTAGGTCTCACTGTAATTTTTATTTTCCATCCAACCTTTTCATAAGGTCAAGTTGACTAGGATGAAGGGAAAACATAAATATCAGCTTGATCCAAAACGTCTGTGGCCCCAAGAGGTTTTACGTGGCAGGCATTCAATTCCACTGTTTCTTTTGGTTTAGTCTGCCTAATTTTTAGCTTATGACTTAGAATGAAATTTCAAAATGGATGGACGGCGTCGATGAAACACATAAAGCAGTAGGGACAATTTGAAACCTTCATTGGGCCCACCATGATGTTTATTTGTAATCCAACCTGTTCGAAAGGTCCCAATGACATGGATTAAGGGAAAAAAGTAAATAGCAGTTTATCCAAAATTTCCTTGGCCCCAATAAGATTTCAATAATAGGCGTTCCATCCACACTGCCTTCTTTAGTGTGGTTCACTTGAGCTTCGGGTTTGCCTCAATTTTTGGTTCATGCCCTAAAATCATCTCTCCAAATGAATGGACAGTTTGAAGACTACACGGCTCACATAACTTGGTGACGTCAATTCAACGCTAGGTTGGTGGTGTGTGCGCATATAGTAGGGGGAGCACGGATTAGGTACTACCCGAGTGTGTCCCGAGCTTAGAATAGGCTAGTACGTGGCGTGTGGGCATTGGGGGAGAGGAAAATTGTCTCACTATAAAATAGGATGCACAAAAAATCAGGATGATCCAACCATGAAAATGTGATGCTCCAAGTGAATGTAGAGTAGAGGTGGACAACGATCCGATCCGAGTCAAACATGTACCAGATCGGATTATTCAGCTGCTTTAGTGGGTGTGTTCGAACAATGTTCGAACAAACATTTGAACAGGATGGCTCTGTTCGAACTTAATTTGGTCTAGCCCAATCATGTTCGAATATATGGATTTCGAATAATTTTTACGAGTTTGAACAATTTCGTTTTTTTCACTTGCAAAATTTTTTTCTACCACTGAATAGTAAATACCGATTTTTTCGTTCTATGTGTCCCACCATGATGTATTTGTTTTATCCACTCCGTCCATCCATTTGTACAGCTTATTTTAAGGCACTAAATAAGAAATGAGGCAGATACAAAACTCAAATGGACCACACCACAGGAAACAGTGAGGAGAATGATGCCCACCATTGAAATCTTCCTAGGCTATATATATATATATATATATATATATATATATATATATATATATATATATATATATATATATATAATTGAGTCGAACGAACGAGTCGAGTCGAGTCAATCAATATTCGAGTTGAGTTCGAGTTCGCGTTGAGTCGAACAGGATTGTGGTTGAAATTGAATTGAATTTTTTTTTGAACACACCATGTGTGTTCGAACAAAGTTCAAACAATAAGACTTTCTGTTCGAACAGGGTTTTACCGAGTCGATCCGAGTCGATCCAAACTGTTAAACTCAGCTCTTGTCCAGCTCTAATGTAGAGTTTATAGGTGTCGTTTCATGGTTTCCTATGGTGTATCCCTCCTAATAGTTGGATCAAACTGATTTTTGGGTCATCTCATTTTCGTTATGGGATAATCTTAATGGATGGGCAAGATATTGTACAAACACCATGGTGGGCTCCAAACACCAGCTAGTTATATGCGCATGAGCATTACTCATATATTGAGAAATGCTCACACGCAACTAGTTGTATGTCGAACTAGTTGGCATTTACGTATTTCCTCCTATACACACACAGACACAGGCACAGATTTCCAACAGGACATTTACGTATTTCCTCTTTGGTATACCGATATACACACACACACACCCACACACGGATTTCCAACAAGACATCTACGTATTTCCTCTTTGGTATACCGATATACACACACACCCACACGGATTTCCAACAAGACATTTACGTATTTCCTCTTTGGTATACCGATTTTCTCTCCACTTAATTTCAGCATAATATATCAACGGAATGCTTTAACGTGTGGAACTTCTGTGGGCCTCACCATAATGTTTGTGTTACATCCATACCGTCCATCCCTTTTGCCTGATCATTTGAGCTCATGAGCTCCAAAGTGAGGCAGTTACAAAGCTGAAGTGGACCACAGAGCAGAAAAAAAGTGGGGATTGACTGACTACTGTTGAAACTTTTCTAGGGCCCACCCTGACGTTTATTTTTCATCAAACTTGTTCATAAGGTCACATAGACCATGATGGAGGGAAAACACAAATATTAGCTTGATCATAGCCTTCTTTGGCGTCAAGAGGCGTCCAATTCCCTTTGTTTCCTGTGGTGTGGTCCACATGAGCTTTGCATCTGCCTCGTTTTGGGATCAAGACCTAAAATCATCTTCTAAAACGTA
Organism: Liriodendron chinense; assembly: GCA_003013855.2. NCBI lineage: Eukaryota > Viridiplantae > Streptophyta > Magnoliopsida > Magnoliales > Magnoliaceae > Liriodendron > Liriodendron chinense. The sequence continues at coordinate 12,491,370 of ML058513.1, forward strand.
CGGACTGTGGATCTAACACATACATCGTGGTGGGTCCCACTGAAATTCCACACGTCAAAACATTGTGCTTTTTCTTGTCTTTTTGGAATCGGATTCGGTACTGCCAACTCAATTTTAGGTTATCCATTTTGGTCGCAGTTTGGCTGGTGACCCCACTACCAGCGCTAGCTGTTGCCAAAGATCTATAGGCACCACCATGTTATATGTGTTTCATCCACGTTGTCCATCTAGTTTGGAAGCTCATTTTAGGGCATGAGGCCAAAGATGAGGCAGATCTGAATCTCAGGTGGACCACAACAGCTGGAAACAGTGGTGATTAAACTCCGACTGTTATAAACTTCCTATTTTAGAGGTGGGCCGCCTGCGATTCAGATCCTCCTCATTTTTTGGCTCATGGCGATGGGGATGGAACGTAGATCACACACATGCTTAGAGGTGGGCCCTATAGATTCTTCCGCAAGCCCACCCATTTCAATAGAAAGGGCAAATCCATCTTTTTGACACATTTTTAACGGTTTTTTTTTATTTTTTTATTTTTTTTCCATCATTTAGCATCTATCAAGTCTCAAACAGGCAGTTATTTCTCTATACTAGCTAACCTTTAAGCTTGCTGCTTTAAATAATTGGAAAGCGGAGCTTTTTGGTCATTAGCACTAAATGCTGGCAGTTATATAGAAAAATCCCCCCCTTTGTTGTGCCTAAGTAGACAAAAACACTAAAAAAATTTCTTTAGATGTCAACAAACATTTTCACATCTTCAGCAGTCTTTTTATTTTACCACTTCCCACATCAAATCTAATTCATAGTTGTTAGCCTATTCCTTAAATGAGGAAAATATTCCTATATATGAAGTGGTCATATATTTGCATATTGATGGAAGGCTTGGTTCATATCACTATCCACCTACTCTCGGTCTACATCTTTGTCCATCTGTTGTCCATGTACTTTTGAATGGTCTCGATAGCTGCCCACCTATTTTTGAATGATGTAGGTCACCGACCATCTTGTGTTGAACAATCTAACTCTTTGTCCATTGTTGTGTAATTTTGGTCCAATCATTTTCCACGTACTTTTGAATGATCTAGATATTTGTCATATATATCTGAATGATCCAAGTCACCTATTACTTAAACGTTGAATGATGTAGGTCTCTTTCCATTCTCTTGGAATGTTCTCGATCGTTGTCCACACATTTTTTAACACTCTGAATTATTGTCTAAAGTCAGATCTTTTTAGGGGTTACAGACACTCCACTCGGCCATCGAATGATTGATCAAACTCGATTAGATGAATGATATCTTGTATGGAATTGCAGAACCCCCAAGTCCACATAGGTTCATCCTAAATCATCCCCAACCCAATCTGAACCAACTCAATCCCTAATCCAACTCATCCAAACCCCAAAATAAGGCTAAATCGCCCTCTTTGTGGCAGCGGAGATCCAAAATCCGTTAGCTCCCTTTTATCATGAAGCTGCTGTGTGTCTCTACAATCAACACCTAATTAATTATGCGTTCGGATTAAGTTAGAGGTAGTTAGTGGAAATCCAACTTCCACTAACCTCTTTTAAATGCCACGTCCCTACAATCAGCAAATCAGTTATACCTTAGGATTCGAGTCAGAGATAGGTAGCGAAAATCTCCCTCTAAAAATTCCTCCTATCCTGGCAATCAACAATAAATCGGTCATGCCTTGTGATTTAGTTCCAAAATAAGCTGAATTTCTGCTACCCGTTTCTCCTAAAAAATGAGGGGTGTACCTGCAATTAACAATAAATCAATCATGCTTCAAGTTAAAGATAGGTAGTAGAAATTCAATTTCCGCTAACCCCTCACCCCTCTAAAAAATACTAGCTATCCCCAATATCAATGACTAATTAGTTAGATGTTAAGATTGGGTCATACACATCTTTAGTGAAAATAGCTTTTGATGATAACTCAATTATGACATCATTCCTATAATTTTTTAATTATGACATCATTGACAATCTAATCCCCCTTTCTCTTAGATTAGCTTTACCACAAGCTAGGTAGGAGGACATATGCATCCCCTCACAAATTCCGTGTATTAGGTTTCGGATCGACGAGCTCCAATCATCTTCTCTCTCTTGGTGGAGTGCTCGTGTTCTTCCTTTCCAAATCACATCTTTAATTAGGGTTAGATATTTTCCAATCCAGATTTCATAGAGTAGGGTCAAAAGTGCTTTCACCATCTCCTCTTTCAAAGGAGTGCCAAAGTTTCCTTTTCCTCTACTGGCATCTTTAGTACTCTTTATTCATTTGAATGGTTCATTTAGACTGCTTTACGTTTGCTAAGTTGTTACATTTTCATTCCTACTGTTGTAAATTTATTTTATTTTTTATTTACCTTCAAGTAATTATTTAGAGTTAGAATCCTAAAAAATTTCAAATTTCATAAAGTAGAGACGGTACATTTGTATGAGTGGTGAAGGGTACTTGATACATTCTTTCATTGTAATTGGGGCCCTTGGAGTCTATGTGCGTAATCCACACGTGAAATCATTCAAATTCAAACTGTTCTTCTTAACTCCTTAAATCATCGTGGACATAGAATGTCTAGTTTGACATAGATTCTGAGATTTTGGCTAGCGGTGACTCTAGAGAGCACATCCCTTCATTCATTAACCACATTCTCCATCCACTTTCTGCATGCTCCACCTGATCTATTCCTCAGGGTATCTCGATATTTCCAGAAATAGGTTAACTGTTGTTACTAAGGATTGATGGAAACCCATAAAATGAAGAGATCCCACAAATTTTGGACGCTGACATCTAGAGTTTTTTTATTTTCCCTTTTCTATGAGTGATATTTCACAATCATCCATTTTTAATGTGTATTTAATTAGGACTATATGTTTACATCATCATAAAATATCATATATTCATGAAAATCTTGTGTACCTGGTGGCATCCAAATGTTGCTTGAGATTGCAGGTATCCTCTAGAGTTGCACATGGTCCACGAGAGCTTGGAGAAAAAGAGAGCTGTGGTTGCGATCCTGTACAAAATCGGACGACCAAATAAGTTTCTCAGCAAGGTCAGTTTATAAGGAGAAAGAGAGCATCTCTGTAGAGAGATATGTTGAAGTACACACGCGGCCATGTCATGTCCATACGACATCCACGTCGTCCATAAGGCGAGCCCATTTTATATAAAAATCATCCCGAGCAAACATTTGGCTCGTCCACCCCAGGTCACAGGTGGAAAAATAATGGATATGTTTTTTCCACAAGTGTTATTGCTAGTGATGAGGGGTATGGCCCACCTGATGATTGGATCGGTCTGATTTTTTACCCAAGTGATCATCTACATGGGGGAAGAATCCTTTTGGAGAACTCTAGTACATGGCACATTGACACATGCACAAGTTGGAATGTTAGGGCACCCACCACTACAAGTGCCTTAGTGACGTCCCAAATCTTTTAAGTGACACATGGGATGAACTGTTACTCATTGAGAATGTCTATTTGTTCTATACGAGTATTTGCAGGCCATGATGCAAAATTCACATTGGTTGGCTAATCATAACCACCTGATCAATGGAAAGATAGATTGACAATCAATACATCTTGTGGAAACATCTAGCTATCTATAGCCCCATCATGGATTGTAAATGATTCCAGTGACTAACCTTTGTCAGATGCATGATGCTAACAATCCTATATATATGGCTTGTGAAAGTTGAATTGTTATAACAAATTAAGTGTCCTGCATTCGAAACAATGTATGCTGCTAGTGGCATTGAATGTTTAGGTGTCGCTGGTGTTGTTTAGAAATTTTGAGGATACATCGTGCAAATAGCTCGTTTCATTAACAATATTCTTCTTCTTCTTTTTATCTTTTATTTTTTTTTACGAATCCTTTGATAGAGTTTGAAAAGGAAAACATCACATTTAAGAAAATTTATGAAAAAAAAATCCAATTAAATCTGTTTATTCCACTACTAGTGATTTCCATAATAATATAAAAAGGTTTAATGGTTAAAAAGTGATCATTTTTGTCTCTCAAAAAATATGAAAATCTTCATCAAAATGGAAATCAATTTTCATGGTTGTCTTTGTTTTTGCAAACCTCTGAAACCCTTATCCTCACAGTAGAAAAAAGGATTCCACGAATTCAAATAACCCTTGTATAAGGGCATCCTATCAATGACAATTAGCTACATGTTCTGCTCCGTAGCAATTTGACACCATGTCAAATAACCACTTACTTCAAAAGTTCGAGTTGTTAGAGGATGGCATATCAATGCATATCAAGGGACCTTTAACAAAATAATAGCTGGGTAGAAAATTGCTTTTTTTAAATCATAAAATTGTGGTTTGTATTATTACACTTATTTCATTTTGCACTTCTTTCCACTTTGTCATTTTAAAACTGCTAGTATTGATGTATCAGTCCATGACAACCTTGCATATTTTCATATGAAATTATTTTTGGAGCATTTGAACTAAAGTAGCTCCCAACCATTTTTCTGGTGTTGTCAGTTGATGGGCTCTATTAGGGCCATCAGCGACTCAAAAGGTGAGGACAAAGAGGTGGGCCTTGTTGATCCGGAGCAGATAAAAGTGCAGCCCAGGAAATACTACAGGTACAGGGGTTCTCTCACCACCCCTCCATGCACAGAAGGTGTCACGTGGACCATCTTAAAAAAGGTTTGTAGCTTATATAGATAGATGGTAGATTGCTCTTTAATTTAACCTGTAAGGCATCGGGCTATGAGTTGCATCGATCACTTTGGACACTCCAATCAATCGATTCTGACTGTTCAATTCGGTCACACTACTCCTCATAGGCCACTGAGGAGGGGTATCATAATAGCCAGACGTTCAAAGCTTACTAAATCACTGGTTCATATCATTGGAAGTGTCAAATAAAAAATTCAAGCCATCTTATGGGACTGGTTATTGTTATAAAGAACCACTTTTATCAGCCATGTGTCCAAATCCAAGTCATTGCACTTTTAACTTAAGTTGATGAGAAGTCTGGGATAATTGTAAACACCCCCGTCTATTTTATGACAATCGCAAAAGGCATCCTCTTTGTTTTGGATTATTTCATATACCTCTCTATGTCGAAAAGTCATTGCAACTACCCCAGGGAGGTTCTTGTAATAATCCAAAACACAGACACTTGTTTATAATTGTCAGAAAGCAGAGGTTGTCATTACTCTTATTTTTGTGCATCTTGCTAGGAAACGTATACTTGTATATTACATCTTGCAGTATCGCCGAATTTCTTAGCTATTTTATTTGTTATTGTCAGGTGAGGACTGTTTCGAGGGAGCAGGTGCAGCTGTTGAGGGAAGCAGTCCTTGATGTGAGTACACTAATTACCTAGAAACCGTAGATTAATACAAATATGGATTCATTTGATGAGCTGGTCCACTCTCCATCCACCCTGAATAATTGGTCCAGATCTAGTGATCGTGAGCTGTTGATGTGCTACAACCTAAAAGATTGAACACCTCTGGCGATACTAGCCATAGGATCTGGTAAACATATGCTTAAAAGTCAAAATGCTTGACAATCCAAGTTCAACCCATCAGCCACGATCATTCAACTAGCTATTGCAAATGGGCACACATGATGAAAGGTTGAGATCATGTACGAGATGGGCCACACTCCTTATCGTCCTTGGAACGATATAAACCACATCTCACCCTTGAAATAGTACTATTGTTGCAATCATAGCACTTACGAACCATGCCACATTAGATTTTGTACACGTACTGCCTGGTCTAAATCTAGTAGTTGGCACGTGAGATCACTATGCTACCATTTAAAATTCTCATGGCGTTGATGGCTGCTTTGCAGGATTTCAAGATGAATGCTAGGCCCATACAGGCCACTAACCATCGGGCGGTCCAGCTCTTTTGTCCATCGAGAATTATTATCTAGCTGCCATCATAGCCCTACATTATACTGTTGCTGATTTCTACAGAGATGTGGGTGGAAGTGAAAATTTTATAAAAGAAGTGCTTGTGGTGACCATAAGATTGTGTATTCCAATCAGGATTTCTTCAGCAATGGTTGACGTTTTAGTGAAATTCAACCCAAGCTCTTCCAACTCTTTTGAAAATGGTTTCGCTTTTTCCTTTCTTCTTTCAGCGAAAGATTCAAGTATTGTGTTTTGCTGAATGCGAGATCTCATTTGACATCTGAGACATGATAACAAACTATCTATTCAAACGAGGTGCCATCAACCCCTCGCTCATCCCACCTATATTTCATCGCAAACCATGATGGGACAGGCCCACTAGTATTTGTATAGGTGAGCTTGCCTCGTTGCAATCTGCAAAACAAGAAATTTGTGCTGGATGATGTAGGGGAAGAACCGCATGATTGAGGGTGTGGATCACACACCTTTAGGTGGGGGATGGACAAGAAGAAAAACAAGAGGAAACTAGACGCTGGGAGGACGGGGTAGGTCGATCACCGTCTCCCTAACCGATTGTTTCTCGAATTCACGAGAAAAAATAAAAGGATAAAAAGAGGAAATTAATTCCGAATAATTATTTTTTGATAATTGAATGAATAATAAAAAACATAATTACCTTGCTTTAAATAATAAACTAAATCCTAAATTCGTACTTAACACTAACTTACAAAAGAAGAAAAGAATCCTAATACAATTAGGAAAGAAATAGAAAAATCTGCACAAATTGTATAACGCCTGTCGGGTGTTGTCTTCCTTTCGTTGATACGAGTAATCCAAGTATCTGATTGGTACAAAACTTTGTGATTTTGCTGACATCGACATACTCTTCAAAATGGTCGGCTCAGATTTTCCATATCAGTAGTAGTGGTCCACTTGGACCATCTCCAGATTTAGTGGGCAAAATTCAGAACTTTCTGGATAGTTCGTACCAATTTCGACGCCACGATCAATCCGTAACTCGGATCAACGTGAAACTTATTAGGTTTTTTTGGCGTCGAGCAGCTCTACAAAATGGACGAAATGGATAATCATAAATGATCAAGATGGGCCCCATGAATTGGGACAAAATCCAAAAAGGGAAATAACAATTTCTGTTTTGGTTAAAACTCCAAAATAGGAAATTCCTTAGGGCCCGTTTGGTTGCAGAATCCAGGTTCTAGATAAAAACAAGATTCCACTGTTGGAATCCAAAATTGCAGAAACTAGACAGGAAACCAGGTTTGATATGGAACTTGCTGTTTGGTTGAAAATTGTGTAATCTAGATTACATTCCAACCGTTGCTTGTGACATGGCCCACTTGGGCTTTGGATCCGCCAGAGAACTTGACCCCTGGCTTATTGTTGTCCCGCAAGATAAATGGCCGGGTTGGATGTCAAATAAACATTACAGTGGGCCCTAGGAAGTTTTTTATGGTGGACATTCAATCAACACTGTTTTCCTATGGTGTGGTCCACTTGAGATTTAGATCTGCCTCATCTTTTGTCTAATGCCCTTAATTGAGCTTTCAAAACAGATGGACCGTGTGGATATAAAACACATATGTCATAGATGCGCAACACATGTGGAGGTGGGTGACGCTAACTTTTGCCTATTTTCCCTTTCGATAGAAACGGTGTAGGAGCCGTTTCCACTAATCTCGGTTCCAGCCAAATTAAGCTTCCATGCGGAATCCTGTTTGGCTGGAACTTGTCACCAAACACACCATTTAAAATCGGATTCTACCGGAATCCTGATTTTAAGCTCGAAACGAGTTTCCAATGGCCAACCAAACGGGCCCTTAGTTTCCTCTTGTTTTTCTTCCTGTCCATCTCCCGTATGAAGGTGTGTGATCCACGCCCTTGATCATGGGGTTCTTCCCCTACATCACTGGATCATCAGTAGCAATGGATAATCCTATTAATGTGATGGTTAGGATGGTCCAATATCTTGCGGTTTTGGAATTGTGGAGCATTCATGATCGAAGCTCCTGATGAATGGTCTGGAATTTTTGTACAGGTGGTATTTTTGGCTAAGTGATATAGATCTATTTGTTTGAACGTGGAGTAAAGCCAGCTAGGGCATGGAACTAAAATTAGGGCAGGTGTTCAATTAACAAATGGACCGACATAACCAAAGGCTTAGCTATACCCCGTACTACCTTTATACTCATTTTTTACATACCTATGTGGACCAATGAAATGCTGCCACGTGTTGTTGTAAATGTGGTAACATTGGACTATATACATGCCTTTAGAGGAAACAAAGTGATGAATAATGTGTAACCATCTATAAAAGACCCATTGAGGCAATAATCCTATCACAAATCTGAATATATTTGATAAGGCTGTCTTTTACAATCCTTTCAAAGTAGGAGATTTTTTTTTCGAGATGTTTGGAGCTCTTGTAGTTATTAAGAAGATTCTAAAAATTCAAAGATCGGACTAATAATTGAGCGGATTGGAACCAATGGATTGGGGATCGATTTGGACCTAGTGGGATCGGTTCCATCAGTTTTATGAATATTCATAATCATGATAGGGGATATTTGAGAACAATTTATGATTAAACTGAATATGATGAGATAAGCCCTGAAAATGATTTCTAATATACGAAAATCGTCGCAATTGCGTTAATAAGAGATCTGAAAATAATTTTAGATTTATGAAAATTTCTCGTGGGAAGAAGATATAAAAAATCGTGGCAACGAAGGATCCTAGACCGACAAGGAAACCCAGTGAGGGTTTTACTGCCTCCGAAAGCTATAAAAAGAGAACGTGGTGAAGAGCTCGGGCTCACACAAAACACAATGACATTTTGTGCATGTGCAGTCCAGGGTATATCAAGTATTTGATAAATGAGAACACGATGCTACCATCATTATTCACATGGTGTTGATTACTGCATTGTAGGATTCGGAGATGAATGCTAGGCCCACACAAAATACTAAGGGTCGAGCGGTCCACTTCTATAGTCCACGGGTAATTCATACCTAGCTAGCTCCCATCCTAAGTGTAGATTATTTCTACATTTGTGGGTAGAAGAGAAAATTTAAAAAAGAAGTCCTTGTATTGACTATAAGAAATCCTATCTTGGTCGTGGTCTCGTTCAGCAATGGTTGAAATTACAGAGAAATTCAAGCCAAGCCGTTTCTACGCTATTGAAAATGGTTTGTTTTGCTTCTTTGTTTTTTGTTTCTCCTTCTGTCTTTCTTTCTTACATCTTTCAAATGATTCAATTGTTGTCTTTTGCTGAAAGATGGATCTGATTTTACACTGGGCTTGTGACAAGAAGCTGCAAATTCATGGGATTAGAATGATGATTGGACCGTTCAGTTTTTGACCTTTAATCTGTTTCTAATTGCGATTAGAACCCCATGTTAGGCCTCCACCTTGAACATCACAATGACAAAAGCCTCAAGTGGGCCTCACAATAGGAAAGTGTAAAATCTACCCAAAATCTCTAAATTCATGTGGTATGGTCCACCTAAGTTTAAATATGGTGTGTTTATGGAGAGTTTGTACATCTTGGTGAGAAGAGTAGTATGAATGGATTAGATGGCATATATTACTAACAGTGAGCCTCATGCACAATTAATTGTGGGTGACCCATCTCAACTCTTCCATATGGTGTGGCCTACCACAGTTTTGAACCAACCCAATTTTTGGTTTCCAAAGGTGAAAACGACAATGCACTTGATGGATGGCGTGGATCTCATCTACATTCTCCCCCAAATCCAGCTCAAGCCTTAGCCCGGCCACCCACTTTTGTTAAACATCAGGCCGTTCATTAAATGGGCCCCAAAATCTATGATATATAATAAAATTGAACTTGAAATCTTAAATAGGCTGACAGTCTGTTAAACAAAGCAAGAGCCTGGCCCAGTTAGTAAATGGGGCTTTTGTTTAGGACCATGTCCAATCTCCCGGTCTAATATTTCAGCCCAAGCCTGGGCACTACCCTTGCTTGTCCCGAGCTCGGCACAGGCTGGGGCTATGAGGGGTCCACCGTGATTTACGGATCTTGTCCACACCGTCTGTCCATTTTGCCATATCATTTTAGGGTACAACCAAAAAACGAGCTCTATACAAGGCTCAAGTGGACCACATAGAGGGGATCAGATGCCTACCGTTGAAAATTTCTTGGGGGCCAAAGAAGTTTTGGATCAATCTGATATTTGTGTTTTCCGTTAATCAAAGTCTACCTGACCTTATAAACAACACGATGGGCTCTAGGAGGGTTTCAACAGTGGGCATCATTATGACCACTGCTTCCTGTGGTGTGGTTCACTCGAGCCTTGGATTTGGCTCGTTGTTGGCCTTTTACCCTAAAATGATATGGAAAAACTGATGAAAGGTGTGGATAAAACCATACATCACTGTGGGCCTCTCCAAGCCCTAGCCTGTGACTAGCTCGGGACATGGGGTAGTACCCAATACACGTCCACCTCTCGCGGATTATAATAGTGAGCGGATTAGCTGTTACCCTGGTAAAGCTTGGTGGGTATTAACCTTACCGTATTGGGCCCACCTCGATGAATGTGTTTCATATCCATGCTAGCTCATTTAAGGACATCAACTAAAAAATTAGGCAGATCAAAATCTCTGGTGGACCACACCAATGGAAAGAGTGGTGAATGACCATTAAAAGCCTTTTGTAGGCCACAAAAGTTTTGGATCAAGATAATCTTTGAATTTTCCCTTCATCCAGTTCTGGTCAACCTTATCAACGGGTTGGATGGAAAATAAACATCATCGATATGCGTACAGTGGGCCTTGGGAAGTTTTTAATGGTGAACGTTCAATCTCACAGTTTCTTGTGGTGTGGTCCACCTGAGATGAGGATATGCTTAATGTTTGGAACTGTGCCCTAAAATGGACTAAGAAAAATGAATGGAGAGAGCAGATATACAACATATCATCAAATATACAACATATCATCAAGGTGGGCCCTACGGTAAGGGTACGGTAACAGCATTGGCTGCGACCCGAAACCAGCTAGGTGAGTGGGACCTTGCCCGTAGGGCCCACCTCACTGTGTGCATTGTATATCCACCCTATACATTTGTTTTTCAGGCTTATTTCAGGGCAAGGTCCCAAAAAATGAAGCATATACAAAATTCTGGTAGACCACACCACAAGAAACAGTTGTTTTTGAACAACCACCATTAAAACTTCCTAAGGTCCACCGTAATGTTTATTGACCATCCAACCTGCCGATAAGGTCCCGCAGACCTAGATGAAAGAAAAAAGAAAAAAGAGCTTGATTCAAAACTTGTTGCCCATAAAAGGTTTTTAATGGTCCATAACCATTGTTTCCTATGGTGGGTCCCCCTAAAATTTGTGTCTCCATATATTGATGTGGCCCTACGGTCAGGGCCCCACCCCATTGCTGGTGCCCGGGTGGCAGCCAAGTCGTGCTCCATGACATTGAGAGGCGAGGCTTGTGGGTGGAGATCAAAATCTTAGCTAGACAACACCACAGGAAATATTGGTAATTGAACACCCACCATTAAAAACTTTTCGGAAGCCAACGGAATGTTTATTTTACATCCAACATGTTGGTAAGGTTAAAAATATTTGCACGAAGGAAGACCACAAATATCAGCTTGGTCCAAAACTTTTGTGGCCCGTAAAAAGTTTTTAACGGTCAATCACCACTCTTTCATGTGGTGTGGTCCACCTGAGATTTGAAGGTGCTTCATTTTTTAGAAATTGCTCTAAATTGATCTGTCCAAACGGACGGACTTCGTGGATATAAGGTACATACATCACAGATGTGGGCGGGATCCCTGACCGTGGGCCCACTGTGATTTCTTCTCCTTACATACACATCGTCCATCCATTTTGCAAACAATGATCTAAAAAAAACTGAATCAGATCCAAATCTCAGGTGGACCATAATACAGGAAACAGTGGTAATTTCAGCCATTAAAAACTTCTCATGGGCAGCATAATTTTTAGATCAAGTTGATATTTGTGTGGTTTCTTCATCCCGGTCTTTGTGACCTTATCATCAGGTTGGAAGGCAAATATACATTCCGGTGGGCCCATGAAGTTTTTAATGGTGGAGATTCAATAACTACTGTTTCCTATGGTATGGTCCACCTAAGGTTTGGATCTGCTTCATTTTTTAGATCATGTCGAAAAATAATCTTTCAAGATGGATGAACGGTATGGATGTAAGGAACATACATCACAGTGGGCCCACAGTTAGGGATCCAACGGAACCGCGTCCCGTTGATAAGGTCAACCAGAGGTCTTGAAGGGAAAATATGCAGATTAGATTGATGCAAAACTTTTGCAGCCTACAAAAGGCTTATAATGGTCGTACACCATTTTTTTTTTTCCAGTGGTGTGGTCCACCAGAGATTTGAATCCTTTTAAATTTTGGTCTAAATTTCTTAAATTATTTGAAAAAACGGATGGATAGCATGGATATGAAACACGTTCATCAAGGTGGTCCCCACAGGGCAGGGCAACACCCACTAAGCTGTTACCCAGGTAACAGCTAATCCGCTCCCGGTTAACACCTAATCCTTTCATGAAAAGGAAGGAAGATGAATAGACTGCGGATTTCCTGCTGTGCTAGCAAGCTACGTAGGGCGATGTTTGTGAGAAATCTATCCGTTTCATTCGCTTTGAAAATTCATTTTAGAGCAACAAAAAAAGAAAAGGCCGATCCATTACTCAAGTGGGCCACACCAAATAAAAAAGTGTTAAATAAACGACTACCGCTGAAAACTTAATAGCGCCGTAGGAGTGTTGTAACCGGCTAAGTTTTTGTGTTTTCGATTCATCCAAGTGGGAATGACCTTATGAACGGTTTGGATGAAAGATAAACATTAAGATGGACCGATGAAGATTCCGAGCTCAAGAAATCCTGCGACATGCTGTCGTAGGAAATCACGAACTCCTGCGACATGCTGTTCAAATCCGAGCTCAAGAAAATCCGCTTCCATGAATATATCAGCGTAGATGTCTCGGGAATTTTCTACCCAGCAGCTGCGTAAAACACCCAAGCTCCGTGGGTCCAGCGTATTCGTATGTAAATCCACTTCACTCATCTGGTGAGAAGCCGTATTTGAACAGTACATAAAAAATATCATTACAAAAAGAAAGCTCCAAATAAAATTGCTCCAAAAACCTGTAAGTTCACACGGTGTGTCCTATCTGATATTTTGATAAGGTTCTTTTTTATATTTTCAAGTCATCCTGATGAGTTTCCCCTAATTAACGGGTTTGATGAAAGATACTCACCATGGTGCCCCACATACAAATCTATTGTTGGCATCCGATCCCCGTTGTAACCTAAGGTCTAGCCCACGTGAGTTCTGGCTTTTGCTGATGTTCCTTTTTTTTTTTTTTTTCCTAGAATCTACGATAGAGGATGGAAGCTGATGCACGGAGTGGATTTTACATATACAAGCAGGTGGACCTTTACAACACGGGTGCTTTACGCAGGACGTGTTGCAGAGGATTCGGGTCCAAAAAATTCGGACACGGATCCGAGCTTGGGACAGGCTGGGTCTCTAAGGGTCCATCGTGATGTATGGATTTCATCCACACTGTCCATCCAAGTTTCCGTATCATTATAGATAACGAGCCCAAAAACGATATAGATTCAAGGCTCAAGTGGAGCACCCCACAATCAGCAGCTGTGACAATGATGCCCTTCCTAGGGCCCATCTTGATGTTTTATTTTCCATCCAGCCTGCTCATAAGGTCATATAGACCTAGATGAAGGGAAAATAAAAAGATCAGCTTGATCCAAAACTTCTGTGCTCCCAAGAGGGTTTCAACGGCAGGTGTTTAATCCCCATTGTCTGTTTCACTTCAGAGTTGGATATGCCTAATGTGTGGGCTTATAATTTGAAATGACATAGAAAAATGGATCGACAGTGTGGGCCGATCTCGAGCTCGGGACAGGCGGCAGTATACCCAAACTGGGTCGAAAAATTCAGGACATTATATAAAAATGAGCTGGATCCACTCGAAAATGTGAGGATTAATGAATGTCAACCGTTGAAATATTCGTGGGGCCGCAGAAGTTTTAAATCAGGTTAATATTTGTGTTTTCAATTCTTCCCAAAAGGAATGACGTTATGAACGGTATCCATGGCATAAAAACATATCTGTGGATCCAGTGAGTTTTCAACTGCGAGAATTTTCTTACCCATCTTTTCATTTATTGCTGCCCACCTGGGTCTTGGATCCAGTTCGATCGCACAAATCGGCTGAATGAGGTGGATTTCTAAAAAACATCAGGGTGGCACTACCTAAGTTACAAACAGGGCGTCCGCAAAAGTTTTTTACAACCGAGTTATACGACACATGTCGTTGGCTTACTGGTGGCTTACTCTGTTACAATAGGGTGTACTTATATTGTATCATTTCTAATTCTGAAAGGGAAAATAAGGGTGATGGTATGGTAGTGAGGGAAGAACTAGAAATGTAGAGAGACGTCTTTCCACAATACACATGGAAGAGTTATCCATCAATCTTAACTGTCCAACTAGTGGGCCTCATTACGGATGGACTATTTGTCGAAACTCATAAGAAAACTATAAACATCACTTAATGTAGGCTATAAACAGTTTTTTCATTTCCACCATCAATTTGAATAACTACTCTATAAATGGATAGACTCATCTAATCTATGCGCATCTTGAATCAATTTCGATCCATAGTGAGTCCCACTAGATGGACGATTATGATTGCAAGATAACCATACTAGATATAGTAATTTGATTCTACCCTAAACTTTCAAATTGTGGACCTCACAAGTACCTTACGGTCAAGTCCAAGCATTGTATAACGCCTCTTACTAAAATTAGTCGTTTGCCATGTATTGGAGGTTGGTAAAATTAATGTGTTTGTTCCATCCAGTGCTGGCTTTGACGAAATCTCGCTTCTAAAGGAAGGAAATCCACATCACCTTCCCATGCAAGGCCGCTATTTATAATCCCACAAGCTTTCTCAAAATGCATCCGTTCCTCTCTCTCTCTCTCTCTCTCTCTCTCACAGAAAAACCAACTTACAAAAGGATCCTTTCTTTAAAGAAGATGAAGCTCAACAGGCCCACTTCCTTCACATCTTTACTCATTCTATCCCTCTTGATTTCCATGCAAGTTACATCTCAAAAAGTTGGTATGTTTCCTTCTTCAATATCTCTAATCTTAAGTTTTTATTGCTTGTTTGTGGATTAATTCTTCTATTCTATATTGATATCTTTTTTTCTTTTAATCATAACTCTCTCTTTTGTAATCATATAGAGGGAGAGAGTGAGTTTAGTTACATTAAAGGGAGTGACAAGGGTCCGGAGCACTGGGGCCAGCTCCGTGAAGAGTGGGCCACTTGCAGCAACGGACATATGCAATCTCCCATCAACTTGTCGGATGACAATGTGAAGGTGATGCACCATACAGGGAATCTAAAGGGAAGATATAAGCCGTCCAATGCATCTGTTGTGAATATGGGTCATGCCATTATGGTAAGAGCAGTTGTGATTAGAGACCAACGATGATCGATCGACGTCATTGATGAAACCTGTTATTAACCTATATCATTGGTTTTATTATGTTTATGTCGCTTAAGTGGGCAAATGAAGCGGGTTCCATAGACGTTAATGGAACGGAATATTTCCTCGCACAGTCGCATTGGCACTCACCTTCGGAGCACACCGTCAACGGTTATAGGTGGGTCTAAACTCTCGGGTCTCCATTGTAGTGTTTATATATATGCCATCTTTACCGTTTAGAGGGTCATTTTTACTGAGATTAACTGAAAATATAAAAACATTAGCCTGACTCAATACTTCTGTGGCCCTCAAATGCTTCAATGACGGACATTCAATCCTCACTATTTTCTCTAGTACAACTGACTTGAGTTTTGGATCTGTCCCATTTTTTGAATCATGTCCTACTATGATCTGAAACAACGGATGGACGGAGTGGATTTCTCACAAACATCACAGTGGACCCCACCTAGCTCCTAGTCCGCGAACTACACGCGAAAGGCTTTTATACAGGGAATCTACGCGAGATGGAAGCGGACTGCTTGGGGCCGGATTGGGTGTACTACCACAGAAGGACAGTTAGATACCGACAGTCCCGTCAGGGGCTTTGTGTGGCCCACCGTGGTAAATGTGTTTTTTCCAATCCATCCATCCATTTTAAAAGTCAATTTTAGGGCATGAACCCAAACAAGAGGTAGATCAAAGGCTCGAGTGGACCACACCATAGGAAGAAGTGGTGACAAGGACCCCACCGTTGAAACCTTCTTACGTCTCACTTTAATTTTTATTTTCCATCCAAACTTTTTATAAGATGAAGTGGACTTGGATGAAGGGAAAACATAAATATCAGCTTGATCCAAAACATATGTGGCCCCGAGAGGTTTTCCGTGGCAGGCATTCAATTCCACAGTTTCTTGTGGTTTAGTCTGCCTACTTTTTTAGCTTATGACTTAAAACGAAATTTCAAAATGGATGGACGGCGTGGATGAAACACATACATCACGGTGGACCCCACAGAGCCGTTAACGGCCCACCGTCTCTGGCCAGGTACGGGCGGGGCAGTACCCCATCCGCGCCGTATTGCGCGTCACACTGACTTCCGTGGTGTGTTGAAGTGATCAAGTTCTGTGGGCTCCACCATGATGATCCAAACCGTTCATCCATTTGGTGAGATTATTTTATGACATGAACTAAAAAATTTGGCAGATTCAAAGCCCAAGTGGGCCATAACACGGAAAGCAGTAGGGACAATGATGACCACCGTTGAAACCTTCATTGGGCCCACCATGATGTTTATTTGTAATCCAACCTGTTCGAAAGGTCCCAATGACCTGGATTAAGAGAAAAAAGAAAATATCAGCTTATCCAAAACTTCCATGGCCCCAAGAAGATTTCAATAGTAGGCGTTCAATCCACACTGCCTTCTTTGGTGTGGTCCACTTGAGCTTTGGGTTTGCTTCAATTTTTGGTTCATGCCTTAAAATGATATCTTTAAATGAATGGACGGTTTGAATACTATACATATATCATAGTGGGGTCCACATTACTGGGTGATGTCAATTCATGGTATATATGTTGGTGGTGGTGGTAGTGTGTGCGCATATAGCTCCCCTACCCCTACACACGGATTTCCAACAAGACATGTCCATTTAGCTGGTGGTAGTGTGTACATTTACGTATTTCCTCTTGTGTATATATACCGATATATATACAGACACCCACACACACACGGATTTCCAGCAAGACATTTGCGTATTTCCTCTTTGGTATACCGTTACACACACACGGATTTCCAACAAGACATTTACGTATTTCCTCTTTGCCATACCGATTCTCTCCACTTAATTACAGCATAATATATCAACGGAATGCTTTAACGTGTGGAACCTCTGTGGGCCTCACCATAATGTGTGCTAGATCGATACCGTCCATCCCTTTTGCCTGATCATTTGAGCTCATGAGCTCCAAAGTGAGGCAGTTGCAAAGCTGAAGTGGACCACAGAGCAGAAAAAAAGTTGAGATTGACTGACTACTGTTGAAACTTTCCTAGGGCCACCCTAACGTTTATATTTCATCAAACTTGTTCATAAGGTCACATAGACCGTGATGGAGGGAGAACACAAATATTAGCTTGATTAGAGCCTTCTTTGGTGTCAAGAGGCGTCCAATTCCCTTTGTTTCCTGTGGTGTGGTCCGCATGAGCTTTGCATCTGCCTCGTTTTGGGATCAAGCCCTAAAATCATCTTGTAAAACTTACGGACAGTGTGGATCTAACACATACATCGTGGTGGGTCCCACTGAAATTCCACACGTCAAAACATTGTGCTTTTTTCTTGTCTCTTTGGAATCGGATTCGGTACTGCCAACTCAATTTTAGGTTATCCATTTTGGTCGCAGTTTGGCTGGTGACCCCACTACCAGCGCTGGCTGTTGCCAAAGATCTATAGGTACCACCATGATGTATGTGTTTCATCCACGTTGTCCATCTAGTTTGGAAGTTCATTTTAGGGCATGAGGCCAAAGATGAGGTAGATCTGAATCTCAGGTGGACCACAACAGCCGGAAACAGTGGTGATTAAACTCCGACTGTTATAAACTTTCTATTTTAGAGGTGGGCCACCTGCGATTCAGATCCTCCTCATTTTTTGGCTCATGGCGATGGGGATGGACAACTTCGATCACACACATGCTTAGAGGTCGGCCCCATAGATTCTTCTGCAAGTCCACCCATTTCAACAGAGTATAATCCTTAAAACAAAAGGTAGAAAGGGCAAATCCATCTTTCTTACACATTTTTAACGGTTTTTTTTTTTTCCATCGGTTAGCATCTATCAAATCTCAAACAGGCAGTTATTTCTCTATATTTGCTAACTTTTAAGCTTGCTGCTTTAAATAATTGGAAAGCGGAGCTTTTTGGTCATTAGCACTAAATGCCGGCAGTTGTATAGAAAAATCCCCCCCTTTTTTGTGCCTAAGTAGACAAAACCACTAAAAAAATTTCTTTAGATGTCAACAAACATTTTCACATCTTCAGCAGTCTTTTTATTTTACCACTTCCCACATCAAATCTAATTCATAGTTGTTAGCCTATTCCTTAAATGAGGAAAATGTTCCTATGATGTGGTCATATATTTGCATATTGATGGAAGGCTTGGTTCATATCACTATCCACCTACTCTTGAACGGTCTACATCTTTGTACATCTTCTTGGAGTGGACTGGATCGATTGTCCATGTACTTTTGAATGGTCTCGATAGCTGCCCACCTATTTTTGAATGATGCAGGTCACCGATCATCTTGTGTTGAACAATCTAAGTCTTTGTCCAATGTTGTGTAATATTGGTCCAATCATTTTCCACGTACTTTTGAATGATCTAGATATTTGTCATATATTTCTGAATGATCCAAGTCACCTATTACTTAAAGTTGAATGATGTAGGTCTCTTTCCATTCTCTTGTAATGTTCTCGATCGTTGTCCACACATTTTTGAACACTCTAAATTATTTTCTAAGGTCATATCTTTTTAGGGGTTACAGACACTCCACTCGGCCATGGAATGATTGATCAAACTCAATTAGATGAATGATATCTTGTACGGAATTGCAGAACCTCCAAGTCCACATAGGTTCATCCTAAATCATCCCTAACCCAATCTGAACCAACTCAATCCCTAATCCAACTCATCCAAACCCCGAAATAAGGCTAAATCGACCTCTTTGTGGTAGCGGAGATCCAAAATCCGTTAGCTCCCTTTTATCATGAAGCTGCTGTGTGTCTCTACAATCAACACCTAATTAATTATGCGTTCGGATTAAGTTAGAGGTAGTTAGTGGAAATCCAACTTCCACTAACCTCTTTTAAATGCCACGTCCCTACAATCAGCAAATCAGTTATACCTTAGTATTCGAGTCAGAGATAGGTAGCGAAAATCTCCCTCTAAAAATTCCTCCTATCCTAGCAATCAACAATAAATCGCTCATGCCTTGTGATTTAGTTCCAAAATAAGCTGAATTTCTGCTACCCGTTTCTCCTAAAAATTGAGGGGTGTACCTGCAATTAACAATAAATCAATCATGCTTCAAGTTAAAGATAGGTAATAGAAATTCAATTTCCGCTAACCCCTCACCCCTCTAAAAAATACTAGCTATCCCCAAAATCAATGACTAATTAGTTAGATGTTAAGATTGGGTCATACACATCTTTAGCAAAAATAACTTTTGATGATAACTCAATTATGACATCATTCCTATAATTTTTTAATTATGACATCATTGACAATCTAATCTCCCTTTCTCTTAGATTAGCTTTACCACAAGCTTGGTAGGAGGACATATGCATCCCCTCACAGATTCCGTGTATTAGGTTTCGGATCGATGAGCTCCAATCATCTTCTCTCTCTTGGTGGAGTGCTAGTGTTCTTCCTTTCTAGCTCACATCTTTAAATAGGGTTAGATATTTTTCAATCCAGATTTCATAGAGTAGGGTCAAAAGTGCTTTCACTATCTCCTCTTTCAAAGGAGTGCCAAAGTTCCTTTTCCTCTACTGGCATCTTTAGTACTCTTTATTCATTTGAATGGTTCATTTAGACTGCTTTACGTTTACTAAGTTGTTACATTTTCATTCCCACTGTTGTAGATTTATTTTATTTTTTATTTACCTTCAAGTAATTATTTAGAGTTAGAATCCTAAAAAATTTCAAATTTCATGAAGTAGAGACGGTACATTTGTATGAGTGGTGAAGGGTGCTTAATACATTCTTTCATTGCAACTGGGGCCCTTGGAGTCTATGTGCGAAATCCACACGTGAAATCATTCAAATTCAAACTGTTCTTCTCAACTCTTTAAGTCATCATTGTGGTCATAGAATGTCTAGTTTGACATAGATTCTCAGATTTTGGCTAGCGGTGACTCTAGAGAGCACATCCCATCATTCATTAACCACATTCTCCATCCACTTTCTGCGTGCTCCACCTGATCTATTCCTCAGGGTATCTCGATATTTCCGGAAATAGGTTAACTTTTGTTACTAAGGATTGATGGAAACCCATAAAATGAAGAGATCCCACAAATTTTGGACACCGGCATCTAGAGTTTTTTTATTTTCCCTTTTCTATGAGTGATATTTCACAAACATCCATTTTTAATGAGTATTTAATTAGGACTATATATGTTGACATCATCATAAAATATCATATATTCATGAAAATCTTGTGTACCTGGTGGCATTCAAACGTTGCTTGAGATTGCAGGTATCCTCTAGAGTTGCACATGGTCCACGAGAGCTTGGAGAAAAAGAGAGCTGTGGTTGCGATCCTGTACAAAATCGGACGACCAAATAAGTTTCTCAGTAAGGTCAGTTTATAAGGAGAAAGAAAGTATATCCGTAGAGAGATATGTTGAAGTACACACGCGGCTATGTCATGTCCATCTGACATCCACGTTGTCCATAAGGCGAGCCCATCTCATATAAAAATCATCCCGAGCAAACATTAGGCTGGTCCACCCCAGGTCACAGGTGGAAAAATAATGGATTTGTTTTTTCCATAAGTGTTATTGCTAGTGATGAGGGGTATGGCCCACCTTATGATTGGATCGGTCTGAGTTTTTACCCAAGTGATCATCTACATGGGGGGAGAATCCTTTTGGATAACTCTAGTACATGGCACATTGACTCGTGCACAAGTTGGAATGTTAGGGCACCCACCACTACAAGTGCCTTAATGACGTCCCAAATCTTTTAAGTGACACATGGGATGAACTGTTACTCATTGAGAATGTCTACTTGTTCTATACTAGTATTTGCAGGCCATGATGCAAAATTCACATTGGTTGGATAATCATGACCACCTGATCAATGGAAAGATAGATTGACAGTCAATACATCTTGTAGAAACATCTAGCTATCTATAGCCCCATCAGGGATTGTAAATGATTCCAGTGACTAACCTTTGTCAGATGCATGATGCTAACAATCCTATATATATGGCTTGTGAAAGTTGAATTGTTATAACAAATTAAGTGTCCTGCATTCGAAACAATGTATGCTGCTAGTGGCATTGAATGTTTAGGTGTCGCTGGTGTTGTTTAGAAATTTCGAGGATCCATAGTGCAAATAGCTCGTTTCATTAACAATATTCTTCTTCTTCTTCTTCTTCTTCTTCTTCTTCTTCATTTTTTTTTTTAATTTTTTTTTTACGAATCCTTTGATAGAGTTTGGAAAGGAAAACATTACATTTAAGAAAATTTATGAAAAAAAAACCCAATTAAATCTGTTTATTCCAATACTAGTGATTTCCATAATAATATAAAAGGTTTAATGGTTAAAAAGTGATTTTCGTCTCTCAAAAAATATGAAAATCTTCACCAAAATGGAAATCAATTTTCATGGTTGTCTTTGTTTTTGCAAGCCTCTAATACCCTTATTCTCATAGTATAAAAAAGGATTCCACAAATTCAAATAACCCTTGTATAAGGGCATCCTATCAATGACAATTAGGTACATGTGCTGGTCGGTAGCAATTTGATACCATGTCAAATAACCACTTACTTCAAAAGTTTGAGTTAGTCAGAGGATGGCATATCAAGGGACTTTTAACAAAATAATAGCTGGGTAGAAAATTGCTTTTTTTAAATCATAACATTGTGGTTTGTATTATTACACTTATTTCATTTTGCACTTCTTTCCACTTTGTCGTTTTAAAACTGCTAATATTGATGTATCAGTCCATGACAACCTTGCATATTTTCGTATGAAATTATTTTTGGAGCATTTGAACTAAAGTAGGTCCCAACCATTTTTCTGGTGTTGTCAGTTGATGGGCTCTATTAGGGCCATCAGGCGACTCAAAAGGTGAGGAAAAAGCTGGTGGGCCTTGTTGATCCGAAGCAGATAAAAGTGCAGCCCAGGAAATATTACAGGTACAAGGGTTCTCTCACCACCCCTCCATGCACGGAAGGTGTCACGTGGACCATCTTACAAAAGGTTTGTAGCTTATATAGATAGATGGTAGATTGCTCTCTAATTTAACCTTTAAGGCATCGGCCTATGAGTTACATCGATCACTTTGGACACTCCAATCAATCGATTCTGACTGTTCAATTCGGTCACACTACTCCTCATAGGCCACTGAGGAAGGGTATCATAATAGCTAGACGTTCAAAGCTTACTAAATCACTGGTTCATATCATTGGAAGTGTCAAATAAAAAATTCAAGCCATCCATTTAGTTATGGGACTGGTTATTGTTATACAGAACCACTTTTATCAGCTAATGAACGGTATAGATCGACTGATTGGGTCGTCCATGTGTCCAAATCCAAGTCATTGCACTTTAACTCAAGATGATGAGAAGTCTTGGATAATTGTAAACACCCCCCTCTATTTTATGACAATCGCAAAAGCATCCTCTTTGTTTTGGATTATTTCATATACCTGTCTACTTCAAAACTTCATTGCAACTCCCTCAGGGGGG
The DNA here is from genome assembly GCA_003013855.2 of Liriodendron chinense. NCBI lineage: Eukaryota > Viridiplantae > Streptophyta > Magnoliopsida > Magnoliales > Magnoliaceae > Liriodendron > Liriodendron chinense. The sequence continues at coordinate 12,514,292 of ML058513.1, forward strand.
TTCTTGTAATAATCCAAAACATAGATCACTTGTTTACAATTGTCACAAAACAGAGGTTGTCATTACTCTTATTTTTGTGCATCTTGCTAGGAAACGTACACTTGTATATTACATCTTACAGTATCGCCGAATTTCTTAGCTATTTTATTTGTTATTGTCAGGTGAGGACTGTTTCGAGGGAGCAGGTGCAGCTGTTGAGGGAAGCAGTCCTTGATGTGAGTACACTAATTACCTAGAAACCGTAGATTAATACAAATATGGATTCATTTGATGAGCTGGTCCACTCTCCATCCACCCTGATCAATTGGTCCAGATCTAGTGATCGTGAGCTGTTGATGTGCTACCACCTAAAAGATTGAACGTACAGCTCTGGCGATACTATCCATAGGATCTGGTAAACATATGCTTAAAAGTCCAAATGCTTGACAATCCAAGTTCAACCCATCAGCCACGATCATTCAACTAGCTATTGCAAATGGGCACACATGATGAAAGGTTTAGATCATGTACGAGATGGGCCACACTCCTTATCATCCTTGGAATGATATAAACCACATCTCACCCTTGAAATAGTACTATTGTTGCAACATTACACTTACGAACCATGCCACATAAGATTTTGTACACGGACTGCCTGGTCTAAATCTAGTAGTTGGCACGTGAGATCACTATGCTACCATTTAAAATTCTCATGGCGCTGATGGCTGCTTTGCAGGATTTCAAGATGAATGCTAGGCCCATACAGGCCACTAACCATCGGGCGGTCCAGCTCTTGTGTCCGTCGAGAATTATTATCTAGCTGCCATCATTACCCTACATTATACTGTTGCTGATTTCTACAGAGATGTGGGTGGAAGTGAAAATTTTATAAAAGAAGTGCTTGTGGTGACCATAAGATTGTGTATTCCAATCAGGATTTCTTCAGCAATGGTTGCCGTTTTAGTGAAATTCAAGCCAAGCTCTTCCAACTCTTTTGAAAATGGTTTCGCTTTTTTACTTTCTTCTTTCAGCGAAAGATTCAAGTATTCTGTTTTGCTGAATACGAGATCTCATTTGACATTTGAGACATGATAACAAACTATCTATTCATACGAGGTGCCGTGAACCCCTTGGTCGTCCCACCTATATATCATCGCAAATGACCATGATGGGACAGGCCCACCAGTATTTCTATAGGTGGGCTTGCCTCGTTGTAATCTGCAAAACAAGAAATTTGTGCTGGATCATCAGTAGCAATGGATAATCCTATTAATGTGATGGTTAGGATGGTCCAATATCTTGCGTTTTTGGAATTGTGGAGCATCCATGATCGAAGCTCTTGATGAATGGTCTGGAATTTTCGTACAGGTGGTATTTTTGGCTAAGCGATATGGGTCTATTTGTCTGGACGTGGAGTAAAGCCAGCTAGGGCATGGAACTAAAATTAGGGCCGGTGTTCAATTAACAAACGGACCACCAATGAAATGCTGCCACATGTTATTGTAAATGTGGTAGCGTTAGACTACACGCATGCCTTTAGAGGAAACAAAGTGATGAATAATGCGTAACCATCTATAAAAGATCCATTGAAGCAATGATCCTATCACAAATCTGAATATATTTGATAAGGCTATCTTTTACAATCCTTTCAAAATAGGAGAATTTTTTTTTTTTTTTTTTTCGAGATGTTTGGAGCTCTTGCAGTTATTAAGAAGATTCTAAAAATTCAAAAATTGGACTAATAATTGAGCGGATTGGAACCAATGGATTGGGGCTCAATCTGGACCTAGTGAGATCGGTTCCATAAGTTTTATGAATATTCATGATCCTAATAGGAGATATTTGAGAACAGTTTATGATTAAACCGAATATTATGAAATGAGCCCTGAAAATGATTTCTAATATGCGAAAATCGTCGCAGTTGTGTTAATAAGAGATCTAAAAATGATTTTAGATTTATGAAAATCTCTTATGGGAAGAACACATTAAAAATTATGGCAGCGAAGGATCCTAGACCAATAAGGAAACCTAGTAAGGGTTTTACCACCTCCAAAAGCTATAAAAAGAGAACGCGATGAAGAGCTCGGGGCTTACACAAAACACAATTCATATTCACCTTCATCTTTATCTTTTATTTTTGAATAGCCTAGCCTAGCTTGTAGTCATCTTTTATCTTTATCTTTTATCTTAAAATAGCCTATCTTTTATCATTATCTTTTATCTAGAATAGCCTAGCCTAGACCTTGTAAATGGTTTGGATGTCACATAAACATTAAGGTGGAGCCCAAGAATGTCTCAACGATAGGATTTTCTTTTCCTAGTTTTCCTTCTTATGTGGCCCACTTGGGTCTTAAATCCAGCTCATTTTTGGTTGCGTATCCTAAAATGATCTTGCAAAATGGATGGACAAGGTAGATTTCTTAAAAGTATTACGGTGGACCCCCACTAAGTCTTGCGAAAGCCTTTACCAAGAAGTTCCTGCACTAGGATGCCAAGTGGGGCCCACTATGATGTTTGTGTGAAATCCACTTGTCCATCCGTTTTGCGAGCTCATTGTAGGGCAGTGTGACCAAAACTGAGGCGGATCCAAAACTCAAGTGTGCCACACCAGAGGAAAAATGAGAAAAGAAATGCCAACCATTGAAACCTTCCTAGGCTCCACCTTGATATTTATATGTCATCCAAACCGATTATAATTAGAGTTGCACACGAGCCAAGCTAACTCGAAAAGCTCACTCGGCTTGGCTCATTTAAACTTCGCTTGGCTTGACTCGTAGGCCAGTTCGATCAAGTTCAAGCTCGATTTAAGAAGCTTGTTTGAAAACGAGCCAATCTCAAACACGAGGTGGCTTGGCTCGAAGCTCGAATAAAGCTCGGCTTCGCTTGAGCTTGATATATATATATATATATATATATATATATATATATATATATATATATATATATATATATATATATATATATATATATATATATATATATATAATTCAAGACCCCACCCTGACTTTTTTTTTTCTTTTCATTTTTACTCCCAAGTTTCACCTGTCCCCACCCAGCCCGGCTACCCCTATCCTCTTTCTCTCCCTCTATTTTTTTCAAACCTCTCTCTCTGTCTCTCTCTGTCTCTCTCTCTCTCTCTCTCTCTCTCTCTTCTCTTCTCTTCTCTCCATTCTGATGAGATAAGCCCTGAAAATGATTTCTAATATACGAAAATCGTCGCAATTGCGTTAATAAGAGATCTGAAAATGATTTTAGATTTATGAAAATTTCTCGTGGGAAGAACACATAAAAAATCGTGGCAGCGAAGGATCCTAGACCAACAAGGAAACCCAGTGAGGGTTTTACTGCCTCCGAAAGCTATAAAAAGAGAACGTGATGAAGAGCTCGGGCTCACACAAAACACTGACATTTTGTGCATGTGCAGTCCGGGGTAAATCAAGTATTTGGTAAATGAGAACACGATGCTACCATCATTATTCACATGGCGTTGATTACTGCATTGCAGGATTCGCAGATGAATGCTAGGCCCACACAAAATACTAACGGTCGAGGGGTCCACCTCTATAGTCCACGGGTAATTCATACCTAGCTAGCTCCCATCCTAAGTGTAGATTATTTCTACATTTGTGGGTAGAAGAGAAAATTTAAAAAAGAAGTCCTTGTATTGACTATAAGAAATCCTATCTTGGTCGTGGTCTCGTTCCGCAATGGTTGAAATTACAGAGAAATTCAAGCCAAGCCATTTCTACGCTGTTGAAAATGGTTTGTTTTGTTTTTTTTTGTTTTTTTTTTTTTTCTCTGTCTTTCTTTCTTACATCTTTCAAACGATTCAATTGTTGTCTTTTGCTGAAAGATGGATCTGATTTTACACTGGGCTTGTGAAAAGAAGCTGCAAATTCATGGGATTAGAATCATGATTGGACCGTTCAGTTTTTGATCTTTAATCTGTTGCTAATTGAGATTAGAACCCCATGTTAGGCCTCCACCTTGAACTTCACAATGATAAAAAAACTCAAGTGGGCCTTACAGTAGGAAAGTGTAAAATCTACCCAAAATCTCTAAATTCATGTGGTGTGGTCCACCTAAGTTTAAATACAGTGTGTTTTTGGAGAATTTGTACATCTTGATGAGAAGAGTCATATGAATGGATTAGATGGCATATATTACTAATAGTTAGTTAGCCTCATGCACAGCTAATTAGCAAACAAGGCAAGCTCCAATGGTAAGAGCTCGAACTCGAGGAGAGCACAGACGAGTCAAGCCAAGCTTGGCCCACCTCGACTCGACTCGGCTCGATGTACAGCCTAATTAGATGGCATATATTACTAACAGTTAGCCTCATGCACAGCTAATTATGGGTGTCCCATCCCAACTCTACCTTATGGTGCGGCCTACCACAGTTTTGTACCAACCCAATTCTTGGTTTCCAAAGGTGAAAACGACAATGCACTTGATGGATGGTGTGGATCTCATCTACATTCTCCCCCAAGTGGGTTTTGGTTAGGTGAGCACCAAGTCCCCTACCAGGGACGTCAATGGGCCAGGCCAAGTTATTTCAAAACCAAGCCCTCAAACTAAAACTAGCCCCAAGCATGGCCGGGACAGTGAACGGCAGAGCAAATACGCTTGAGCCTGACCTTGATGATAATGCATGGCTTATGCCCAAATCCAGCCCAGGCCTTAGCCCAGCCACTCACTTTTGTTAAACATCAGGACGTTCATTAAATGGGCCCCAAAATCTATGATAGATAATAAAATTGAACTTGAAATCTTAAATAGGTTGGGCTGGGTAAGGTTCGGTCAGGCTGACAGTCTGTTAAACAAAGCAAGAGCCTGGCCCAGTTAGTAAATGGGCTTTTGTTTAGGACCATGTCCAATCTCCCGGTCTGATATTTCAGCCCAAGCCTGGGCACTACCCTTTGCTTGTCCCGAGGTCGGCAGGCTGGGGCTATGAGGGGTCCACCGTGATTTAAGGATCTTATCCACACCGTCTGTCCATTTTGCCATATCATTTTAGGCTACAAACCCAAAAACTTGCTCGATACAAGGCTCAAGTGGACCACATAGAGGGGATCAGATGCCTACCGTTGAAAATTTCTTAGGGGCAAAGAAGTTTTGGATCAATCTGTTATCTGTATTTTCCGTTAATCAAAGTCTACCTGACCTTCTAAACAACACGTAGGGGTCTAGGAAGGTTTCAACGGTGGGCATCATTATGACCGCTGCTTCCTGTGGTGTGGTCCACCCGAGCCTTGGATTTGGCTCGTTGTTGGCCTTTTTCCCTAAAATGATATGGAAAAACTGATGAAAGGTGTGGATAAAACCATACATCACTGTGGACCCTCAAAGCCCTAGCCTGTGCCTACCTCGGGACATTGGTGTAGTACCCAATCCGCGTCCACGGATTATAAATTTATAATGGTGAGCGGACTAGCTTGTTACCTGGGTAAAGCTTAGTTGGTGTTAACCTTACCGTATGGGGCCCACCTTGATGAATGTGTTTCATATCCATGCCAGCTCATTTAATGACATCAGCTAAAAAATTAGGCAGATCCAAATCTCTGATGGACCACACCAATGGAAAGAGTGGTGAATGAATGACCATTAAAAGCTTTTTGTAGGCTACAAAAGTTTTGGATCAAGATAATCTTTGAATTTTCCCTTCATCCAGTTATGGTCGACCTTATCAATGGGTTGGATGGAAAATAAACATCATGGATCTGCTTAGAGGGCCTTGGGAAGTTTTTAATGGTGAGCGTTCAATCTCACAGTTTCTTGTGGTGTGGTCCACCTGAGATGCGGATATACTTAATGTTTGGAACTGTCCTAAAATGGACTAGAAAAATAAATAGACAAAGTGGATATACAACATATCATCAAGGTGGGCCCTACGGTGATGGTAACACCCACTGGGCTGTTACCCGGTAACAGCATTGGCTGCCACCCGGAACCAGCTAGCTAGGTGAGTGGGACCTTGACCGTAGGGCCCACCTCAATGTGTGCATTGTATATCCAGCCCATAAACTTGTTTTTCCCGCTTATTTCAGGGCATGGTCCCAATTCTGGTAGACCACACCACAAGAAACAGTGGTCTTTGAACAACCACCATTAAAACTTCCTAAGGTCCACTGTAATGTTTATTGACAATCTAGATGAGGTCCCGCAGACCTGGATGAAAGGGGAAAAAATATATCAGCTTGATTCAAAACCTTCGTAGCACATAAAAGGTTTTTAGTGGTCCATAACCACTATTTCCTATGGTGGGTCCCCTTAAAATTTTTGTCTGCATACATTGATGTGGCCCTACGGTCAGGGTCCCACCCCATCGCTGGTTCCCGGGTGGCAGCCAAGTCGCGCTCCATGACAACAAGAGGCAAGGCTTGTGGGTAGATGCTGACTGTGGGGCTATCTAGATATATGTTCCTTACATCTATGCCCTTCATACGTTTCTAAAGCTCATCTTAGGGCATGATAAAAAAAATGAAGCAGATACATATCTTAACTAGACCACATCACATGGAATACTTGTATTTGAACCCCCACCGCTAAAAACTTTTTGGGAGCCAAGGGAATTTTTTTAAATTTTTATTTTTTAACATCTAGCATGCGGATAAAGTCAGAAATATTTGCATGAAGGAAGACCAGGAATATCAGTTTGATCCAAAACTTTTGTCACCCTTAAAAGGTTTTTAATGGTCAATTACTACTGGTGTGGTCTACCTGAGATTTGGAGGTGCTTCATTTTTTGGAAATTGCTCTAAATTGATTTGTCCAAACAAACGGACGTCGTGGATATAAGTAGTGTTGTACACGAGTCGACTTTGGCCTTGCTCAGTGCTTGACTCGAACCCCCTATCCCTAGTCGATGCTTGACTTGACTCGAGTCAAGTGTGGCACGCCCATCTCGATCAACAGACTGCTCGAATTCGAGCTAAGTATGAGTTTCCGAGCCAAGTTTGAGTTCGAATCTTTCGCCCCAAAATACATGTAAAAAATTGGGGGGGGGGGGGGGGGGGGGGGGGGGGAGCAGATAGATAGGGTAGCTCGTGGCCGGCGATCGAGCTAAAGAGAGGGAGGGAGGGAGGTAGGGAGGGAGTGCCGAAGTGGGGACAGCGGGGTGTGGTCTGGTGGGGCCAAGTGGGCGAGCATAGAGAGAGGGAGGGAGAGGGTTAGGATTAAGGTTAGGGTTTGGAAGAGAGTGGGAGAGAGGAGGTGTTGGATTTTTTTTTTAGGTATTTATACTCCAAATGTCGACTCAAATTTATTTAAGCATCCAAAATTTGACTCAACTAGGTCCAAATCCACTTCCGATCCAAGTCATGAGTTGGGCTTTTCTAATTTGAGTCAAGTGAGTTAATCGAGCTTACTTGACTCTGTACAGTGCTAGATAAAAGGTACAGTGCTAGATAAAAGGTACATACATCACAGAGGTAGGTGGGATCCCTGATCGTGGGGCCCACTGTGATGTATGTTCCTTACATCCACTCTATCCATCCATTTTGCAAACTCATTTTAAGATACGATCCATACAAAAAACTGAAGCAAATTCAAATTTCAGGTGGACCATAAAACAGGAAACAGCGGTAATCAGGCATTAAAAACTTCTCATGGGCCACATAAGTTTTTAGATCAAGCTGATATTTGTGTGATTTCTTCATCCGGGTCTTTGTGACCTTATCAACAGGTTGGAAGGCAAATAAATATTCCGGTGGGCCCTTTGAAGTTTTTAACGGTGGAGATTCTATCACTACTGTTTCCTATGGTGTGGTCCACCTAGGATTTGGATCTGCTTCATTTTTAGGATTAGGTCTAAAATGAGCTTTCAAAGTGGATGAACGGTGTGGATGTAAGGAACATACATCAAAGTGGGCCCCACAGTTAGGGATCCACCCGAACCGTGTCCCGTTGATAAGATTAACCAGAGGTCCAGAATTGGGTGAAGGAAAATATAAAGATTAGATTGATCCAAAACTTCTAGCAGCCTACAAAAAGCTTGTAATAGTCATTCACCGTTTTTTCCAGTGGTGTGGTCCACCAAAGATTTGGATCCTTTTTATTTTTGGCATAAATTCCTTAAATTATCTGGAAAAAACGGATGAATGGCATGTATATGAAACACATTCATCAAGGTGGGCCCCGCACGGCAAGGGTAACACCCACTAAACTCTGACACGGCTAACAGCTAATCCGCTCCCCCGCTCTCGGTTAACACCTAATCCTTTCCTGAAAAAAAGGCAGGAAGATGAATATACTGAGGATTTCCTGCTGCGCTCCGAAGCTACGTGGGGCGTACCGTGATGTTTGTAAGAAATCTAACCGTCTATTCGCTTTGAAAAATCATTTTAGGACAAAAGACAAAGTAAAAAGGCGGATCTATTACTCAAGTGGGCCACATCAGAAGAAAGTGGTAATTAAACGACTACCGTTGAAAATTTCATAGGTCCATAGGTGTGTGGTATCCGGCTAAGCTTTTTTGTGTTTTCGATTCATCCAGGTGGGAATGACTTTATGAACGGTTTGGATGAAAGATAAACATCCAGATGGACCGATGAAGATTTCGAGGTCGCGAACTCCCCCGACATGCTGTCTCAGGAAATCACGAACTCCTGCGACAGCGCTTCCGTGAATATATCAGCGTAAATGTCTTGGGAATGTTCTACCCAGCAGCTGCGTAAAACACCCAAGCTCCGTGGGGCCACCCTATTCGTATGAAAATCCACTTCACTCCTCTGGTGAGAAAAGCCGCATTTGAACCGTACATACAAAATATCATTAAAAGAGAAAGCTCCAAATAGCCATACAATGAAAACAATGTGAAATTGCTCTAAAAACCTATAAGTTAACACGGTGTGTCCTATCTGATATTTGGATAAGGTTCATTTTTATATTTTCACGTTATCCTGATGAGTTTCCCCTAATTAACGGGTTTGATGAAAGATACTCACCATGGTGCCCCACATACAAATCTATTGTTGGCATCCGATCCCCGTTGTAACCTAAGGTCTAGCCCACGTGAGTTCTGGCTTTTGCTGTTGTTCATTTCTTTTTTTTTTCTTTTTTTTTTTTTTTTTTTTGGGTAGAATCTACGATAGAGGATAGAAGCTGATGCACGGAGTGGATTTTACATATACAAGCAGGTGGACCGTTACAACTCGGGTGCTTTACGCAGGACGTGTTGCAGGGGATTCGGGTCCAAAAAATTCGGACACGGATCCGAGCTCGGGACAGGCTGGGTGTCTGAGGGTCCATCGTGATGTATGGCTTTCATCCACACTGTCCATCCATCTTTCCATATCATTATAGGTAACGAGCCCAAAAATGATATAGATTCAAGGCTCAAGTGGAGCACACCACAATCAGCAGCTGTGACAATGATGCCGAGCATTGAAACCTTCCTAGGGCCCATCTTGATGTTTTATTTTTCATCCAGCCTGTTCATAAGGTCATATAGACGTAGATGAAGGGAAAATAAAAATATCAGCTTGATCCAAAACTTCTGTGGTCCCAAGAGGGTTTCAACGGCAGGCGTTTAATCCCCATTGTTTGTTCCACTTCAGAGTTCGATATGCCTAATCCGTGGGCTTATAATCTGAAATGACATAGAAAAATGGATGGACGGTGTGGATAAAATGCATACACATAACGGCAGCCCTCATCACGGCGGTATACCAAAACTGGGTCGAACAAATCAGGACATTATATAAAAATGAGCCGGATCCACTCGAAAATGTGAGGATTAATGAATGTCAACCGTTGAAATATTCGTGGGGCCACAGAAGTTTTAAATCAGGCTAATATTTGTGTTTTCAATTCTTCCCAATAGGAATGACGTTATGAACGGTATCGATGGCATACAAAAATAACTGTGGATCAAGAAGAGTTATCCATCAATCTTAACTGTCCAAATAGTGGGCCTCATTACGGATGGACTATGTGTCGAAACTCATACGAAGGCGATAACCATCACTTAATGTAGACTATAAACAGTTTTTCCTTTCCACCATTACTTTGAATAACCACTCTATAAATGGATAGACTCATCTAATCTATGCGCATCTTGAATCAATTTCGATCCATAGTGAGTCCCACTAGATGGACGATCCTGATTGCAAGATAACCATAACAGATATAGTAATTTGATTCTACCATAAACTTTTAAATTGTGGACCTCACAAGTACCTTATGGTCAAGTCCAAGCATTGTAAAACTCCTCTTACTAAAATTAGTCGTTTGCCATGTATTGGAGGTTGGTAAAATTAATGTGTTTGTTCCATCCAGTGCTGGCTTTGACGAAATCTCGCTTCTAAAGGAAGGAAATCCGCATCACCTTCCCATGCAAGTCCGCTGCTTATAATCCTACAAGCTTTCTCAAAATGCATCCGTTCTTCTCTCTCTCTCTCTCTCTCTCTCTCTCTCTCTCAGAAAAACCAACTTACAAAAGGATCCTTTCATTAAAGAAGATGAAGCTCAACAGGCCCACCTCCTTCACATCTTTACACATTCTATCCCTCTTGATTTCCATGCAAGTTACATCTCAAAAAGTTGGTATGTTTCCTTCTTCAATATCTCTGATCTTTTGTTTTTATTGCTTGTTTGTGATCCTTCTATTCTATATTGATATCTTTTTTTCTTTTAATCATAACTCTCTCTTTTGTAATCATATAGAGGGAGAGAGTGAGTTTAATTACATTAAAGGGAGTGACAAGGGTCCGGAGCACTGGGGCCAGCTCCGTGAAGAGTGGGCCACTTGCAGCAACGGACATATGCAATCTCCCATCAACTTGTCGGATGACAATGTGAAGGTGATGCACCATACAGGGAATCTAAAGGGAAGATATAAGCCATCCAATGCATCTGTTGTGAATATGGGTCATGCCATTATGGTAAGAGCAGTTGTGATTAGAGACCAACAATGATCGATCGACGTCATTGATGAAACCTGTTATTAACCTATATCATTGGTTTTATTTTGTTTATGTAGCTTAAGTGGGCAAATGAAGCGGGTTCCATAGACGTTAATGGAACGGAATATTTCCTCGCACAGGCGCATTGGCACTCACCTTCGGAGCACACCGTCAACGGTTATAGGTGGGTCTAAACTCTCGGGTCTCCATTGTAGTGTTTATATATATGCCATCTTTACCGTTTATAGGGTCATTTTTTCTGAGATTAACTGAAAATATAAAAACATTAGCCTGACTCAATACTTCTGCGGCACCTAAAATGCTTCAATGATGGACATTCAATCCTCACTATTTTCTCTAGTACAACCCACTTGAGTTTTGGATCTGTCCCATTTTTTTGATCATGTCCTACCATGATCTAACAACGGATGGACGGAGTGGATTTCTCACAAACATCACAGTGGACCCCACATAGTTTCTAGTCCGCGAGAAGGACAACGGATGGACGGAGGCTTTTATACAGGGAATCTACGCGAGAAGGACAGCTAGATACCGACAGTCCTAACAGGACTTTGTGTGGCCCACAGTGGTAAATGTGTTTTTTTCCAATCCATCCATCCATCCATTTTGAAAGTCAATTTTAGCGCATGAACCCAAACAAGAGGTAGATAAAAGGCTCGAGTGGACCACACCTTAGGAAGCAGTGGTGACAATGACCCCACCGTTGAAACCTTCATAAGGTCAAGTGGACTTGGATGAAGGGAAAACATAAATATCAGCTTGATCCAAAATATCTGTGGCCCCCAAGAGGTCTTCGGTGGCAGGCATTCAATCCCACTGTTTCTTGCGGTGCAGTCTGCCTATTTTTTAGTTTATGACCTAAATGAAATTTCAAAATGGATGGACGGTGTGGATGAAACATATACATCACGGTGGACCCCACAGAGCCCTTAACTGCCCACCGTCTCTGGCTAGGTACGGGCGGGGCAGTATCCCATCCGCGCCGTATTGCGCGTCACACTGACTTCCGTGGTGTGTTGACGTCATCAAGTTCTGTGGGCCCACCATGATGATCCAAACCGTTCATCCATTTGGTGAGCTTATTTTATGGCATGAACTCAAAAAAGTGACAGATTCAAAGCTCAAGTCAACCATAACACAGAAAGCAGTAGGGACAATTTGAAACCTTCATTGGGCCCACCATGATGTTTATTTGTAATCCAACCTGTTCAAAAGGTACCAATGACCTGGATTAAGGGAAAAAAGCAAATAGCAGTTTATCCAAAACTTCCATGGCCCCAATAAGATTTCAATAATAGGCGTTACATCCACACTGCCTTCTTTGGTGTGGTCCACTTGAGCTTTGGGTTTGCCTCAATTTTTTGTTCATGCCCTAAAATGATCTCTCTAAATGAATAGCCTGTTTGAATACTACACATACGTCATGGTGAGGCCCACATAACTTGGTGATGTCGATTCAACACTAGGTGGTGTGTGCGCATATAGCTCCCCAAGCGCGGATTAGGTACTACCTGAGCATGTCTCTTGGGATCAGGACAGCTAGTGCGTGGCATGTGGGAGGAGGCCTGACATGATTGTGTCAGGCTTGCTAACGCGGCAGGTCTCCTCTCACAACATGCCCTTCACCAATACAGATGTGACACGTACTTGTCACATCCAGCTTGTTCGGGATAAGCTCGGGTAGTACCTAATCCAAGTTCTAGTATGGGAGAGTTACTCTCTCCCCAATATATGAGAGAGAGAGAGAGAGAGAGAGAGAGAGAGAGAGAGAGAGAGAAATGCTGACAAGCAACTAGTTGTACATCTAATTAGTTGGTATGTGGGTGACAGTATAGTGTTTGTATGATATTTCGTTTGTACACAAAAATTGTCTCACTGTAAAAATAGGATGCACAAAAAATCAGTATGATCCAACCATGAAAATGTGATGCTCCATGTGAATGTGGAGTTTATAGGTGTCGTTTCATGGTTTCCTATGGGGTACCCCCTCCTAATAGTTGGATCAACCTGATTTTTGGGTCATCTCATTTTTGTGATGGGATAATCTTAATGGACGGGTAAGATATTGTACAAACACTAGGTGGGCCCCAAACACTAACTAGTTGGATGTACAACTAATTGCGCATGAGCATTACTCATCCATGAGAAATGCTCACACGCAACTTGTTGTAGGTCCAACTAGTTAGCATGTGGGTGCCACTATAGTGTTTGTATGATATTTTGTTTGTATAGAAAAATTGTCTCACTGTAAAAATAGGATGTACAAAAAATCAAGATGATCCAATCATGAAAATGTGATGCTCCATGTGGATGTGGAGTTTATAGGGGTTGTTTCATGGTTTCCTTTGGCGTACCCATCCTAATAATTGGATCAACCTGATTTTTGGATCATCTCATTTTCGTGATGGGATAATCTTAATGGATAGGCAATATATTGTACAAACACCATGGTGGGCCTCAAACACCAACTAGTTGGATGTACAACTAGTTGTGCATGAGCATTACTCATACATGGAGAAATGCTCAAACTCAACTAGTTGTAAGTCCAACTAGTTGGCATTTACGTATTTCCTCTTTGGTACACCGATACACACACACACACCCACACACGGATTTCCAACAAGACATTTACGTATATCTTCTTTGGTATACTGGTGCGCACACACCCACACACGGATTTCCAGCAAGACATTTATGTATTTCCTCTTTGGTACACCAGTATACACACACACCCACACACGGATTTCCAACGAGACATTTATTGTATTTCCTCTTTGGTATATCGATTTTCTCTCCGCTTAATTACATCATAATATATCAACGGAATGCTTTAATGTGTGGAACTTCTGTGGGCCTCACCATAATGTGTGTTAGATCCATACCGTCCATCCCTTTTGCCTGATCATTTGAGCTCATCAGCTCCAAAATAAGGCAGATGCAAAGCTCAAGTGGACCACAGAGCAGAAAAAATGTGGGGATTGACTGACTACTGTTGAACTTTTCTAGGGCCCACCCTGACGATTTGTTTTTCATCAAACTTGTTCATAAGGTCACACAGACCGTGATGGAGGGAAAACACAAATATTAGTCTGATTAGAGCCTTCTTTGGCATCAAGAGGCGTCCAATTCCCTCTTTTTCCTGTGGTGTGGTCCACATGAGCTTTGCATCTGCTTCATTTTGGGATCAAGCCCTACAATCATCTTGTATAACGTACGGACAGTGTGGATCTAACACATACATCGTGGTGGGTCCCACTGAAATTCCACAAGTCAAAACATTGTGCTTTTTTCTTGTCTCTTTGGAATCGGATTAGGTACTGCCAACTCAATTTTAGGGCATCCGTTTTGGTCGCAGTTTGGCTGGTGACCCCACTACCAGCACTAGCTGTTGCCAAAGATCTATAGGCACCACCATGATGTATGGGTGTCATCCATGTTGTCCGTCTAGTTTGGAAGCTAATTTTAGGGCATGAGCCCAAAGATGAGGCAGATCTGAATCTCAGGTGGACCACAACAGCCGGAAACAGTGGTGATTAAACTCTGACTATTATAAACTTCCTATTTTAGAGGTGGGCCACCTGCGATTCAGATCCTTCTAATTTTTTGGCTCATGGCGATGGGGATGGACAACGTAGATCACACACATGCTTAGAGGTGGGGCCCATAGATTCTTCCGCAAGCCCACCCATTTCAATAGAGTATAATCCTCAAAACAAAAGGTAGAAAGGGCAAATCCATCTTTTAGACACATTTTTAACGGTTTTTTTTTTCCATCGGTTAGCATCAATCAAGTCTCAAACAGGCAGTTATTTCTCTATATTTGCAAACCTTTCAGCTTGCTGCTTTAAATAATTGGAAAGCGGGAGCTTTTTGGTCATTAGCACTAAATGCTGGCAGTTGTATAGAAAAATCCCCCCCTTTTTTGTGCCTAAGTAGACAAAACCACTAAAAAAATTTCTTTAGATGTCAACAAACATTTTCACATCTTCAGCAGTCTTTTTATTTTACCACTTCCCACGTCAAATCTAATTCATAGTTGTTAGCCTATTCCTTAAATGACGAAAATGTTCCTATGATGTGGTCATATATTTGCATATTGATGGAAGGCTTGGTTCATATCACTATCCACCTACTCTCGAACGGTCTGCATCTTTGTCCATTTTCTTGGAGTGGACTGGATCGGTTGTCCATGTACTTTTGAATGGTCTCAATAACTGCCCACCTATTTTTGAATGATGCAGGTCACCGACCATCTTGTGTTGAACAATCTAAGTCTTTGTCCATTGTTGTGTAATATTGGTCCAATCATATTCCACGTACTTTTGAATGATCTAGATATTTGTCATATATTTCTGAATGATCCAAGTCACCTATTACTTAATGTTGAATGATGTAGGTCTCTTTCCATTCTCTTGTAATGGTCTCAATCTTGTCCACACATTTTTGAACATTCTAAATTATTTTCTAAGGTCAGATCTTTTTAGGGGTAACAGACACTCCACTCGGCCATGGAATGATTGATCAAACTCAATTAGATGAATGATATCTTGTATGGAATTGGAGAACCTCCAAGTCCACATAGGTTCATCCTAAATCATCCCCAACCCAATCTGAACCAACTCAATCCCTAATCCAACTCATCCAAATCCCAAAATAAGGCTAAATCGACCTCTTTGTGGTAGCGGAGATCTAAAATCCGTTAGCTCCCTTTTATCATGAAGCTGCTGTGTGTATCAACACCTAATTAATTATGCCTTCGGATTAAGTTAAGAGGTAGTTAGTGGAAATCCAACTTCCACTATCCTCTTTTTTCCTCTGAAAAATGTCGCGTGTCCCAACAATCAGCAAATCAGTTATACCTTAGTATTCAAGTCAGAGATAGGTAGCGAAAATCTCCCTCTAAAAATTCCTACTATCCTAGCAATCAACAATAAATCAGTCATGCCTTGTGATTCAGTTCCAAATTAAGCTGAATTTCTGCTACCCGTTCCTCCTAAAAAATGATGGGTGTACCTGCAATTAACAATAAATCAATCATGCTTCGAGTTTCAAGTTAAAGATAGGTAATAGAAATTCAATTTCCGCTAACCCCTCAGCCCTCTAAAAAATACTAGCTATTCCCACAATCAATGACTGATTAGTTAGATGTTAAGATTGGGTCAAACACATCTTTAGCAGAAATAGCTTTGGATGATAACTCAATGATGACATCATTCCTATAATTTTTTAATTATGACATCATTGACAATCTAATCTCCCTTTCTCTTTGATTACCTTTTCCACAAGCTTGGTAGGAGGACATATGCATCCCCTCACAGATTCCGTGTATTGGGTTTCGGATCGATGAGCTCCAATCATCTCTCTCTCTCTCTCTCTCTCTCTCTCTCTCTCTCTCGGTGGAGTGCTAGTGTTCTTCCTTTCCAGCTCACATCTTTAAATAGGGTCAGATATTTTTCAATCCAGATTTCATAAGAGTAGGGTCAAAAGTACCTAATGGCTTTCACTATGATCTCCTCTTTCAAAGGAGTGCCAAAGTTCCTTTTCCTCTACTCGCATCTTTAGTACTCTTTACTCATTTGAATGGTTCATTTAGACTGCTTTATGTTTACTAAGTTGTTACATTTTCATTCCTACTGTTGTAAATTTATTTTATTTTTTATTTACCTTCAAATAATTATTCAGAGTTAGAATCCTAAAAAATTTCAAATTTCATAAAGTGGAGACAGTAAACTTGTATGAGTGGTGAAGGGTACTTAATACATTCTTTCATTGTAACTGGGGCCCTTGGAGTCTATGTGCGTCATCCACACACGAAATCATTCAAATTAAACTGTCCTTCTTAACTCCCAAGTCATCGTGGTCATAGAATGTCTAATTTGACACAGATTTTGAGATTTTGGCTAATGATGACTCCAGAGAACACATCCCATCATTCATTAACCACATTCTCCTTCCACTTTCTGCGTGCTCCACCTGATCTATCCCTCAGGGTATCTCGATATTTCCAGAAATAGGTTAAATGTTGTTACCAAGGATTGATGGAAGGCCATAAAACGAAGACATCCCACAAATTTTGGATGCTGACATCTGGAGTTTTGTTTTTTTTCCCCTTTTCTATGGGTGATATTTCACAAACATCCATTTTTAATGAGTATTTAATTAGGACTATATATGTTGACATCATAAAATATCATATATTCATGAAAATCTTGTGTACCTGGTGGCATCCAAACGTTGCTTGAGATTGCAGGTATCCTCTAGAGTTGCACATGGTCCACGAGAGCTTGGATAAAAAGAGAGCTGTGGTTGCGATCCTGTACGAAATCGGACTACCAAATAAGTTTCTCAGCAAGGTCAGTTTATAAGGAGAAAGAGAGTATCTCTGTAGAGAGATATGTTGAAGTACACACACGGCCATATCATGTCCATCCGACATCCATGTCGTCCATAAGGCGAGCCCATCTTATATAAAAATCATCCCGCACAAACATTAGGCTGGTCCACCCCAGGTCACAGGTGGAAAAATAATGGATTTGTTTTTTCCACAAGTGTTATTGCTAGTGATGAGGGGTATGGCCCACCTGATGATTGGATCGGTCTGATTTTTTACCCAAGTCATCATCTACATGGGGGAAGAATCCTTTTGGATAACTCTAGTACATGGCACATTGACACATGCAAAGTTGGAATGTTAGGGCAGCCACCTCTACAAGTGCCTTGGTGACGTCTTAAATCTTTTAAGTGACGCATGGGATGAACCGTTACTCATTGAGAATGTCTATTTGTTCTATACTAGTATTTTTAGGCCATGATGCAAATTTTACATTGGTTGGATAATCATAACCACCTGATCAATGGAAAGATAGAGTGATAATCAATACATCTTGTAGAAACATCTAGGTATCTGTAGCCCCATCATGGATTGTACATGATTCCAGTGACTAACCTTGGTCAGATGATGCTAACAATATATATATATATATATATATATATATATATATATATATATATATATATATATATATATATATATATATATATATATATATATATATGGCTTGTGAAAGTTGAATTGTTATAACAAATTAAGTGTCCCGCATTCGAAACATGTATGCCACTAGTGGCATTGAATGTTTAGGTGTCGCTGGTGTTGTTTAGAAATTTCGAAGATACAGAGTACATAGCTCGTTTCATTAAAAATATTCTTCTCCTCCTTCTTCTTCTTTTATTTTTTTTATTATCTATTTTACGAATCCTTTGATGGAGTTTGAAAAGGAAAGCAACACATTTAAGAAAATTTATGAAAAAAAGTCCAATTAAATCTGTTTATTCCAATACTTGGGATTTCCATAATAATATAAAACGGTTTAATGGTTAAAAAGTGATGTTTGTCTCTCAAAAAATATGAAAATCTTCATCAAAATGGAAATCAATTTTAATGGACGTCTTTGTTTTTGCATACCTCTAAAAATCTTATTCTCGCAGTAGAGAAAAGGATTCCACAAATTCCAATAACCCTTGTATAAGGGCTCAATGATAATTAGCTACATGTGCAGGTCCCTAGCAATCTGATACCATGTCAAATTACCACCTACTTTAAAAGTTCGAGTTGTTAGAAGATGGCATATCAATGCATATCAAGGGACTTTTAACAAAATAATAGCGGTGTAGAAAATTGCTTTTTTTAAATCATAACATTGTGGTTTGTATTATTACACTTATTTCATTTTTCACTTCTTTCCACTTTGTCATTTTAAAACTGCTAGTATTGATGTATCAGTCCATGACAACCTTGCATATATTCGTATGAAATTATTTTTGGAGCATTTGAACTAAAGTAGGTCCCAACCATTTTTCTGGTGTTGTCAGTTGATGGGCTCTATTAGGGCCATCAGCGACTCAAAAGGTGAGGAAAAAGCGGTGGGCCTTGTTGATCCGAAGCAGATAAAAGTGCAGCCCAGGAAATATTACAGGTACAAGGGTTCTCTCACCACCCCTCCATGCACGGAAGGTGTCACGTGGACCATCTTGAAAAAGGTTTGTAGCTTATATAGATAGATGGTAAATTGCTCTTTAATTTAACCTGTAAGGTAACGGGCTATGGGTTGCATCGATCACTTTGTACACTCCAATCAATCGATTCTGACTGTTCAATTCGGTCACACTACTACTCATAGGCCACTGAGGAGGAGTATCATAATAGCCAGACGTTCAAAGCCTACTAAATCACTTGTTCATATCATTGGAAGTGTCAAATAAAAAATTCAATCCATCATTTAGTTGGCTATCATATGGGACTGGTTATTGTTATAAAGAACCACTTTTATCAGCTAATGAACGGTATAGATCGACTGATTGGGTCGTCCATGTGTCCAAATCCAAGTCATTGCACTTTAACTTAAGATGATGAGAAGACTGGGATAATTGTAAACATTGTAAACACCACCCTCTATTTTATGACAATTGCAAAAAGCATGGTCATTGTTTTGGATTATTCCATATACCTTCTATCTACTTCAAAGATTCATCGCAACTCTCCCATGTGATGAATATACACCATTATTTTTTAGGGCCTGCTTGATTTTTCCATGTTGATTATAATGACCATTTAAATGGGTGATAATTATTTGCTTAGGTAATCACCCCATCTTTCCCCATGCAGACAATGAGAATTACTTTTTGCACGCTGAAAATGAGGATTCTATGAACTAAATGTGGAGCACAACTATGATGTATGTGCTTATCCACACTGTCCATCTGCTGTGCCAGCTGAATTTAGGGCATGAGACCAAAAATAAGGAGGATCTAAAGGTCAAGCGGACCACACCATAGGAAACAGTGTGAATCAATCGCCTATTGTTAATAACTTCTTGGATCCCCCATACGTTTTGGATCAAGCTGATATTGGTGTTTTCCCTTATCCATGTTTATGTGACCTTATGAACTGGTAAAATAACAAATAAGCATCAATATGGGCCTGATGCATCCAACGGTGGACGTCTTATGGCCACCATTGGTGCTGGTCACTTGAGAATTGGATTTGCTTCATTTTTTGGCTCATTTCCAAAATGTTCTAATAAAACAGATGAACAACGCAAATATGTCATATACATCATGGTGAGACCCACAAATTTAAGCCACCACTTTTAGACCATCTTGGAAGTATAATTAATTTGCGTGAAAAAGTAATAATAACTTATTCACAAAGATTTACATGTAATATGGAAATCAAACAGCCCCTTAGCAGTTACTGTTTTACCCTTATCATGCACACAACTAATTGTAGATTTGTGGGCCCACCATAGTAGGGCTAGTAAATGGGTTAGCGGACCCGATGGGGTACCCGGACCCAACCCATTTAGACCCGACCCAAACCCGACCCATTTGTTAAATGGTACGGGTCTGGGTCCAAAAACAGACCCAGTTGCTAAACGGGTCTGGGTCTGGTTTCCTTTATATTAGGCCGACCGACCCGACCCGACCCGAACTGATTTAGTAAGTGGGCGGGTTTGGTCTATGTTTCAAGGGACCCGTCTAGCCTAGACCCGTCCAAACCCGGTTTTAAACCTTGTAAAATGCTTGCATACTTGATCTAGACCCGGACCCATTAGACCCGACCCGTTTATAAATGGGTCTGGGTGTATCTCCCTCTACCAGACCCGGACCCATTTATAAATGGGTCTGATGGGTTGACTCGGACCTGACCCGAACCCTCCCATTTAGTAAAAGGGTCTGGGTCTAAAATTTGGACCCATACCCGTTTAGTAAATGGGCGGGTCTAGTTTTGGCTAAACCCGCCTCGAACCCGACCATTTACAGCCCTACACCATAGTGCATCTATGTCTTCTGACCCATTCACCATGAAAGTGATATCCTCCAAAATCAAGCTTTTGAGTTAGAAGTATTTAGGTGGTTGTCCCTGATGATTGAACTAGTCTTAAGTATAGGTTGGATGCCATTTATACATAAGAGAGGTCCTGCTTGCATGCCAAAAAAAATTAAAAATAAACTCCCCGTAGAAGGTTGTTTTTGCCACTTGGTGTGGATTTCTCTGACATCTCTGGCAGCAGGGAGGTTACTGTAATAATACAAAACACAGATTACCTATTTACAATTGTCACAAAACAGAGGTTGTGATTGCTCTTATCTTTGTGCATCTTGCTAGGAAAGGTACACATGTATATTACATCTAAATGCAGCAGTGCTGACATATGCTGAGCTAGACCAATTTAGCGTTGGCAAACAGAAAAATCCTGTTGAATCCAAGTAGTTGATCTGAATTCATTTTATTTGTTATTGTCAGGTCAGGACTGTTTCGAGGGAGCAGGTGCAGCTGTTGAGGGAAGCAGTCCTTGATGTGAGTACTCTATTCACCTAGAAACCGTCGATTAACACAAATATGGATTCATTTGATGAGCTGGTCCACTCCCCATCCACCCTGAACAATTGGTCCGGGTCTAGTGATCGTGAGCTGTTGATGAGCTACAACCTAAAAGATTGAACACCTCAGGCGATACTAGCCATAGGATCTGGTAAACATATGCTTAAAAGTCAAAATGCTTGACAATCCAAGTTCAACCCATCAGCCACGATCATTCAACTAGCTATTGCAAATGGGCACACATGATGAAAGGTTGAGATCATGTACGAGATGGGCCACACTCCTTATCATCCTTGGAACGATATAAACCACATCTCACCCTTGAAATAGTACTATTGTTGCAACATTGCACTTACGAACCATGCCGCATGAGATTTTGTACACGTGCTGCCTGGTCTAAATCTAGTAGTTGGCACGTGAGATCACTATGCTACCATTTTAAATTCTCATGGCGTTGATGGCTGCTTTGCAGGATTTCAAGATGAATGCTAGGCCCATACAGGCCACTAACCATCGGGCGGTCCAGCTCTTTTGTCCGTTGAGAATTATTATCTAGCTGCCATCATAACCCTACATTATACTGTTGCTGATTTCTACAGAGATGTGGGTGGCAGTGAAAATTTTATAAAAGAAGTGCTTGTGGTGACCATAAGATTGTGTATTTCAATCAGGATTTCTTCAGCAATGGTTGACGTTTTAGTGAAATTCAAGCCAAGCTCTTCCAACTCTTTTGAAAATGGCTTAGCTTTTTCCTTTCTTTCTTTCTTTCTTCTTTCAGCGAAAGATTCAAGCATTGTGTTAATTTGCTGAATGCGAGATCTCATTTGACATTTGAGACATGACAACAAACTATCTATTCATACCAGGTGCCATGATCCCCTCGGTCGTCCCACCTATATATCATGATGGGACAGGCCCACCAGTATTTGTATAGGTGGGCTTGCCTCGTTGCAATCTGCAAAACAAGAAATTTGTGCTGGGTCATCAGTAGCAATGGATAATCCTATTAATGTGATGGTTAGGATGGTCCAATATCTTGTGGTTTTGGAATTGTGGAGCATCTATGATCGAAGCTCCTGATGAATGGTCTGGAATTTTTGTACAGGTGGTATTTTTGGCTAAGCGATATAGGTCTATTTGTCTGGACGTGGAGTAAAGCCAGCTGGGGCATGGAACTAAAATTAGGGCAAGTGTTCAATTAACAAACGGACCAACATAACCAAAGGCTTAGCTATACCCCGTACATATGCCTTTACACCCATTTTATACATACCTATGTGGACCAATGAAATGCTGCCACGTGTTGTTGTAAATGTGGTAGCGTTGGACCATACGTATGCCTTTAAAGGAAACAAAGTAATGAATAATGCGTAACTATCTATAAAAGACCCATTGAGGCAATGATCCTATTACAAATCTGAATATATTTGATAAGGTTGTCTTTTACAATCCTTTCAGAATAGGAGATTTTTTGTCTTTTTTCGAGATGTTTGGAGCTCCTGTAGTTATTAAGAAGATTTTAAAAATTCAAAGATCGGACTAATAATTGAGTGGATTAAAACCAATGGATTGGGGCTCGATCTGGATCTAGTGGGATCGGTTCCATCAGCTTTATGAATATTCATGATTATGATAGGGGATATTTGAGAACAATTTATGATTAAACTGAATATGATGAGATAAGCCCTGAAAATGATTTCTAATATACGAAAAGCATCGCAATTGCGTTAATAAGAGATCTAAAAATGATTTTAGATTTATGAAAATCTCTTGTGGGAAGAACACATAAAAAATCGTGGCAGCGAAGGATCCTAGACCAACAAGGAAACCCAATGAGGGTTTTACCGCCTCTGGAAGCTATAAAAAGAGAACGTGATGAAGCTCTCGGGCTCACACAAAATACAATTTATATTCACCTTCATCTTCATCTTTTATTTTTGAATAGCCTAGCCTATCTTATAGACATCTTTTATCTTTATCTTTTATCATAAAATAGCATATCTTTTATCATTATCTTTTGTCTAGAATAGCTTAGCCTAGACCTTGTAAATGGTTTGGATGTCACATAAACATCAAGGTGGAGCCCAAGAATGTTTCAATGATAGGATTTTCTTTTCCCAGTTTTCCTTCTCATGTAGCCCACTTGAGTCTTGAATCTGGCTCATTTTTTGTTACGTGTCCTAAAATGATCTTGCAAAATGGATGGACATGGTAGATTTCTTAAAAACATTACAGTGGACCCCCACTAAGTCTTGCGAAAGCCTTTACCAAGAAGTTCCTGCACTAGGATGCTAGGTGGGGCCCACTATGATGTTTGTGTGAAATCCACTTGTCCATCCGTTTTGCGAGCTCATTCTAGGGCATGTGACCAAAACTGAGGCGGATCCAAAACCAAGTGTGCCACACCAGGGGAAAAATGAGAAAAGAAATGTCAACCATTGAAACCTTCCTAAGCTCCACCTTGATATTTATATGTCCTCCAAACTGATTATAATTAGAGTTGCACACGAGCCAAGCTAGCTTGAAAAGCTTACTCGGCTTGGCTCGTTTAAACTTGGCTTGGCTTGGCTCGTAGGCCAGTTCGATCAAGCTCAAGCTCAATTTAAGAAGCTTGTTTGAAAACAAGCTAAGCTCAAGCATGAGGGGGCTTGGCTTGAAGCTTGAAGCTCGAATAAAGCTCGGCTTCGCTTGAGCATATATATATATATATATATATATATATATATATATATATATATATATATATATATATATATAAATCCTAACCCTATCTGAGACCCCACCCGACTTTTTCTTTTCTTTTCGTTTTCGCTCCCAAGTCTCACCTATCCCCACCCAGCCCGGTTGCCCCTCTCCTCTTTCCCTCCCTCCATTTCTTTCAAATCTCTCTCTCTCTCTCTCTCTCTCTCTCTCTCTTTCTCTCTCTCTCTCTCTCTCCATTCTGGCTTCCTCCTCGTATCGCACTTGGCAACCAACGCCTGACAGCGAATGTCCGACCGCATCGCACCTTCAATCAAATACTCGAGCATCCATCATTACCAGGTAGGTTTTTATGTTTTTTTTTCTTATTTTTTATTTATTTTGTTTGACATAAAAAATACCCTAGGTTTAGGAGCTTTTTGGGTCGAAAGATTGGGGTTGGTTCAGTAGGTTGGGTCAGTGGGTTGGGTCATTTGGGGTCTTTGACTGGTCTATAGAAAAGAAAAAAGAAGAAGAAGAAAAAAAAGACAAAGTTCGGCTTGGCTTGATAGAGCTCGATCGGCTCAGCTCGAATAAAGCTTGATCGGCTCGACTAGCAAGCCAAGCTCAAGCGAGTGTTTTGAGCTCGATGCTCAAGCCAAGCCAAGCTCAAGCGAGTGTTTTGAGCTCGATGCTCAAGCCAAGCCAAGCTCAAGCTTAGTGGGCCACTGATCAAGCCAAGCTCAACTTGAGCTTGGCTTATGTGCAACTCTAATTATAATTTCGTTCCCATTGAGATGAAGTAAAAACACAAAAAACTTAGCCTGATACAAAAAATTTGTACCCATATGAATGTTTCAATGGTGGTCATTGAATCTCCACTATTTCCTCTCATGTGGTTCACTTGAGTTTTGTATCCGCCCCATTTTTTTTTGTGGCATTTACTAAAATGAACTTGCAAAACGTATGGACGGATGAATTTCTCACAAACGTCACAGTGGGCCCACCTAGCATCCAAGGGTAGGAACTTTTCCTGCCAAAAGCTTTTGCAGGAAATCCACGTCCACCAGCACCTATAGCTAGGGACTTCATGTTTCAATGATCAAAAGCTCTCATTTCTGAATTAACGGTTTGTATCATTGAAACGTGATCCTAGATCCAATGCACGTAGTCCGTATTATATCCTGTAGCGACCGTTTAAATCAATTTATTTTATATTCCGCATGCGATTCCTTTAGTAGTTTATACCTGCCTATCCATCACATTGCCAGAATATGGAAGTTTCCCTACAATGAATCGGGACACCAATTCCTCTAGGAATCCTTGTAGAATAAGCTGGACATGGTCTGCGCATGTGGTCCACATCCAACCTGTATATCGTTCATGCTGATGTGGCCCCCACCTTGATTTGGATGTTTTGAGTTGGTTGTCCATTAATTGTTTTAAAAAATAGGCTCACCTAGGACAGATTTTTAGAGCATGTTATCATCATGGTGGGCCTCACATGATGCACGTCTTAAATGCCTCCTAACAGGGGAAAAAAGAACAACAACCTTCAAACTCATGTGTGCAATGGTTAGATCAGCCTGAATATTTTTGTAGTCTTCAGCTTTCATGGTGGGCCAGCCAACCTTGATAGACAGGTAGGGTGCCATACTCACACAAAAGTGGGCCCCACATGCAGTGCTTGTAGAATACCTATTTCACACCGTTGAGTAAGACACCCCCAACTCAGTGGGGCCATCATATATGTTATATATATGTAAAATCGATCCACTTGTTCCATAATATGACAAGCAATATTTTCACCCACCGTACCTGCACTAAATCAGCCCAATGGAAAACTCAGGAGGGCCATATCAATGAGGATAATGTAAATTTACACTTAAAAACTCTTAAGTTCATGTGGTGTGGACCACACAAGTTTTGGATCAGGCAATGAGTTACAACTCATGAATGGGTTTGATGAAAGATACACACCATAGTGATCCTAGACACAAACTATGGTGGGCATCCCATCCCTATTGTTATAGGCAGTGTGGCCCACCTAAATTGGGTACCCAGCTGATTTTTCGCCCCACAGCTTAGCATCAAGGATAGCACATGATGGACAGAGCGGATGTTACCCATATAACATTGTAGGCCCACAGAGTTGGTTTCGTCACACACTACCTAAGGTGTTTTAGACAACTCCGATTGCCAGGGTGTAGCATTGCGGTGATGGCTCTGGATGATATTTTCCATGAAATACTAAGGCGCTGTTGATAAAATTTATTTTCAACACTTATGGCTAAAATTTGATATTTTCAATAATTCAGATCATTTGACAAATTCAACTTATTTAAGTATTGGAATTACTTTTCACAAAAAATATGGGTATCTTTTTCAACTCCACTAGCTCCACTTAATGCTTAATGTAAAAATATCTCTAAAATTATTTTAAAATTACACACTTTAAGTTTTCAGCACTTAAATTAATTTTCAGAGCTTATTTTTGGATTTATCAAGCAACAACTAAGAGTATTCTGGACATGCAAAAGTCTTTAAAAAAAAGCTATATATATATATATATATATATATATATATATATATATATATATATATATATATATATATATATATATATATATATATATTAGTTAGTATAGATTTACCCTCACAATTATAAGAAAGCCGTCAGCTTTAATTTTTGAATGTACATTGGAAGGAATTTGGAGAATAAGAAAGGGTGTTTATTACTTCTTATCTATGTATGGCTCCGATTTTATCATCTTCATGCAACCAATAGTGATAATTGAGGAGTGCACCTAATGGACAGATTAGATTTCATACATACAATAACCCTAAAGAGCTTAGGTGTTTTACTTAGCGGGAAAACAGGTGTTGTGACGTATTCCGTCATAGAGCCACAATTATGTGGTGACGCCCTCTGCCTGTGACTTTTGTGTACCTCATCCGAACTACATGGCGTGAAACATGACTATGCGTGGGATGCCTACAAAGTTTGGGTTAGTCCAAAACTCACCCAGGCCACACTATAAGAAAGAGCTGGGATGGTAGACCCACTATTAGTTTTTTTTGGGTCCACCTTGGCTTACATTTGCCGTCCAATTCATTCATTCATATGACTTTCCTCACCAAGATGAGCTCACCCTACAACAATCGAACTATTCTGAAATTGAGGTCTGGTTTTATAGTGTTTCCTAGGCTCATTGAGTTTTAGATTAGCATGAGGCTCGGGATAAGGGGTGTGTGTGTAGAGAGAGAGAGAGAGAGAGAGGAATGCTCATGACCTGGGCACCGGTTCTCACGAGGCATGAGGATTTTTGAGAACTCACCACACGTGATGTAACTCCAAAATCTGAACCATACTCGTGATGAAGCACCTCTATCAAAGTTTTGGATCAGAGTAAAAGTTGGTCCCAAGGTTTTTTGGGGTGCTGGATCATGTGGACGGCTCAGATTTTGGGGTCACATCGGGTGTGATGTGTTATGTAAAAGTGTTCATTGTTGTGTGAGAACTATGCGCATGGTAGCGTTCCTCTCTCTCTCTATAGATAGAGAGAGGGACAGTACCATATTAGGAATGCGCTGAAATGCAAGACCTAACATGGATGGTTCATGTCTCAAAACTTACACCTGTGACACAATCGTAACCATTAGATCTTGGGTCGTTAAAGTGATTGGGAAAAAAGAAAAAAACTATTTAATGGTAAAAATAAGCAGTGGGTTGGACCATAGGAGAAGTAACGGATAGGTCTCGTGAGTTTTAATTTTTAAACTCTGGTGTTACATTGGTGGACCCCATTGATACATTACCATGCTACGTGTGCAAGTCGGTTGATGCACATACCATCATAGAAGTACTACTAGTCAGATGGGCCACAATAAAATTTTCCAATATCATGGTACACCTAAGTAGTATATACACGGTGAGGTCCAGCTGATGAATGGTTTGGATATTTGGCCTGTCTGCCACACTGGCATATGTTTATTAGCCCAAAGCTCCCCTAATAGACCTCAACGAAAATTCGCATTCCTTTTTCTACGGTTTCTTTCTTTCTTTGCAAGTGAAATTGACCAAATCTTACTTCTTATCAAAGGAAATCCATCAAACTCGGATCTCCTTTGGATAATTAAAGAGCTCTCTCTCTCTCTCTCTCTCTCTCTCTCTCTCATTCAGTGAGAGATGAAACTCAACAATTCTAATCTCTTTGCTACATTTCTTGTTATTCTTCTCTATCATTGTGCGATTGTGAGATCTGAAGAAGTTGGCAGTCAATCGATCTCTCTAATCTCACTGTAGTTTTTGGAGAATAATCACAGGCGTTCTGGTAATTAATTACCATACTCTCAAGCTGTGCAGGGCTCACTCATGATTGTAGTTATAATCCAAACCGTGCATCTGGTGGGACTCCTCAAGAGCACTTTACATCCCAAAGAATCATCCCCCACGTTGAGTTGTATACAGTCATGCCTAATATATTAACTTGTCGTGGGCCATCTAACTTTTTGTAATGTCTTGAGTTTTCGGGTGTCCCCCTGATGACTTGGATGAATGACATGTACAAAACATGGTGGACCCCGTATTCCATCTTGAAGTTTCTGTGGCCACTGTCCCCTCCCCAATGTCCTCCATTATTTCCTAATTTTGAAGCGGTCGTCCTAAGTTATGTATCAGGCTGGATTTTCAACGGCTTTGATGGCATTGGCACATCACAAAGGGCTATGGAGCTCAGTAGTCTGGTAATTACCAGGCATATACTAACCCATGTGATCGTTCCCCTTTGTATCATATCCTTGTAATTTGATTTCCTCTCTTTTTTCTCCTTTCCTGTTTTATTTTATTTTGTTCTTGTAATCATACAGACCATGAGAGGAAGTTCAGCTACGACCAAGTGAGCAAAAATGGGCCAGAACACTGGGGAAAAATCACCGAGGAATGGGCCACATGCAATAACGGCAACATGCAATCTCCTATTGATTTATCGGTGGATTCGTTGGTGGAGATGCTGCAAGATTTAGGCAAGCCAAACAATAGTTACAAGCCCTCAAATGCAATCGTTGTCAATCGCGGTCATGACATTGCGGTAAGAGCGGGTACGATCACACGTTTGTGTAATTGTAATTTGCATTATCTTTAAAAAGAGAAATATCTGAATTTTCCAAAATATTCTTTGATGATTTTTATTATGGTGTTACATGTGTAGGTGAAGTGGGAAGATGGGGCAGGAGCTATGCACCTTGACGGAACGGAATATCTCTTTAAACAGTTCCATTGGCACTCTCCCTCTGAACACACCATCAATGGCAAAAGGTCAATAATCTAGCCTTACATTCAATAGATTCATGATAAATCAGCAACAATACATTCTGATACAATCTCTTCTTCTCAGAATGCATTGATACCAACCACAATACAAACTGTTACAATCGATACCTCTCCATTCAATGAACGTTTTTATGAATTTGCTGATCATTTACCAGTGCAGTTTCGCTCTGGAGGGGCACATGGTTCACGAGAGCCACGACCAGAAGAAGGCAGTGGTCGGAATCTTGTACAAGATAGGCAAATCCGATCCATTTATTTCAAGGTTGGCTTTGGAACAATGCCCTCTTTCTATGTAGAGCATTTACCAGCCTGGCACATTGGTGCAGGCCCGGGTTGTTAATCAGGTGGTACGGTACCCATATTGTCTGTTCTAATGCTGAAAATACATCCTGTCCGTTCACCAGGTGGGCATGCATTGTGTAGAAATGTACACTTAAGAAGAATGTGATCAGCATCTGAATGTGAACTGATCATCTCCAGGATTCTTGCATGGCAAGAGTCATATAATGCATTTTGGGCCATGAAAATAAAATAAAACTCACCGACCTAGGTGATTTTTTTTTCCTTTTTTTTTTCTTTTTTTTTTGGGGTGATTGCACTGCACCGCATGGCTCTAGCCATGCACTCCCTGATGAGTTGGTTTGGCTTCAGTTTCAGAAGGACACAAGGAGCATGTGGGCCACCCTACTCTGTGACTACTACACATGTAACGCCCCAAATTTCAGAAGTCGAGCATGACCTCGACCCTTGAGATTTCGGGTGTCACTATGCTTATGCGGAAGCGTGATTAATGCATTTATAATAGATGGTATCCTGTCGCAAGTTTAAAACTAAATAAACTTTCAAGTAAGGACAAAAGATAAGTGCATACCTGGTCCAGCATTTACAAATGTACATTATAGTCCAAAATAAAGGGGGCCACACAGCAAGAAGCCCCAATATACATGTCCAAAAGAATTGGGCCATTACACATCTAGCCATCAAACGGCCCCAAAATATCAACTAAAAGATGCCAGTGCATCTTATTCTCTACCATCCGAGAACTGAAAATAACTGACGTCTTCTACAAAATCTTCTAACTCATTCTGAAGAACGTCATCATCCATAGTACCTGCTTCTACATTAGAGTCTGATTGATGTTTTTCTAAACACCACCCAGGATTGAGGGGGTGAGTAATCAACTCAATGCTGCTATAAGTCTAAGTTTAATAATCAATCAAGCATTCAAGCATAGATAATATATCAAACAAAACATACAAGAATCCTAGAATAGTTGTACTAATGCATGAATGTTATGAATTCGCATACAATGCATGTCCCGGGCAGTCACAACAGAATCCACATGGATACAGTATTCCCCTTTCTTATAAACCAGCTACACATAATGCAAGTATGAAGGCTCTCACGAATGCCCTGGCCTTTCAAACAGTCGGCCAGTCACTGAGATTGCCGATGACATGTATGCATGGTTAATTTGGCCTTTATTGGTATTAATTTCATTCAGCAAGATTAGTGATGTTGATTTACTAATGTCATACAGTAGGTCCTGAACAGGACCATCTGGCTCCCGACGGTGCGAATGTCTATCATCGCCAGTAGCCCACGAATCCCATCTCCAACTTCCAATACATTAAGAACACGAGTATCAATATATTCAAATCAGTACCTCGGCCATTCAGATTTATCCAAAACAATCTGACGCCCTTACAATAGCTTACGGTCACTACGGGGAGGCTTAATGCCACAGCGTAGGCCGACGGCACGAACACGGTGTCCCATACCACCATGCCCGGCCCAAGGAGATTTCATAGGATCGTGTCGCACATACGATTATCATTGGACGCTTCATTTAATAACATTAGTATTCCAGATTCGGGACAAGTCATTCATTACAAGCTATCTACCACCCAACATGTCTTGACTTTGGATATGGCTGTTTGATGCAGAGAGAACATTGACCAAACCGGCATTGGGCACAAACGACCCGTGTAGTCCAAACTACTGTCGATCGGTCAAGTTCACCCCGTCAACCAGCCAACCCTGAACATCCAATTCAACTAGGATATCCACATTAATCGATTGGCCCCTTTTTACTCATGACAAACAGTACATGTGCGTTATTCATACAATTAAGCATATTAGGTACAGATTCCATTATCTCAACGAATTCCACAAATCAATTGTAACAATTAAATCATTTACCCATTTCATCAAACACATAAGCCATGTAACACACATGCATGTTGTACTGAGACACACAATCAGATAAGAAACTCAAATTCCTACCCTATAACTACAAGAATCATTTTCTAATACCCTTACGAATATTAAATAGAAGAGTTGAAGTATGGCCCGCACCTTAAGGTCTAGGATTCCTCGCCCGTCCAACGGTCTAGGGTTAGGGTTAAAGAAAATCAGCTATTCCTACAAGAAAACCCAATTAGGATGAGATTTTCAGTCTCAAACCTAAGATAGTTCGAAATTTTAAGGTAGGATTCGATTCTTACCTCCAATCGCAAAGAGAACCACTCCAGCGACGGAATCGACAGGCCAGAGCAACCTCCTACTTCAAGAGGAAAGGAAGAAGGACGCTGTAACCTCCTTTCTTCTTCTTCTCTCGATTTCTCTCTCTTTCTCTCTCTTCCTCTCCCTCAATTTCTCTCTTTCTCTCTCTTTCCCTCCTGAAAAATTCCCAAATCGATTTGGGGAGAAATCTCAGCAAGAGATTTATATAAAAGCTGGGCATTTAGCCCAAATGGCCTTATAACATTTAGTTGGTTATTTTATGACCCAGGTAAAGTTAATGGTTTATATAAGTAGCCCTCCAGAAGGCTATTTAGAGTAAGGGCCATATATTTTACAGAATGTTAACAAT
Source organism: Liriodendron chinense (assembly GCA_003013855.2). Taxonomy (NCBI): domain Eukaryota; kingdom Viridiplantae; phylum Streptophyta; class Magnoliopsida; order Magnoliales; family Magnoliaceae; genus Liriodendron; species Liriodendron chinense. The sequence continues at coordinate 12,546,463 of ML058513.1, forward strand.
CTAATCCAAGTTGTACTAATTAATCTTCCCCTTCTAGATTAGAGATTAGGAAATCTAATTAACTAAGATGTACAGTCATCCGTACACTATTATCTGTACGGAAATTTACGGGACGTTACAATCTACCCCCCTTAAAGAAATTTCATCCACGAAATTGTACCTTTTCGTATTCTTCTAATATCTGTGGGTAGTTCTTGCGTACTTCGGCTTCCGTTTCCCATGATGCTTCTTCTTCTGTATGGTGAGTCCATAGCACTTTTACCAAAGGAATGATTTTGTTCCTTAACACTTGTTCTTTTCGATCTAGAACCCGAGTCGGTCGCAAAACATAGGTAGCACTTTCATTCAACTCCACCTCCTCCCATTTGATTATGTGCGTCGGGTCAGGCACATACTTTTTCAACATCGATACATGAAACACATTGTGCACACCAGCGAGAGAAGTAGGTAGCGCGAGACGATATGCAACCGCACCAACTCGATCCAATATCTGAAATGGGCCGATGAATCGTAGCGCAAGCTTTCCTCTCTTTCCAAAACGTAGCAAACCCTTCATCGGAGATACTTTCAGAAATACATGATCATCTTTCTCGAATATCAAATCTCGCCTTCGTTTATCAGCATAACTCTTTTGACGACTCTGCGCTGTTAAAAGGTGTTGTCTAATTATGTCAATCTTTTCGGAAGTCTGCTGAACTAATTCTGGCCCAATAAGGCTTCTTTCACCAACTTCCACCCAACAATTTGGAGATCGACATGATCGTCCATAAAGAGCTTCGTAAGGCGCCATTCCTATGCTGACTTGGAAACTATTGTTATAGGCGAATTCAGCAAATGGAAGGCATTCATCCCAGCTGTCTTTAAAATCTAATGCACATGCCCGTAACATGTCTTCCAGAATTTGGTTTACCCGCTCGGTCTGCCGTCCGTTTGAGGATGAAAAGCTGTGCTAAATTTTAACTTTGCACCCATTGCCTGTTGAATCTTTGTCCAAAATATTGATGTAAAGCGGGTATCCCTATCAGACACAATCTCTAAAGGTACCCCATGGAGACGTACAATCTCTTTAATGTACAATTTTGCTAGGTCCTCTGTCGATGTAGTCATCCGAATGGGTAGAAAATGAGCTGATTTTGTTAACCGGTCAACTATCACCCAAATCGAGTCGTAACCCTTCTTTGTCTTTGGCAGACCGGATATGAAATCCATAGATATGAAGTCCCATTTCCATTCGGCGATTGGCATGGACTGTAACAGTCCTGGAGGTCGTCGATGCTCTGATTTGACTTGTTGACACGTGAGACATCTTGTAACATAGTCAGCGATTTCTCTTTTCATATTATCCCACCAGAATGAGCATTTCATGTCTTGATACATCTTCGTACTTTCTGGGTGTATCGATAATTTCGATCGATGAGCATCTTCTAAGGCTTCCTGTTTTAGCTCATAAGAGTCTGGGAGACACAAACGTCCTCTAAATCGCAAACCATCTGTTGAATCAACGTACCATTCGCTGCTTTCTCCTCGGTCAATTTTCTCTCTTATTGCGATCAACTTGGGGTCATGTTTCTGAGCCATGATTATTCGGCTAACTAAGTCATGTTCTGCTTGTGTATGAGACATTCTCAAATCTGAGTCTGTGAGGGTGAGCATCGCACTAAACTCATCCACAAATGTGAGCATATCCCACTCCCTTAGCATGAGTGGGGCGATAAAGGCCTGAGCCTTCTTACGGCTCAACGCGTCAGCTACCAAATTTGTCTTTCCGGGATGATAGGATACTTCAAAATTAAAGTCTTTAAGTGTCTCCATCCACCTACGTTGTCTCATGTTCAAGTCCCGCTGTGTAAAAATGTACTTCAGACTTTTGTGATCACAAAATAACTCAAATTCTTCACCATACAAATAATGTCGCCATAACTTCAATGCGAAAATCACTGCCGCCAACTCCAAATCATGAGTGGGATAGTTCTCTTCGTGCTTTTTTAATTGCCGTGAGGCATAGGCGACCACCTTACCCAACTGCATCAACACACATCCCAACCCAATATGTGACGCATCAGTATAGATTGTGTACTTGACTCCTAGCTCAGGTAGTACTAACACAGGAGCTGAAGTTAATTTGTCCTTCAACTCTTGAAAAGCTGTTTCAGCTCTTTCATTCCATGCGAAGGGCACATCCTTTCGCGTGAGTTGAGACAGAGGCTTCGCAATCCTAGAAAAATCCTTGATGAATCGCCTGTAATAACCGGCTAGTCCAAGAAAACTACGGACCTCTGTAACTGAAGCGGGCTGCTCCCACATTTGTACCGCCGCAACCTTAGACAGGTCTACTGATATACCTTCACCTGATATAACGTGCCCAAGGATATCTACCTCTTGTTTCCAAAAATCGCATTTCTCATACTTAGCATATAACTGATGCTGTCTCAACGTTTCCAGAACGGCCCTCAGATGTTCCTCATGCTCGTCTCGAGTCTTGGAGTAAACCAATATATCATCTATGAAGACGATAACAAACCGATATAAATAAGGCCGGAATACTCTGTTCATAAGATCCATAAATACTGCAGGAGCATTAGTGAGTCCAAAGGACATCACTAAAAATTCATAATGCCCAAAATTTGTCTTAAAAGCTGTTTTCGGAACGTCTTCAGGTCTTACTTTTAGTTGGTGGTAACCAGACCGTAAATCGATCTTTGAGAAACACTTGGCACCACATAATTGATCGAACAAGTCATCTATTCTAGGAAGAGGATATTTATTTCTGACTGTGACTTGATTCAGTTTTCGATAATCAATACATAGGCATAACGATCCATCTTTCTTCTTGACGAATAAAGCTGGAGCACCCCAAGGTGAAACACTCGGACGGATAAATCCTAAATTTAGAAGCCCATCGAGTTGACTCCTCAACTCTTCCATGTCACAAGGGGGCATGCGATATGCTGGTTGCGAACATGGCACTGTACCAGGAATAAGATCGATAGTAAAATCGATCTCTCTCTAAGGTGGTAGTCCAGGTATGGGCTGAAACACATCCTCAAAATCCTTTACCAACATGGTATCAAGAAGTTTCGATTGTTTCATTCCTTCCTTCCTAATGGTATATAAGTCGATACGGCCCTGACGACTGATCTGCATTGGAAATGTGAAAGCCGATTCCCCTGCAATATGTACGGTGATGGTCCTAACATCACAAATGATTTCTGCCTTTGCAGGAGTTAACCAATCCATTCCAAGAAGAACATCTATGCGAGGAATCCTTGCTACTACAAAATCAACCATCACTTCCTTATCTCCTAAGTTAAGGGGACACTGTGGACAGAACCACTGCGCATCAAGTTTACTTCCCGAGGCAGTGAATAAGGTGACGAGACGCATCGGCACGACAGGCAGTTTAAGTCGTTTAACAAGTTCAGAAGAAATGACAGAAACAGAAGACCCAGTGTCTACCAATAAGTATACAGGAATACCGCATATATATGCCGTACCTTGAAATGTTTGAGGAAGAACATCGTCCTCATTGAGGTCTACAGCAGTGATAGCATGAACTCGGGCTTGTTGTGGCTTGTTTGGTGCAGAAGCACCCAGACGGTGATTTGGATGATTTGGGTGTAAAGGAGGGCGAACAGTTTGTAACGGAGGAACTGAAATTGTTCGCTGCGGTGCACGATTAATCTGCTGCGGAGGGGTGATACCATTATCTCTCATACGGGCAAAGCAGAACGGTTCTATGTGACCTGGCTTGCGGCAATACGTACAATATCGATTCGCTTTAGCCGTGGAGGTAGAAAATGAGTTACGAACGGGTGACGGTCCTATCCGAGCCCTTTTATTAAACGGTTGTTGTAACACCATATCGGCCTTATTCTTTTGCCCCATCTGAGATCGCGCCTGTGCGAGACGAATACCATCCTCTTCAGATCGGAAGGCTTTCTCTACCATTCCAGCATATGTATAAATATCAGAACAACACATTTTGGTATGTATTCCAGGCCTCAAACCCGTCGCGAAACGACGCATTTTTGTCGCTTCGTCGTTCACTATTGTTGGTGCGTATTTTGAGAGCTCTGTGAATCGACGCTCATACTCTGCTACAGACATATTTCCCTGTTGTAGGTTAAGAAACTGTTTCTCGCGTTCGAGGCGGTAAGTGAGAGGATAATATTTGTCATGGAACTTAGTTTCAAAATCCTCCCAAGTCCATACATAGGTATCTGGGACTGATTTACAGACGCCTTTCCACCAAATATTTGCTTCTTTTTCTAACATAAAGGTTACCAGATTCACCTGTTCTGATTCAGAACACTCCATCTGCTGAACCATCTTCAACATTCGGTCTAACCAATACTCTGCCTCGGCCGGGTTATGAGAACCCATAAAGGTGGGCGGTCGAAGTTTCTGAAACCGCTCAAATGGACCCTCCCGAGGGGCTGGGATGGTCTGATACACTGGTCGAGGGGTGGATGTCGAAGCATTCCCAGTATGAGTAATCGCCCCAACCAGAGCAGCAAGAGTCTGCTGATGCTGTAGGGCATTTTGTTGTTGTTGTTGTTGCAACAAAGTAGTCTGTTGTTGTTGTTGTTGCATGAGCAATAACATTTGTGCTATCATATCCATACCTGGGGCTGGTTAGGGCTATGGGTGGTGGTATTAACCCTTGATGTTCAAGTGGTGGCGGTCCTGGAATAGTGGCGTGATCTAGCCCAGAAGTTGAGTGGATATCTGTTTCGACTACCTGATCGTGTGTCGTGGGTGGCTGCTCAGAGTTAAGTCCTTGACCCACACTAACAGTTGGATTCTCTGCCCCACTAGAGGCCACTGGGCCAGAAACTTCCATTACGCTACCATGTGGGCGTCGAACAAAAGTGTAGCTACTTTTAGGCTGCATGACCTGTAGTTTGGTCATATAATACGCAATTAAAGGCAATTTTATGTCACATATGACACAATTCACTTTCCAACAATCTCTAAGTACCAAAATGAGTAAGAGAAATGATTACAAACCAAAATTTGGAACAATTTCATTCATATTCAACATTTATCCTACATTGCTCCATAGAAACTGACTTCATTACAACCAAAAGACATAAAACTACTTCTTAAACTCATAACTAGACTCTTTCATACCACAACTACAGTCTACAAGCGAACACACTACTCTTATATACCGGATCTACTGATCCTGAGAATCGGGCGAAAGTGGTGGTGCACCTTCTCCTTGCAGACAACGAAACAGACTCTTCATCATTCGATACATCTTGTTTACTTTCTTTTCCAAGTGTTTCTGTCGCTCTTCAACTCGAGTCAACCCTTCTTGCATGCTATCTAAACGTTCTGTTATGTTTAAGGGGGATAAGAATTCTTCTTCAATCCCCTCATCACTCCCTTCTTCTGTTTCCCGACGCTCTTCTTCTCTGTCAATTCGTTCTGAAGGAGGTTCATTTGGGTCTACAGATCCAATCTTGATTGGACCGATAACAGTTCGTGGCTCGAATTGCACATGCGGCCCACTGCGAAGACCAAAATGTCGAGCTATCTTACATACCAAACGGCCGAATGCGAGTGACTTGGTGTGATTAGAAGGAGCTGCGGCTGTCAGGATGTGACGAATAACCATTGACGGAAAACATAAACTTTCCCCCTTTCCCACACGATAAAGAACTTCAAGCATATATTGGGATACTTCCGTGCGATTCCCAACTCGTGGGTACAGATTTGAAATGAAAATACGGTGAAGTAATCGGAATTCCAAACGCATTTTCGATGCCTTCAAACAACTATTTTTTTGTTCCCACAATTTGAGTTCACCACAAACAAAAGTAGTCCTGTCATCTCTGAACCTCCGCCTCTTGGAATCATTTTCAAGGATAACAATCTTGCCTTTCGGCACACCAGATACTCTCTCTACCACATCCACATCAACATGCATTAATCTATCACCAATCAGAACATTAAACCCCAACGGCTGTTGACATGGATTGCGAATAGACGAGTAAAAGCTTCTTACCATTTCTGCATCAGCACTACTGTATGGAGTGAGGACAGGATCCCAACCAGCTTCCAACAGACCAGCAAGCATGGGATTCTCAGGAATCATTGTCTTATCCACAAATCCCTCAAAGCACACAAGGCGGTTTGCAAATCTGCCCAGGCTCACAGGCGAGGGTTGCTCAGGTATCAACTCCCTCGATGTTGTTGGTAAGTCGCGTGAGGTAGACGGGCCCCCTCGGCCTCGTCTTGGGGCCTTCTTGCCTCGAGTAGATGCAAGAACAGGAGCCGACACAACAGCATCTTCCGCATATTTAGAACGGCGCTCCCGTTGTGGTGCCTCCTCCATGGTGGCACGTTTCTTTGCCATAAATACAACCCAAAAACAAAAGAAAAGAAGAACCTAATCTAAGTGGGTTTGGGAAGCTTCAAAAGGTCTCAAAATCAAGAAAACCCCAAAACCAATGAGGTGGAAGAGAAAAGCTTAAGCAAAGTTTGGCACTGTTGAGGTATTGACAACAGATGGAAGAATTTAAAAGGGTTTACAGAAATTTGAAACCTAGGATTTGTGAGTGATGAAGAAAAAGGAAAGAAAACAGAAGAAGAAAAGAAAAAAAAACAAAAGGGAAGAAAAGAAACAAGGGAAGAAGATTCAGAGATACCAGAAATTAGAAAATCTTCCTAATCACCTTCCCGGCATCACTCTTCTCAATCCAATCCTTTTTTCTTCCATATTTTCTCCACAAATTTGCTGGAAGCTAGATCGGAAGAGTAAAGAAAAGAGAAAGAACAGAGGAACAGTTTTGGGGAGAATCTGGAAGAAGGGTTCTGCCTCAAACCCTCTTTCTTCTTCTAATTTATACCCCCCATCAGATCCGGCCGGTCGACCATGGCTATAGCCGGTCGGCCGGCTGTTGCTGTCCACCCGGTTTTCTGCATTCAACAGTCCAATCCGGTCAGCCGGCTGCACAACCGGCCAGCCGGTCATCAACGTCCGGTCAGACCCGGCTTCAGCCGGTTGGCCGGCCCTCCCTGGGTCATCTTCTTCCAAAACAAACTCAAAAACCCACCATGTATAGGCTTTCCAGCGACTGCCGGTCGGCCGGATGACCTCAGCCGGTCGGCCGGTTCTCCCTGGGTCGTTTCCTCCTCAAACATCCCAACTCAGCTCCTCTTCTTAACCCCTGTCCAGCGTCAACCGGTCGGCCGGTCGTTCCTGGCCAGCTGCCTGCCCAAAATATCACCCAGGGCCCCTCCATGGCCAGCGCCAACCGGTCGGCCAGTTGCCCTGGCCGGTCAGCCGGTCCTTGCTGGCTCATTTCTCTTTCTCTCTCTTCTTTTCCAATTCAAACACTAGTGGCCCACCAACATTTCTTCCTTCTCTATGGAAGTGAAAAACAACGGAAATGAAACACAAATAACAATAAAAAAAAAACAATAGGCCAAAAGTTCTGGTTATGGGCCACCAATCTATCTAAAACCCATCGTCCAAAAGTACATTTCTATACCCCATTTTTCCACATCAGGCCCAAAACTTGGAGTCTTAATCTTAGAACCTTATCACCTCATCTGGAACCATATATCAACTCAGCTAGAATCCTAAGAATCCTAAAACTTACTTATTATAACTAATACGTTTATGATTTATACGATAATTCTAAGGTTCCACAGTTTCAAACCACAGAGTCCAAACTACGTCGGCGTAAAGGGCTGGTCAAGTCCATAACTCAAGGTCCAGTTTAGCTCTAAACTCACGCTCTGATACCAACTCTGTAACGCCCCAAATTTCAGAAGTCGAGCATGACCTCGACCCTTGAGATTTCGGGTGTCACTATGCTTATGCGGAAGCGTGATTAATGCATTTATAATAGATGGTATCCTGTCGCAAGTTTAAAACTAAATAAACTTTCAAGTAAGGACAAAAGATAAGTGCATACCTGGTCCAGCATTTACAAATGTACATTATAGTCCAAAATAAAGGGGGCCACACAGCAAGAAGCCCCAATATACATGTCCAAAAGAATTGGGCCATTACACATCTAGCCATCAAACGGCCCCAAAATATCAACTAAAAGATGTCAGTGCATCTTATTCTCTACCATCCGAGAACTGAAAATAACTGACGTCTTTTACAAAATCTTCTAACTCATTCTGAAAAACGTCATCATCCATAGTACCTGCTTCTACATTAGAGTCTGGTTGATGTTTTTCCAAACACCACCCAACATTGAGGGGGTGAGTAATCAACTCAATGCTGCTATAAGTCTAAGTTTAATAATCAATCAAGCATTCAAGCATAGATAATATATCAAACAAAACATACAAGAATCCTAGAATAGTTGTACTAATGCATGAATGTTATGAATTCGCATACAATGCATGTCCCGGGCAGTCACAACAGAATCCACATGGATACAGTATTCCCCTTTCTTATAAACCAGCTACACATAATGCAAGTATGAAGGCTCTCACGAATGCCCTGGCCTTTCAAACAGTCGGCCAGTCACTGAGATTGCCGATGACATGTATGCATGGTTAATTTGGCCTTTATTGGTATTAATTTCATTCAGCAAGATTAGTGATGCTGATTTACTAATGTCATACAGTAGGTCCTGAATAGGACCATCTGGCTCCCGACGGTGCGAATGTCTATCATCGCCAGTAGCCCACGAATCCCATCTCCAACTTCCAATACATTAAGAACACGAGTATCAATATATTCAAATCAGTACCTCGGCCATTCAGATTTATCCAAAACAATCTGACGCCCTTACAATAGCTTACGGTCACTACGGGGAGGCTTAATGCCACAGCGTAGGCCGACGGCACGAACACGGTGTCCCATACCACCATGCCCGGCCCAAGGAGATTTCATAGGATCGTGTCGCACATACGATTATCATTGGACGCTTCATTTAATAACATTAGTATTCCAGATTCGGGACAAGTCATTCATTACAAGCTATCTACCACCCAACATGTCTTGACTTTGGATATGGCTGTTTGATGCAGAGAGAACATTGACCAAACCGGCATTGGGCACAAACGACCCGTGTAGTCCAAACTACTGTCGATCGGTCAAGTTCACCCCGTCAACCAGCCAACCCTGAACATCCAATTCAACTAGGATATCCACATTAATCGATTGGCCCCTTTTTACTCATGACAAACAGTACATGTGCGTTATTCATACAATTAAGCATATTAGGTACAGATTCCATTATCTCAACGAATTCCACAAATCAATTGTAACAATTAAATCATTTACCCATTTCATCAAACACATAAGCCATGTAACACACATGCATGTTGTACTGAGACACACAATCAGATAAGAAACTCAAATTCCTACCCTATAACTACAAGAATCATTTTCTAATACCCTTACGAATATTAAATAGAAGAGTTGAAGTATGGCCCGCACCTTAAGATCTAGGATTCCTCGTCCGTCCAACGGTCTAGGGTTAGGGTTAAAGAAAATCAGCTATTCCTACAAGAAAACCCAATTAGGATGAGATTTTCAGTCTCAAACCTAAGATAGTTCGAAATTTTAAGGTAGGATTCGATTCTTACCTCCAATCGCAAAGAAAACCACTCCAGCGACGGAATCGACAGGCCAGAGCAACCTCCTACTTCAAGAGGAAAGGAAGAAGGACGCTGTAACCTCCTTTCTTCTTCTTCTCTCGATTTCTCTCTCTTTCTCTCTCTTCCTCTCCCTCAATTTCTCTCTTTCTCTCTCTTTCCCTCCTGAAAAATCCCCAAATCGATTTGGGGAGAAATCTCAGCAAGAGATTTATATAAAAGCTGGGCATTTAGCCCAAATGGCCTTATAACATTTAGTTGGTTATTTTATGACCCAGGTAAAGTTAATGGTTTATATAAGTAGCCCTCCAGAAGGCTATTTAGAGTAAGGGCCATATATTTTACAGAATGTTAACAATCTAATCCAATTTGTACTAATTAATCTTCCCCTTCTAGATTAGAGATTAGGAAATCTAATTAACTAAGATGTACAGTCATCCGTACACTATTATCTGTACGGAAATTTACGGGACGTTACAACACATGTTCCACATTTCACCGTTGATGTGTAGGGACGCGGATTAGCTACTGACAACTACGGTAGCTATCTCGCTACTGATGTGTCGTCACCAAGCTCTGTGGGCCCCACTATGATGTATCTGTTGTATCCACACCTTCCATTCATTTGTAGAGATCATTTCAGGGCATGAACCAAAGAATGAGACAGATCCAAAGCTCAAGTGGACCCCACCACAGAAAACAGTGGGGATTGAACGCTTACCATTAAAAACTTCTTGGGGGGCCACATAAGTTTTCGATCAATCTGATATTTGTGTTTTCCATATTTGTGTTTTCCGTTCGTACATGTATGTGTGAACTTATGAACAGGTTGGATCTGATATAAACATCATGGTGGGCCCTCGGAAGATTTCAATGGTGGATGTCATTGTCGCCACTGTTTTCTGTGTTGTGGTCCCCTTGAGCTTTGGATCTCCCTCATTCTTTGGCTCATGCACTAAAATGATCTCGCCAAATGGACGGATGGTGTGGATACAACACAAACATCATGGTGGGGCCCACAGAACTTCGTGACGTCACTTCAGTAGCTAATCCTCGTCCGATGTGTAGCTGGGCTCCAACGCGAAGACTATTGGCTGCAAAAACCGATGGTCAACTCATCAGGTGGACCACCTTGTTTCCTTAGAAAGCGTACCGTGTAAAACAAACTTTCAAACGGCTCACACGCAACGTACACATGCGGGCCTATTTATGAATGGATCCGCCTGATTTTCAAGCCAGACCATCTTGACAGTACGGCCCACCCTCTCCACAGATCCGATGTTCTGTACACATGCCCAAGTTGGCACGTGCACCACATATGAAAGTGTGTGTGGGGGCTGGCCGTGCATGTTAATAAGAGGAATATATAGAGAGAACGTAACCATGTTTAATGTATACCAAAAAAAAAAAAAAAAGTGCAGCTGGAGTGTGCAATAAGCGCCATTTCGGGCAAGAAAGAAGCACAGAAAGAGGTGGGCTTCGTTGATCCAATGGATATAGAAATGCCAAGTAAGAGCTATTACAGGTACACGGGCTCTCTAACTATACCACCTTGCACCGAAGGTCTCATATGGACTGTCTTTACAAAGGTCTGATGCTCGGGCGCGAATTAGGTGTTACCCCGGGAACAGCTTAGTGGGTGTTACCCCTACCGTATGGCCCACATGGATGATATTTTGTATATCCACTCCGTCCATCCGTTTATACAGCCAATTTTAGGATAAGTTTCCAAAAATTATGCAGATCCAAATCTCAAGTGGACCATGCCACTGCAAACAGTGTGATTGAGTGCACCACCATTAAAAATTCCAAAGAGCTCATGATAAGTTTTTGGTAATTTTTATTTGCAATCCAAGCTCTTGATAATGTCAATAAGGTCTTGATGAAGGGAAAATATAAATATCAGATTGATCCAAAACTTTTGTGGCCCACAAAACGTTTTTAATGGTTATTAATCACTCTTTTTAGTGTTATGGTCCACCTGAGATTTGGATTTTCTTAAGGTTTTCTATCATGTCCTAAAATAATATAAGAAAATAGATAGACAGCATAGATATATAAAAAATACATCACTATGGGCCCCACACGGTAGGGGTAACACCCACTAAGGTGTTACCAGGGTAACATCTAATTCGCATGCTCCACTCTACTGCTGTGTCATCAACAGTGCTACTTGCAGGCCTCCTGCATCTACAGACACAACTTCCTAACGCAGCCCATGTGTATGACTTCCCAGCCGTTCATCTGGTGGGTCCCACAGAGAATGTCCCCTCGACCCCTTTTGATCAGTTGGATTACAAATGTATCGAATGTAAACCATCCCTTCCTCTTAGATGTTCATAGCCAACCTAATGAGTGGACTGGCTTGATTTTGTGGGCACGATCGAGGCCTGCCTGATGTACGGCCCATTTCTTACAAACAAATAACACGTAGGCCAACGCATTTGGTCTGAAAATGGGATATGCAAGTAATAATGTACTCGTGTTTTCTATATCACTGGAAATTCACCGTATCTGATTATTGTTGTCAGGTGAAGAACGTTTCCAAGGATCAACTCAAGCTGCTGACGGATGCTGTTACGGATGTGAGTAAAAGCACACATTTGCATATATAGATGAAGATCTTATGTCATGTGTTCGCACATGCATTTAATCATGACCATTCATCAATTGGGCCTCGTCATGGTTGGTGCATGACCCAAAAGTTGGACCAACTCGTGCAAGATTATGCAAGCAGTGTTCTGTCAACAGATGGTTCAAACGGAAATGGGCCAATGCACATTTAACCACCCCTGCTCTACCTATCCTATCATATTTGACTGAAGACAATAGAAGCTTCTTCCATATAATCACTGGGCTCCTGTGGACAACTAATTACCCACACACATCACATGGGTACTTGAACCCATGGATTTTTTTATTTTTTTTTTAAACCCACATAGCCACACCGTACGAGCACACAAATCCATAATTTCAATGTTGAAACGCAATCTGCCTATCATTAGGATATGAAGTTGGTAAAAAAAAAAAAATCAAATTCGTCTAATATGTCTACACCATGTATTTATGAGAATTGATCACCTACAACACAATTTTTGATACTACTCTTTTTTTATACACTCTTAATTTGTGTTTCTATTTTCCTCCTTGAAATTATTGGAAATTTCCAAGGAAAAAACGCATGTAAAGATGTCTTAGGTTAGGTTAGCTTACAACCGATTGTACGTAGGTGATATCCAGAGTACATTTTGCCTATGTCACGGCTCAGAATCACCAGCATAAGTCACCCCATTGGCTACAATTTGGAGATGGGCTGACAATTGGGACCGTCCATCTTCTCATGTTGCTACCATCATAAATGAGGAGTTGTCCAATAATCTCGCTTCAAGGATGATCTTGACTGACTTTTGGAATTGGATATAAACCGTTTATATTTTCTTTTCAGCGTTCTACATTCATCTACACAAGTTGATGACCAGTATACCATCACCCCCATCTCAGCATCTACACAAGGTGATAGTTCTCTTTTCAATTTCTATCCAATCATTTTTTGAAGCTATATAGTGACCTTTTAGCAATGGCCTATCTATGGAGATGCCCCATTGATGAATGGTCCGGATTTCCTACGAGGCTGTTGCATGTTCATGCTCATGTTTTATCTCATTTCCATGGGAAACTATCTTTAGGCTAGTAGTAGGCCAGGTGGGCATGTTGAACATTAGGATGAACCTCGGTGATCAGTGATTGGACCTGATGTTTAGGTCTGTTGTCTGGTTTGGCTATAGTTTTCAGGCCAAGTCCAGGTCTATGCCCTCTCATGACTGACATGTGCTGGATTCCAGCTTAATCTATGGGCTTTCTTGTGCCTGATTTTCTGGCCGATTAAAAAATAATAGTCCTTAGCTGCTCTTGATGCGGCCCATTGCAACCCCCACACCATCCCATATGCTAATGAAAACATAGACTACATTTAAAAAGGAAGTAAAAAAACAGATTGCTTTGTGCGTATGACATCCAATTCATCCAACAAGGTTGCCCCATTATGAAATTTGGATGATCCAAAAATCTGGCTGATCCAATCATCATGTGGGCCACATGATGATAAAATAAAATGAAAAACTCCCAAAATTCTTGAAATTCACGTGGTGACCAACTTAATGGCTGGATTGGCATGATTTTTGTGGGACCACATTTTAATTTTGGAGCAACCATGTTAGACTGGTTGGATGGCATACATACACCATAGTGGGCCCCACACCCCGCTGTTGCATTTATACACAGACATTTCCATAAATAAATAAACAATTTACGGTTACGATGGAAAGTGGGCCAGCGTAACCTGACAGTTCCAGCATGCTTAGGACGGACGCGGATTGCCTACTGAAGCTGGGAGAAGCCAGTAGCTACTGGACGGTGCTCCACCATGATGTCTGTGTTTTATCCAATACCGTCCATCCATTCTTACAGATCAATTTAGGGCATGAGCCCAAAAATGAGACTTATCCAAATCTTATGTGGACCACATCACATGAAACTATGGTGATTGAACGCCAACCATTAACTTCTTGAGGGCCACAAAAGTTTCGTATGTAGATGATCTTTGTGTTTTCCCTTCATCCAGGTATGTGTCACCTAATCAACAGGTTGGATGGAAAATAAACATTACAGTGGACCCTAAGAACTTTTTAATGGTGGGCGTTCAATCACCACTGTTTTCCTGTGGTGTAGTCCACCTGAATTTTATATCTGCCTCATTGTTTTGGCTCATTACCTAAAATAATGATCCAAAATGGATGGGCGGCTTGGATAAAATACATGCATCATGGTGTGGCCCACAGAGCACGGTCCAGTAGCCACCTCGCTACTGGCAGCGTCAGCGGGCAATCCGTGCCTTCTGCTTAGGCAGCGGTTTCGGTGGATCCCTGACTGTGGGGCTCACTGTGATGGATTTTTCTTAAATCCACACCGTCCAAACATTTTCACATCTCATTTTAGGGAATGCTACAAAAAAACGAAGCAGATACAAATTTTACGTGGAAAACGCCATAGAAGCAGTCATAATTGAATCCCCACCATTAAACGTTTCATGGGATCCACAGGAATGTCTATTTTCCATCCAACCTGTTTCTAAGGTCACAAAGACCTGGATGAAGATACCACACAAATATCAGCTTGATCCAAAACGTTTGTGGCCCACAAGATATTTTAATGCTAAATTACCACTGTTTCCTTTAGTATGGTCCACCTGAGATGTGGATCTGCTTCATTTTTCGAAAAATGACCTAAAATGAGTTTTCAAAATGGATGGACGGAGTGGATATAAGGAAAATACATCAAGGTGGGCCACACAGTCAGTGATCCACCCACCTAGGGGATCCACCGAAGCCGCACCCGTCCGCTTAGGACTTCGTTTGGGTGGACGTTCAAACAAACGGTTTAGAAGGCGTACAAATAAACGGTCGAATCGTGCAATGGTGGGGTAGAAGGCGCACACTCCGTAAAGATGAAGCAGCCCATTCACCACAGGCTGGAAGGTGCACACCAAAAAAAGGTAACCCTAATCTTATCGTTGTGTTCCTGGCCCCAAATGGAATCCTAACCACTCAATTGTCAACTATCAAATGTACAGCTGTCCAAAATTTAATGGATGAAATTAGATGGTTAAGATGATCCAATCGATGCAATTTTCAGGTGGTTTCCTTCCATGATGGGCCCCAGAATTCGAACGTCCCTAAATGTGTTCGCATGTGTACCACGGGCAGCTGCAGCCTAGAGAGGTACGGCGTGCGCGATGGAACCCGGACCTCTTAAGGAAGACGTTATTGACCTGATGAACAGTATTGTTTCGAGAGTATATGGTACAACACCCGGATCGCATCCTTAGATTGATCTGAACCGTTGATGTTCTCAATGCCACTATTTAGAAGCTATGTTCTTATAACCATGCCTCATTGATGATCCTGACCTTTGAATCTTAGATACTCATCTTCATGCACAATTACTCATTCAACAGTCCAGATCATCATTTAAAATGCAACCTGGGGTGACAACCAGCTACCGTATACGGGCCACCGTACCCTAGCAAAACTCTTGTTTAGCATAGATTTGTATTGTATTTCTATACCTAGAAAAACTCCCATACTGTGGCAGAGTATGATATTCCATACACATGCACACAATCGTTATATGCATGAAACGGCCATGTCGTCTGCTCGACAATAGGCGGGTCAACTCCCAAAATTCCACTGAACATATGATCCACCTGACTGATCAGCATCCAATGGACAGTCTATGCTGAAGATTAACGACAGTCCAGATACAAAAGAAAAAAAAAAAAAAAAAAATCCTGATGTCCAATTGTCCATGAATGTGAACGTGTGATCGATCTGATTTTTGGGCAATACCCATTCTGCATTGGATCGTACCATTTGGACAGTTCAATTTGAGGGGCGCGGATTTCCTGCTAAAGAAGTTCCTACACTGGGAACAAGGTGGGGCCCAAAGTGATGTTTGTTAATAAATCCACCCTGTCCATCCGTTTTGGGAGTTCATTTTAGGATATGAGAACAAAAATGAACCGGATTCAAAACTCAAGTGGGCCGAAAACTTGAGGATTGAACGTCCACAGTTGAAATATTTGTGGAGCCACATGAGTTTCGAATCAGGATAATATTTGTGTTTCCAGTATGGATGTCATATAAACATCACTGTGGAACCCAGAGAGGTTTCAACGGTAGTAGTTTACATACCCACCTTTTCCTTTAGTGAGGCCCACTTGAGTCTTGGATCCGGTTCATTTTTGTTTTCATGTCCTAAAATGAGCTCCCAAAACAGATGGACGGAGTGGATTTCTCCAAAAAAATCACTGTAGCCCCTATCTTGGCTCCCAGCGCTTACTGCGCAGGGCTTTGGCAGGAAATCCACGCCCCAATGAGGGGCGGATGGCATGCGAAAGCCTTTCGCAAGGCATCTCCTTCGCAAGAAATTTGGGTAGGGCACACCATGAGGTTTGTGAGAAATCTATGCCGTCCAACCGTTTTTTAAGATTATTTTACGCGTTGCAACCAGAATTGAACGGGATCCAAGACTTAAGTGGGCCGAAAACATGACGATTGAACTTCCACAGTTGAAATATTCATGGGGCCACAGAAGCTTTGAATCATGATAATATTTGTGTTTTCAGTTCATCTCAGTAGGAATGACATTATGAATGGTATGGATGGCATATAAACATCACTAGTGGACTCCATAGAGGTTTCAACGATAAGAACTTCACTACACACCTTTTGCTTTAGTGCGGCCCACTTGAGTTTTGGATCCCGTTACATTTTTTGTCGCAACACCTAAAATGATCTCACAAAACGGTTGGACGGCGTAGATTTCTCATGAACCTCACGGTGGGCCCCACCTAAATTCCTTGCTCAGGAGATGCCTGCGAAAGGCTTTCGCAGGCAATCCGCGCCCCCAATTTGAGGTATTCCACATTAACAATTCTCATCCTACTAAAATAGGACATACCATCATGAATATAAGGCCCAATAACATGCAGAGCTAGTGGACAAAAATACTGTCTGTGAGTATTTTTCTACCTAGTATAATACTCTGCACTGTATTAATTAACTTCATATATATATATATATATATATTATATATATATATATATATACTCTCTCTCTCTCTCTCTCTCTCTATACTATCAAGTGGTGGTAAATCGATGAGAAAAGTGAGGTGTGTACCATACCCACCTACTATTAGGTCTGACGGATTAAAGACTTGGTAGACAACTATCTCGCATTGGGTTTCGAAAGTGACTCGTCCACTGGCATTGGTAGACCAAAAAGTGAACTTAAAATCGGGAACTATAAATGTAAAATGGTAGGTAAACTAGTGGTAGTTAACCTGCCAATCTTAAAAAGCCACATTGATAACTCTCTACGAGACAAATGTTACACAGGTTGTTAAACCTACCAGAGTGTATATATATATATATATATATATATATATATATATATATATATACACTCTCTCTCTCTCTCTCTCTCTCTCTCTCTACTATCAAGTGGTGGTAAATCGATGAGAAAGTGAGGTGTGTACCGTACCCACCTACTATTAGGTCTGACGGATTAAAGACTTGGTAGACAACTATCTCGCATTGGGTTTCGAAAGTGACTCGTCCACTGGCATTGGTAGACCAAAAAGTGAACTTAAAATCGGGAACTATAAAATGTAAAATGGTAGGTAAACTAGTGGTAGTTAACCTGCCAATCTTAAAGAAGACCAGCCACATTGATAACTCTCTACGAGACAAATGTTACACAGGTTGTTAAACCTACCAGAGTGTATATATATATATATATATATATTATATATATATATATATACACTCTCTCTCTCTCTCTCTCTCTCTCTCTCTCTACTATCAAGTGGTGGTAAATCGATGAGAAAAGTGAGGTGTGTACCGTACCCACCTACTATTAGGTCTGACGGATTAAAGACTTGGTAGACAACTATCTCGCATTGGGTTTCGAAAGTGACTCGTCCACTGGCATTGGTAGACCAAAAAGTGAACTTAAAATCGGGAACTATAAAATGTAAAATGGTAGGTAAACTAGTGGTAGTTAACCTGCCAATCTTAAAGAACCAGCCTGTAACTATTGAGAGATGCTCTGTTTACAATGTGTCCAACAATTTGGATGGTCTAGATAGCAGTAGGTAAGCGTCACACCTGAGCAGGATGAGTCATCACCATTTTGAAAATACTGATGGACTATACTAGTCCTACCTTATTTGTGTCTATGGAAATTGTTATTAGGTAATTTGTTAGATTATATTAAGTTAGGAGCTTTGCTGAGTAAACACGTATGTGCAAAAAAGCTCCTGTATACACCACACATGTGCCAGCATGGCACATACCGTGTGAGATCTATAATCCATCCATCAGATAGATTGGACCCTGAACATGTTTCCTCAAAAACAATATCTGGTGAAATCACCATGTGAGCCCCAATATTTGGGAAACAGGTCGATGGGTCTGAAAACTTCAATAAGTTTTCATTGACCATCCATTTGTTTTGCAAACTGTGACCTAGCTGACCAGTGGATCGACCTGATTCTTGGCCTAGGGCATCAATATAAGGGTGCCATTCTAACAGATGGATCAGATGTTGGGCCTATTGGGTCATGTTCGCACATGTGTGATGTGTACATGAGTTTTATTGCATAGGCGTGTGGGCTTTGCGAAAGCTCAAAAGTTGGGTGGCGCGTGCATGAGTCATGAATAAATATATTTCTTACAAGTTGGTGGTCGTAATTTAAAAAATAAAGGAAAACCATCCCATTACGTTGCCATTGGAGAGAGAGAGAGGGAATCCTTTGATAGGACATGCCACCATAACTCCTTAAGAAATGAATACATGTCACAGACAATCATCATTCGGCAACCCCACAGCTCTAACATTCTTCTTTTTTTAAGTAGAGCAAGACCCAAATGGGGTTGTTTGGAAGGCACATTCCAAGGGATCGGGATTACGTCCACGAGGGCGCTGGGTCAATGTAAGAGGGCCACGCGCATGTGTAGCCATGGGACATTAGTAAAGTATAAAATTTTCCTACATAAAATGATGCTTTTACTGTAGTCCCAAGCATTTACACACATGATTACGTAGAGTTTTTCTCATTTGACTAGGTGCATACAATTGGGTGTGCTGGCTGGATGGATTTCGTCAAATGCTAATGAAAAGGTATCATGTGTGTGCTTAAGAAAGGAATCCATGGTGAAAAAGGATATTTTGTCATTACATGCAAGGAATTCATACTTATTTTAGTAGTCCCAAGCATACCAACACATGGTGGTTTTTCATTGGCCCTCCTGTATGAAACCAATCCACACACCATTTTGAGGACGTTCTGCACTCCTGCAAAGATGACTATTAAATGTCTTAATTTGGTGGCAGAGATGTGCTTTATTTGTATATCATATGGTTCTCCTTAGAAGTTATGGATTTAATGTTAATCTTAAATATTGTCAAATAATAGGATTGTTTATGCATCAACAATGGAGATTATATACTATAATTTTAAAGGCATACCTAGTAGGGAAGATATTCTTGATGTTGTCGTGTTGTCGACAAGAGCTCTTGGTCTTATGCAGCTTACACTTCTAGGAGAACCTCTCAATGAGACTAGAATTTACACTCATATGTTGGTGAGGGGACCAAGATATATATATATTTATAGAAAAGAGGGTCAGAGAAGCTTACCCATTACACTTCTCTCCTCTAGGGTCTCTACACTGTAGGTTTTCATATCCGGCTCAATAACCGCGTATAGGGATCACGGTCCAAGTGTCCCGCCCCAAACTTATTTGTAATAATCACACTTATAGTGGGGCCCAATGAATCGCTCAATCTGAATAATCCAACAGTCATAATCTAAATCGATAATCATGTGTAGCCCACCTAATGTGGTCTTACATTTGACTCTCTATGAGCGAGACCACTACCCAATAATATGTTGCAGCCAGAAGTAGAACCCATTATTTCTTTCAAAGAATATCCAAATTATTTAGAGGAAGCGATATAATTAAAACCTTTGTTTAGAAGCTCGAATAGAGTTCTTGTGATTAGTCCAATCCATTTATATGGCTACATGTGACCTTGCTTGTTCCTTCAGTGGGTCCTCCTAAGGGGTGAGGTGACCATCCTAGCCATTTGATATATAGACAAGCCATGATCATCATCAAAAACTTATCACAACTAAGGGGGTGTTTGGATCATAAGTTGTTTAAGATAAGCGACTTATGCCTCAAGTAGCTTATCTTGATTTCTACTTATTAGATTGAAGTGATTAAGTAACTCTAAATAAAAAAATTACTTTTAAATGATCCTAAACCAAACTAGATCCTGTGTATTTAGGCATGCTTGTCCCTTTACTTCTTCTTTTCCTTTTACGTGTTTTTGGCTCCTGGGTTTAAGTGATCATAAACCAAACATAATTTTTTTTTATCCCTCTGAAAGTCTGTACATCCACTTTTTTCTCAATAATATTCTTCATTTCTTAAAAAAAATAGCTTAAGTAATATATATATATATATATATATATATATATATATATATATATATATATATATTTATTTATTTCAAATAAGGTACTTACCTACCCCGGTAAATAGAAAAAGTAACTTATTTGGTGCTATCCAAACGGGCCTAAATTTGTTTGGCTACACAAATCATGTTCCCCATTCCAATCTATCACCCGTCATCTTTTGATCAGTTAAACCACAAATCAATTGATATTTTCTTATTATTTCTACCTACATCCTTTTGAGTTATTTCCTTAGTTTTTCTCTCAGTTTATTACCTATTAAGCAACCCTAAAGTTTCTTCAAATGATTCATTTCTAATTTTTTCCTAGATAAGTTCTCTAAACAGACTAGTGACATAGGCCACACTCTCTCTTACTTGGCTAAGGTTATGCATCACTTGATGCTATAGCTAGTCCATGTTAAGGCATTTTGGAAGAACAATCTAAGTCATTTTGGCATCATGTTCGTAGTCCAATCATATGGTTTTCACCAGTTATCTATCAGCAGTTAAAGATACCATTGCCTTCCATGGGGATGTTAGAAAACAGAGATGTGATCTACGTTAGACGAAGGAAAGTCCACCCATTGAATAGCTAGTTTTATTAGAGAAGGATATTTTTTTTGCACCATGATCGATCCACTTTTGGACGTGCTCGATGAACAGTTTGATCATGTCAACGTCTTACGGACGGCCAATCATAAGGTTCTCACAAAAGATTGTATAAGCCGCTTAAGACAATATCATTACCCTTAATTATCAAATTGCAAAATATATGATTAATATGAAGAGATGGTCTCAATTCCAACCATTTGTACCGTAATTTGCCATCCACCCCACTCATAATATCCAACCTGTCATCTTCCTCCCACATATGACTCTCCTGATAGGTTTGGCTTTTTGCAAAAAAAAAAAAAAAAAAAAACCAACTTGGATTACTTTATCGGCCTATTGAAAGCAATGTATAGCACCTGATAAACAACAAAAATATAATTGTGGTCTGCCAGTGAGTGGATGGGGCCCCTTTTTGGCAAAAGGGTATCCTCATGATTGGGTCAACCTATTGAATGCGTGGACGTCGCACATACATGATAGGTTGTATCTTATCAACTGGATTGATGGTAACTTATAGTACGGGTTTAATTGACATATGGAAGAGCATGAGACGATAAGAAAAAGATCATTATCTTCCTTAAGTAGGCAAAACATTGAATCCACAAGATAATTGTTGAATCCACAAGATAAAAAATAAAAAAAAAAAAAAAAAAAAAGAATTAAAACTATAAAATAAAGAGATATGAAAAAAATAAAATAATTAAAAATAGTAATTTTTTCCTAAAATCATAATTTAAAACTAAAAATGTGTGTTTTTTTTTTACAAAACAGACAAACAGTGTCCCAGAAGCATTGTTACATAAAGATCGATAGGTCATGTTCTATAATGATACTCAGATTAAAAGTTAATTACAAATAATTTATAATCTAGATTTCGAACATCAATTTCTTTCTATTCAGAATAAAATTTTCAATCTGTACACATCTAGGACCCAGTTACATCTTGCCCTACATAAGATGGGTTAGATCAGACAGACTACTTTTTCCATTCAGGCTCTTTCTTGGTCCAATTGTGCCAAGAATGCATTTGTGGCCTGCTCTACATCAAAGTTGGACTTGAAGCCTTCTTCGTATTAATATAAGTGGAGCAATGATTCATGTCACACAAGCACAAGTCCTCTAATTGAATCGAATACATTTTTGTGATTTGACCATTCTGCATGGGAACCGACTGATGGATAGTCCGGATTAAGTTGATGTCATGTTGACGACTGAATTACAAGGCTCCGCCAAATATTCTATACGCACTTCTTTAATGACGGATGACAAGGAGAGGTTAAAAATAGAGCAACGATCCACATCCAACAGTAAATTTCTGAAATTTAAATGGGTCCGTAGCTAGATTTGTCCAAGAACATATTTGTAAGATTAGTAATTCCCCATGAGACCCACAAGATGGACAGTTTGCATCATTTTCATGCCATGCAGCTGGCCCAATCACATGGTTCTGACCAATGATTCCATAAGATAATTTCATGGCCCATCACTGTTTTATTAAGAAACATTTATTGGAAGCACAAGGTCTCTGTAGTCCATAAATCCCATTAACTGAAACAAAGTGGCCCACCCTGATACAATGCACCCCATGTTGATTGGTAGACACTCCTGTACGGTTCCATAGAAGGAAACAACTCTACTTGTCTCTCGACCAAATACTCTGCCGGAGTATGGCATATCATAGTAAGCATATACCCACTATACAAAACCCAAGTACAAGCATCAATCCAACGGTCCATTTCTGCTCGGCCCCCATCAACAGAGGTACCCAACGGTGGGGATTGTAGGACGTGCATGACACGCCACGAAAATAACAGGAAAAAATAAAATAGGGAGAGATAAAAATAAGAATATATACGGATATAATTAATTTAGAAAATGGGAATCGGGAGGGGCATTTTGGGAAAGGGAGGGAGAAGTCCAAAGGGAAGCGGAGAGAAGCCTGCGAGATTTCCAACCCAAGACGAGCTTGTTATGGACCACCTCTTCAACTCTATATCCGTCGTTGAATAGACCCAACAACAGCTTCGCCTGGCAATGGTTGAAGAAGCTAATCCCCACAGGGCTAAAACCCGCCCCAGCCATCCACGCCCCCCAAGATTCCTCATCCTCCTCCCCCCGCGCACGGTAGCACCTGGCCAGCGACCCTGCTATCCTGGGGCCCAGGAACACCCGCTCCACCAGCGCCCGAGCTCTCCCCTGCATGGGGAACCCCGCCTCCAGCGAGTCGTAAACGGCTGAGTAGTGGTGCAGCGAGTCCATGAACCGCCCCACGAACCCCAGCTCCCCGGTGGGCCCCAGTTCCTCCTCCACCAGCGTGATCAGCCTCGGGCCCAGCGTCCTGGCTCCAGAAAGGAATGACGCCACCGAGTCCGGCGAGCGGTAGGAGAAGTGCGGGAGGTGAAGCATGCAGTTCACTACAAGCGCCTCGCCCTTCACTAGCTTCACCGACGACGGACGGAAGTTCTCGTCCGGATCCAATCTGCACTGGTGGAATGAGAACGGCTGCCCAATCGACGCTGCAAACGCTACCAGACGGCGTCCCGTCTCCTGGACGGTCCCGATCGATCTCCTGCCCCCGCCACTTCCGCCACGAGTCAGCGCAGTGATACGCAGGTGCGGCGTGGGCGGACCGTCCTTTCTCGACACCAGCGCCTGCATGAGTGAGGCCCATTGAATCCCTTCCATGATGTCATAGTCCACAATATGCACTCGCCGATCATTCGCGACGGCTTCCAAGATGGCCTGATTCGCCGTGAAGTGACCGAACTTCACATAAGGAGACATGTCCTGCAACAGCTGGAAGGCCGCTAGCACGTCGTTCTGATGATGATGGTGCGGATCATCACGGTGATGGTGGGCTCCGGCGGGGTGCTTGGAATGCGTGGCACCGGAGCCCTCCAGCAGCCCTTGGAGAGCATCGGTGAAGTACGCCGCGAGGCGTTCCATGTTAGTGCCGTCCGTAGGAGACACCAACTCTTTGAGCCGAACCAATATCACCCGAGCCAGGTCACGGCACTTGTTGGTGCCGGTCAGAGCCTCGGCAGCTGCCATCAACAGATGAACCAGCCTCAATCCCTTTGAATCCTTGCCATCGCCATCACTCAATTCTTCTTCAGCTGTAGCCAGAGTAGTCGTGGTGGTGGTCGTGGTCGTGGTCGTAGTCGTAGTAGTAGTGATCGAATTACATGGCTCTTGAAACTGAGCCATGCCTTCGTGTTGATCGTCCATCATTGATTCGATGAGCCCCATCAAATCATCTTGGCCAGGGAACATTTCCCAGTCAACAATCGGGCCCCAATCTTCCCAAGTGCATGCCATTTCATCTTCCATTGTAGTAGTAGTGCTAGAGCCAGAGAATTCAAGTTCCCCGGCTTCATCCATGGCTATTTCCATATCTACCTTCCTCTTTACATAAGACGGGCAACGCAATGAGTGGCCTTTTATAGGGGGGTTTTGAGAGCGGAAGGAGTCGAAGGAAGGGACGGTTTGGTGACTTAGTAATTCGGATTTAAGGGTGAGATTGGATGGTTAATTCCAAGGCTATTTTATCTTTATTTGATTAAGAAAAGCTTTGATACTCTGACAGAGTGTGATTCATGATACGCAGGCACTTAGAAATTACTTAAAACTTGCATACGTGGCATGAATTAATCAAACTAAACCGTCTAAATTTAAATACCCAGTGTAGATTTATGGTGAACCAAAAATTTAAACTTATTTGGTTATCTGAGAATGGGATTGGTTGACACTTATTGGACGGCTAAAAAATGAAACAATCCAGTGGTCCTACTTCCACAAACAAGTGTCCATGAATCAGAGGCTAGGATTGTTAAACCAATATTATCTTAGGATATTGACTTGGAGATAGTGGTCTGCATAATCTAGTCGGTTTTATTTTAGTTAATAGATTCGCATGTACGAGTTCTGAGTGGCTGTGTATCAAGCATCAGGCACAGCCAGAGTATCATATAACTCGTTTGTTTGATTGGGGAAGGGTTTTAGTCAAGGAGATTAAGGATTTGATTGGAGGAGAGAGGGCCATTTGGTTCATGGAAATCATCCAAGAGAAAGCTCAGTTATGTTGTGTGTTGTGTTTTTTTAACCGTGGCCGTTACGATTCTGTTGCTGGGAAAGTTGGTTGACCTGGCCATTGTAACGGCCACGTCACCTCAAGTGACAGGTCAGCCGGCCGGCTGGGGAGTCGCTGTCTGTCCAGGAAATGTCCTTGGTCGTCCATCGACACTCAAAACACAAGTGCAAATCATACAAATGTGTAGCGGATCGGAGCCTTCAATCAGGTGGGCCACACAGTTTCAATCTATCCATACTTTCCATCCATTTGTCTTGCGAACTGGGGCCCAACCTGAAGAAGGGAACGACCTGGAGAACTAGAAAGTGTGATCAACCTGATTGAAAGCTAAGATCTCACACACACGTGTTCATTCAGTTTTCAATGGTAAGTGTTTTAATGCCCGCTGTGTGGTTCCCTGGAGCCTTGGAATTTCCTCATTTCTTGTATTCTAGCCTAAAATGATATGGAAAAATGAATGGACGGTATGGATAAAACACATACATGATGGTGGCCCCTCCGAGCCTGTCCGTTCCCAGCTAAGGACCCGCGGGTAGTAACCATTCAGGGTCTGTAGTCCCCGCACCTACTTCGGTTCCAGGTAGGTACCGTTTGGTGTAAAACACAGGGAGTGAAACTTTTCTTTCACCGGTTGACGGAAACTATGATACTCTGGCAGAGTGTGACGGATGATATGCCGGCACTCGGAAATTACTTAAAAATTGCATGCCTAGGACACAGGTAGATTAAACTGTCCGTGTTATGGTTTTCAGTTCAGATGTATGAAGAACTAAAAAAATTAAGCTTATTTGTTAATCTGACTATTGGATGGGTGGATATATATTGGACGGTTAAAAATGAAAAAAAATCCAACAGTCCTGCTTCAACAAAAAGTGTCCACGAATCAAAAATTATGATTGTTCAACCAATCTGATATTGG
Source organism: Liriodendron chinense (assembly GCA_003013855.2). NCBI lineage: Eukaryota > Viridiplantae > Streptophyta > Magnoliopsida > Magnoliales > Magnoliaceae > Liriodendron > Liriodendron chinense. The sequence goes on from ML058513.1 coordinate 12,572,744, forward strand.
GACTGTGACTAAGCTACGGTGTGTTCAATAGTTTCGTCTGTTTAATTTGAGTTAATGCAAAAGACGTGTAAAATTTGTAGGTGCCAGCGTATCAAGCGGTACAGGCTGTCTGAGTATCATATGACTTCTCCCCAGCTATTTGTTATGTTGGGATCAACGTCAGAGGGTGGACGGAAATACAACCCCAGATGATTTGACAGTTTAGATGGTGTGATGGGATCTTGGCCCCACTTATCGATCCCAGGGTCCCAGTGATGGGTCCCATCTCGTAGCCAGTCACCCGTCACACGTGTACAAAGTTGTTGCCCATAGGCGGTCACGTGACTTTCCTCGTGACGTTTGATTGCTGGAATATTCCGAAATTGGCCAATCATCTAACGGCCGGCATTGGAGCGTGCTTACATGTTGCTCTGATCCCAACGGAGCCGGTCCGTGTTTGGCGGGTCAGTAACATGAATGTGCGGCTCCTACCACTCTCTAAACAAAACACAACCACTTCCAATCCAAGCGGATTGCCCACCCAACGTGGCCGGCTTTGATTGGGTCATTCTCCACTGTTGGTGCCCGGAAGGGAAGCGGATTACCTTGCCAATTACAATTTGGTGAGGCCGTAATTGTGGGGCCCACCTTGATATTGTGTGTTAAATATCTACGCCGTCCATCCATTTTGCCCCCTGATTTCAGGGCTCGTATGGCCCAAAAATAAAGCAGATCCAAATCTCAGATGGACCAAATCACAGGAAACAACGGTGATTGAATGGTCACACTTAAAAGCTTCCTGCGTACGTAATGTTTATTTTCCATCTCAGGTGTGAACAACCTGAGATTTGGATCACCTTCATTTTTTAGCTCAGTCCGGAAAATGAGCTGACAAAACAGATGGGCGGTATGGATATACAGCACATACATCAAGGAAGGCCCCACGTTCAGGGTCTCGCCGACGTTTGGTGTTTCTCCACCTTGCTTAGTCCGCAGCCTTGCTTGGCGACCTAATCAGGGCGCGGATTTCCTGCGAAAGCCTTGTCCAGGAAGTTCCTGCGCTGGAACCAAGGTGGGGCCCACAGTGATGTGTTTTGATAAATCCACCCCGTCCATCCGTTTTGGGAGCTCATTTTAGGACATGAGAACAAAAATGAACCGGATCCAAGACTCAAGTGGGCCAAAAACGTGAGGATTGAACGTCCACAGTTGAAATATTTGTGGAGCCACAGGCGTTTCGAATCAGGATAACATTTGTGTTTCCAGTTCATCCCAGTCCATGATTTTTGTATTAATTATATATATATATATATATATATATATATATATATATATATATATATATATATATATATAGAGAGAGAGAGAGAGAGAGAGAGAGAGAGACCTCTCTCTCAAGTCTAACCAGTTGGACCACAATTTTGCAGTTCACCTAGTGAATTGCTTCTAACCCATTAAGTGCTTGTGAAATCCAATCCTCCTAATAAGTTGGCCCACCACAAGGAACAATTAATACAAAAATCAGTTGCATCCACTGACCCAACATACCACACTTGTATTTTGCTATTAATAAATGGATGTACACTGTTTTCTATATTGTAGCTCACTTAACAATTGCATAGAGTTGATTTTTACACTTGGAGATCCTCATGGTGGGGCCAACCTAATAGGAGGATTGGATTTAATAAGTACTTAACAGGTTGGAAGAAATTCATTGGGTGGACTGCAAATTGTGGGCCAACCTATAAGTCACTAGTTTGAGTCCGTCAACACATCATCCATCAAAAGAGAATTAAATTGAACTATGAGAGTTTTGAAATTTCAAAACATATGCTCAAGCCATAAAAGAAAAAGTAGCACAAGGCTAGACCAATAAATGAAAAAGAGTAACAATATGCTATCTTAAAAAAAATAATGGAGATGAGCAAAAGCTAACTCAATACGGAGTGAAATATGCGTCACTCTTAAAATCGACGAAGAGTAAGACTTGTATCTATTACTTCACTTGAATTCATAAAAAGTTCAATATAATCAAAATTCATATCTTAAGCATAATTTTCACATAAATAAACAATTCATAACAATCTATTAACTGATTAGAATAGATATCACAGTAAGATCAACTATGCGAAAATAAGAGAATTATGTATAAATTCAACTTAAATTGAAGTAAACTTCAAGGAATCCCTCACCTCTGGTTGTGGATCACTCTAAAGCTAATCTAAATAAGAATTTAGAATAAATTTTCAGATTTAAGATGGTTTAGATTTCACGTGCACGGTGTGGATTAATTCCTATCAAAATTTAGAAGAATATACGATTAGGATTCTATAAATTACACTTTTAAGATAAAAACCTAGGATTTTTCGTAGACGAGTGACTCACCTCGATTAGCAATTTATCTCAGCCAACAAAATTCAAAATTTAACGAACTTCGCCTGCTGAGTTGACTCAGTTCGACTTGGTATGGCAACGATTTACACGTTTGTAATTTAAAATTAAAATTATAGAAAATTTGGTATCTACCGAGGATTTTAGAGAAGATTTACACAACACTTACCTTTGAAAATTTTTTACTCGCCTCAAATCTGGTATAAACTAATATCTCAGTGACTCGGTGAATCGTGGTTCAGATTTGCACCACGATCTCTCTCTCTCTCTCTCTCTCTCTCTCTCTCTCTCTCTCTCTCAGGTTCGAAGTTTGATTCTCACAGGGGTGTAGGGTCTTTATAGGATTTTCGGATCCAGATATGAAAGTCCTGATTGTAACAGGAGATGCGTTGCTGTGTTAATGCGGTTTGCAAAACAATGTACTACAGTGATATGCATGAGCCGTTTTGATTTAAAATAATGGTTCAGATGGCTGGTTGTTTTCGATTAGTATTCTAATATATGTTAGTCGTCAAGATCGGCCACTTAATGACTAGATTTAATCTCAAATCAAAGGAAATCAGAGTTCAACGGCCAATAACAAATGAAGAAGATGACCGCCTCTTTAATGATAGATTTCGTTCCAAACCATATTCCTTCGAAGCAATCATGGTGGAGGATCTGGATTCATCAAAGTAGACTTCGAGACATCTTAAATTAGAAGTTTAAACGGTTTTGATCAGTGAGTTCATGCAAAAACTCTTCTCGAGTGTCTACATGTGATGCTGCACATGGCCGAGAAAATAAGATTTGCGGGCATCTTTTTAGGTTTCTTTAGGTTGGTTTTGGTGTTCAGAATCATGTGGATCCCACATCTATGAACGATTTGGATTTGATGTTTGTTCATGGTTTTTAAAGATCATGCAATGAAAATCAATTAAGAATGAAGCCTGGCACGCATTGCTCTATACCGTTCTGAGTGATCTATTTGAATGGATGAGGTGTATAGCATTGGATGCTCTTCATTGCATGAGAGAATTCCCTGATTTGAGGTTTTACGACTCGATATGGTTTGAGGGAGAATCCGAGTTGCATTCGAACATAAGAGAAAAATAAGAAAGTTATCTATTACAAATTGTTTTGAGCACGATGAAGGCTGGGGACGTGGGCTGACTGCATAGATTAAATGGGGCCCACAGTGATATTTGTCAAGAAATCTGCTCCGTTTGTTGCTGTTGCAAGATCATGTTGGGCCATATGCTCAAATATAGAGCAGATCCGAGTCTTAGGTCGACCACACATGTAAAAAGTATGGGAGTGATACTCACCGTTAAAACCTTACTAGAACGTTCAACAGAGGCACGCCTATGGTGTATATACAATATTGGCTAATTACAATTTTGCCCTTTTCTTTAGTCCTGACTTTCGCCGTTTGTAACTTTTAACTGCATCGTCCAAATGGGATGAAACTGTACCACTACTCATTATTTTTCACACTCTTTCTAACACCCTAGTTTAGGCCTTGATCACTTATAGATAACCAAGATACCTTTTTAATGGACTGTACCACTCGAATGTCTAAAACACCATTTGTACACACTTAATCGAAAAGTTAACTGGTAGTCTGTACATATACCTTATGATCTTCGAAATGATTGATTTATTCTGATATTTGGATGGCCCGTTTGGCTTATTCAAATATGATGGATGGTCAGATGACATGTTAAAAATAAGAAAACTTGATGATTAGTAACTTGATAATGTATGTACGGTTCGTTTCATAAACAGATCAATAGAAATGGTCTGTTTTATCAATCTAAGTCTAGGATAATGTAATGGGTCATAAGGGCATTTGTGTAATTTCTTAAATTTACGTCCATATATGAAAGATAGCTTCTTTTGATTGAAATCTATGTTCTGGATAACTTTTGTAAAAATGTTTCTCTTAATTCCTAACAATGAAGGTTATAACGTCATCTTTCATATTGATGGAAGTGAAAATATCATACCATGCATTTAAACGAAATTGTTTTACATAATAATTTAGACTTTTTCAGACAAGAGAATGAAAAATTCGGGTTATTACAAAAAAATTTAGACAAAAAGAAGGAATTGATTATTTTGATATCTATTCCCTAGTGGTTAAAATGTCTTCTATTAAAATCTTTATAATCATTGCATCCATATACAAGTTAATAGTACATCAGATGAATGTTAAAATGATTTTTTTAAAAGAAAAAATTAGAAGAAGAAATATACATAGAACAATCTGAGGACTACATAATAAAATGAAAAGAAAATAAAGTTTATAGGTTGATCAGATTTTTATATAATATAAAATAAGCTCCTAAACAATGGTATGAGAAGTTTGATAATGTTTTAAAATCAAATAAATATAAAATAAACGGCGTAGATAGATATTTGTATACTTAATTTACAAGAAGTGAATGAGTAATAATCTATCTACATGTAGATAATATGCTCATCTTTGGAATTGATCTGAAGATAATTAAATCCACCAAGAAGTTCTTGTCATCAAATTTTGATATAAAAGACTTAGGTGAAACAAATATGATTTTAAGTATAAAAGTGATTAGAAAAGATGAAGATTTTATCTTTTTGCAATCTCATTATATTGAGAAAATGTTAAAAGCCTTCAATCATTTTGACAATATGTCTATTAGTACTTCTTATAACTATACCATATTCTAAAGAAGAATACAACTAATACTGTATCACAATTAGAATATTCTAAAATAATTAGCAGCCTCATATACCTAATGAATTGTACTAAACCTGATATAGTCTATGCAATAAACAGGTTAAGTAGATATACACATAACCTAGACATGACCATTAAAATGCTTTATTTAAAATTCTAAGGTATCTAAATGTAATGCCCCAGATTTTTGAGATTTATTTGAAACTTTTTGAAAATTCATTTTTAATTTATTTTTTATTAATTATCGTATATTTACTGTTGATTTGCGAATAGCAGGACATCCGTAGGAGATCCGATAGGGGACCCTTTACAAAAGTTGCTTAGAATGATCCCATAAACATCGTAGAAAGATCAGATTTCAAAAATCATGCACTTTTCAGATAATTACGAAAATGCCATTAGTTAAACTTAAATTAAGATGCCATTTTTAAGTATTATAGTTTCTGACGATCACTTTCACGCAAAACTCTGGATTTAAACTTTTGGGCAAATATTAACCATACACGTCAAATTTCAGCCCTTAAATCATAGTAGAAGTGGTCCAATTGTCAAATCAGCCCCTTAACCCTTGATTTTCGTGTCCATCGAGTGAGGAAAGTAGATGGTTAGTCGTAGTCGAATATTTCCCTTCATATGAGTGACTTGGATCATCTTTATCATGGACCAATAGTGTGATTTGAGTGCCCCACCTTGATAAGCATCTTTCTTATGCGCGAAGTTATCCCGTTTTAGAAATTAACGAGTTACCAACTCTTTTTAAATCTGAACCTTTCAATTTACCCACTTCTCACCATCAATCGTTTCTCAAATTTGGACCACTTATTATAATCATATGACTACGAGTTTACACAAAATTTGGACCCCGATCTATAATCCTACACCGTTGAACCACAAAGCCAGCCCCTTCCTTTTCCGCCAAAAGTTGGAATTTCAGATCTAGGCATTTCTCACCATCAATCAACCACTAAACTTTGTACAATTGTTTGCCTATCATGACTACATATTTTCTCAAAATTTAGGCCCTGATCATCAAGCGTAGACCGTTAATTGAGATCTAGCCCATTTTAGCACCCGTTAGGCCATTTTCAAGGATCGGCCAATCTAGAATGTGGATCATCAAGAAATTTACGTATTCTGACTCTACTCTTCGAGCTTAATAAGATGAACAGATTGGAATTGATCAAAGATCATCCGAATATTGAGATTTGAGAAACCCACCTCAAGAGGTTGTTACACAAGACCTCGCGTGCACATCCCTCTCCATATTTCTACTACGCACCTCCAAATCCTTCTCTTAACCCTAGCCTCCATGCCTTAGAGAAAGAGAGAGAGAGAGAGAGAGAGAGAGAAGAGAAGAGAGTTCTTTCTCATAATTTTTCTAGCGGTTAAGATCTTCTACAATTCTCTTCTTCTAAGTCCATCCTAAGGTGAGGATTTTCCTTCAAGCCTTTCATTAATAATATTATGATTATCATAAGTTTCTTTTGTGGCATGTGAAGTTGTTTTGTTTTGAATTGCTGATCCATATAACATGAAGTTTAATGTAGGATTTGTAATGAATATCATTATATAATGATGTGATTCATTGTTTAGATTTTTTACTAAGAAGCATGTGTATTTGTGTTATTTATCTTTGTGAAATCTATGCCCTTATTTCCTTAATTTGTGTTTTACAAGTAACATTGGTTTTCATATTGTGATATGAAATATGTGTATAAGATCATTATATGGACATCCCATTATTGTATACTCTTTGTCCCTAAGTTGGTAAAATTATTCGATGTAGAGAGATGGAACCCATGAGAGGTGTCCATGATGGAAGAATATCTCTTGACTTAACTGAGAGAATGAAGTGCTTGTTTATCAATGGATCCTTATATGTACATGATGCTTGATTTGATCCATTTACAGTACATGTGTATTTTAATGAATTTGGTCATGATGTACAACATTGGCTTTTTGGGACATGATGAAATCATAAAACGGGACAATGAGTGGACACTAATGGTATACAAATTCTCATGAGCCGAGGTTGGTGCTATGGACACTAATCCCGTGCTGTCGGCCTATGCTGGGTTGCTTGCGACTCCCCATAGTGACCACTGAGTTTTATTTAAATCGGTTGTATGCGAAAACACTTAAATAAAGGTGAAACTAAAGTCATGCATTCACTTGGCTCCATGTGGGTGTACGGAGTTGAGAATAGGCTAGAGCGTCCTACTTCTCCCGTACACTGTCACGTGTAGATTTGGGCTATGAGCGTCCCGTTTCTCACGTGGTCGGGCAAAACTATGGGCTTGTGCGTCCCAGGAACCTCTGGTGACTAGTGGTTAGCATGAAGTCGTAACAGGGAGTCTCCCACTTCATGTATTGTGATTCTAGCCAGGGTGCCTTAGCCAGAGCATGCATTCCATGCATCGCATTAACAAAGATTTTTAGTTGGTTGTTTTGATTTGATTAAATGATAATATACTGCTTACGTTTACTCTGTACCGTTATTATTATTCTTGATTGTCTTGGAGGAAATATTCCCCACTATGATAGCGTTTAACGCTATCCCAAATACAATTTAGGTGATGCAGGTGAAGATCCAGGTATTGAACCCGATTTTTAAGGAAAAGAGTTCGATGGTTCTTACGTTCACATGGCGGATGACGATGTTAGAGAAACTTAATTGATGTTATCATTTATTAAATATTTCTTTTGAGTAGTTGATACATTTATGGAATTGTAATAAGTCTTCAAGAGAAGACATGGTTTTGTATTTTAATTAATCAGTATGGATATTGGTTGGTTCCCTTATTTAAACATTGATGATGACGTAGTAAGTTTGATAGAATAAGATGATAATTGTTTCCGCCATTGTGCTTGAATGCTATATTTTATTATTTGACAAATTAGTTATTCCATAAATTACTTGGGAATTCGGCCGTCGTGTTATACATGAGAGTCGAAAATCTCGGGTCGGTACAGTTGGTATCAGAGCACAATCGGGACCTCTGGGTGAGAAGCCCAACCATTTTCATAATAAATATCCCTTAGGGATTAGGTTCCCACGAAATAGAAACAAAAACACTTAGGTTCATCCCCAGTGGATGCATGAGATGTTATGAATCTAGAGACTCAAACATAGGCCCCTTAAAATCATTAGGATAGTCGATGAACGTAAAAATATGAAATTTTAGGATTTTTGGGAAGTGGATTCTCACTTTTCTAGAAGTTTTGGAGCTCTCATCATTTTCTCATATTTAGGTCAGCGTTACACTGAGTCATGGGATTTATCTCCCTCAAATTTTAAGGATAACTATTTTATCTCGAATTGTTTTTGTTAGGACAAATTTCCTGACCCTTTGACAATGTCACCACTAAGAATTATATTTTCAGAATAGATAAATTTTTAAAAAATTTTATACATATTTTTAACTCATTACCCAACACTTTCATAAAATTTCAGATCAATCCGACGTTTAGATAAATCATGAAAATTCTGTTAGTAGAGAAAATCTTGCGCTGAAAACTGCTGGACTGTTACGTTTTTCAGAATTTTAGAGGTCAGAATCATATCTTACCATAGGAATTTCATTCTGAGAAAAATTAGGGTGATTTCTCACCTAACCTTTAGATTACCCTCCAAATTTCAGGCAAAAATCACGTTCGGTTTGAGAGATAAAATTCTAAGAGCGCTTATAAGTCATGTGTTCCAGATTTGACACTATCCTAGTTCCTTAGCTTTGAAAACCTCTGAACCCCTTGTTTAGCCTTAGTTATCGTAAGATGGCACCCTTAGAAGTATTCCTTAGTGTATGCTCATACATCCCTATGAATTTTAGGCCCAACCCTCTTACTTAAAGTAGATTATCGTAACAATAAAATGCCATTTACCAATCCCTCACATAAATCTTCGACCATGTCTAACAATGAAAGTAAATAGGATCTCGTAAGGTTTTAATGTTTTGTATTGTTGGATTTTAATTTACGTGATCTTTGTTGATGTTTTCTTTATTGGAGAATACATGAAAGTCTCCACAATATTAGACTAAATCGGCCGCACAGGAGGACAGAACTGTACCTAATATATTGTGTAAAGGATTGGATCCTCGTTCAAATCCCGAGGGTCGACACTTGGAATTTCGAATGGATACTAATGAACTCAATGCTCAAATGCGAGTAGAAGATCTAAGTATCGGATCCGAATCTACTTGAACTGTTCACCCGTGATGTCGACACAATACAAATCGCATCCTTGTTCTAACTGGACGACTTTTATGCATTCTCTTGGAATGTGTGTGATTGTTTTTATTTGGATGACTAAAATAAGATAGATGTATAGACGACCCTAGGACGTAGAAGCTTAGCCACTTAGACCCTATAAAGAGCTAGAATACAGTATCCCTAACCTTATCTTTCTGTCGCACTTTCAGCTATTAAATAACTGTCGATGATATCTCATTCACTTTGTTATCCGCTTGTTTATCCACTCATTCAAGTGACCATCCGATCATGTCAACCTAATCAAACCTAGATCTATCTTTTAAACTCTTGATCAGTCATTTCGTTAGCGATCAAACATCCTTGATAATTATCTAACCCTAATCGTCTTAGATCCTTGACTATAAGAGCACCTACCCAAACCTGAGAAATATTAGGGTGCTAGATGATTGAATGATTTGAGAGACCAATCAATATATTCAGAACCATCTAGGAATCAGAGTGCGCAGTGGAAGCATGATAGGAATTTGGGGGAGCTTGTAAAAATCGATGTCGAGTACGAATTTATTTTTAAGGGGGGTGGATCGTGATCGCGTCTGACCCGAAATAGTTCAGAAAGTTAGACGAGAAGTCATAAACTGAGATTGCCCTCAATCTTTTATCGACGATGCTTAGGAAACTTCGGGGACGAAGTTTGTTTTTAAGGGGGGTGGTTTGTAATGCCCCAGATTTTCGAGATTTATTTGAAACTTTTTGAAAATTCATTTTTAATTTATTTTTTATTAATTATCGTATATTTACTGTTGATTTGCGAATAGCAGGACATCCGTAGGAGATCCGATAGGGGACCCTTTACAAAAGTTGCTTAGAATGATCCCATAAACATCGTAGAAAGATCAGATTTCAAAAATCATGCACTTTTCAGATAATTACGAAAATGCCATTAGTTAAACTTAAATTAAGATGCCATTTTTAAGTATTATAGTTTCTGACGATCACTTTCACGCAAAACTCTGGATTTAAACTTTTGGGCAAATATTAACCATACACGTCAAATTTCAGCCCTTAAATCATAGTAGAAGTGGTCCAATTGTCAAATCGGCCCCTTAACCCTTGATTTTCGTGTCCATCGAGTGAGGAAAGTAGATGGTTAGTCGTAGTCGAATATTTCCCTTCATATGAGTGACTTGGATCATCTTTATCATGGACCAATAGTGTGATTTGAGTGCCCCACCTTGATAAGCATCTTTCTTATGCGCGAAGTTATCCCGTTTTAGAAATTAACGAGTTACCAACTCTTTTTAAATCTGAACCTTTCAATTTACCCACTTCTCACCATCAATCGTTTCTCAAATTTGGACCACTTATTATAATCATATGACTACGAGTTTACACAAAATTTGGACCCCGATCTATAATCCTACACCGTTGAACCACAAAGCCAGCCCCTTCCTTTTCCGCCAAAAGTTGGAATTTCAGATCTAGGCATTTCTCACCATCAATCAACCACTAAACTTTGTACAATTGTTTGCCTATCATGACTACATATTTTCTCAAAATTTAGGCCCTGATCATCAAGCGTAGACCGTTAATTGAGATCTAGCCCATTTTAGCACCCGTTAGGCCATTTTCAAGGATCGGCCAATCTAGAATGTGGATCATCAAGAAATTTACGTATTCTGACTCTACTCTTCGAGCTTAATAAGATGAACAGATTGGAATTGATCAAAGATCATCCGAATATTGAGATTTGAGAAACCCACCTCAAGAGGTTGTTACACAAGACCTCGCGTGCACATCCCTCTCCATATTTCTACTACGCACCTCCAAATCCTTCTCTTAACCCTAGCCTCCATGCCTTAGAGAAAGAGAGAGAGAGAGAGAGAGAGAGAGAGAGAAGAGAAGAGAGTTCTTTCTCATAATTTTTCTAGCGGTTAAGATCTTCTACAATTCTCTTCTTCTAAGTCCATCCTAAGGTGAGGATTTTCCTTCAAGCCTTTCATTAATAATATTATGATTATCATAAGTTTCTTTTGTGGCATGTGAAGTTGTTTTGTTTTGAATTGCTGATCCATATAACATGAAGTTTAATGTAGGATTTGTAATGAATATCATTATATAATGATGTGATTCATTGTTTAGATTTTTTACTAAGAAGCATGTGTATTTGTGTTATTTATCTTTGTGAAATCTATGCCCTTATTTCCTTAATTTGTGTTTTACAAGTAACATTGGTTTTCATATTGTGATATGAAATATGTGTATAAGATCATTATATGGACATCCCATTATTGTATACTCTTTGTCCCTAAGTTGGTAAAATTATTCGATGTAGAGAGATGGAACCCATGAGAGGTGTCCATGATGGAAGAATATCTCTTGACTTAACTGAGAGAATGAAGTGCTTGTTTATCAATGGATCCTTATATGTACATGATGCTTGATTTGATCCATTTACAGTACATGTGTATTTTAATGAATTTGGTCATGATGTACAACATTGGCTTTTTGGGACATGATGAAATCATAAAACGGGACAATGAGTGGACACTAATGGTATACAAATTCTCATGAGCCGAGGTTGGTGCTATGGACACTAATCCCGTGCTGTCGGCCTATGCTGGGTTGCTTGCGACTCCCCATAGTGACCACTGAGTTTTATTTAAATCGGTTGTATGCGAAAACACTTAAATAAAGGTGAAACTAAAGTCATGCATTCACTTGGCTCCATGTGGGTGTACGGAGTTGAGAATAGGCTAGAGCGTCCTACTTCTCCCGTACACTGTCACGTGTAGATTTGGGCTATGAGCGTCCCGTTTCTCACGTGGTCGGGCAAAACTATGGGCTTGTGCGTCCCAGGAACCTCTGGTGACTAGTGGTTAGCATGAAGTCGTAACAGGGAGTCTCCCACTTCATGTATTGTGATTCTAGCCAGGGTGCCTTAGCCAGAGCATGCATTCCATGCATCGCATTAACAAAGATTTTTAGTTGGTTGTTTTGATTTGATTAAATGATAATATACTGCTTGCGTTTACTCTGTACCGTTATTATTATTCTTGATTGTCTTGGAGGAAATATTCCCCACTATGATAGCGTTTAACGCTATCCCAAATACAATTTAGGTGATGCAGGTGAAGATCCAGGTATTGAACCCGATTTTTAAGGAAAAGAGTTCGATGGTTCTTACGTTCACATGGCGGATGACGATGTTAGAGAAACTTAATTGATGTTATCATTTATTAAATATTTCTTTTGAGTAGTTGATACATTTATGGAATTGTAATAAGTCTTCAAGAGAAGACATGGTTTTGTATTTTAATTAATCAGTATGGATATTGGTTGGTTCCCTTATTTAAACATTGATGATGACGTAGTAAGTTTGATAGAATAAGATGATAATTGTTTCCGCCATTGTGCTTGAATGCTATATTTTATTATTTGACAAATTAGTTATTCCATAAATTACTTGGGAATTCGGCCGTCGTGTTATACACGAGAGTCAAAAATCTCGGGTCGTTACACTAAAGGGTACAATGGAATATGGTATACATTATTATGGTTTTCCTAATGTATCAGAGGGATATAAAGATGCTAACTAGATAAGTGATTCAGATGAAACTAAATCCACAAGTGGATATGATTTTACTTTGGATGGATGAGTTATTTCCTGAACATTCACCAAGTAGACTTATATAGCTCGGTCTGCATGGAATCCGAGTTTGTAGCTTGGAGAAGGCTAACACAGAAGCTGAATGGCTTAGAAATCTTTTGGCTGGCATTCATTTATGGCTAAAACCTGTGATAGCAATATCATTGCATTAGGTATATGAGGTTGCTAATTATTTTAGAATATTTAGTTAAAACTAACAGTAAGATATATAATGGCAAGAGTAGACACATTAAACTCCGACACAACATAGTGAGGCACTTGTTAAATGACAGAGTAATAGCCATTGATCTTGTGAAATCAGAGAAGAATTTGACAAATCCTCTAATAAAAGAACTATCTAAGAAGTTAGTCTTAGAAACATCAAAGGAAATGTTATTAAGCCTAATATTATGAGTTACCAGTGTTGGCAACCTAACTTATACAAATGAAGATCTCATATGATAGGTTTTTAAATGGGTAAATAACAAGACACTATAAGACGTTTAAGCATTGCCCCGAATAAGTCATGTTCTATGGTGTAAGCAGTGCAAGCATTGGCCCGAGTAAGCCCTGTCCAAGGTTTCGCATGATGGTTGGTTCATATCAACAGTGGCCCAACATAATGGATGATCCACATAGAAGGTGCACCCCACACGATGGATGGTGGACATCAAAAGTGGATCCCACATGATGGACAACCCACTTCGAAGGTGGGGCCCACACGATGGACACATCAAATGTGGATTCCACGTGATGGGTAGTAAACATTGATAGTTCCTACATAAAGGACAATTAGCATTGATGGTGGGCTCCACATGATGGATGACCTACATCAAGTTGGGAACCACATAATGGACAGTCCATATTAAAGGTCAACCCTTAATGATGAATGGTTCACATTCAAGAGGAGCCTTACATGATGGACAACCCACTTTGAAAGTTTGGCTCACAAGATGGACGATCCAACAAATGTGGGCTCCATATGATAGAGGATTTATATCCCACGTCCAATATAATGGATGGCCCAAATGTCTTAAAGCATGAAGGTTGTAGCCTTCCATTCATTTGCAATTTGGGGCATGGCCAATCTGATCCACTAAAACAACCATATGGACTGCTCTTACAAAGAGTTGTTGTAATCTTTAAAAATGACACCAATTATCCTAAAAAATCTCTCATTTGAATGTCTTACCAAACATGCTTTTTTCATATTTCATACTAGGGTTTTTTTATTCTACTAAACGAGCTTATTTAAATAAAGAGTTAAAATAAAAGAAGCTTATTAGAGCAATCCTTAACCCAAAAATCACAGTTATCCACTAATCAGACTGCCCAATTTGTAGGGAAGAAATTGAATGGTTGGAGAAAATGACAAAATGTCATATGCAGCATCCATATGTGACGTACCTGATGAGTCGACCCACCAGTTTGTGTTCTAGAGAATTCTCACGGTGAATCCAACCTAATGAATGTCACGGATAGCATTCCATCCAGTAGGCACCACGTTGGATGGTCTGGTATCTCTTATGGCGCCAAAACCTACCGACACTAGGTAGATTTTTGTCTAATCTTTTACTAATCTCTGTAAATTCTACAGCAAAAAAGATGCCCTTCCCCTCTCAGAATTTCAAAACTAAACAATAATTTGGACCATCCAAACCATGAATCTAATCCAATTCCTCATGTTCACTGCGCATGCCAAAAATTATCAAGATCCAAAACTTAGGTGGAACACACCACAGGGAGAATTGTACAATCACACCCAAATTATCCTAGATATTCATTTGTTGTGACCCACTTGAGTCTTTGAGTGGTATTAGTTTCGGTGCATCTCTTCCTCCTAGTGGGATGAACCTGGTGGTTGGGTTGGTTGACATGATACGGTGGACCCTACATTCAATCTGGATGTTTCTATTGTGGGTGTCCCCTACACTATCCACCCCGTTGTTGTGAGTCACATGAATCACGGATCAGTCTGGATTTCCGGTTCTAACCCGGTGCATCTAATGGACGGGTTGGATGCCACTCGCTACCAGGGTGGACCCCATATAGCTCGAAGATGTGGTGATTGTCATATGTTGCAACATATGTGATTTATTTATTTAAAAAAAAAAAAAAAAAAAAAACTCATCAGCAGACAAATGCTATTTGCACCATTGCATGAAGTTGCTCCAAGCTAGCACATGCGGGCCACATGTGCCAGCGTGACAGTAGAGAGAACCAGTGCATTCATCAGATTGGTGTCTCCATGAATATGTCCTGGCCTTAAAATCATGCTGGTCAGATCATCAAGTGGTCCAAACGTGAAGCAGAATTAAAAATAAAAAATAAAAAAATAAAAATGTTTGTAACCATCAGTTTACTTTACTTTGTACGTTGTAGCCCAAGTGAGGAGTGAAATCATCTTGAAGCAGATCAATAACTAAGGGCCAGTTTGGTGGACACCTAAAAATGAGTTTTAGGTCATTTTGGTACACTGATACGTGTGCTAGTGTGTGGATGGACAGGACTCTATGTATAGGATATATAGAAAATGCATAGGCTAGTCTTAAAATATGGTCGTCCTTTAGAAAGTGGCCATATACGGGCACGAAACATTAGAGTATCATTTTAAGTGGAAAACGACGAGAATACTCTCTCCCTCTAATATTTTGATGCATTAATTTATATGTGTACTACATGATGCTATGATAGTACATGTGACGTATTTTCTGTGGGGCCCACTTCCAGCCACAAATTTCATTTCTGATCCTCGTATTTCATCACCGTCTCATTAGCCTGTGATAAGGTGGTTGTGATGCGCTCATGGACTGCTTGAACCGGACGCGGATAAGGTGGTGTTGCCGCCACCCCAGGGAGGTCGTGTTGATGTGGTGGCCGCTGTGGGGCCCAACATGATGTGTGTTGTTTTATATCCAAGCCGTCCATCTGTTTTCCCGTCATTTTATGGCATGATACAAAAAAAAATTGAAGTAGATACAAAGCTCAAGTGGACCACACCACAAGAAACAGTGGTGATTGAATGCTGACCGTTAAAAAAAAAGTTTTGGATCAGGTGTATAGTTTTGTTTTCGTTCATCTGGATCTGAGTGACCTTATCAACAGGTTGGATGACCCAAAAACATTACGTCTGATTAGTGATTTGGTGGTTGTGAGGGGCTCGTGGACTGGTTGAACCTGTGTGTACAGTTGTGGGGTGAACCTTAGTGTCCATCCGACGTGGTGCAATTGGTCCACCGTACGCTGTCTATCCTTGTACATCAACCCCTGATAGGCCACCCTATGTCGACCATGGCCCAATAATCCAAAAATCACGTTGATCGAATGACAGATTGGTCAGCCATCAGATGGAGATTAAGATAATGGTACTGATTTAACAACTGGCAAATTAAACGGTTCATTAGATTGACCAATGAGTGGGATCCATGTTTTATTCACTCAGCCTCCTGACTCATTTGGGTTCGAAATGATTTAGCTAGTGCTCCAAATGGCCCCCAAATTCATGGATCTGATCAAGAGAGAACTTGATGAGGGTATAATCCACCCGGAATAGAGAGAGAAGACTGTTCGAATCTCTTTCAGATTAAATGAGTTTTGAGATAAACAACAGAGTGATTTTCAAAATAATTTATATTATTTTATGTTAAAAGCATAGACTAGTGAGAGTCCACTTCTCTTCACTATTTTACTTTTTCAATGGTTGTGATTCAATAAGGCCTCCTCATGTGATTGGGCGGGACACGTAAGTGTTACATATTCTGGTGGACCGCACACATGGTACAAATCTAGGCCAATCCTAACCTTTAGTTGGTGAACTTTTTATATAAGATTATTCATTTTTAACCGTCCAACAAATGTCATAAGATAAGCATCATTTTTTTTTTTCTTCATGGCACATCTAAGTTGGTACCATAATCTTCACAGATTAATTTGAATTACTTTATGCTTCTTATACAATTTCCAAGTGCCTGCGTATCATCCATCTCACTATGCCAGAGTACGGAAGTTATTCTCTTCATCAATAGAATGAATTTACAATAGCGAACGAAATGTGTTCTCTGGAAACGACCAATCAATTCTTAGATTAGTATCATACGTGACCGTGACTCTTATTACTCATATTTTATTGAAGTCGGTGAGTCGAGATAGATGTTCGTTAGCACGCGTTGCACCGTGGGGCCACATTAGGGACAGTCAGATGATTGGAACAGCCCAGTTTTCTTCGTGATTCAGTGGACAGACTTTAATCTGAAATTCATGATGGGAGGATTATGCCGATCGTTGATCTTTTGAGCTGAATATTTTATCCCAACGGTCGACATTCGATTATTTATATGGATGGTTAGAATCATCCGTTCAGCTTGGTTTATTGTCTGTAGCCCAATAACACTAGTCTAAAGAAGATGGACGGTTCTGATTACTGGACCTTATCTACATGGCCCATCAGGTGATACATGGTGGACGAAAGTTGGTTGTGACTTGGCAAGACGATCTCTTATTATTGTTATTGTCGTTGTTGTAATTACCATCATACAACACAAAAGGAGGGTTTGATGGGGCCGAAGGATATGACAAGTGGCAGCTTTAGCGTTCTTCCTATCGTCTTTGCTCCCTTCCAAAATGGCCTGCGTAATGCTTGGCCTACAGCTCCTGTCGCTTTCTCATGCGTCTATGCCGACCCACATCCACCTTTGCTCGCAGCACATGTGCCAACCTGGCATGTGTGGAGGACATCCGAACGTTCATGAGGTTGCCTTCACTCCGAAGACGACCATGCCCAAAAAATCAGGAAACTCCACTCATCAAGCTGGCTACAAACATAAGTTGATCCTGAACCGTAGGAACTTTTGTTTCAGCCATCCATTTTTATTATATAAAAGTGGCCTACCTGATGAAGGGACTTGATGAATTTTGGACATAGTCATCTACATGGTGGAGGACACTTTATGCACCATTCAGATTTTTCACACACTCGACATTTGTTAATTTTAAGAGTGCGTGTCGAGAGTGTGTGTAGGGATACTCTACATATATTTTCTCTGATATTTCTAACGCCTTTTGTGCGTACTCGGATTGCGAAGTGTAGAACACAGCACAGAGGTTAGTACTGTGGTGACGTGGCAAAGTTCTGTGGGCCCACCACTATGTATGTGTTATATCCAAACCGTCCATCCAGTTTATAAGATTATTTTAGTTCATTTACTCAAATAAGAGGAAGATTTAAAGCTCAAGTGGACCACACCATAAAAAGCAGTGGTTCAATAACACAACCACTGTTGGAACCTTCCTAGGGTCCACCACGATGTTTATTTGCCATCCAACCGTTCATAAGATCACACAGACCTGGATGAAAGGATGATGTTTATTTGCCATCCAACCGTTCATAAGATCACACAGACCTGGATGAAAGGATGATTTTTATTTGCCATCCAACCTGTTCTTAAGATCACACAGACCAGTATGAAAGTATAAATACAAATATCAGCTTGATCCAAAACTTTTTGTCCACATGAAGTTTTCAATGGTGGCCGTCATTGTCACCGCTGCTTTCTATGGTGCAGTCGTGGACGTGCCTCATTTTTTTGGCTAATGCCCTAACATGATCCGGAAAATTGATGGACAGTGCGGATATAATACATACATCACCGTCTGCCAACATACTTGCCACGTCAACAAAGTACGGACATCGGTGCTGTGTTCTACACTACACAATCCGAGCCCCTTTTGTGCAAACCAAATGAAAGCTCACCAATCGTGAATTTTGCAGATGTAGGGTTAAGATGGGATTGTGATGGCCCCACTCTCTAAAAGGTCAAACCAAGTAGGCCCACCTCCACCATCGCCACTGTTGGTGTTATGGTCGTCGGTCACTTGGTAATGACATTTCCTGTAAACTAAAAGAACAGCAGAGAGAGACAGAGAGATAGTAGGTTTAACAGTAACCATCTCAACCGTTCATCTTGGTGGTCCTACTATTGTTCATCCGCTGCGAAAAAAATTCTTTGATCGGACCATCCTAACAATCAGATTGGAGTCATCTCCTCAGCCACAATGCGTACAAAAAAAAAAAAAAAAAAGTTTCCTGTCTTTTTGTTGGCTTTCAACAATGATCAAAAGGGACTCGGATTGCGTGGTGTAGTCACATACAGCACCCACGTCGGTAGTGTGTGCTGCTGGAAAAGCTCTGTGGGCCCACCATGATGTATGTGTTTCATCCACGCAGTTCATCCATTTTTTTCAGCTCATTATGAAGATGAGCTGAAAAATGAAGCAGATCTAAATCTCAGGTGCACCACACCACAGGAAACAGTGGTGATTGAACACCCACCGTTGAAAGCTTCCTAGGGCCCACTGTAATGTTTATTTGCCATCCAACCTATTCATTGGACCACACAGACTTCTCTGAAGGGAAACACAAATATTAGCTTGATCCAAAACTTTTATAGTCCCCAAGAAGTTTTTAAAGTGAGCATTCAATCGAGAGTCTTTCCTATGGTGTGGTCCACCTGATATTTGGATCTGTCTGATTTTTGGGCTCACGCCCTAAAATGAGCTAGAAAAATGGATGGACGGCGTGGATAAAACCCATACAATACGATGAGGCCCACAGAGATTTTATAGTGGGAATGGAAATGTCCACCGTTGAAACCTTCCTGGAGCTGACCATTATGTTTACATGCCATCCAAACCGTTCATAGTTATTACCACTCAGATAAACTAGAGGCCCAAATATCATCCTGATACAAAACTTCTGTTACCCAGGCTTTCAATCCCCACTTCTTCTAGTAGTGTCCACATGAGTTTTGTATCCGCCTAACTTTTAGAATCCTATCCTATTTTGTACTAAACAGATGGACGGAGTGGATTTGTCACGGACATATCTGTGGGCTCCACACAGCCCTAGCCACAGGAATATCTCTGCCCAGGTTCACAGGCAATCAGCTTACCACAATACTGTGGGACACGAAAATGGGCCCACTTCGAAACAGGAAGATCGTAGCCACCCAACTCGACGCGGATTGCTTCCGACCAAATCTGTGCTGGGGCTCACCTTGATGTATCTGTGTATCCATGCCGTCCATTCCTAGTTTAAGATCATGTTAGGTTATGGCCTCAAAAATGAGTCAGATCCAACACTACAGTGGACCACACTAGAGATAACTTTTGCATTTAATGCAACTTGTATTAAAGTTTTGTGCCTTTAATATGCATTTAATGCAACTAAGCTTAGTATTTGGTGTGGTCCACTAGAGCATTGGATCTGCCTCATGTTTGGGCCCATATCCTATCATGATCTTAAAAAAGGGATGAGCCGCATGGATAAACAGATGCATCATGGTGGGCACTGCACAGTTCTGGTCGGACGCTTAAAGGTCCGACCAGGGGTCGGACGCAATCCGCATCCCCCAATCCTCTGGCTTCTTGTTGACCGTTGCTCTTTTCTAAGCCTGCTGTTTTTAATCTACTGATCAAAGGGTTTGAATCTTCCAAAGTAGGAGATCTTTTCATGCATTCTAATTTACGTGGGCCTATCGTATCAACGGTCTGGATCCCCGAAACACGGACCCCACATTCAAGATCTTCGACCGCAAATTCAAGGACATATTGGCCATTATAAAAAAGCGTATAGGACGAACTAGTCTTTTTGAATCCTGCGCGTGGTCATCTCTTCGATCCAACGGTTGACACTGACCGACGCCGACTTTTTTGAAAAAACGAACCTCAGACGTGCTTTCCGTGCCGGGACCGGTAGAGGAAGTTGTTTGATACTCTCATCACCCACGACACTCCATACGCGTGCACCCAGATACTGAACGTACGGAAGGCGTGCACTAATAACTAAACCATCTACATTGTGAGAAATACTGTAGATGGATAGATCCACAGAAGGTGATTGATCAGACGATCCTGATACGATGGAAATTTGTTTATTCAATGCGATCCATTCAATAGTTCCATCTGGACCGTCCATTATCGTAGACCAATAGCAAGTTACGATCAAAACGTCAGTATCTAATATTAGGGCTCATGATATGTATGGTACAACTGATGTACAACTATACTAAGTGTACAAATTCCAGGTGCATGAGTATGGAGGAGTACACTCTGCCAGAGTATCAATTTCTCTGTGACCTTTCGCTTTCCCGGCCGAAAATACAAACAACCTACATCAAGAAAGCAAAAGAAAACATAGAAAATACATGAGCAATGCTATACATAGCTGCCTATTGCTACTTGGAGTAGGAATGCGCCAAACACAAGCACCACAACATGCTGACACGTGAAACGTGTTAAAGATCTGGAGGGTCCATCATATAGGGGGACACAAGTGTGCCTATCTTATACTCGGGCTGAGACATTCATCAGTAGAGAGAGAAAAACCACCTGCCGAGCACTGATTATAACCGTCCCCACCTCACTATTTCTAATCCATCTAATAAGTTGACGGTCCACATTAAAGTATATACCTGTGTGTGGCGATTGATGAACGGTCCCGATCTTAAATATGCGTGCCTCGTAGGCATGACTGATGAACTTATCTTGGATGCATGCAGAAGTGCGGATGAAAATAGCATTCCACAAAAACCATTTCCTAAAAAAATCAGCTATATTTTAGTGAGTTTTAAATAAACTAAAACCCAAAAAAGATGCCATACGTACAGAGAAAAATACAAGAAAAAATTGTATATATCAATATAAAAATATATTAAAAAAATACTAGAAACTGGTAATGAGAATCTTTAGTATTTTATTAGGCCATTTCCTCTTAAACCATCATTATTTTTAATTAATAAAGATTAGTAGTTGTAAAGGTGCTTTGTTATATCTGCCAAAAATAGAGGCACTTTCTAATATAAAAATCAGAAGATTCTGCACATAAACAAGGTAACGAATAGACTACTCCTTTCCAACCTTTGAAGAGATTTGTAATTATGAATACACCATTATATAAACAAGGGCTAGTAATTAAGTGGTCCACTAATTCTTTATGATATATAAATAGCCAAACAGGACAAATCATATTAATTTGAACAGTACACCAAAGAAGACTTTCCAAGTTCAAAGGAATGTGTAATTAAACACATCATGTTTTAAACATGATCTTTACTTATAAGCCCACATGTGTGTAAAAGGCAGGCCACACGTCCTCCAAAAATGAGATCGGATCCTCTGTTGGCTCCAAACATGAAAACCTTGTTTGTAGCCTTTTCATTGGTCCACATCACACTATATAATGTTAGTGTGATTAGGTTGCACTGAGGATATAATTAGGTTGTAGACCTAACCAATAAAAATGCTTCAAACAGAATTTCCCTATTTGGCAGCTAATAGTGGATCCAGATTCACAAAAAATGTGCATGTGTAGCACATTGATACTAGGTCAAATCCATTTATCAGAGAGATGACTCTATGTAGATGCTCTCGCCCAAAAATTGAAATGGTTGAATCATCAGCGGGGCGACAATTTATGAAACAACTGTATGTCTATCATCATCACCCTCCTTTTGTATGGACCAGATTTATTTTAAGGTCAGAACTATCCAGTGGAGGGCTTGGATATTGCATTATTGTATATGATCTGCCTTGCCACTCAAACTTAAGCTCGGGCCTGGCCCATTTGTTTAATGGGCCTAAAAATAGGACCATATGCAAACCATGGCAGCATGGTTCATTTGCCAGACTGAAAACCACCTATTTCCACAGACAGCAGCAGCGACGTATGTAGTGTGGTTGGGAGTATGACCCGCTCAGGTCCGTGGCTCCATCGAAGAACGACATGTATGAGCAACCACCGACGGACATTTTAACTTCCACGTGGCGAGTTAACGTTGAGCGACAATGACCCTTTACAAGCTTACCTAGTCGATGTCACGCAGACCGCATCTTCCAAGGATTTGCTTTGCTTCCCGTCGGCAAGAGATGATAGGCAACATGCAAGGCCCAATTAAATACAAGAAAAGCGACACTTGGGACCTGTTTTCTACTAATGTATTCTCGTGTTAGTGCTTCAAATCCATCACTGAGTGAGGAAGATTTTAGATAAACAAATGACTATTTTAAAAGCAATAACCTGCCTTAATAGAGGCATTAGCTATTGATCTACGTTTGTTTATAGAGTGGTAAATGTGTATTTTAATGTGATATTCTCTTAATGAATTATAGCTGATGAATAGCTTGATAATCGTATTTGTTTAGGGACACGTCTACTTCATTACATCAGTAAATAAGATTAGGTGGGTACTCCTCATCAGCATCCCTAAAGAACTGATGTGGAGTTATGTTCTGGTGATCAAGACCATTGATCTGATGGGCCCTGCCATGGATGGGGGATGCCTGAAAAATCTCCTTGGTTTGAATACTACAACACTTCAATTAATGCTTACGATCAGATGGTTAAGGGAAAAGACACAACAGGCAGCCCACATTCAGCGGAAAGTAATTCCATGATCAGATGGCCAGGTTTTCAAATCAGGGAAAATTTTGTAACATGCCCACATCCAAGTGGGGCCCATCAGATAAATGGTCTTGATCATCCCATGATGACCCATAACCTTGGGACCTTCTCATGATAACTATGTAATACAAATGGTGGGGTGATAGTAGCAAAGTCTCTTTGTTTATTTAAGTAAAAGGGATTAGAGAGAGGTGGGTGTGGTCTACTTACTACGTATGAGGTAATTGCAATGATTTTTTGCCGTTGTTTCCCACTTGAAAACCAAGTTGGCTTCTCTTCATTCAAATTCCATGTATAAGAGAATGAGGTCTCAATTCCCACCAGTTGGGCCACCAATCCCAAAAGTCCCAACCTATTAAGTGAATGCAACATCCATCCGTTCCAATATGTTGACCCCATCATGAGGGTGACCTAATGAAAAAATCATCCGTGTCTACTCATCAGGTGGGCCACATCTGATTGTAAGAAAATAATATCTAGCAATTGATAAATAGCATAATACAAGTGTTGTCTGCTCAATCAGTGAATGTGGCTGATTTTTGCATACTAGAAATCCTCATGGTCTGCCCAACCTATTGGATGGATTGGATGTTGTATGCACATGAATGATTCGAAGCTATCTGGTGGGTGCGGGCCAACTGACTGGAATTGAGACCTCAATTTAATCTTATAATTTAAACATATTTTCAGTTACATTTGTTTGATCAGAGAAGTTGGGAGTCTCAATCCATGGCATGGTTTTGAAAAAAGATAATGTTCCAATGGTAGTGGTCCCCAGGTTCTACGTCCACCTCCCACATTACCTTCTACAAATACCATTTGGTCTTCTTCAGGTATGTTTGGCTGCGCCAAATATCATGAAATTTCATAATTAATCAGCCTCATTTGGTGGAAGTTTTCATAATATTCAATGAAATTTGGTGCAACCAAACACAACCTTGAAGAAGGGCGATTATAGAAGGGAGAATGTTACAAAATGCGGGAAAAGATATAGTACAGCATGCAGTTCCATGACAGAGTAAAGGCACCAATCACAGTATGCCACCTGGCATTTAAAAAGAGCTTTTAAGAGTGCTTGTGGTTGGAAGCTAGGTGGGGCCACCCTGATGTTAATTTGTGAGAAATCCACCCTGTCCATCCGTTTTGCCACATCGGATCAGGACATGGGCCCAAAACAATAGGCTTCACAGTGAGAAAAAGTCAGGAGGGAAATGCCTACCGTTGAAACCTTCCCAGGGTCCACCTTGATGTTCATGTGTCACCCAAACTGTTTGACAAGGTCATTTCCATGGGAATGAACTGAAAAACACAAAAATATTAGCCTGATACACAACTTCTATAGCCCCACAAATGTTTCAACTGAGAGTGTTCAATCCCCACCGTTTCCTATTTTGCGGCCCATTTGAGTTTTAGATGTGCCTTTTTTGGTCTCATGTCCTACAATGAGCTGGCAAAATAGATGGATTTCTCACAAACATCAAGTTGGACCCCACAGTCAGGGTCCCAAATGGTGGACTGTCCACATTGATGGTGGGGTTCACACTGTGGACAGTCCACATAAAAGGTGGGCCCCACATGATTGATGATCCCGTATTAATGTGGGTGCACTTATGTATGGTCCACATCAAAGGTTGGCCCATAATGATAACAAGCCCACATCCAAGCGGACTGGTATGATGAACGGCCCACTTCAAAGGTGGGGCCTACATGATGGACAAGGTCCACGTTAAAGGTGGGCACCACATGATGGGAAGTGGACATTGAAGCTGGGCACCATATGATGGACAGTCCACATCAAAGGTCAGCCCCTAGTGATGAATAACCCACATACAAGAAGAGCCCTGGATGATGGGCAACCCACATTGAATGTCGGGCCCACATGATGGACACTCGACATCAAAAGTGGGCTCCACATGATGGGCAATTAACAAGGGTGAGCCCTACATGATGGATGATCCACATCAAGTTAGGCCCCACATGATAGACGATCCGCATCAAAGGTCAACCCTAATATGAGTGGCCCATATCCAAGGCGGGCCCTGCATGATGGACAGCCCACATCAGAGGTTGGGCCCACATGATGGACGGACAAAATCAAAGGTGGGCTCAACTTGATAGCAGGTGGATATTGAAGGTAGGGCCCACATGATGGACAATAACATTGATGGCGAGCCCCACTTGATGGATGACCAACATCAAAGGTGGATCATACATAATGAATGGTGCACATTAAAGGCCAGGCCATAATGATGAATGGCCGACATCCAAGGTGAGCCCTAGATGATGGACGATCCACATCAAAGGTGGGGCCCACACAATGAATGATCCACATCAAAAGTTAGCCCCACATGATGGATGATGCATGTGAGAGGGACCAAACAAACTTAAGGGATAATTTCCTACTTTTTTTTTTTTTTTTTTCATCGACAAGTATGTTGAAGTAGAAACCAAGATAAGCTACTTATGGCATAAGTAGGTTATCCAAATTAACTTGGGATCCAAACGCCCCCTTAGGGCTCATTTGGATACTACCAAATAAGTTATTTTTTCTACTTACAACATTAGATAAGTTTGGTTGATGATCACTTGCAAGTAACTTTTTTTTTTAATTTAATAAGTAAAAGACCAAGATAAGTTACTTGAGGCATAAGTAACTTATCTTAATTAACTTAAGATCCAAACGCCCCCTTAGGTTTGACATCGTGTCCTGCTTGGCGTCGACCAAGCCTGATTTTCAGGAGCTATTTGCAATGTGGTCCCACACGTGTGACAAGCTGGTGGGGAAGGAAAACGGCTGTACGAGAAATTTCACAAGCAAGAATTGTATGTGATCATTTAACTATGTCGAATGTGAGGCTGAACACACTTTCTTAGTGCACTAGATGAAATGAAATTAGCATTGCAGTGTACGTACATGCTAATGCTGACTTTCTATAAAAGGTTAAGATATTCAAATCTGGATGATTTCGTGGCATCCATCAACTGTAGGACCGATTAGATGGTCCAAGATCACCCTTAGGTCCTAACCATGGGCCCAACTTGCACAAACTTAAATACCAGATAGCCTGCCCAGGCTTAGGCTTAGGCCGAGATGCGACTGGACCTGGCTTCTTCAGTCTAGCATCGAGTCGGGGATGAATCAGCCTGACTCATCCAAATCAGGGGTAATCACTTAGGTGACTGACTCGTAGCATCTATCTGAAGATCTGACTCAAGGCTGAGTCGGCTCAGTCAAGTTAGCACCGGAATTGTCCAAATCTTAAAACCATCTCTAGGCTGCTAAACATCAATGGAGCATTCCATCAATCTCGAACCCTTAATCCAAACCATTGATCTATTGCCACAAGTCACTCATTTCTGGAAGATTATTAGCCTTCAGTCGACCACCTACAAATAGACCCCATCTTTAGACATTGTCCACATTCCACACAAAATAGGCCAAAGATTGAATGAATGAGGTTTTTGGGGAATTCTCCATCCATGTTAGGGACCAACATATCCAATCTGGATCACCAAAAGAGTGAGCCCACATCTATATAATTCATATCCTTTACAAAGGTATCATCAAGTTTCCTTAATTCATCGGTGATGTAGAACAGGTCACATATTCATTCATGGTCATGATGGATAAAAGAAAGGAGCCCAAGAGAAATCAACAAAATTCAGCATAGATTGACCGATCAAGTCGACAGGTTGAAATTCCACCGGAAGTTCAAGATTGGTTGCTGGACAATTTCATATGTCGAAAGTCCAGTTCGACAAGTCGACAGGTTGAAATTCACATACTTTTTAATTTTAATCTTTGGCCGTTTTTTGAGTAATTCAACCTGTCAAGTCGAATCAACCAGTCAAAGACCAATAGATGGGCAATGGAAATTCATGCATTTTTTAGATTTTATTTCCTCTTTTATTTAGGTTTCTTCTAATTGCGTCTTTAGGTTTGTTTAGGAACTTTTAAGCATGCAAACTCATTTTTTTGTCATTAATCTTATCAATAAAATTTCTGCAAATTCTTTTATTTCTCTCCTGGATACAAGATATTCTCTTGTAGATTCAGGAGTGCCTTGGTGGATTCAAGGTTTTTATCATTCGAGGAAGACAGTGCTCATCCTCATCACGTCCTTCCTCCCCTGCGTCAATCCAGTGGATATACAAGACAATTATTTAATCATTTGGCAGATGATATTTTGATGTACTTGTGTGGGATCCATCACAAATTATTCCCAAGTACAGACTGTAGATCGATGGGCCGCATGCAAAATCACCAAAGTTCTCTGATAGTGGATGATCCAAACCATCTGATCGTGGACCTTCTTTTTATATTTCTGTATATTTGCTACGCTGCCTACTTGATGACCACCTAGTGAAGCGTTGGGATTGTCCAATAGGCAAGACTGGGGCATGGTCCATCCATTGAAGGGCCCATCCGAAGAACAGTCAGGATGAGAACTCAATGGGATGAGAACAGCGTAAACATGAAGTGTATTGTGACCAAATTCCACCGGAACGCATTCCATAAGCAGAACAGCTCAATACACCATTAGCAGAACAACTCCATATAGCTGTGCTTCAATGGACCCTAAGACATTGAAATTGTCATCAACAAGGAACCTGTTCCTACAAGATAACGACCCTCATTGCAAGGGACATAACCATTCCTTCCACTTCTGTAACAACTGCCCACAAGAAACTTTCATAGGCAGTGTCATTTACTTTTTTTAAATTGGAATTTGTAAACAAGCCTTTCCGCTGGTGTGCACCGGAATCCTAACAGATATTATAGAGGCCACATCTTAGGATATCTATCTAATCCATGAGCATGGTATCAATATCTTCTGAAAAGTCCCATCAGTTCGCCAAAAGATCTTCAATGATTTCATCTGATTCAAAAATATACAAAATAATCAAACTAGAGATAAACCAAGAAATAGACCATCTACGTTTGGACTTCTGAGAAGTTCAGACCATATACATTTGTCACAGGCCGGGATTGGGCATGTGAGCCCATGGGCTTCAGACCTGCGCTTCTTCAAGCCCATATAAGGCCATTCCTTTGGGCCTGTTTGGTTGCAGAATCTAGATTCCAAAGAATATCCAAATTCCAGTGTTGGAATCCAAAATTACAGAAACTGAATTGGAAACTCGGGTTCAAATTCCAGTGTTGGAATCCAAAATTACAGAAACTGAATTAGGAAACCCAGATTCCATCTAGACGTTGCTGTTTGGTTGAAAACTGTGTAATCCAACCGTTGCTTGCGGCATGGCCCACTTGGGCTTCGGATCTGCCGGAGAACTCCACCCCTGGCCTGTAGTAGTCCCGCAAGACAGATGGCCAGGTTGGATGGCAAATAAACATTATAGTGGGCCCTAGGAAGTTTTTAATGGTGAGGTTCAATCAACACTGTTTTCTTGTGGTGTGGTCCACTTGAGATTTAGATTTGCCTCATTTTTTGTCTAATGCCCTTAATTTAGCTCTCAAAATGGATGGACCGCGTGGATATAAAACGCATACATCATAGATGTACAATGCATACATCGAGGTGGGCATCACCCTAGGGGTATTAGGCTCACTTCCGCCTTTCTTCCCTTCAGTAGAAAGGGTCCCCAACATCATTTCCACTAAGCCCGATTCCTGCCAATTTAGGTTTCCAGATGGAATCTTGTTTGGCTGGAATTTGCCGCCAAACACATCTACTAAAATTCGATTTCGCTTGGAATCGAGAGTTTAAGCTGGAAACAGGTTTCCAGATGCCAACCAAACAGGCCCTTACTGCCTCCACCCAAAATCCTTTTGGGCCTTCCCCTTGCCCTTTTGGAGCATTCTACTTGAATTGACTCATTCCTTCTAATTGGTCCAGTTGTTGCCATCTAGGTCTACTTTCTCCCATCTTACCACCTTATCGGTGCTACTTCTAAGTTCCCTCAAATGCATTCATTTCTATTTCTATCCTTCCCCATATTGCCACTCATCCATCCCAGCATCTTCATTTCAGCTACACTCATCCAATGAACGTGTTCCTTGATTGCCCAACATTCTGTCCCATAAAGCCTTGTTCTTTGATGCCTTAGCTATACTTAATGACTCAGATCTGATTTCACAAAATCAACTATCAACACTGTTGCAGCAAGATCAGATGCTTGTTTCAAGCCCAAACGTACAGAGCTGTCTCCATTAAGTCCTGACATTTGATTTCTGAA
Source organism: Liriodendron chinense (assembly GCA_003013855.2). Lineage (NCBI taxonomy): Eukaryota > Viridiplantae > Streptophyta > Magnoliopsida > Magnoliales > Magnoliaceae > Liriodendron > Liriodendron chinense. The sequence goes on from ML058513.1 coordinate 12,602,327, forward strand.
CTGCTCAAGATGATACCTTTTTGCAACTCTTGATTAATCTCCTCAAAATATCCGTTTGAATGCGGATGTATCATCAAGTCAAAACATGTGAAATCTTACTTTAGATTAACAGCTAAAATGGTTCTAGCATCTAGCTTTGCAACTAACTACTTCTTAAAAATATTCTTTGGCTACAACTTTGGTTTAACTTAAAAGAGTACTGTTTCTAAGAGTAATCATGACTTTTCATCTATACTCTTTACAAACAATGAATGTTTGAACATCTAAAGCAGTTAATACTGGAATGCCTAAAAACAAACTGCCCCATAAAGACTAACATGCAATATACTCCCTTGAGCTGAGATACAAGTCTTATGACATTGAAAGCTTGCTAGTGAGAAGTTCATTTCATTCCGGTCATTATGCAATCACCATAATCTTCACTTCTCTCATATTCAAGTAATCTTCACTTTCTCACATTCAAGTTTTACTTCTCCAGAAACCTATCACATGTTCAAGTGCCTAAACTTGGTCTTATCACAGTAGATCTCACCACAATTTTTTAGGTCCCATCGTAATCGAATCATGACACCTGCATCTTTTGTGCACTCATTTCTGCCCTTTCTAAAAAAACTGAGCAACTGAAGAATAAATAGAACCAAGAAACATAAGTTTAAAACAACTACTTGGTTCCACCTTGCAACTATTCTCCCTCTTTAGATAGCAAGTCAGCATCCTCATCTGCCCCTAGAAGAAAGTGATGAAAAGGGACCTCCAAAATATTCATTTTAGTAAGCTCTTCTACTGAAACCACCAGTCTCCATGTATGCAGCACTTGCATTTTCCCTATACTGAACTTAGTCAATCAATTGCATCCAATAAAAAAATATTAGATCCACTAATCTCCATCAATTCTCCCTTGAGAATCCTTCAATTTGCTAAAAGGAATCTGTAGAAAATAACATTTGAAGGGGATGCCAAGTTTCCTTCACCTCCACTGTTTCTGATGCCAGAGAAAATTCTCTGTTACAGTTGCCTAACATCTGGTATGAACCTTCAATGGTTTAAAGACTAGAAGTGGCAACAGTATAGTTCTAATTCATGGAAACTTCTTCCAAAAGCGTTATGAACTGTTTCTAGCAAAGGACTTCAGAGACTAGAGAAAAGATGAACTGCAATTTATTGACTAATTCATAAATAAATACCAACATAAGATGACTGCAATAAATAACATTTGCAAAAAAAAAAAAAAAAAGATTTCATCACTATGATGGTGTTCTAGAGAACACGATATATTTCATTTAAGATAATATCTACATCATTGACAGGATCAGGTGGGGTTAGGCAAAGCAACAATACTATGAATAAGATGGCAAAAAGGTTGCCTGAAAGCTATACAAGATTGCTTCCATGAGTTGAAAGGAATTAACGCAAACTTCCATGGCATGACAAACTCATTCATAACAATCCTAGGTTGGAACAAGACATCAGAAACTGACTTCTCGATTTATTTATTTTTCTTTTATAGTGATTAAGTACATTAAGTAAAAGAAGGGAATGGAAATCCAGAGAATAAAAAGATCTGCTTTATACTCTAATGGCTAATTAAGGTGATCTATAGCAGTAATGGTGAGTGTGATGGTGCCCAACATTACCGATAAATATTGAATCAGCATTCAGTTGATTTTTTTTTTCACTCCAAAAAATCTGGAAAAATATCTAGAAAATCCAAAAAAATTGTACATATTCCAAATATGCATTCATTTTATAATTTTGAACGTGTTTATGGTAGTGTAATGGTCCCGTCTTTGGTGAGAATATTGTATCAGGCAATCTGATAAATTTATGAACCTAATAACCTGGAATTGACTGCAAATCTTTTATATTTAATTTTCTAACTATATAATATCAATGATAAATTTATTAGAATGAAGGTAATATCAAAACATCTCACATTTGCAGGTTTTACTATTATTTGTAGTATTGGTGTATTACATACCTAGCGACTCGCGTACATTTTATTTTAACTTGAAAGTGTCCAGAGACTTGTGTGTCCTATCATGTATTCCTATACCTAACAACTTGATATCATTTCTCCCAATATATCTTAAGAAAAAATTGAAATTAAATTTGGGTGAATAGTGTTGCTGATTTGTGGCCGATTTGGTGGACCACTTGATGCCCCAAATTTGGGTGAATAGTGTTGCTGATTTGTGGCCGATTTGGCGGACCACTTGATGACCCCAAAATCAATCTCAAATTCATGCAATCTATTGGCACTTATCCCACCAATGGATCGGTGGATATTTATTGGATGGTGAAGGATGAAAAATATCAAATGAGCCTATTTCAAAAAACAAGTGTATGTAAATTAACGGTTTAAATCATTCAAAAAAATTGATTTTGGGATTGTGACTAAGAAAAAACAGTTCCCCTAATTTAATTTGTTAAATTTTGAGTTAAAATATGCCTCAAGTACAATTTTTTAGGGCCCTAAACGAGGGGCCCACCTCGATGTATGTGTTGGATATCCATGCCGTCCATCCGTTTTGCCAACCCATTTTAGGACGTGGTCCCAAAAATGAGGCAAATCCAAATCTCAGGTGGACCACTAGTGAGTGAGGCCCTAAACATGGGACCCAACTCGATGTATGTGTTGGATATCCATGTTGTCCATTTGTTTTGCCAACTCATTTTAGCGCATGGTCCCAAAAATGAAGCAAATCCAAATCTTAGGTGGACCACTAGTGGCTGAGGCCCTGAACGTGGGCCCACCTCGATATTTGTGTTGTATATCCATGACGGCCATCAATTTTGCTAGCTCATTTAAGGGCATATTCCAAAAAAAATGAGGCAAATCAAAATCTCAGGTGGAGAGCACAGTAGGAATTGAATTCCCACCATTAAAAACTTCTTGGGACCCAAAAACTTTTGGATCAAGCTGCTATTTGTGTTTTCCCTTCATCCAAGTCTACATGACCTTATCAATAGATTGGATGGCAAATAAACATCACAGTGCACCATAGGAAGTTTTTAATGGTGGGCATTCAAGAACCTTTGTTTTCCTGTGTTGTGGTCCACCTGATATTTAGATCTACCTCATTTTTGGGACCATGCCCTAAACCGAGCTGGCAAAATGGATGGACAGCGTAGATATACAACACATGCATCAAGGTGGGCCCCACGGTCAGGATACCACCCACGGACGTGCAAGCGCATGTATCATCATCGTATGCCCCCGGAATTATAAAAGAAATATATATTTTTTAAAACTTGGCTCAGAAAGAAAACGTGCACAAGAAAAAAGGAAAAGAAGAGAGAGATAGTAGCACACCAGCAGCAGCAGCAGAAGTGGCATGTTGTTTTTTTCTTTAACTTTTTTTTTTTCGGTTTTCTTCTACCGTTACTGTGTGTTACAGCCCACAGCCGTTACACTAAGCTGTAACGGACTGTTACGGATGTTACGGATCTGTAACGGCCGTTATCGGGCTCACTTTTTTTCAGCCAGGCCATTTTGACCCCGTATCGCAGTAACAGCCAAGGCCGTTACCAGGACATATCAGCCAAGGCCATCTTCAAGGATACTCTCTCTATGGAACATGTAGAGTGCCTAGCTTTACTATTAAGTTTTTTGAACCATGTTAAAGTAAAAGGGCTTTCATGTCCATTTCCACAAGACAGCAGATTGTAGAAAATGAATGAAATGCAGCAAGACAAACGGAAATTAGAAAACAATAGATGTCCACCAAACATCACACTGCTAAGGAGAAGACGAACAGAAATTAGAAAACAATAGATGTCCACCAAACATCATGTTGCTAAGAAGGAAGAACGCTATTCATGCACCAAACCAGTAGAAAGGAGGGAATCGTAAACATATCTAATGCATTCTGAATTCTTCCCAAAGCATTGAAGTCGTTTCATTTTACTATACTCTGCAACTCGATCCCGCACATATATAAGCATATATATCTGAAATATTCACATGTAGTATAAACTCTCAAATTTACCTATATGGAGTATATCCCAAAAAACATGTTAGTGTGCATCTCATAAAAGCTTGTCAAAGCACAAAGCGGTTAGACCAAGAACCTCACTAATCTGAAAAGTCAGAGTAAGTAGCTGCTTCGTTGCTGTCATCTGAGGAGCTTGCATCATCATATTCATCATCCCAAGGGCTTCTAAAGATATTGATCCCTTCACACTTCTCCTCGAGATCGCCTGTCAGCTTCACATTCCAACACCCTCGAATGTCAAGGTGCTGGAGTGCCTTGCACTTGGTGAGGATGGCATCAAGCCCAAGATCAGTGAAGCGGCCAAATGAGAGCTCAAGGTGGAGAAGACCTGGCATCGTAATCGGCTATAGCCAATGCCTCATCTTCATCCACCTCATGGACAGGGCTTTCTCCACCTAACTCAAATTCTGGTGGGGGCATGTTCCTCCTCAAGTGGATCAGTGACTTGCATTGCTTCCCCAAGGCCTCAAGCCCTCTGCAGGTGATATGCAAGCAGTAACTGACGTCTAAGACTGTCAAGTTTGAAAATGATGCTACATGCTTTGCCACCATTTTGTCAGTCACACTGCTCACTGGCATCTTCATAACTTCCAGGTGTTTCCCACTACATGAAAAAAAAAAAAGAAAAAGAAAAAAAAAAAAGGGTTTATTACTTTTCGAGACTATTCAGGCCTTTGAGTGAGATCATCACTCATATTTCTATGAAACTTCCATGAAAGCTAACACTCCAAAGATGGTCTTTACCCACAATGTTTACAGAAAAGACATCAATTTTTTTGTTTTCTCATCCAACTAAAGGATGCCATGCAGAAATGGAATAAAAATAAATAAATAAATTCAACTACACGGTTTTTGTAAATTTCTTGAGGATTTTTGGAAATTCCAATACCCTCCTAATTTGATAGATAGAGTATGGAAATTAAGATTTCAAAATTTCCATGCTAATTGTTGCAAACAACACATAGTTCTTCAGAGCCCAACCCACTCTAAGGGCATGTTAGGTTGCAACTTAAAAATGAGTTCATCATTTCTTTTTATTTAATTCATAATTTATGGATTAGATATCTTTTTCTCTCTCTTTTTTTTCTTTCCTTTTTTGGTAGGGATTAAAAATATAACCTCTATCAATATAAACTTTGATCTCCAATACATTATTGATATTAACTAGAATGACATGAAATCATTTTTAAGTGCCTACATCTTTCAATATTCTTGCATTTGGTTCTTTTTCCCTATGAAAGATCAGTTTATGCAGGGCCAAGGTTTTAAATCATGGTAACAGCCATAACAGAACATGGCTGTAAGCATCACAAACCCCATGCTAATGGTGGCGAGTGGCGACCATTGGAGTACCCATCCAAACAGGACCAAATCCTATTCTCCCAGCACACGACAATGTAACGCGCATACAGGACCCAGCCCATTAATCAGGTCAATACTAGGGGTAGCAATGGGCTTGGATGAGACAGGTTTGGGCTGGGCTTTGGATGGATTGTTAAAGTCATATAAGCAGGACATAACCTAGCTGTAGCCGAGCCTTAGAAGATTTGAAAAAAGCTAGGCCCAAGCTCAACCCATAGATCAATTGGGGCTAAAAATCAAACTAGGACTGACTGGACCCACATTACACGCTTGGGCCCGAACCTTGTCAGCACCGGATCTGAAACCCAACTGCTGACCCCGCCCCCTGCCAGCCCTAGGTGGGTCCCAATTCAAACATACATAGGCCCAAATGAAGGCTCATCCACTCATGAGGCTAGTGGGCCATATATACAGCAAATGGATAATTGGAAGAAAATGGTAAGTGCCTATTCAGCCTATCCATGACCAAGCTGATAAGTGTACTGGCCTGTTCTTTGGTGGGGCCATGCTTCTGTGGGCCCACCTGATGAAAAGACGGGGTCTAGCACACGCATGCTCCATTTGCCGATGTGCCATGAAGAAACCACATCATATGTTTCTATAATGTTGTATTTACAATTCTAAAATACCTACAACCGTATGCACATCGAAGCTCTCACAATACTGGTGTTGAGGCATGAACTGCCAAATCATCAATTTGGACCATCCATTAGGTTGAACCAATTTTCACGGGCCAGCATGAAAAATTCACACTGATCAAAGGAACTTCCCCATTCAATCAATGCATGCAAAACTTGACAGTTTGGATCAAAGCAGGTCAAATGATTGATATGAATAGTACATTCAATAGGGTTTACTTAGGACAAGGTATGTCTAGGTTCTGTGGGGTCCACCGTGATCTATGTGTTTTATCCATGCTGTCTATGGGTTCTGCCAGCTCTTTTAGGGCAGGAGGCAGGAGCCCAAAAACTGAAGCATATCCAAGCTCAAGTGGACCACACTACACAAAACAGTGGGGATAACGATGTCCACCATTGAAACCTTTCTAATCCAACCTGTTCATAAGTTCACACAGTCCTGGATGAAGGGAAAACACAAATACCAACTTATCCAAAACTTCAGAGGCCTCCATAAAGTTTTCAACGGTATACATTCAATCCCCACTATTTCCTATGGTGTGGTCCACTTGACCTTTGGATATGCTTCAATTTTGGGCTCATACCCTAAAATGAGCTGGCAAAACGGATGGACGGCGTGGATAAAACACATACATCAGAGTAGGTCCCACGGAGTCCAGAAACCATGTAGCTACGCTGTGTTGGGGTCACCACCCAATCCGCATCAAATGTTTGGAAGGTCCATATCCTCCAACTGAAGCGATTTCATAGCGGCAAAAGACAAGTGGGCCAAACAACATGGACGGTCATGATCGATCATGGATCATATGCCACATGACACATTAAGTGCCTCAATGGGCCCCCGCTCACATGACCTTTTCCCATAAAAATAATTAGTTAATCTCTATAGCTATTTGATTATTATAATTTTTATTTTCAATAATATTTATCAAGAAAAAAAAACTTTAAAATATTTCAATATATTTTTTTATACCAAAGTTCATTGCAAGTAGCAGTACAGGCAGTCACGTGTACGTGTGTAACGCCGTGAACACCGAATAGCACTGTAAAACCCCTGCAAACAAACCTTTCCGTTAGAATCGTTCACGGTTATAACGGCTCCAAACCATTCACTATTTATGTAATTTATTATTTAAGAATTTTAGAATAAAAAAAAGGAAGAAAATTAATTTTCCTACATCATTTTACATTTTCCTTCTTTTTTCAAAAAAATAATTAAAAAACTAAAAATAACAAAAAAAAAAATCGTGATAACGCTCCCAACGCCGGTATTATCAATGTCCTGAATGTTACATGCATGGATAACAGTAACCGCGGTTGCCATTACAAAACGTCATAACGGCAATATAGGAAATCTCTTCCTTAAAGAGGGCATTGCAAACCGAAATAAAAGCAGAAAGAAAAAGAAAAGGGGGAAACGCGAGGAGAGATACGCACGAGCTTGCTAGGAAAGAAAAGGCGGAGTATCCAAGCTTGTAGGCGTAGATGCACCGGACCATGCCTTTGCTGCGACGGACGAGCTTCCGAACAACAGGGTCGATGACGTCGGTGCAGTTGCAGCGCCGGCACCATTGCTCGATGTCAATCACGGACCAGCAGTCAGGACCGTCGATGAGATCGCGCCACGAACGGGAGACGAATGGGATTGTCCGAGCAATCTCATCGGACGGAATGCGGGCGACGATGAGTGCGAAGATCTCGGGACTCAGGCCTTTCCACCAGCTCTCGCTGTTGACGCCATTGCTTCTACAGCATAGCCTCTTTTCCATCTCCTCCGTCTCGTCCGGTCCTTCTATACGCTTTACTGCTCTGTCCGTATTTATTAGGAAGCGGCACGTGCTTGGGGAATTTTTCTGTCACGTGATAGAGATGGTGGTGGTGGTCTTGAAACGCGAAGTGGATTCGACCGCGTGACAGACGGACGGAGATCTCGGCACGTATGCTTACCTGGAGCACGCGTGGAGGATCGCAACATTCATCGTGCGAGTTCTTTAGTAAGCATTCTGGTAGACGGTTCCAAATTTCTTTGATCGTCAATTTCATTTCTGCATGTGTGGTCGTCTAAATGAGTAGATCGATCTGATTAATGTTACTCAGGAATATAAAAAGAGTGGACCCAGCTGATGAGTGGGGTGGATGTCTGTCACGCGAGGGTGACACGCGTCATGTGTGGGAGGCGCGTGCCTGAGATTTTCCCTAGTGCGAGATTCTTCCGTGGCGTGGTCGGTTATGGGACGTTTTCGTGGAGCTGTTTCTGCCATCGACTGGCGTGGCAGCTGTACGTTCCTGCCGTGGAGAAAGAATGGTAGTCGTCGTCCTACCTAAAAATGGTACGCCAGATGAGGACATGGCTCGTGAACCGTTCATGATGGGTCCCAACGGGAGTGGTTTGGGTATGGCATTTCTGTTTAGACCGTGGGAGCTAGGGTTTTCAGTTTGTATAACTGGGCCCATGGTTCAGTGGTCCAAATGTATAGTATGGTAAGTCCAATAGTAGATTGCATCTGCATTAAAAAGTCCTGGACGGGACAATCCTAACCTCCCGATTGGTAACCGGAAAATGGATGGTAAAGGGTAAAATAGAACAGTTATGGTCCATATTCAACTGATAAATTGATGACGGTACGATGAGTCAGGTCTCACATTCTGATATTGGAGTGGACACGGCGTCATGACAGGCCCATGATAGATAAATGTGAAATTTTGAGCCATGGACCCCATTTGTAGAAGCTGTGGAACTCCAGCAGTCCCTGCACATACGCGTGGGAGCCGGGAGTGGATTAGGTGTCACCCGCTGACACTTTTTACCCTTACCGTTTGGGGCCCAACTTGATTAGTATTTTGAATATGCCACTCCGTCCATTCGTTTTTCCATTTCATTTTAGTACTTGATTAAAAAAACTAAGCGGCAAAAAATCTCAGGCGGACCAAAAAACTAAAAATAATGGTAAATGACCATTAAAAGTTTTTTTTATAGGCCACAAAAGTTTTGGACCAAGCTTATATTTATATTTTGCCTTCATCCAGATCTGGTTGACCTGATCAACGGGTTGGATGGAAAGGAAATGTTATGGTGGACATTACTACGGCCCTAAGAAAGTTTTTAATGGTGGGCGTTAAATCACCACTGTTTCCTATGGTGTGGTCCACCTGAGATTTGGATCTGCTTAAATTTTTGGAACATGTCCTAAACTGGGCTGGAAAAACAGATGGAGAGCGTGGATATACAACACGTCATTAAGGTAAGGGTAACACGGTAATAGACGTTCTCTAATCATGTACGGACATCACTCATGTTTTACAATTAATTAATAGATGATAAGACAATCCATCTTCTAGGCCGCATTTTAGGGTCCTTTCATTTTCAACTTTGAACCGCCGGTTTGGGTACAGCCTATCAAATGTTAGCATGAGTAAATACATAGGGATACGGTAAAGTGAATGTCGGATGACGGCAGCTTCGGGGAAGTTATTTGATACACCGGCGGCTTAAGACGCTTGATACTCGAGCACTTACAAATGCTACACATGGCAGGCATTAATACAAATTAAAACTATTAAATATTGGAATTCATTGTCTTTAAATAACAAACAATTAGATATTTTTATTTTTAACTGTTCAATAAATATTCACAAATCTAATATTTAGATAATTAAATAAGATTAATTTTTTTAATGATACATCTATAGTGCTGCCCATAAATTGGACCGCGTGTCATCTATTACACCTGCCATAGTACCAAAGTATTACTGGTACCATTCATTCTGCTTTTCCATGGTAACATTCCCCAACCGCCGTCGCGGCTTCGCGCCCTTCCCCAATCGAAAATTGGTCTATTTCCGAAATAAATAATTCATAAAATGAACTGGGTTTTTTTTTTTTTTACTCCGTACACTGTTATTCTCTGTACGAATATCCGTGCATGGGATGGGGCGGGGATTGGGTACTATCCCCACCATGTAGCTATAAACGGACGGTCCGTAATAGGCTTTGTGGGGGATGTATGTGCTTTATCCACGCCGTTCATCCATTAAAAAAAAACAGTTTTTATTATGGGAAAAAAAGAACGAGGCAGTTACAATGCTCAAGTAGACCACACCACATGATACCATGAGGAATGAATGGCTCTTGTTGGGAACCTCCTGGGGGCCATAGAAATTTTGGATCATACTGATTATGTTTTACCTTTATCTAGATCCATTTAACCTTATGAATAGGTTGGATGGAAAATAAACATCATGGTGTGACCTAAGAAGGTTTCAACGGTGGAGTCATTGTCAACACTACTTCCTATGGGGTGGTCTAATCGAGCCGTTGATCTGTCTCCATTTTGGGATCATATGCTAAAATGATCTTTAAAAATGTATTAACGGCTTGGATAAAACACATATATCATGGTGGGCTCTACAGAGTTCCTGACAGGACCGTTCATCTCTAGCTAGGTAGGGTAGTACCCAATCCGCGCCCCATAGGATGCGGATTTCCATGCATCACTAGCAGATGAAACAAGACGCGGATTAGCTACTGACGCGTTAAGTAGCTATGTCGCTGCTGAAGTGACGTCACTAAGTTCTATAGGTCTTATCCACACCGTCCATCCATTTGGAGAGATCATTTTAGGCCATGAGCCAAAGAATGAGGTAGATCCAAAGCTCAACTAGACCCCACCAAAGAAAGCAGTGAGGATAGTAACGCCCACCGTTGAAATCGGACCAGCTATCTGGATGCTTCGATTAATACATGCTTCTCGCACGTACGATTTCGGACCAGAAAACCCAAGATACTTTGTGGCCATCTCTGTACAGAAGACGGGGAGATTGATGCATCAATCAGGTCCGTAGATCAAGTGGGCCTGTCACGAATGGCATAAGTGTCAAGACTCATACCTATTAAATAAATCTTAATATCTTATCCAGCAACTCTTCTTCAATTTTACCATCCAGCAGTTGACGTTAACTAGGTCCGTGTCTTCAACGTCTAGGATCAACCGATCCGTGTGCATTTTGAACAACTCTCCTCTGCATATGAAGCTCTACCGTGTAGTGTTCTCCCAGTTCCACCGTATCATCACCTTGCCTTTCACTATTTTGAGAGGGACATGAAATCGCCGTGATCCTACCATTTAAAAAAAAAAAAAAAAAAAAAAAAAAAAAAAAGAGAACTAATCATCTACTGTTAGTTGTGGTACCGTAACATCTTTCCCACCTATCTACAGAATCAGTGCCATTAAAACGGTAGGCCTACTACAAAAAGATCACCCTTTTAAAAAAAGAGCTGATCTGATCACTAGGTGGGTCACACCTGTAAGTTAAGCAACGACCGTCAGTTATCCATTGTTTCCAACGATGTAGCCCATCTGATGCTCCCGAAAGCGGGTAACACTTTAGTGGGTGATACCCTTACCGTGGGTCCCACCATGATGATGTGTTTCATATCAACGCCGTCCATCCGTTTTTTTCCAACCCAAAATTAAGCAGAGTGATGATTGAACGCTCCCATTTAAAACTTCGCAGGGCCCACTGTAAGCTGATCTGTAATGTTTATTTTCCATCCAACCCATTGATAAGGTCAACCAGATCTGGATGAAGAGAAAATATGAAGATCAACTTGATCCAAAACTTTTTTGGCCTACAAAAATCTTTTAATGATGATTCAACACTTTTCCAGTGGTGTGGTCCACGGGAGATTTGGATCTGCTTAAGTTTCAGGATAACATCCTAAAATGAACTGAAACATTAGATGGACGGCGTGGATATACAACATATTCATTAATATGGGGCCTACACGATAAGGGTAACACCGCAGTGGGTGTTACCCGGGTAACACCTATTCCAGTCCCGAAGGACTGATCTTCCGTTTTGATGGTACTGATGTCCTACCTAAACAAGTAGCATTTTGCCGGAAAAGAACATCCTCTACCACCGGTTGTGGTCCGTAGCCTGCAGGGTATCTGTTGTCAGAAAGAAAATCAGCAGGCCCTCCGGGACGTGAATCAGACAATGAACAGTTTCCTTTTTCAGTGACTAATCATTTAAAAGCCTTACTTTTAGTGGAGGGTCCTGAATCGTGACTCAGTGATGGTCTCCCGTGTGTGTGGGCCCTTGATATGGGGCTCATATGATGACTGCACTACCGGATGAATGGCTCAGATCTCTGACACGTGCGCCATACACCGGTTATCTGATACGTTTTGCTCCGTACATGAGGGACACCCTCTGGCAGCAGCGTATGACGCTTGACAGCCAGGCACTCAGAAATTGTACGCGTCGTGTGCATTAACGCAAATTAAACTGCCTCAGTTGTGGGACCCATGTAAACAAGTCAAAATCTCAAAATCAGATCCAAACCTCTAATTTGTGGACGCTCAGGATGGTTGGATGTTTTTCATTTCAACCGTCTAACAAATGTCCACTAATTCAATTGTTATACAAGCAAGTGTTATGTATGGTCCTGATACATCTAAAATGGGACCCATGATCTGACTATATAGCTAAATTTGAATTGATTCCATGCCACGTGAACAGTTAAAACTCCTCGGGAGATAAACTTTAATACTCTGGCAGAGGAGCATGGTGGATGATGGGGCAGGCATATATAAATTACTTAACAATTGTACACGTGTCATGCAAGAAATTAAAATTAAACCGTCTATGTAATTACATGTACTAGTTTAGATGTACCATGAACCAAAAATTACATTTATTTTGGCATTTATTGGACGGTTAAAAATAAAACTATCCAATGATCATTTTTATTCTGTGAGTTTGGCAAAAACACTACCTATCCAATTATCATTTTTATTCTATTTCCTTAGTCCTTATAACTATCGGGTCGGCGTGCCAGCAAATGAGTTGACTGCTTGGGTGAGCCACTGTTATATGTATATAAAAACCACTTTGACCACCAGGAGTGTCACCTCATGCTAGGCCAATGGCCCAAATTCAGTTCCATGCATGATTAAGGCGGACCGCATCATTAGAAACAGTGTGTAGGGATTACCCTTCAAAATATTTCACTTGGAATAGCCTACATGAGTCATAGATGATCTTGATTTTTAGATATTGGGTTTACATTTTAGTGTGGCATATAATGGTAGGATTGGATTGCATATAATTATAATGGTAGACCTTGATAAAAAAAATTAAAGGTGGATATCTCTCTTAACTATTTTCTTTAGTGTGGCCCAGGGTTAGCCTGACTTTTTTACACTAGGTCTACATTTGGGATTACACATCTAATGGCCTAGAGTGGATTTCACATACACACAACAAATGGGCTCCTGCAAAAAATAGACCAGGGCATCCCTCTTACTTTGAGTTCCATTGTGATGTTTACTGTAGGATCCATGCTAACCATTAGATATTTAATCTTATATTAGGTGCTGATACAAAAATTAAGTTGGCCGATAATTTTAGTAGGCCACACCTAAAGAAAACAATGGAAAGAAGAGATGTTCACCCTTCTTTTTTACATACCACAATGATCATCATATGAAATTCACTCAGTAATTAGAGTCCACACTAAAATTTAGGCGTGTAGCCCAAAAGTATGCTAATGGAAACTGATTTGGAAGGTGAGCTTTGTCTTGCACGCTGCTTTCAATAATGTGATCCCACGTACATCACAGACAGAGCTAGTTTTGGGAGCCTTGGCTTAACATGGGGCAACACAACTGGTTATCGAGGTTGATCTTAGTTAAAAATCACAGTGGGGCCCATCCAAGGCACCACACATTTGCTCGCACAACCACCCTGACAGAAGGTAGTAAATGACAATTATATCAATTAATGAAGTAATTTTTTTAAATCTTTTTGAAAAAGGTACCAAAAGTAAATTCCATACTGATTGGGGAGTTTTTTTGTATTCTAATTTATTTCTTGGGCAATTTTAGTGCATCCCATTCCAAGTATGCAAGAATTGGTTGTTAATTGATTTTAGGGACGCATAAGGGTGAATTGTTAATATGGTGCCAATGTTTGTTGTGCAAGTACTATTTTTCATAAGATTGACCCATTGATTGGTTTGTTTAGGTAATAAGTTTCCATCCCATTTTCAACAAGAATAATTTTTTTTTTTTTTTTTTTTTGGGGCGGGGGGGGGGGGGGGGGGGGCGGGGGGGGGGGGGGGGGGGGCGGGTAGCACATTACAAGAATACTTGATTAACAGTCATCACTTTCCATTTTTCCTTCTCTAGGGAAGATTTTAATGGGGGCTTGTGCACCACACAAAAATGATTTGGGACTCCAAAGATGATTAATCATCTGACGAGCGTGACTTTTGAATCACCTATCATCCATATTCATTCTTGATAGATGGATTGCACCAATTGGTACATTTCACCTTCCACATGCATGATGGGTAGGAGTTATCAACAGATGCAGCACCTTGACCAAGCTCCTTTCACACCTGATGTGACAGAATTTGATTAGATAGTAGGTTAGTGGTAGAGATGGAGCCACACAAAGCATATTTGAAAATTGTTTGGTAGAGTATATACTCTATTAGGTTTCATTTTTTATAACGTCCGACCATTTAATCAACTCCCACCAAGGGTAAAGGGAGCTCGGTCCAGGTGGAGGTGATACCCAATCTACATTCTTTTCTTACCAACTAGCAATCCCTGAAACCCCATCCATACAGGACACCTTGCAACGGACACGAGTTACATGTGAAGCTCGTGTAACCCAAATCTATGTGGGGCCACTACAATGTCTGTGTGACATCCACCCCGTCCATCAATTTTTCCCATATTATGTTAGGATGTAAGCCAAAAATAAAGCAAATATGATACTCAAGTGGGCCACACCATAGAAAACGATGAGATGAAAATGCCCACCATTTAGGCCTTCCTAAGGCCCAATGTGATCTTTATATGCCATCCAACCAGTTCATAAGGTAATTCCCACCAAGATACAGGGAAAACACAAATATCATCCAAGCTTTGGGTTACACACACACTCTGTGTAACAGGGGTGATATGCATGCAACCCTGTTACATTGAGCTGTGTAACCCACTTTTGTGGGGCCCACAGCATTGTCCTTGTCATCCACTCTGGCCATCATTTCCTTCGATTATGTTGAGATGTGAGCCTAAAAAATGTGGCAGATAACATACATCAAGCCGTATCACAAGAAACAGTGGGAGATGCACCGCCCACACTATTGAAACCTTGTGGAGGCCATAGAAGTTTAGAATGAAGAAAATATTTGTGTTTTCCCAGCATGTTGGTGGGAGTTACACTTTATGAATAGGTTCTATAAAAATCAAAGATGGTTGGAGTTTCTATCCCCATTGTTTCCTGTAGGCTGACTCACTTTGAGTTTTGGATCTACATGGTCTTTTGGATCACATCTTAACATCATCTTGAGTTTTTGGATCTGCCTATTTTTTCAGCCTACATTATTTTTGCTTGTTTGCATGCTCCAATGGCATGTTCCGACTTATGAGATGGTGTACAACTCGTCTAATGCCTTTGCAAGCAGGAGTTTTCTGCAACACCTGTTACAGAGAGTTGCTGCAACACAAAACCTTATGGGACCCACCATGATTTCAGTGTAAAATCCACTCCATCCATCAGTTTCATAATCTCATGTTATGATGAGATCCCAGAAATGAACGAGATTGAGGACTCAAGTGATCCACACCACAAGAATAATGAGAACTGAACACCTACCATTAAAAGCTTATTGAATCCCACAGAACTTTCAGATTAGGCTGATATTTGTGTTTTCCCTTCATCCTAGTGGGAATGACCTTATGGACGAGTTGGATGGCATATACCCAAGAAGATTTCAATGACTGGGATTTCCGTCCCCATATTTTCCTTGTGATGTGGACACCTGGATTTTGGATCTGCCTCATTGTTTGGCTCTCATTCTAACATGATATGGAGAAACAGATGGACAGTGGATTTTACATGAACATCAAGGGGGAACCATAGAGCTTTGTAATGCATAAGCTCCTCTAAACAAGTATAAAGGAAACTCACGTCCACTCTCACCCTAGCACCAGCATTGTTTTGAGCATTAAGCAGCATTTATTTCATAAATTACATTCACTGGCTATTTTTCATACATAGGCATGGCAAATGTGCCACATGCGCTGCACATGCCAATATGTCATAAGGGATGTTGCACATCTTCAGGCACCTTGTATGCCACATCCCACCTTCAAGTGCCATACATGTACAAGTGCTAATGCCGATGTGTACATATGCCATATGCCACATGGACCCAACATGCCAATGTACCATAAGGTAGGCCATCTATCTTTAAGCACCTCACATGTGCCATGCACGTCTTGCCTTCAAATGCCCTACATGTGCCATAGACACTATTGTCTGCATACATATGCCATGTGCCATGTGCCATGTGTTGATGCTCAACAAATGTCTTCAAGCAGCCCACATGTGCCATCATTCATGTTTAAGCAGCTGTATTTCCCACATGCCATTATATTCTACAAGTACCCAAATGGCCACATGTCACAAATGTTTTACAAGAACCACATATGCCCATCTATCCATCCTCAACTAGGTGTTTGACAAACAACACTCGGTGCACCTTAGCTAGTTTGGCAAATGCATCGTGAATAACTAAATAAAAAATTCATTTTGGCATATGGTATCGTTTAAAGACCGATTTATCCCTATATGCAGGCTCTTCGAAGTAACCACAAGCAAAACCTCCCTGTGGGCAACCCCCGCATCAGAAGGGTCCTAAATCGCAGAGTCCCACAATGGGCCCCACAAGGGATAATCCGTTGATATAATTCAGCCAGACTCGAGCCTTTTTTTCTTTTTTTTCTTTTTCGCAATATTCCATTTTCGCCTTCAAACAGTTTAGGTTATTGAAGTCTCTAGAGATGATCTAGGAGCCTTGCAGTGTGAGTGGTACCAAATTTCATGATATTTTGCACCAAATTAGATTGATTAATCATGAAATTTCTTAATATTTCATGAGTTTGATGCAACTAAATGCATCCCTAGTAAAACAAATATTTCATTTAAAAAATATTGTCTTATTGAAAAAAAAAATCAATCAGATACCTATCCACATTTCACACAACTTCAAAAAAAAAAAATCAACCAGATATCTATCCACATTTCACACAACCAAAAAAAAAAAAAAAAAAAAAAAAAAAAAAAAAAAAAAAAATCAGTCTGATACCTATCCACATTTCACACAACGAATTGATATGTATTGCATTTCAAGGTCACATATAAACTAGATTTTATCATAAAACTACCCCAGGTGCCATTTTTTTTTAATTCTGTATATTTCTTTATTTTCCTTCTATTTTGAGAAAAATGGTGGTGCTCAGCTGAGTCAACCCAACTCGTCCTGTACAACTCATCTCAAGACCAAATAAGTTGGTACAAGTCTTAAAACCATGCAAGCAATGGCTAACCAGCATAAGTCTGAGCCCAACCTCTCATCTATGGAGCCATGAACACAGCCCCAGCTACAGCCAACAGGCCTGAAATGCACTGGAGAGAACAAACATCACATAGCTACTTGTAAAACTAAATAGCATTTTATCTTCTATGTTCCACTCCTTCCACCAGTTTGATTCTAAAGGTTGGAAAAATATCTCACAATATATAAGTCAAGCAGTTACAATACCTATGCATAGGTAGCTTTTAAGCTATTTAATTCTTCCCGGGGTAGCCACGACTGCAAGTGAATTTTCTGTGGAATTTGGATGGGCAGGTTCTCCACATTCTTGGTGAAATTGGATAGATTACAAGAGGGAGCTGGACTTCGTAGTTGCAATTTTCAACCTGAAGAGTGGAAATTCGTAGTTGCAATTTTCATGCTCATGCCATAGGCTAGTCCAATGGTTTTGGCCGTCATGATCGTCCAAATCTGATGAACTGACAGACGATGCAGCATGATGCAATCCCTTCAGCAGCTTTCAGAAGTCAGTGGGGTTCCAGCAGTGGACAAGATGCTATTGTGCAATTTCTGGCTCTGTGTTTTGATTGTGTTGAGATGGACAATTTGTTATGGAATGTATGTACCAGATATCCAAGAGATTGGAGAAAACACAAATTCTCAAAATGGGTCAAAAAGGCCCCCTCAAGGGCAAGCAATCACCCAACAAATGAAGGCGCTCTCAAGGTCATGTAGAGATAGCTATTGAGACAAATGACTGCAGTAGCTTGTCTCATAATATTTATGGACAACAGAAATTAAGGAGAAAAAAAAAGAAGGAATGGAGTGCAGATCCAGAGGCACTTTGATGTGCTCGAGTAAGGGATAGTGGAAGGACAAATGTGAAGAGAAGAAATCATTGCATAGATACGGCAGAAAGAATAATATTCTAAAGGAAAGAGTACTACACAAGAGAGGCATTTCAATCTGTGGAGCATGGGACTGCAATGAGCAGCAGGACTTATGTGTTGGCCAATGCAAGATGAGTTAACAAGACGGCTCCAAACAAGCCATATTTCTGAATGTTGAAACCTGAGGTGCAGCTGCATGGTGTGGGAACTCCTGGAAATGAGAACCGTGCCAAGACTCAAAATTCAGATAAGGACCAAAACTGCAGAATGCAACTTGTTAAATCCAGAACGTTGAGTATAATAATCTGGAGATGGTCCCATCAAACCTAAGCTTACCCACCCGTGAAAAAAAAAATGTTGGGTACAGCTGCTGCTCATTTCCATGAGGTCACACTAACCCATGGGTCTCACTATAACAGACTTCCATCACCTGCTATACCCTAAACAATTACCCAAATCTTGAGCCAGAATGGTTCAGCATGCAAAAATGCTACCCATGCACCCTTTCTGCTTCCAAAAATACAGTCGGCGAAGATGTTCTAAGCTTCAGGAGGTATGCCTTGTCTCAGTCATTAAGATGACAACATCTATCTAGGTTCCATAAAGGTATGTACAGCGAAAATTTTTCAGTAAGACAACTTAGGTTGGAGATTACTATAAGTGGGTATGGCAGATGAACAAAGAACTTACTGTAGGACATAAATAGAGGGAAATGATACAGTTGGCTGGGTCAAGGAACATTGATTCAGCACTACTTTGCCCCTAAAGTCCACCTTTGACTACACAACTAGGCCCATAAAGCGCCAACATCAAACCCCAGACATATTATTCTCTATGGACATGAATTCATTTAAAACTAGGAAGTATTGTTTTTCTTTCTTAGCAGCAGCACCCCATTGAGCCCCTAGCTTGGATACCGACCAGCAACAACAATGTTGTCCCAAACGGAAACCACCTATACATCAACAGAACTTTTTTTGTTGAAGCAATGCAATCTTCCACCTATGTTTCCTGATAAATCTTTTGCGATCACTAAGATCAAAACTCCCAAACCCCATCATATTCCAGAAAACGATATCATAGTAGAGCAATAATAGCATCTTCTCTCTTTCCTTCCCGATGACTACCTGTAGACTCTCACTCCAGCCATTTAATCAAACAGTAAATTGAGGAAGCAATATCATACAATCCTAAATCCCTTGCCTGTTCCCTTTACTTCCTCTGTAACATCCATCAACAGTGCCTTCCCCCTCTCTTATTTCCAATTTCTGGAATAGCCCTCTGATTTCATACTTCAAATGACAGCAACTTCCAATCTCTACAATTTATCTTGGCCAACCGGATAGATATTTGCAGCTTCAACGCTTCTCCAAGCTCTTCCTCTGAAGTAGATAATTAGAAAGATCCCTCAGATGGTCCCATTCCCCACATTGACTATTTTTATCCAAAGTAGCATGACATGCAGAGATCAAATGACTAGCAGCCATCCTCTCATCAGAGAAATGAACACCACCAACCCCACAGAGCAAGAAAAGCTCCTGCAGAAGAAAAGACCCTAGCTTGAATCATGGATACACACAATAGTTAAACCCCTGAATTCATCACAGGATCATAGGATGTTGTTCCACTCAGTTTCCCGTGGCAAAATTCTCAAGACAGATAGAACCACCATTAATTACGATCCTTGGGCAGACTAATGGAAGGTCATTTTTTCGAAGCCTCCTCACAAAAGAAACTGAATTATGGTCTTAATTAAATCATGCAACTGATGTTTAATGGTGGGAGTGAGAGAATGTTAGAAAAAACCATTCGAGTTTTTGAAGAACTGTAAACCCAGCTATGGGGATCACTGCAATTGAAAGTGACTAATGTGTTCCACCTCCACAACACTCTCACAGATGATCTCTAATGTTGAAACGTAAGTAGGAAAAGAGCCATCACAAGCTGCTACATTGAGTAACTAGCTAAGCCCATTTGACCCAGTTTCCACTGAAAATTCTTTCTAGGTTCCAGTAGCTAGGCAATAATATCATTGACTTATTGTCCAATGTCACTTGAAAGAAACCGTAGCGGAGGCTCCACTCACCAGTGTGTTTTCTCAATTCATTTTTTGTCATGCAAGATTCAATTACCCTAGACCAAAACTTATTTAAACCAGCTCTCAGGAGAAAGGAGCACCTTTAAGAGGGTTTTGGAAAAAACACAAGAAAGGGAAACAAAGCTAAACCAATCATTCAAAACTCTCCCAGATCAATGGTTATTTCAAAATTTCCAAAAGCCACTATATCACCATAAGGACCATCAAAGTCTGCCCTTCGTGACATTTTCATCAACATGACATTCATTCCCAAATACTAACCAAAGAGAGTCATTTGGCACCCACAAACCCTAAAAGGTGGCGAGGAAAGTGTTTCTCATAAAGACATTTTGCCAATTGTGAGGATTCTAGAACATTTGGTTACTAGGAAAGCCACACGTGATTCTAGAAATGCTTGCGTGTCGGGAGTGAATGAGACATTCATAGGTTCAAAATTTTGACCATAGGCAGGGAATCTGTCTTCGTGGAATCTACAAGATAGCTTTAATTAAGGGAACAAAAAGCATCTCTTTTGCTTGAAACAATTTCCAATCAGAAACCATTTCGAGTATTTCCAGGGACCCAAATGCAAGAAATGGACATACTTATTGATTCCGTTTCGATTGGGGCTACTTTCCAGTAGCTGAACAACCCACATTATACTCCTCTATGAAGAGTATATGGTAGAACTACCATTGTTAAAGACATGGGTGATGATTATAATTAATCCCCTCATGTCAATGATGCAAGCTACTTTCCGAGGACAGAATTTCCCTCCATGCCTAAGATCTAGGCATAAACATATAGAAACATGCAAAAGCATGCAAGGAATTCCATCCAAGACACAACATAATCACAATGATTTTAGGGTGTGTTTGGAAGAAGAAAAAAGCCACAATTGGTTGAGATATTAGGGTCGAGACCACTCTCATTTGGCTCAGCATAGCATTTGGGGTGACACAGAAAGTGCAAAATGTTAAGGTCAGCAATCAGTTTTCCACATGGACCATCAGTTTTAGGTGGAAATCAATTCCAATGCTCCCAATGCAAAGACGCCTGGTAACACCCTTAAAATAGTGGCCACGAACTAAATCAAGATTCAATTACGCATAGAATAATTATCCAGCAAAAACAGTGATATGTACAAGTTTGCAACTAACATAATATTCTAAACAGAGCATGGTGAGGTGAAAAATCATGAGCTCATAACCGAAAGTAAAATAAACATGGATTGCCAATTGCAAGCGTTACCAACAACCGTTCACAAGCCCACAACCAGACTACAACCCGACAACAAATATACACGTCGAGCAATTTAAACTCTGTCTAACAAGCTCGGCTCATACGGCAACACAACAAGATTATTCCTCCCCACTGCCAGGGACTGACTCTGATCAAACACACGGTTCTCCTCTGGCAACAATTCCCAAGTTCGTTCCGACAAGTTGTAGATAATTGACTGCCACCCCCGATGCATGGTAAAGCACATAAAATCGCCGTGTCCTTGGCAGTGGATCAATATCAAGTGTGGGGAATCTATCTTCCTCAATATCTCATCAGGAACCGCATCGACCTTAACCCATCTTAGACTCTCCAAACTAAGCTCCCAAATGCAAATGCTCCTCATCAAGTAATCCTCCATAATCTTTCCTGTCAAAAGCAACTTCCCTCTACAAACAACCAGCGCCAGGCAACGTATGTCACCTGACGGCATCCTAACATTCAGATCAACCCAATCCCTTCTCTCCAAATCGTAAGTGATCAGACGGTACCCCAGCAAGGTTTGGGCAGGGATCGCGAGGCAGTAAAAGAAACCGTTATGAAAGATTGCCCGGACCTCGTGCCAGAACTGCAAGAATTCATACTGGGAGCGGCAGTGGTGGGCCCACTGACCAGTTTCCGAATCATAGACCTCGGTGACGCTCTCGCTGGACGCAGGTTCGGTGGTTCCCATAACAAGAATTCTATAATGACCAGAGGCCCGATCGGCGACCATGCCGAGGACATCGATGTAACGGATCTGGAGCATGTTGGGGAGGATTCTACTCTTCCTAGTGACTGGATTACAGATAATTAGATTAGGGTAATCTGAATTTCGGTTGCGGAAGCAGAGTAGGCCGGCGGAGGAGGCCAAGAATAGGAACTGGCTGGGGTGCAAGGAGCAGCGGTCGTAAAGGGGGAGGTCCGCCCAGCAGCGGGAGCGGGGCAAGTAGGCCGCGACGGAGGAGCCGGTGTGGTAGATGAGGAAGTAGAGGGTGCTTGGGGCAAGCGCGGCCCAGAGATCAGCGAAGGTAGGGGAGGAGAGGAGGGAGTGCCAGTGCTTGCAAACAGAGAGGCAGCGGAAAACGGAGGAAACGGGAAGAAAGGCGAGGATTCGCTCAGCAAGTTCGTCTGGGACGCGATTCCAGGCTCTCTCCTCTCTTTCTACCATTTCTTGAAAGAATTCGAGAGAGAGTGTAACCCTACTTTCGGAACCCGAGTAAGATCCCCTTCCTCATGTTCGATGCTTTTGTGCTCAGATTGGGTAACTTATCCCTTGGGGAGTCGGATTGCTTCCTTCCTCAGTATCTATACCGAGCTGTGGAGGGGCCACCGAGATGTATCTGTTTATCCACTCCGTCCATTCCGTTTATAAGATCAGGCCTACCACATGAAACAGAGAATGAGGAAAGTCCAACGGTCAGATCCACCACACCAAATACTGAGTTCGGGTTGCATTAAATGCACCCAGCATTAAAGGCAAGTTGCATTAAATGCAAGAGTCATTTGTGGTATGGTCGATCTGACCGTTGGACCTACCTCATTCCTTGTCTCATATGGTAGGCCTGATCTTATCAACGGAATGGACGGAGTGGATAAACAGATATATCACGGTGGGCCCTCCACATCTCAAGCGTCCATACAGAGGAAGGACACAATCCGACTCCATCCATTGGGGCTCTGTGGGCCCACAGTGATGTATATATTTTATCCCTGCTGTCCATTCATTTTGAAATATCATTTTAAAGCGTGATAAAAAAGAAAAAAAGAAAAAAAGAAAAAAAAGAAGGAAGCAGATTGGAGGCTCAAGTGTACTACACCACATGAAGTAGTAAATTTCTATAGTTGAAAAACTTCGTTAGAACTAGAGAAGTTTTCAGATCAAGATGATATATATGTCAGGCCCGATGTTTTTCCACCGGATTCGAGGGAGAAAATCAGGTGCGGCCCTGGACTCACCCGACATGGAGCGGCCCTGACCGTGGGGCCCACCTTGATGTACGTACTGTATATCCATGTCGTCCATCCGTTCTATGAGCTCATTTCAGGTCATGAGCACAAAAACCGAAGCAGATAGCAGCCCTGATGAAAAGCCCACCCTAAGGTCACACAACCTGAATGAAGGGCAAAAGCAAATACCAGCTTGATCCAAAACCGAAGCAGATAGCAGCCCTGATGAAAAGCCCACCCTAAGGTCACACAACCTGAATGAAGGGCAAAAGCAAATACCAGCTTGATCCAAAACTTTTATGGCCCATAAAAAGTTTTTAATAATCAAATCACCATTGTTTCATGTGGTGTGGTACACCTGTGGTTTGAATCTGCTTCACATTTGGGCTACTACCTTAAAAATGAGCTGGCAAAACGTATGAACGTGGATATACAATTTAAACACACATCAAGGTGGGCCCTATTATTGGGGTTGCTCTGGTATAGAGAAAAAGACAGTTGTGACCGGAGACTTTTTTTTTTTTTTTTTTTTGGGGGGGGAGGGGGGGGGGGGGGGCGCGCGTCACACACCCCATTGTAACTTGAGACCTAAGCCTTGTCATTGGCCCTCCAACCGTGCCCTCCTTTTCCTACCTTGATCAAGTGAGGGCAAGGTATCAGCCTTAGTCGAGGTGGCAATGGGTCGGGCGGGTCAAGTTCGGGTCGGATTATTTCCACCTCAACCCTAACTTGACCCAAATTGAATTCAAGTTGGATTTCCCCAATCCTTACCCAACCCAAATTAAACCGGGTCAAGTCAGGTTGACCCACATTTTAATGATCAACTAACTAATTTGTATATTAAACTAGATGCATAATTGCTTCTCCGCAGCACCTTCCCCTCTCTCTCGATCTCGTGCGGCTAAAAGAAGCACTCTCTTTACACCATGCGGTTAAGGTTTTCAAAAGAGAGAATTTATAATGGCTTTTTTTAAATGCATCGACAGAGAATGGTGCTTAATACTCCTACATGTAAAACTTTTTGAAATTGACATTTAATATTTCATCCGAACCATCCAATTAATATAAGTCAATTCTATTTTTATTTTTTAACATTATATCAAATCAACAAGACCATTTGATATTTAATTTTTTAAACAGTTAAATTGTGGACACGATTATTGAAATGGAACCATTTGATCCTTTCATTTTAACTGTTCAATAAATTCCTATCAACAATCAAATAAATATAACCATTAAGATAATTTTATTAATTTATTTTATGGACCATTAGCTACCATTTTAGTTCTTCAATAAATGAGCACCAGAAATAAAAAAAAATAAAAAAAATCTCATGATATTTTAGTTCTGTGTCATAAAATGTGATTATTAGTATGCATATGTTTATTAAATTGATAGATATGTGGACCGTTCCCAGCAAGGTGTGTGAGAAAAAAACTATGTATTATTTAACTAATAAGAAAATCAATATATAATAGTCTACTCAACCCCTATATGATTCGGGTTGGGTCACCTTTAACCCTAATCCGACCCATAAAAATTCGGGTTGGGTCGGGTCAACCCAAAAATTGAATTCGGGTTAAATTTTTCAACCCTAAATTGGAAAAAATCAGGTCGAGTTAGCAAGTCGGGTTAAATTTTTTCACATCTAAGCCTTAGTGAGTTCCATTACCAAAGGGCCTACTTTGATGATTGTGTGTTTTTATTCATGCTCTCTACTCGGTTTTCTAACTCATTTTAGGACATGAGGTAAAAAATAAAACATATTCAAATCTTAGGTGGATGCATTATAGAAAAGAGTGCGGATCGTCTGTGTCAAAGGCACAGAAACATTCAATGTCATCCATTCTCATTGGTCCACGTCATCACTAATGACATCAGTTCACAAAACAAGCCGATTTTCCCTCTCAAGTATGGATTGGGTGCTACACAACCCCACTTTTACCGTATGGAATTTCTTTGGGCCTCACCATGATCTATCTGTTAGATCCGTACTATCCATCAATTTTTTTTTCCAGATTATTCTAAAGCATAAGACAAAAAATGAGGCACATCCAAATCTGAAGTGGACCACACAATAAAAAGCATGGGATTGAACAAGTAACGTTGAAACCTTCCTACGGTCCACTGTGAGGTTTATTTGGCATCTAACCTCTTCATAATGTCACTCAGACCTTGATGAAGGGAAAACACAAATATCACCTTGATCAGAGTCGTCTATGACCCTAAGAAGTTTTCAATGGTAGGCGTTCAATTCCCACTCTTTCCTTCGTGTGGCCCACTTGAGCCTTGGATCTGACTCATTTTTTACCTCCACTCATGTGAACGAGGGTCTGTATTTGGTTTACATGTGTAATTGAAAAGTGCAGGCGTACTGGAGTTGTACTTGACTTAATGTTTAATTGAACGCTACACAGCAATTAGGTGATTTGTGAAAAGGTAGGGGTTAGTCCTTTTTTTTATGGATTCTTTTTTCCTTACCTTAAGGATTTTTTTTTTCCACCAATAATTATAGCAAAGTATTTCTCAAAAGAACGAAAATGGACAAATATACGAGAAAAAGTATAAGACAATGCGAATTTTATTAATTATGGATGTTGTTCATTATAATCAACAGAGTAAAAATAACTAGAGAAAAATAAAAGAGATAATACATAATTCGTCCATATGAACAGACGATCGAGAGGTAGATGGTCAGTAAGATGTGACCAAATTTTTTGATCTCCCAAGTATGAACTCAGTTGATTAGGATTCAACAATAAAAGGTTGTGGATGTCTAATCTAATCTATGGTACTATAGCAATGACGTTGGACATGCAGTAGTAATCTATTGCTAAGACTAAGGCTAAATTAAGATATGCTACTATAAATGTAAAGAAAGATAAATTGTGTTTGGATTATGTTTGATATAGGCCTTGAGTTCTTCATCACGTGTTTCTTTTATAACTTATTGAGGTGGCAAAACTTTCACTGAATTTCCTTGATGGTCTAAGATCCTTCGCATCTATGACTTTTGATATAGTCTTTTTGTTGGAGATTTTCGTAAATCCAAAACTATTGGTCAGATGTCCACTTTTATGTCAATACTCCCCGTAAATCGGATATTCAAGACACTTTTGTATCTAAATCTGACTCAATTAAAGCCATCTCCACCTTTCTCTTATCGTGCCCTTGGATATCCATAAAACTGGTAGGACCAATCCACCAGATCCTTATTGATTCCCATTCTTTTTATTATAATCCATTGGTGCCAATTCACTTAGATATTAGTCCAATCTTTGGATATTGAGAATCTTCGTAATCATCATAAGAGCACCGAACGTTTCTAGGAAGATCTCCCATTTTAGAAGGATTGTGAGAGACAGGCTTTCTGAGCATATCTGGATTTATGATAGGATCTTTGGCTTGGTAGGTATGCTACGTACATTGCCTTGTTCTCGTGCCACACATATTAAGGTCATGTGTCATTCGTCAATTCATTCCTTTAAAGGCATGCATACAGTTTTGTGTCATCATATTAATGATGTAAGGCATATCGCTGCAGGAAGGGGGGTAAAAGATATCTTTAGGTGTGAGTATTATTCTACCAGCATTGAACCCGCAGTGTAAACATGTGGCGACTTCTTATTAGTCCACGTCGGTGTACCGAAAAAGGGTGTAAACACACCTCAAACCATAAATTCCTCGGGAGTTAACCTGAATATAGAGAATGGGTAGAGTGTGTGTGTGTGTGTGTGTGTGTGTGTGTGTGTGAGAGAGAGAGAGAGAGAGAGAGAGAGAGAGAGAGAGAGAGATCTTCCTCCTTTCTTTCGTTTTCTTCTCCTAGTGTGGTCCACCTTTGTAAACGATATACATCATTCCCGACAACTATAAAAGATTCAACCATGCTCTTTGGGCTCCTTTCACCTACAATAGATTTGCGAGAGACCCTTTGGTTTAAAGGTTTGACATTGACAAATTCATGCAAGTGATCATGTGTAAGCATGATCTAGGCCATTCTCATAGTTTAAATATTTATTTAGAAATATAATGTTATCTTCCAAGGTGTTCTTAAAATTGGATTCATGAAAAATTATGTGTATCCTCTCACCCAAAAGTGAATCCTCTCTTCTCTTGATTCTTCTTCATCTTCCACTTATTTATCACACATGGTGACGTGTGTGGTCCACTACAATGGACGTTATTTGTCTTACCTCAACACCCATAAGAGATGTAGATAGCCCTCTAAACTCTTTCACTTTGGATAAATTAAGAAGAAACCACTTAATTACCATAAAAGATTGATATAAAAATTATAAAAAAAAAAAAGCAAAAAAAGCATTCATAATCTAACTCCATATATAAAGTGTGTCTCGCCTGCTAGCCCACCTAGAAGATGCCTCCGCATTTCAACAGCAGGTCTCAGGTTTGAGTGCTAAGGAGACACTAACCTCACTGGTTGGTGGGTGGGTGCATTGTGTGGCTAACCCCGTGGGTGTGTTGCCCAACTAATAGAGTGGGCGCGTTGCATGACTAACAAAAAAAAAAAAAAAAAAAAACCTGCATAAAGTATGATCTTAACCATTCACTAAATATCTAACTTCGTAGAATTATGAGATTATCACAGTGGGGTATCCTGGGCTTAATATAATATAATCGAATTTTGAAAAATAAAATTTTAATCGGCTGCATTCTCAACCTAAAATCTAACAAAGTGGAGAGGGGTCTACGAAGAGACATACAAAGTTTTAGTTGCACTCGCTCCCATACGTGCCCATGTGCGAGACTCAAGTAGTTTATAAGGTGAACCACACCACATGGATTTTCTTGGACAATACTCAGGGAACCTCCTCACCTGTAGGTCCACCCGGTTATTATGCCAGTTTTCTTAACCGTCCATTTATTTGTGCTTCCAATGGAACGGAAGTGGACTGCCTACGCAACCAGTAGAGACTAGGTACTGATGGTGTTCTATGAGCTCTACCATGATGTATGTGTTTTATCCACACCATCCATCCATTTTTTCAGATCACTTTAGGGAATGAGCACCAAAATGAGGTACATTCAAATCTCATGTGGACCACACCACATGAAATGGACTGAATGCACACCATTAAAAACTTCTTGGAGGCAACAAAAGTTTTGGATGAAGCTCATATTTGTGTTTACCTTTCATTCAGGTGTGTGATGTAATCAACAAGTTGGATGGAAAATAAACATTACAGTGGGCCCTAGGATGTTTTTAATAGTGGGCGTTTAATCATTTGCCTCAATTTTTAGCTTATGCCGTAAAATAATTATCCAGAATAAATGTACCGCAAGGATAAAACACATACACGGTGGAGCCCATATATCACCATCTATTAGCCACCTTGTCACTGGCAGATTTAGAAGGCAATCCACGTCCATGGCCGGATGACCTCACCAGCGATGTCCCTGGTGACTAAACTTCGTGGCCCTCCATGATGTATGTGTCCATGCCATCCATCCATTTTTCTAGCTCATTTAAGAATAAGCCAAAAAGGAAGCAGATCCAAAGCTCGAGTGGATCACACCAAACAATGGGTATAAAGATGCCTATTGTTAAAAGCTTAAACTGCTAAAATCTTCTTAAGCTCTGCAGCCGTGATGCTTATACGGTCTGGTAGACATGGAGGATGGGAAAACACAAATATCAGCTTGATCCAAAACTACCGTGGCCTCAAAGAAGATGTTAAAGGTAGACATTCAATCCCCATTGTTTCCTGTGATGGTCCACTTGAGCTTTGGATCTGCTTCATTTTTTTTTTTTTTTTTTTATCTTATACCCTAAAATGAGCTAAGAAACGGATGGACGGAGTGGATGAAACACATACATCACTGTCGCCCACGTAGCTTAGTAACTAGGGACCGGCAATCCACTTCTCCAGGACCCGAGAAATTGTGTTATGGGGATTCTAGTCAGGAGATATACAAACTGTCGATTATATGGTCCATCATGCTGGCCGTGATCAAGGATGTGATGACGATCCCGAGTGCAACTTTTCTGATCCCACTCGGCATAATAATCATTATCGGCTATAACTCCAACTACAAAACATTATTATCACGTTAGTCTGTACCTAAATGAAGGCCAAGCACTCGGCAACACTCATCCTCGGCTAGCGCCCGTCCTTTTTTTAGAACCAAGTGCGGGCCTCCAAATGGATACTCGGCATTCGCTTACCGAGTGCTTACTAACGAGCGACATTTGATTCCACAAGTTCTAGAAGATCCAAAGCGCTCTCATATCCTCAACCGAACGCCTATAGTATAGCAGCCGACTACTTCACAACCCGACCGTAAATCAGACAAAAAGGAGTCGTCCCTTTCGATAATCATTTTGGATATATCAAAGCTATTATAACATAGCTATCTTATTGACGCACTTGGCCTGACCGAGCGCTACTTCCCGAGTACACGAAACCCAGAGAACGTCTTCTGCAAGATATGGGATACACTTCTTATAAGTGGCTCAGTAGGATATCTGCATTACGCAGAGGAAATCGCAGCGGTCTCGGAAGCAATCAATGCATTTGGTTGCAATCACAACATCATCCGTATAAATCGTATCCCTACGTAATTAGAATCCTAACTATTTACGACTCGATCGAATCCTATAAATATCCCTTCATGGTGTAGACACCCCACTCAGGCTAGCAACTTGATAAGGCATGGATGACCTGTAAGCACTTGTTCCTTAAACCCAAATCCCTCCCAAGCCTTAGCCATACCCAAGTCATTCCTAAGCCATTAGCAAAGCCTACCCATTCCCTAAGCCATTAGCCAAGCCCGAACCCTACCCAAGTCATAACCACTTTTCAAGTCAAACCAAGCCTTACCCAGAAGCTCCAAATTCGGCTAAATGCAAATCAGATACAAGGCAAATGTTTGTGGCACTCAAAGTACCACTACCAGCACTCGAAGTGTCACTCCAGGCTGTAATGAGCTCATCCCAACCAGTTGTTACTTGAGATGCATTAGAACTACCCATACTCCCAAACTTTTCATTATTTACCATTTTACCACCCCCTCCAACCAATGAGAAAGTGTCATGCGGCACCTCCCTTCCTCTTCACCAATCACTACCTTCCACATCACCATTTACCTCTCAAAGTCCCTATACAATTAGTACAATGACATCCAAGGGACTATAAATACCCCCCTCCTCTCCTCATTTCAACACACCAAGAAAACCAAGAGAGGGAGAGTGACAGAGAGAAAGAGAGAGTGAGAAAGTGAGTGAGAGAAAGTGGGTGAGCTTGAGCTTTCCAAGCCTTCATTCATCATAGCCCCCTCCTAGCCTTCTCCAAGCCTCCTCCTAGCCACCTAGCCCACTTGGGTCAACCCTTTCAAGCCATAGTGCCCAAACTTCCAAGTCACTTCAAGTGTAAGCTAAAGATCGTGTCATCATCATTAGCATTCATATTTCATATTTCATCAATTGAATCATCACTTCCCTTCTCAACCCCCATGCTTCTCTAGGTCACCATTGAATGTATGCTCTGTAACTTACCAGAACTCCGGATCCTGTCGCATCAGAAACTCATGGTAGCCTAGTCCTCTTACATATCATTTTTAGTGTCATTACACCTCCTCTTAACCTCTTTTCTTTTCTAGACATTCTCTGGACGTATGCTTTGTGGCTTGCTGGAATTCCGGACCCTGTCACATCAGAAATTTGATTCTGTTTAGTCCTACTTTCATATTTTGTATTCAATCATATTATCCCCTTAAAATTAGCTTACCACACAAAATAGAAACCGTACATTTGTACGGGTAGAGAAGGTGCCTAACACCTTCCCTCTTTGTAATCGGGGTCCTTAGTTACAATCCCAAGTTGTAGATCAGGAGTCAACTTAAAGCAAGAAAGTCTTCGGATTGTCTGGCTTTTATAGATTCTGCAGGCCAACTACGGGATTTCAAGGTAAAGTGGCTAGTGGTGACTCCAAGTCTATTACATTGATCCAAGACAAACCTCCGACCTCACAAAAGCAAATGCATTAGAGCGTGCGCACCGATTTCCAGCGTTCACACATGCTAAAGCTTCAAGGTACGCAATGCTTTACCATACTTAGCTATCACAAGCTTTTCACTATATTAGTCACTGACTTAAGCATTAGAGGGTCATTTGTGGGTACCACCGGCGGCCGTCCTAACCTTTTGCGGTGATTACAGATCCTTATATCCAACCTAATCATCCTCTATTACAAATCAAATGGCGAAGATTGAGTTGGTCCTTGATCAACATCTGTTGATCATCTTTAGCGTTAACAAACTGCATTCGGATTTGGTGGACACAAATTTCTTGCAAAAGCCTTTTGTAGAAGTTCTTGCGCTTGGAACTTAGGTGGGGGCCCATCGTGATGTTTGTGAGAAATCCACCTTCTCTATCCATTTTATAAGATCATTTTAGGATGTGCGATAACAAATGATCTGAATTTGAAACTTAAGTGGGCAAAAAATGTGTGGACTAAACATCCATAGTTGAAATATTTGTGAGGCCACAAAAGTTTCGAATCAGGCTAATATTTGTGTTTTCAATTCGCTCTAGTAGGAATGTCATTATGAACTGTATAAATGGCATATGAACATTATTGTGGACTCCAAGGAGTCTTCGATGGTGAGAATTTTCCTACCCACCTTTTCAATAGGGTAAAAGCTCTAAATAGATGCAAATAGGTAATTATTACATTTTACTTCTATTTGATATGAACGAGTATTTACTCCATGTAAAAATGTTAAAAAATAATCACCATACATTCATGGGCTCCACTATGATCTTTGTGACATATCCATGCGGTTCATCCGTTTTACCAGAACATTTTAGTGCATGAGCAATAAAATGAGGTAGTTCTGAAGCTCAAGCGACCTACACCATAAGAAATCGTAGTTGTAAAAAGTTTTTAACGGTAGATATTCAACCCTCTATTTCACGTGGCATGGTCCACTTGAGCTCTGGATTTGCTTCAATTTTGAGTTCATGCTCTAAAATCACCTTGCAAAATGGATGAATAATGTGGATAAGTCACATGGGCCCCACAGAAAATCCTTATCTTCCTCGATTTTAATGCACACATAACAAAATAATCATTATAAAAAAGTACAGAAATTACATGGTAAGTAATCATTACCTATTTACTTGTAAGATGTAATTTGTTAATGTCAGATTTTGTAACGAGATCCTCCGACTTTCCTCCTTCACTCCAGCAGGGATTTCCACCACCAGACCTGAAACAAGACAGCAAATAAGGGTGGCTGGGGACCAGCCGTTAGCCCTCCGATGCTTAAGTTAGGCCACAGTAAGAAGAGAAGCTAAACAAAAACGGGACCAAGATTGAATGTTCTGTCTGTACCTGCTCTTAATGGAGCCACCCCTTTATATAGATCTGAAGCAATCCAATTTGTTACGTAAGATGTCGAAATTCCGTTGATGTCGCGTACGATACTGAGATCTTGCTGATTTCATGGGATAAGATCCTATCTTTTGAGTCAGATCCAACCCAATGATTTACTCCAACAATCACGCCCCTTGATGGCAGTCCCTTGAGATTCGGATCCATTAAGAGAAGATAAACCCAAAATCCAACCTATACAGGCTGCCAGTAAGCGTGGTAATAGCGCTGATATGTCATGATAAACTGGAAGCTGTAGTTGGAGTCATAACCTCCGAAAAGGAAGGAGACGCACGTAGTTGGAGTCATAGCCTCCGAAAAGGAAGGAGACGCCCGTAGTTGGAGTCATAGCCTCCGAAAAGGAAGGAGACGCCAACAAGACGGAAACCACCGAACTGGATGTAGCCCTGCTTAGTGCCTCAGAGGGTTTGGACAAGCTGCTCGAAGGGAATCGGGTGCTAATACTGAAGGCTAAGAGATATTACCGCAGGAAGGCTGCTCGCATGTTAGAATGTGGTCGCGAGTCCAAGTACACACTTAGATGTAACGTCTTTCAACGACTTGTGAGAAGGTCTGCTCGCGGATCGAGCTTTGCCGTATTTGACTATCGGTTATGAAGACTCGAGACTTGCGAATAGCTGCTCCGTATTTTTCAATCTATGACTCTTGATCAGGTGAGCTCGAGAGTCGAATGGACGTCCCACACTTATCCAATATTCGACTCTCGATCAGATGATCTCGAGAGTCGAATGGACGTCCCGCACTTATCCAATATTCGACTCTCGATCAGACGATCTCGAGAGTCGAATGGACGTCCCGCACTTATCCAATATTCGACTCTCGATCTTACGATCTCGTGAGTCGAACCCGCATTCCACTTTTGCCCGTTCTGCGACTCTTGATCAGATCATCTCGAGGGCCAAATGGGCATTTCCGCATGAAATCTTATCTCCACCATTTTGCCTATAACAGATGCCCCCCAAGTCCTTGCCGCCAAGAATCCTTAAGGAAAGGACTTAGCTTGCTGTCATGCGCGGCTGCCTCTTGCTTTTACTGAGAAGCCGTACATGATTAGGCTGGAATTAATGGGCGCCAGCCTTTCCGCAGTCAGGAAATGAAGAGGCGCTCACCACGTGTCCAAGTATTTAATGGGCGTGCCTGCTCGAGTGCTGTGCCGAACGAGAGATCGCCACGTGCTACAACATACGGCGGAATGATTGCCTATAAATATACGGAGTCCATCATATCTTCTGATTTTCACAGAAGTTTCAGAATTCTCCTTTGCCTTTCAATCATCTTCCTCCGGAGCTCCTTGGTGTCTTCCTCGATCTCCTTTGGTGCTCTTTCTTTCCTTTTGTACTGTAATATTTCTTCTTTCTTTTTCTTCTTAAATATCCCATGGCTTCTGAGGAGAGTACCGTTCCTTTAGGAGATGCCACCCCGGAATCCTCTGCTTCTAGTAGCGCAAGGGTTCCGGCAGGTCAGTATACAGCGGCCGGATATCCTTCCATTCTATCGGAGAACCGGCTGCTGGAGTTACGGGAGAGATTTTCAATCCCTGACTCAGTCGCTCTCCGGTTACCCAGAGATGGAGAGACGCCAGACTCCCCTCCCCCAGGGTGTGTGGCGTTCTATGAGTATCAACTCATTCTGGGGGTTCGCCTTCCCCTCCATCCCTTCATCCGGGATGTACTTCGATATTATAAAATTGCCCCCGGGCAACTTATCGTGAATGGATGGAGGGTGGTCCTAAGCTCATTCGTCCTTTGGGCTCAAGCCGGGAACGGGGAGCTTACAGCTGATGAGTTCCTCCGCATGTTCCGCTTGAAGAAGGCACCCTCCAGCGAAGGCTGGTATTATCTATGTTATTGGCACCGGGATAACTTCGTGCTGGGGAAGCCCTCATCGAATTATCCCGGCTGGAGGAAGCGCTGGTTTTATGCATCCGGAAATTGGGAATTTGCTTCTTCCAGGGGTCCAAGAGTAAACCGCTTTTTCTGTGAAGGTAGGCACAGTCCCGCCTTGTACATTTTTTTTTGTCAATTAGGGTTTTAGGGTTTTACTCCATTTGACCCTTGTTTGTGCTCGCAGGTATCCCGGCCTTGAGAAAACCGAACTTGAAAGGGGGGATCAACGAAAAAATCGTAAAAGTGTACAAGGTGCCTATTGGTGATAGGCACGTTGAGACTTGCTTGTCTCCATCACATCTTGCAGCAGCGGGCTTAATACCCGTAAGAGAAGTCGAGATGACGCAGATCGGAGAGAAAAGAGGTCTGCTGCCCCGGCTGAAGGGCACGAGCTCCAAGAGACAGAAGAAAACATCTGCTGGTCCATCTCACCCATCCACCGAAAAGGGTAACGATCAGCCTGCTCCACTCACGAGCAAGGCGGGGGCTCCAGCAGGGCCCGCTATTCCTTCACTGGTGGTCGCACCCGGGCCGCCAGTGATTAATATCATTGACAATTCCCCAGATGGGGTAGGGTCCAGCTGCCCCCCAGCTGAAGAGGCTCGTGAGCACACGGAGCCTCGAGAGATGGCTCCTGCCCGCGAGTTGGTTCCTGCTACCGAGCAGGGACCTACTCGCGAGACGATGGCCCCTCCCCGCGAGCCGTCTGGGCTGATCGTTGCCCAACCTTCCGGCAGTGGGACATATTCTGTTCCTCGCCACCTCCACCCCATCTGTAAATTTTTATTCGAGAACGTCCCGCCTCAATCCTTCGGCTCTCTTCCCGAGCCAGGCCCCGAGAGCCTCTTCCTTGAGGCAGGGCTAAGGATGGCTCAAGTAGAACCTCCTAGCCCAAAACTTTATTATTTTGGGGTTTCTAAAAGTATTTTTTCTCACCCCTCTTTTTGTTTGCAGGGATTGGACCTCATCTTGCGGACGAAGCGAGACATCGTCGCCGCTCGCCGCGTAATAGACGAGGCAGATGAGAAGAGGATTGCTTTGGAGAAGGCGGTCCAGGGACGGGATCAACTCCTCAAATCCCGTGAGGCCGTGATTTCCAAGAAAGATGAGGAGATAAAAATCCTCATAGAGAAAGTCCAAGTGTTGACTGAAAGGTACCAAGCTTTGGACAATAAGTTCGCGAAGACCGCCGACTTGAAGGAGAAGGCGGAGAGAGAGAGGGAGATCTTTCGCCAAGACAAGATCTCATTGGAGGAGCGACTTGCGGAGGCTAGGTCGCAGCTTAAGGAAGCCTACGACAACCTGACCAAGGAGCGCAACGCTCTTGCGCAGCTTAAGGACGACTCGATCCACTGGGACGAGGAGAGAGTCGCCCTTGCGAAAATGCTCTCGGAGGAAGGTCCTCGGGCAGTTTCCGAGTTCCGTACCTCGCAGCAATATGACGACGAAAGGTACGAGTCATATGATGCTGGTCGCGACTTTGCACTAAGAGTAGTGCAACGAATGATCCCATCCTTTGATATGGGGGAGTTTGGTCGAGTCGCGACCATCATAGCTGCTGAAGAGCAGGCTGCTGCTGAGAACGAGGTGACTGAAGCCACTCAGGTTGAAGGGGCTCCAGAAATGGGCCCTGAAGTTGAGAGCGCAGCTCCTCCTCCAAGGGATTGATTTTCTTTGTTTTCCTCTCTTGTATTCGTGAATGGACATTGTAAACATTTATCATTAATGAAAAAATATTTTTGGAAGTATTGTCCTCGTTTACCTTTTCCTTTTCACGTAATGAATGCCTTCTTGTTTTTGTTTACCTTCTTTTCATGTACTGAATGCCTGGTTGCAACGAGAATGCGCTTAATCCGGGGGTTCGTTGCGACCAATCCGTTTGAGACTCCCAAGTTGATTTCATATTGACTCATCAGTGAATGCGAACCCTTAATCCGAGCACGAGTTACGCTGCTTCGCAATTAGGGTGTATGGCGAACTGTGGTGCTCGTGATTAAGGTGTATGACTGATTCGAGCACGAGCTACGGTGCTCGCATTTCGGAGTGCGATCCCTCCTCTCGCCAGTCGTGAGCAACTAACTCATGAAAAAATGAATTAGACTCAATCCGGGGGTCGTGTGACCGTGTCCGCGTTGAGATAGACTGATCTATCGATTGAGCTTTTGATTCTACCGAGGGCAGAAGGTTGGTCAAGAGATGGTACACATTCTCTTCGGGGCTATTCAGGTCCATATAAATGGAGAAGCAACCAACTAGTAATGGTTTCAGTCCTACCAAAGGTAGGCAATTGGCCAAGATGTGTAAGCACTCTCTTCAGGGCTATTCAGGTCCATACGAATGGAGTAGCGGCCAAAAGATATCTTTCACTTTATTCATAAAACGTTATAATAAGCTACATTGAATCTAGGGGTAGTATCGTAGCAAATGCTCCACGTGCCAAGGGCGACGTACAGGCTTCCCTTGCATGTCTTCAAGATAGTAAGTACCGGGTCGCACGACCCTGATAACCCGATACGGGCCTTCCCAATTCGGATCCATTGAACGAGCAGGAACTCCAAGATTTTGCCTTAGGACCAAATCTCCGGACTGGAAGGACCTAGGCTGAACCTTCGCATTCCGATAACGAGCAATACGTTGTTGATATGCTGCCACTCGTACTTGGGAAGCATTTCTTCGTTCTTCCAAGAGATCGAGATGAAGTCGGAGGTTTTCATGATTGCCCGCGGGATCATACTGCTCGATCCGATATGAGGGCACTTGAATTTCCACTGGTACCACTGCGTCAACACCAAATGCTAAGGAGAAAGGAGTTTCACCTGTTGATGTACAAGCCGTGGTCCTATAAGCCCATAATACCTCTGGCAGGAGTTCTGGCCACACCCCTTTACATTCACCTAGCTTGGTTTTTAAATGATGTTTTATGATCTTATTCACCGCCTCGACCTGCCCATTCGCCTGGGGATGATACGGAGAAGTGCGGAGATTACGTATTTTCCATTTGTCACAAAATTCATCAAAGGCCGCGTTGTCGAACTGCGTTCCGTTATCGGTGATTATAGTATGAGGAAGTCCGAAACGACATATGATATTTCTCCATATAAACTTAGTAGTTTGTTTTTCAGTAATCTTGGCTAATGGTTCTGCCTCGGCCCATTTGGTGAAGTAATCAACTGCCACGATCGCAAACCTATTCTGTCCCTTTCCCATAGGTAAGGGCCCGATGATATCGATCCCCCACTGGGCAAAAGGCCAAGGGCTATCAACTGGGGTCATCCGCTCAGACGGTACACGAGGTATAGGTAGATATCGTTGACACTTGTCGCATTTTTTAGAAAATTCGATGGCGTCTGCTTTCATCGTGGGCCAATAATATCCTTGCCTCATCGCTTTATATGCTAGGGATCGCCCCCTGGGATGATTACCACATGCCCCCTGGTGTACTTCATCTAGAACACGATGTGCTTCTTCTGAATGAAGACACCTTAGATAAGGCAAGGAGAAGCTTTTTCGCAACAATATTCCATCTTGTAAGGTGTACCTGGCAGCTCGAAGCCGAATTTGTCTCGCAGCTTTTTTGTCTTCTGGTAGGTATCCATCTCTGAGATAAAGGATGAGAGGATCCATCCAGCATGGAGACGATTGTACTGATATAACTTGCTCGAGAGTCACATGGTCGATACTCAAGTTCTGACGATGCTCGATGGGAATTGAATGTGATAACTCTGATTCTGGTGCAGAAGCGAGCTTTGCCAAGGAGTCGGCAAGTTGGTTCTGCTCGCGAGGGATATGAATTATTTTATAAGTCTTTAGTTTGGCGAGCAGGATGAGGACACGAGACTTGTATAAGGCCATTCTTTCTTCTTTGGCTTCGAATTCACCAAGAACTTGATTGACAATGAGCTGGGAGTCGCTATGAATTATCAAATTCTGGACTGCGAGGACAATGGCCAGTTCGAGGCCAACAATTAGGGCCTCATATTCTGCTTCATTATTAGAGACGCGTGATTCAAATCGCAGAGCATATTGAAAATGCGACCCGTCGGGAGCCACTAAAATCAGGCCCGCTCCACTGCCAGTGGCCCGTGACGACCCGTCCACGAAGAGCGACCAAGGAGGCAGGTCGCTGGTCATGACGTTATCTTCAGAAGAATATGTAAATTCGGCGATGAAGTCAGCCACGGCTTGGCCCTTAACTGCGGTCCTAGGACAGAACGAGATATCATGCTCACTGATCTCGACCGCCCATTTAGTTAAGCGCCCGGAAGCCTCAGGTTTTTGAAGGACTTGTCGCAGTGGATGATTTGTTGGTACTAAAATAGCATGGGCTTGAAAGTATGGTCGCAGTTTTCGAGACGCCGTGACTAAGGCTAAGGCTAGTTTCTCCATATCAGAATACCTAGTTTCTGCATCGACCATTGCTCGACTGATATAATAAACGGGCCTTTGCACCCCGGAATCTTCTCTTATTAAAGCGGCGCTAACGGCCGTGGAAGACACAGATAAATAAAGAATGAGTTGCTCATGTGCTACAGGCTTAGATAAAATGGGGGGAGTACTCATGTATTGCTTCAATTGCTGAAAAGCTTCTTCACACTGAGGTGTTCACTTCCAATCAGACTTGGCCGTCGCACGAAGGAGTTTGAAGAAGGGCAAACACTTGTCAGATGCTCGCGAAATGAACCTGTTCAATGATGCGATGCGACCAGCCAGACGCTGGACGTCCTTCAGAGTAACAGGGGATTTCATATCTATCAATGCTTTAATCTTTTCGGGATTCGCCTCAATTCCACGCTGGCCAACCATGAACCCAAGAAATTTCCCTGCTGATACTCCAAACGCGCATTTTTCCGAGTTTAATTTCATTTGATACTTCCTCATCAGATCAAAGGCTTCTCGAAGATCAGAAATGTGGTTATCTTCAACGATGCTTTTTACGAGCATATCGTCAACATACACTTCCATATTCCTACCGATTTGAGCAGCGAACATTTTGTTGACAAGACGTTGATAAGTGGCCCCAGCATTTTTAAGACCGAACGGCATTACCTGATAACAATATAGTCCTCGATCTGTGATGAAGGCAGTATGCTGGCTATCAGGTGGATGCATCATAATCTGGTTGTAATCAGAATAAGCATCCATAAAGCTGAGGAGAGCATGTCCAGCTGTTGAGTCGACCAACTGGTCGATCCGTGGTGTCGGAAAGCTATCTTTGGGACATGCTTTGTTCAAATCTGAATAGTCGACGCACATCCTCCATTTGCCATTAACTTTCCGGACGAGAACTACGTTTGCGACCCACGCTGGGTAGTCAACTTCCTTTATGAAATTAGCCGCGAGCAGCTTCTCAACTTCAGTTTTGATTGCCATTTGTCTTTCCGCAGTAAAGGCACGTCGACGCTGATGTACGGGTTTATGCTTCGGGTCAATGTTGAGACGATGTGCGATGACATTGGGATCGATGCCTGGCATATCTTTATGAGACCAAGCAAACACATCCTTGTATTCAGTGAGGAAACGGATCAAATCTTCACGGTGGACACTGGTTAAGGAGGAACCGATGTACACGACCTTAGACGGGTCGTCTTCGGTCAGGCAGATCGCCACTGTTTCTTCTCCCGGAGTTCCTGATTTCAAAGCATTTTCTCTTGGATCCAACGAGGTGGAGGGAACGTCGGATGGACCTTGAATTATTTCCATGATGGGTGTCGCTTGAGCCTTTTTTCGATCTTGGAGGGCTATTTGGTAACAGGACCGTGCCTCCTGCTGACTTCCTCGCACAACCCCGATGCCATTTGGGGTAGGAAACTTAACACACAGATATGAAGGGTGCAAGGCCGCTCCAACTCTAGTTAGAGACAGCCGCCCCAAGATGGCGTTATATGCTGATTTTCGATCCACGACGAGGAAGTTTACGAAGACAGTAGTCTTCGCTGGACTCTCTCCAAAAGTAACTGGGAGATCGATGCTTCCTTCAGGTGTTACCACCTCTCCTCCAAAGCCGACGAGGGGGGTCGATACTGGCTTGAGGAGGCTTCTGGCTAGTGCCATTTTGTTGAAAGCCTCCAAGTACAGAACATCAGCTGAGCTACCTGTGTCCACCATAATTCGATGAGTCAGATAATTTGATACCTTCAATGTGACTACAATGGAATCTTCATGAGGGAAGTGAATTCCCGCTGCATCTTCGAGGGTGAAAGAAATTGGAGGATGGCTAGCTTGTGGTGAGCTGGAGGTCTGTTCCAACCAATAGATTTGTTGGGGTTCTTTGGACGCCTTTCGAGCGTATGCCTTTCTCGAAGCTTGAGAGTCACCCCCACAAGCTGGTCCCCCGACGATAGTGCGAATTTCTCCCGTGGGCTCAGCGTCCTCTTGGTCGGTTTGACGATGAGGCGGTTCCTTTTGACGAGATGAGGTCTTCGCCCTTTCTGGTGATCGATTTTTACTAGCAACGTAATCCTGGAGATGGCCTTTTCGAATAAGGGCTTCAATATGGTCTCGTAGAGAGATGCAGTCCTGGGTCCTATGCCCATGATCTTTGTGGAAATAACAGAACTTGCTCTTGTCCCTCTTCTCGGGATCGGATTTGATCTTTGCAGGCCACTTCACATATGGCTTGTGTTTAATCTCCATTAGAACCTTTTCAGGAGACTGATTAAGAGGAGTGTAATTATGATATTTACCAGAGTAAGGCTTCTTGGGAGAACGATCGCGCTGGTCACGACGGTATTTCTTATCTGTAGAAGAGGTTCCTTCTGGCTTGCGCTTCTTGCTCTGTACTCCATGGCGTGTCAATGCGACTTCTTCTGCATTGATATATTTCTGAGCTTTGGCTTGGAATTCTGTCATAGTTTTCGGCGGGCTTTTATCTAAGGCAAACCTGAATTTCTCGCTTGTTATTCCGGCAATGAGGGCTGTAAGACCCTTTTCTTCAGTGTAACCCTCAGTTTGAACGGCTTCGGCAGTGAATCGTACTGTGAACTCCTTTATCGTCTCCCCATGCTGTTGTTTCAGATTCATCAGATGGGAGGCTGGCTTCTTAATGCGAATACTCCCCATGAATTGGGAAAGGAATATCTCTGATAACTGGAAAAAGGAATTGATGGAACGGGGCTTTAACCCCCGGAACCACGTACGAGCTGCATCCTTCAATGTAAGGGGAAAAGCCCTACACATGATTTCTGAACCATGTCCCTCCAACTCCATGAGGGACCTATATGTTTCCAGATGTTCCAGAGGGTCGCCAATTCCTGTGTACGGAGCGATAACAGGCGCTCGATACTTTCTGGGTAATGGGGCTTCCATGACCTCGCTGGCGAAGGGAGATTCAGATTGGTGTATCGCCGCCATGACGGCAGATGGCCGATTTGCCTGGTATCGCTGTTCCATGACATCAAAACGATCTTGGATTCTTTTGAGATCTCCTTCCCATGGTAGGGTATAGCTAGATGTTTCGGCGGTGGAGCCTTGCGGTTGAGGTTGTCGAGACGAACTGGAATGTATGGAATGTGGAGACGGTACAGGGGGATGGCCGCCGAGTGGCGGGACCTGTGGTTCGTCCATAGAATGTCTGGAAGCTACCGGTATGGGTTGCGGTGGTAACCCTCCGGAGGGTTGTTTTTGCGGTTCAGGGAAGTCTTGATCTAGCCGATTTGACAGCGCCTGAACTCCGGCATTTAGAGTTAGGAGAGTGTTTCCGAGGAAACGTAGGACATCATCTTGATTTCCAGAGGCCTCCAACAATGGGTTTGTTGTTGGTATATTTGGGGCTCCTTGAGGGATATTCGTTGGAGCAGGTGGGAGGACAGGTACGAATTCCGTCTCATCAGGCGGAGGTGGTGCCTGCCTTGAAGCTGAAGGATGAACAGCCTTTTTAGGAGGCATCGCTGAAGGATTTTGATCGGTGGTTAGCACGATTGATTTCGATGATCAAGTCGTTCCCACAGACGGCGCCAAACTGTTAATGTCAGATTTTGTAACGAGATCCTCCGACTTTCCTCCTTCACTCCAGCAGGGATTTCCACCACCAGACCTGAAACAAGACAGCAAATAAGGGTGGCTGGGGACCAGCCGTTAGCCCTCCGATACTTAAGTTAGGCCACAGTAAGAAGAGAAGCTAAACAAAAACGGGACCAAGATTGAATGTTCTGTCTGTACCTGCTCTTAATGGAGCCACCCCTTTATATAGATCTGAAGCAATCCAATTTGTTACGTAAGATGTCGAAATCCCGTTGATGTCGCGTACGATACTGAGATCTTGCTGATTTCATGGGATAAGATCCTATCTTTTGAGTCAGATCCAACCCAATGATTTACTCCAACAATCACGCCCCTTGATGGCAGTCCCTTGAGATCCGGATGCATTTAGAGAAGATAAACCCAAAATCCAACCTATACAGGCTGCCAGTAAGCGTGGTAATAGCGCTGATATGTCATGATAAACTGAAAGCCGTAGTTGGAGTCATAACCTCCGAAAAGGAAGGAGACGCCCGTAGTTGGAGTCATAGCCTCCGAAAAGGAAGGAGACGCCCGTAGTTGGAGTCATAGCCTCCGAAAAGGAAGGAGACGCCAACAAGACGGAAACCACCGAACTGGATGTAGCCCTGCTTAGTGCCTCAGAGGGTTTGGACAAGCTGCTCGAAGGGAATCGGGTGCTAATACTGAAGGCTAAGAGATATTACCGCAGGAAGGCTGCTCGCATGTTAGAATGTGGTCGCGAGTCCAAGTACACACTTAGATGTAACGTCTTTCAACGACTTGTGAGAAGGTCTGCTCGCGGATCGAGCTTTGCCGTATTTGACTATCGGTTATGAAGACTCGAGACTTGCGAATAGCTGCTCCGTATTTTTCAATCTATGACTCTTGATCAGGTGAGCTCGAGAGTCGAATGGACGTCCCACACTTATCCAATATTCGACTCTCGATCAGATGATCTCGAGAGTCGAATGGACGTCCCGCACTTATCCAATATTCGACTCTCGATCAGACGATCTCGAGAGTCGAATGGACGTCCCGCACTTATCCAATATTCGACTCTCGATCTTACGATCTCGTGAGTCGAACCCGCATTCCACTTTTGCCCGTTCTGCGACTCTTGATCAGATCATCTCGAGGGCCAAATGGGCATTTCCGCATGAAATCTTATCTCCACCATTTTGCCTATAACATAATTACACCGTATAAATGGAAATCAAAACATGCCCTTAGTGCAGCCCACTTGGGTCTTGGATGCAGATCATTGTTGATCTCATGTCCCAAAATGATCTAACAAAAGGGTTGAATGACATAGATTTCTCATAATCATTAGAGTAGCCCCACCTACATTTCCAGTGCAGGAGCTCGCAAGAAATCCCAATATGGAATTGGTAAACAAAATCGAAATCGGACGCAGATTTCCTGCTAAAGGATTTTGCAGGAAAGTCCTGCACAAGGAACCTAGGTGGGTCCCACGGTGATGTTTGTGAATCTGTCCGTTTTACAAGCTCATTTTAGCACAAACCCCAAAAAAGTGAGCAGAATCCAAGACTCAAGTGGACAATACGAGAGGAAACAGTTGAGATTAGAAACCACCATTGAAACATTCTTATGATCACAAAAGTTTTCTATCAATAGATTTTCGTGTTTTATGGTTTGGATGTCACATAAACAAGAAGTTGGGGTCAAGAAGGTTTCAACA
Organism: Liriodendron chinense; assembly: GCA_003013855.2. NCBI lineage: Eukaryota > Viridiplantae > Streptophyta > Magnoliopsida > Magnoliales > Magnoliaceae > Liriodendron > Liriodendron chinense. The sequence goes on from ML058513.1 coordinate 12,646,872, forward strand.
GTAGAACCCGGAGACCCCTTTGTTAAAACTCTACAGAATCTACCAATGAGGCAAGGACCCAAACACCCTAAAATGATATCGTAAAACGAATAGGTGAAGTGAATTTCTCACAAACATCACTATCGCCCCCGCCTAAGTTCCTTACGTAAGAACTTCCTCGGGGAGGCTATGGCAGGAAATCTGCGCGAAATCGTTGCCAATTTCCGTCAAACGCCGCAGCTTCAAATTTCAATGATTTTGATTAGGTGAAGTTTTTTTTATACTCTGAGTACGTATTATACTTGATATGCAGGCACTCATATGTGGTACACGTGGTATATGCCAATTCGAATCAAACTTTACAGTTTAAAAAACTTAGATTGGTTTAGAAATCCTAACCTTTGATTCGTGGAACTTGTTTACTGAAATAAGATCATTGAATCTTTTTTTTGTTATTAACCATCCAACAAATGTCCATCAATATGAAATTCAGATATGTAAATAAGCGTAATTTTTTGGTCATGATACATCTAAACTAGTCTTTAAGGATGGTTTAATTTTAGTTTATTATATCATACGTGTACCATTTCTAATTTCCTGCGTATCATCCATCATACTAACCAGAGTACGAAAGTTTTTCTCAAAAGCACGTCCGCGTAATGGCAAGTTTTGCTAGGCGTGATGACAATGACTGCGGATACTGTGTTGAAGGTAGTGCCGTGGTTTCTCAGTAGTCCGCTGGTGTCACAAATCCAACAGATTTTCTCTCCTCCATTAGATTGCGCACTACACAATGCAAACTTCAACTTGACGGAAGTTCTAACTTCTATGGCCCCACCCTGGTTTCTATGTTACATCCATACCATCCATCAATTTTTTCAGATCTTTCTAGAGCATAAGCTAAAAATTGAGGCACATCCAAGCTTGAATGGACCACACCACAGAAAACAGGGAAGATTTATTGACTAGTGTTGAAGCCTTCCTAGGGTCCACCGTAAGGTTTATTTACCATCTAAGCTCATAAGGTCACACGGACCTGGATGAAGTGAAAATACAAATATAAGCTTGATGCCTTAAAAAGTTTTCAACAGTAAGCATCCAGTTTCCACTGTTTCCCGTAGTGTGTCCCACTTGAGACTGAGTTCTGCCTCATTTTTGGTCTGGTGACGTTGGGATGATATGAAAAAGTAAAATAAAATGAATGGGCAGTGTGGATCTAACACATACATCATGATGGGGCCACAAAAGTTCCAGTTTTCTTCTCTTTCACCACACAACAAGCTGGGGGATTTCTTTAAGTGGGCCCTGTTGATACCGTTTTCTGGTCGACAGACGAGGTGATGGAATTTGTATATGTAGGAACAGATCGTCGGAAGAGATATCCTTCGGATGAATCGGCAGAGATGTTTGGATCGACGGCTTGAGTTAGATTCTACAAAACACCACAGAAAATGGTAAAGGGGGGTGGCTGGGATCCAGCCGTGAACCATCCGATGCCTAAATCAGTAATCACCTTTGATAATCGTAAGATGACTTGTCGTAGAGATTAGAGCCTACCTGTCGTTAGAGTTAATCTTCTTATTTATAGGCATTGATCATAGAGTTATTGAGCTGAGATCACGGCACATATCTTGCCTTTTGTCCGGGAATCTGGGCGAGAATCTCGGACCGTTCTGATCTTTCGGACGGTTCCGATCTTGAGGGGATGCGCCATCATCTATAGGCAACGTCAGGAAGGGATGAGCTCGGCTCTCGTATGCTCGGCAGATTAGGTCCGCTCCGATCTGACCTTGAAGGAGGTGAAGTCATCAGTGCAGACCTTCGGCTTACGGTAGGATTTCGAGGTCTTTTGTCCTCGGATCGGTTATGAGAAATTACCCATAACAGCTGTCCCCCCACTCCCGAGGTGGATATTTCTATCTCGGGAGTTTACTGTATTTGACCTCATTTTGGCGGCAACTGCGCATTAAATGCGCTGTTTCGAATTTCGAAAAGGCGCAATGATGTCGTACGGCGTGGCAGCTTTTCATTTCGGCGGACGAATGGTGTCATGACACGTGGGGCCTCGTATCTTCGAACGGACGGGCCGAATATCGCTATCTAATGAGATGCTGACACGTGGCAAGCCTCGTCGATAGTCGCGTCGGTTCGTTCTTTGAGACCGTAGATAACTGCCGCGTGGCACAGCACGTTCTGCGTGCTGTCTCCTGCTACAGTATAAATACTGTACTTAAGGATTTTTTCGGATTTCTTTCATCTTCCTCGTTTGCGATTTCTTTCTTCCTCCTCACAGTGTTCCCTTTGATTCCTTCGCGATTTCCTCTGGGCCATTCTTCAAGATCCCCTTCGGACCGCTGTGATCTCAGCAAGCTGTCCTTGCTTTCTTTCTTTGGCCCACTTTTTGTCCGGAAAGTAATCCGGTAGGTTGATTTATATTCCGTTCTCTTTTCCAGTTCTTCGTTCTCCCCCCTCTTTTTTTTCTTTCAATGACTGGTTCGGAGGATAGTTCTTCACGGACTCTGTCCTTGGCCATTGGGGAATCCAGTATGATGGAAACCCAAGTTGTTACCGCGGAACCATCAGGAGAAGTTTTGCTGGCTGAAACTCCTTCGTCCTTCGCTTCGGATGAAGTTCCAGTGGCTGGGACTTCAGGTCGGGTTGCTGACCGGGTCTCTGATTACCCGGCCGACCTGATCTGGACAACCCTTAGACCATCTGACCTGATTAGGATCAGGTCGGAATATTGTATCCTTGGGGCCTTAGACCTCAGGCTTCCTGGCCTTGATGATTTTCCGACCCGTCCACCTGGAGACCAGGTTACTGTGTACGCCTTATTCTTTGAGGCTGGTTTCCGCCTTCCCCTCCTCCCTGCTGTGAGGGAGTATCTATCCGCAGTTAACCTCGCTCCGGGCCAGTTGGCTCCGAACTCCTGGAGGACTTTAATTAGCTGCGTCGCTCTATGGCGCCAAGTCCACGCTTCGGACCCGACACCCTCCGAACTGAGGCATCTATACCAACTGAAGAGCCATCCTGACTCAAAGGGGTGGTTCTATATGTCACCTCGGGGGAGGAAAGCACATCGGTTGATAGAAGACCAACCCTCCTCAATTCACGGGTGGAATGAGGAGTGGTTCTTGTATCCAAGGGTTGGGAAGGGGCCCGACCCGAAGTTAACTTCCCAGACCGAAGAGTCAACAACTGGTTTTCAGTTCCAGGTCGGGTCCGATACTTTCCCTTTTTTTTTTTTTTTTTTTTTACTGACATCTCTTTTCTTTTTCTTTTTTTTTTAGTTCGTGGTGATCCCCCAGCCCTCAGCTCGGAGGAGGAAGAGCGCCTGATTGCTGTGTGGGAGCTAGATCCGAGCTTCCGCAGCGTAAAACTTCTTTTGTCCTTTGAAACCTTATCCGACCTGGGCATCAACCCTCGAGGTAGGTATTCATGAGTACTGATCAGTTAGGTTTTTCTTCTGTACTTTACTTACGTGATGCTTTTTTTTTCCTCAGGTATGTCTGCTCCTACTTCCCGAAGGAAGATGTCGACCATGACGGCCGAAGAAAAGGAGCAGCTTCGAGAGAAGAAGAGGCAGAAGGTGGTGGCGAGGCGTCCCCGAGTACGCCCTTCTGCCCTCCCGGCGGAGGATGCTCCTCTTCAACCAGCCGCTGAGGCGATCTCAGAAGCACCTCCAGTCGAGGTTGCGCGGCCAGACCTTCCCGCTGAGCTTCCACCTCCTGTCCAAGTTATTGACTTGGTGGAGGGCGGTGAGGCCGGCCCATCTGGGGCATCGGCCCAGGACACCTCGGCTCAGGGTTCATCTGCCATTCGCCGAGGTCCGGAGATGCCGCCACACTTGTACAATTTGTGTAAGTGGGCGTATAAGGCAGTCCCCGAGGCCGAAGTGGACATTATGGCAAGATCCCCGGCTCTTTCTTTGCTCAACATGATGGGGGTCTTCAGCACTAAGGTGAAGTTTAATACCATCCTGCTATATAAATAGCTAAGTTAGGTATCACTTACTTATTCCTTGTTTGTGTAGGTGGCTTATGGCTGCCAGATGCTCCGGGACGAGATCACCCGGGACAAGGGTACGATCTCCGGCCTTGAGGGCACGCTGACGGCCACCAAGTACTCCTTGGACGAGGCCCGGAAGTTCGGGGAGGAGGCGGCCAAGGCCTTGGATGTGCGGGAGAGGGAGATCGCCGCCCTCCAGGCCGAATTGTCTAATAAAGAGAGGGCTGAAGCCGAGCTGATCATCCGGGTGGAGGAGCTGAAGGCCTCCGAGGGGTCTGCGAGGTCGGAGTTGGAAACGACCAAGGCGGAGTTGGAGGTAAAGGTCGCCGAGGCCGACGAAGCGTTCGACTTCGGCTACGAGAAGTGTCGGATGGCCGTCCAAGAACATCATCCGGACTTGGACCTCTCATTTCTGGACTCCGAGGTGGAGGAAGACGAAGACACCGCAGCCCCTGCTGAGCCGACCGCTGATTCTGCCCCTTAGGGTTTTTTATGTAGCCCGTTTCTAGGGCCTTTATGTAATTATTTTGTAATCTGACCTTTTCATGGTCTTATGAAATGAATTACTTTTTCTTTTTTTGATCTGTGTTTGCACTTTGTCAGATTATTTTTGTACATTGCCGCAAAAATTACTTCGTGGCCGAGCATGTAGATCGTAGCCGAAGTATTTAGGACTTAGCAAAAATAATGAATCCATTTACTTCGTAGCCGAAGTATTTAGGACTTAGTAAAAATAATGAATCCATTTACTTCGTAGCCGAAGTATTTAGGACTTATCAAAAATAATGAATCCATTTACTTCGTAGCCGAGCAAGTTAGATCGTAGCCGAAGTATTTAGGACTTAGCAAAAACAATGGAAGCTTGGAGCTCATATACGACTGCGGGCAAAATTAGCCTCTGTTCGTACCTCAACAACAAAAATATGCTTTTATTGATAGTAGATTTTCAAATGATCCGCGTTCCACGGATGGGGTAGAGCATGACCTTGTAAATCTTCGAGCCAATAAGTTCCAGGCCGAACTGTTTTAATAACTTTGTAGGGTCCAATCCAGTTTGGATTGAATGTGCTCGCAATCTTATCCTTCTTCTTACGTACGTTCCGTCGTAGGACGAGATCTCCCACCCTGAATCGTCTTTCTTTCACCCGGGAATTATAGAATCTAGCAACGCGCTGTTGATAGGCTGCGATCCGAACTTGGGAGGTTTCTCTGACTTCGTCGAGCAGATCGAGGTTAGTTCGAAGCTCGTCCTGATTCTGATCGGGTCGATAATTATTGGTACGGTTACTCGGTAGCCCTATCTCGACCGGGACTACGGCCTCTGCTCCGAAGGCCAGGAAGAATGGGGATTCTCCTGTTGTTGACCGAGCTGTGGTCCGATATGCCCACAACACCTCGGGAAGCTGTTCGGCCCAAACTCCTTTGAATTCGCCGAGTTTTGTTTTTAGATGATTCTTGATAATCTTGTTGATAGCCTCGACTTGCCCGTTGGCTTGGGGATGATGAGGAGACGAATACACATTCTTTATACCCAAGTTCTAGCAAAATTCTCTATATTTCGTATTATTGAACTGAGGCCCATTGTCGGTGACGATAGTGTTTGGGACACCGAACCGACATACGATCGACTTCCAGATGAAGTCTGTTGTTTTCTTCTCGGTGATTTTCGCAAGCGGTTCTGCCTCGACCCATTTCGTAAAATAATCGACGGCCACGATCGCATACTTGACCTGTCCCTTGCCCGTAGGGAGAGGACCAATGATATCGACCCCCCACTGTGCAAAGGGCCACTGTCCGGACATAGGAGTGAGCTCTTCGGGAGGTGAGTGAGGAACCGATGCGAACTTTTGACATTTGTCGCATCGCTTGACGATCTCGCGGGCGTCCTTTTAGATCGTCGGCCAGTAATAACCTTGGCGAACCGCTTTCTGCGCTAATGCCCTACTCCCAGAATGATTTCCACATACGCCGGAGTGGATTTCCCTTAAGACGTAGTCGGCTTCATTTGGTCCGAGGCAGCGGAGATATGGCAACGAGAGACCCTTCTTGTATAATATATCGTCGAGTAGTACGTACCGAGCTGACCTATACTGGATTCGTCTTGCCTCTATTTTTCCTTCGGGCAATATGTTCTCCCGTAGGAAACGGACGATAGGGTCTCTCCAATCAGGCTCAGTTGAAACAGCGCATACCTCATTTTTAACGTCGTCCGTGATACTTCTTTGGGGGAGGAATTCAATGGGGACGACCCGTCCCAATTCGTCGTCTCCAGCCGACGCTAGCTTCGCGAGGGAGTCTGTGTGGGTGCTGTGACCCCTCGGTATTCGGACAACTTTGCAACGATCGAACCGAGCTGATAACTCGCGATATTTTTGCAGGTACGCGGACATCTTTTTTCCCTTTGCTTGATATTCCATTGTTGCTTGACCCACGACCAATTGTGAGTCGCTGTACGCTGTGATGCATCGGATTCCGACTGCCGAGGCTAGCAGTAATCCGACGAGAAGTGCTTCATATTCGGCTTCATTGTTTGAAGCTTTGAAACCGAACCTCAGGGCGTACTGGACTTTTATGCCATCACGGGAGGTCAAGATTATTCCCGCTCCACATCCTTGCGAGTTCGACGATCCATCGACATGCAGCGACCAGTTCGACTCTTCTACTGGGTTCGGTCCTTCCATGTTATCCTGACAGGGGGCATTAGTTTCAGGATCGGAGAGGTCGGTAAGCTCGGCGATGAAATCAGCCACAGCCTGTCCCTTAATCGCCGTGCGGGGTCGGTACTGGACGTCGAATTCTCCGAGCTCGATGGTCCAGCGTGCAAGACGACCCGAAGTTTCCGGCTTCTGTAGTATCTGTCTCAACGGCTGGTTCGTTAATACCACTATCGAGTGTGCTTGGAAATAAGGGCGTAATTTCCTCGCCGTTGTAATTAGAGCTAGAGCCAGTTTTTCTAGGCTAGGATAACGGGTCTCTGCATCCAGGAGAGCTTTGCTGATGTAGTATATTGGTCTTTGTATACCTCGGTCATTGCGGATTAGGGCCGAGCTTACTGCCGCGGAAGATACGGCCAGATATAGCAGTAGCTCTTCCCCTTGTGCGGGTTTGGACAGTAGCGGAGGTGAACCGAGGTACGCCTTTAGGTCCTGGAAGGCTTGTTCACATTCTGGCGTCCAGGCCACCTCGTTCAACTTGCGAAGTTGTTTGAAGAACGGGAGGCATCTATCGGTAGCTCTGGATACGAACCTGTTGAGTGCGGCGACTCGCCCCGTAAGGCTTTGTATTTCTTTCACGGTGGTTGGCGAACTCATCTCAACCAACGCCCGGATCTTTTCAGGGTTGGCTTCAATTCCTCTTTGATTCACAATGAACCCGAGGAATTTTCCCGATCTTACTCCGAAGGCGCATTTTCCAGGGTTAAGTTTCATCCCGTATTTCTTCAGGATTCCGAACATAACCCGGAGGTCGTCGATATGGTCTTCTGATTTCAGACTTTTTACGAGCATATCGTCCACGTAGACTTCCATGGTTTTGCCGATGTGTTCTGCGAACATTTTGTTGACCAAACGCTGGTACGTTGCTCCGGCGTTCTTCAGCCCGAAAGGCATCACCTTGTAGCAATACAGTCCTCGGTCAGTGACGAACGCCGTTTTTTGCCTATCGGGGGCATGTATCTGGATTTGATTGTACCCAGAGTAAGCATTCATGAAGTTGAGAAGCTCGTGGCCCGAGGTCGAATCTACGAGCTGATCTATTCTCGGTAACGGGAAGCTGTCCTTCGGGCAGGCTTTGTTGAGGTCGGTGTAGTCGATGCAAACCCTCCACTTCCCGTTGGCTTTTTTGACGAGGACGACATTGGCGAGCCAATCGGGATAGCGGACTTCCTGAATGAAACCTGCTTGACGCAATTTCTTTACCTCTTCTTCAATTGCGGCATATCTTTCTGTGTTGAAGGCTCGTCTTTTCTGACGAACCGGCTTGACGGACGGGTCCACGTTGAGTCGGTGGACCATTATCTCGGGATTTATACCGGGCATGTCCTGATGGGACCATGCAAAGGCGTCGGCGTTCTCTTTCAGAAAGGCGATCATCTTCGTCTGGATGTCGTCATTCAGTTGAGACCCGATTTTGACGACCAAGCTCGGGTCCTTTTCTGACAAAGGGACCTCTATCAAATCTTCAGCTGGTGATCCACGTTCTTTCATTTCTTCCCTGGGATCCAGGGGGGCTGCATGTGAGATGGCGGATATCAGGTTTTTGCCTTTCCCGCGCAAGGTCAGCTCATAACACCGACGAGCTTCTTGCTGGTCTCCTCGGATCACACCGATTCCATCTTCTGTTTCGAACTTCATGGCCAGATGATAGATGGAGATGCCAGCCTTTAGAGCTCGTAAGATGGGTCGGCCGACGATCGCGTTGTACGCCGAGGGAGTGTTGACGACCAAAAAATCGACCATGATCATTTTCTGGTTTGGCTCATCTCCTGCAGTGACCGGTAGAGTTATTTCTCCTTCAGGCATGATACAATCTCCTGTGAATCCGGTTAGGGCTGTTTTGACCGGTCTTAATCTAGATCGATCAATCTTCATTCTGTCAAATGCCGAAGCGTATATTATGTCGACCGAGCTCCCTGTATCCACCATCATTCTGTGGAGCTTCTTGTTTGCGACTACCATCGATATTACCAGAGAGTCGTCGTGCGGGTGTATTATTCCTCTGGCATCTTCCTCGGAGAAAGATATCATGCGTTGGGCGACCTTAGGAATTTTTGTGGGTCTGCTGGTTAAATTCACCTGCCAAGCTGGCTCGGATGTCCGTGCCTGACGAGCATAGGATTTACGGGCGTTGCCAGAATCTCCAGTGGTAGGCCCTCCGAAGATCACATGGATCTCTTCCATAGGGTTATTGTCGACCGGCTCCCCTCTTTCTTCCCAACCTGAAGTTCTATCGTTATCGGGACGTTGGGCGATGTATTCTTTCAAGAATCCTTGCCGGATCAACGTTTCTATTTGTCGCTTCAGGTCAAAACAATCCACCGTGTTATGACCATGATCTTTATGGTATAAACAGTATTTGGATTTTGACCTTCTGTCGGGGTCGGTTTTTATCTTCGCTGGTCGTCCGAACGCCTGTTTGTTCTTCTCGGCTAAGAATATTTGCTCGATGGTTGTCTTGAGTGGAGTATATTTCTCAAATTTTGGAACCGAAGTTTTGGCTCCGCGTGGATTAGCGTTTGAGTTCGGGGATCGGCGATCTGGACGATGTCGTTTAGTGCTACTTTCCTCCTTGCGTTCTTTCCTCTTATGAGACGACCCCTGAGCGTTCACCAGCTCTTCTGCGTTTATGTGCTTCGCAGCTCGATCGAGGAATTCAGCAACTGATTGAGGGGGCTGTTCCCCTACTGACCAGAGGAACTTCTCATCCCGCAACCCTCCTATCATTGTGTGTAGCAGTACATCTTGGGATAGGTTCTCCACTTGAACCGCTTCAGCGTTGAATCGTGAGAGGTAATCTTTCAATGATTCGTTGTCTTTCTGTTTGACTGCAGCGAGGTGCGTCGAATGCTTCCTCGGGTCAGTGCTTCCGATGAACTGAGTTGCGAATGCTCTGCTCAGCTCGGTGAAAGAGGAGATGGACTTCGATTTTAAATTGCGAAACCACGTCCAGGCCGAACCAGTCAAAGACAACGGGAAAGCTTTACACATAATGTGGCCATTAACCCCATGGAGCTCCATTCGGACCTTGAAGTTTTCAAGGTGCTCAGCCGGGTCCCCTATCCCGGAATATTGCTTGAGCTGGGGTATTTTGAAGCTTTTCGGGAGAGGCTCGTTGCGGATTTCATCAGTGTACGGGGACTCAGATGAGTCTACCAGAACATCTGCTGCCGTCGGCACTCGGGCAAGTTGTGCTCGCTGGATATCACCGATCCTCTCCCGAAGCTCTTTTAGCTCGGCTTCGAGGGGAGTAATATTATCGTCCATCCGCCCTTGATCTTGACTAGCTCGGGCGGATCTTCTTTCTTCTATTCTGTGCCTTAGATCATTAGAAGGAAGTTCCGTGGCCGCTCGAACTCTCGAGGCGGAGGCTCGGCTCACGACTTCATCCTCGTCGGGTTGCGGACGGCTTGAGTGTGAGCGTGGTGGATGAGAACTTTGCTGAGGTAGTCCAGATTCGGGGTTGGTTTCGAGGTTAGGTGCGGGTCGGACTAGACTGTTCAGCAAGGCTGTAATTTCGTCCAATTTCCCGTCCACGCGCTCGAAGCGTCTATCTACCCCACCAAATTGCTCTGCGACGCCTCCCACCCGTTCTTCTAATGTGGACAGTCTGGTCCCGCGGTTTCGGGACCTCTGCCGTCCACTCAGAAGATTGAGGCGGTGTGACGAGCTGCCGAGGTGGAGCATTGGAGTATTGCGAACAGGTGCTTTATTTTCGGAATGATGCTCGTAGGAGAGCTCGTCGTTCACCGGGGCTTTCCCTTTCCTATTGCCTCTCCCACCGGCCATTGGTTGTTTAGAACGAAGGATTCTGTAAAGAAAAGACTTTTGTCGTCGTTCCCACAGACGGCGCCAATCTGTTGATACCGTTTTCTGGTCGACAGACGAGGTGATGGAATTTGTATATGTAGGAACAGATCGTCGGAAGAGATATCCTTCGGATGAATCGGCAGAGATGTTTGGATCGACGGCTTGAGTTAGATTCTACAAAACACCACAGAAAATGGTAAAGGGGGGTGGCTGGGATCCAGCCGTGAACCATCCGATGCCTAAATCAGTAATCACCTTTGATAATCGTAAGATGACTTGTCGTAGAGATTAGAGCCTACCTGTCGTTAGAGTTAATCTTCTTATTTATAGGCATTGATCATAGAGTTATTGAGCTGAGATCACGGCACATATCTTGCCTTTTGTCCGGGAATCTGGGCGAGAATCTCGGACCGTTCTGATCTTTTGGACGGTTCCGATCTTGAGGGGATGCGCCATCATCTATAGGCAACGTCAGGAAGGGATGAGCTCGGCTCTCGTATGCTCGGCAGATTAGGTCCGCTCCGATCTGACCTTGAAGGAGGTGAAGTCATCAGTGCAGACCTTCGGCTTACGATAGGATTTCGAGGTCTTTTGTCCTCTGATCGGTTATAAGAAATTACCCATAACAGGCCCTACCTTGTTCACATCCTCCGTCCACTTCTTCAGATCATCCCTGGACATGAGCTAAAAAACAAGCTAGATTAATAGCTCAAGCATACCACAATACAACAAGTCAACATTTGAAAGGGTAGGAATTAGACGCTATCATTGAAAACGTTTAGGCGGCCATAAAAGGCTGATATTTGTGTTTTCCCTTATTCCACGTCTGTACGACGTCATGAACAGGTCAATAAACCTCATGGCTGGCCTCGTGAGATTTCAACGTTAGTTCGTTTAATTTCCCACTGCTTTCAATGGTATGGTCCAGTTGAGCGTTGGATATGTCTAATTTCTGAGCTTGTAATCTAAAATGATCCAGACAAATTGATGGACAGTGTGGAACCAATACATAAGTCATGTTGGGGCCACAATAGTCCTACACGTAAAAAAGTTGTGTTGTGCATAAGCTATCAATTCGGAGAGAGAAAATCGGGGTGTTTCTGCAATGACGTGTAACAATAAGAAGCGACGGTAATTCCCTGTGCCTTCAACACAGTAACGCTCTATAGGCTCGCAAAACACTCCTCGTTCTTGTTCTCCCTCTTTCATGGCATCCACCTTATCATTCACCGCCACCATCCTCTTATCCTACGCACTCATTCTCGTTCACCCTTCCTCACCTCCCAATCTCTTCACCGATGTTATCCACCCAAACTCCACCGCTTCTCATTTCAATTTCATCGAGAGCGCCGGCGCATTTTTAGCTTCTCCAAACGGAACCTTCCAAGCCTCCATCTCGAGCCCTTCTTCTCAGGAATCCTTCTATCTTTCCATCCTCCATGTGGGATCCAACGCCACCGTCTGGTCCGCCAATCGCGACTCGCCAATCTCATCATCCGGACCGTTAAATCTAACGGCCAATGGCATCTCTCTCTATCATGACAACGGAAGTCTCGCCTGGTCGACCCCGCCATTGAGATCTGCTGTAACGGCGTTGAGGCTTCTGGAAAACGGTAATCTGGTGCTGCTGGATCGATCTGACGGTGTTCTCTGGCAGAGCTTTGATCACCCGACGGACACGATCTTGATCGGTCAATCTCTCCGTGTGGGAACGATGCTTGCTAGCGCCGTTTCGGATTCAAACCTCTCTACTGGAGATTATCGATTCCTTATAACGGACAATGACGCCGTGTTCCTTTGGAAAGACCAGCATTACTGGGCGATTTCCATGGACCTACTGGCTTTCAAGGATTCCAATGCCGATGTCTCGTATATGGGGCTAAACGGCTCCGGTCTTTATCTATACAGCGATGACGGCACGGTGGTTTGGCAGGTGATCTTGCGGCTGCCAGATTTGCAGATGGCGAAATTGGATTCAAAAGGCCAGTTTAGCATCTTCAGCTTCTCTGGTGGAGAGAAGAAGCTGGAATTCGTTTCACCGGCGGACGACTGCCGAATCCCTTTCATTTGCGGTCCGCTTGGCTTTTGTACAAACAACTCTCTCTGCACCTGCCCATCTGGTTTTCGTCGCATGAGTGGCGGTGGTTGCTCGCCAGCCGACGGTTCTGATTTGCCGTACTCTGCTTGTAATTCAGATTCTTCTTTGGCATACTTGGGACTTGGCAACGGAATGAAGTATCCCACCGATAGATTGTTGTGGCGCACCGTCGATTCCCTGTCGACTTGCCAGGATCTCTGCTCCAAGAATTGCTCATGCTTGGGTTTCTTCTATACTAATTCCTCAGCTTCTTGCCATCTTCTGAAAGGTGAATTGGGGTCTCTCTCTGCCATATCCAACCAAGACGATGACGATGATGGTACTACTTCTGGCTACATTAAGACGTTACGACTCCTATCATCTCCAAACGACAATGGAGCAAAGAGAAATTCAGGAAGAGATTTTCCCTTGTTGGCTTTGATCTTCACACCTTGTGTCAGCGCCTTTCTATTGGCAATCCTCGTTGGCTTTGTTTGGTGGAGAAGATTAAGAAATTCAAAAACTCCGGTAGTGAAATTAGGCCGGCAGAACTCATCCTTTAAAGATCCAATCTCAATTCCAGGCTTGCCAGCGAAATTCAAGTACGAGGAGCTCGAGGCTGCAACCGACCATTTCACGACTCCAATCGGCTCGGGAGGGTTTGGAGCAGTGTATAAGGGCACTCTGCCTGATAAGACCCTTGTGGCCGTGAAGAAGATCAACAACGCCGGTGTCCAAGGTAGGAGAGAATTCTACACTGAGATTGCGATTATAGGGAAAGTCCGCCATGCCAACCTTGTAAAACTTAGAGGATTTCATGCCCAAGGTGGGCAGAGGTTCTTAGTGTTGGAGTACATGAATGGTGGGTCACTGGACCGGTCCCTCTTTGGAGAGGGCCCTGTTTTAGATTGGCAGCAGAGGATGGACATTGCGATTGGGGTGGCCCGCGGACTTGCTTATTTGCACGGCGGATGTGAGCACAAGATCATACACTTGGATGTCAAGCCTGAGAACATTCTCTTACATGACCACTCGCAAGTGAAGATATCGGATTTTGGGCTTTCCAAGCTGATGAGCCCTGAAATTTCCAGTGTCTACACTGCCATGAGAGGGACCCGTGGGTATCTGGCACCGGAGTGGCTGGCCCACTCTCCGATCAACGACAAGATCGATGTGTACAGTTACGGTATGGTTTTGCTGGAGATAGTACGAGGGAGTAGGAATTGCTCCTTGGAGAGGCAGAACAGCAATAAACGTTCATCTTCGTCGGCAGCCATGTCCTTCTACTTCCCATTGTTTGCATTGAAGATGCACCAGCAAGGTCAGTATCTTGAGCTAGTGGACCCGAGACTGGACGGCCATGTGATAAGTGAGGATGTTGAGAAGCTAGTACGCATTGCATTGTGTTGTCTGCACAAGGAGCCGGAGCTGCGGCCATGCATGGCTGATGTGGTGGCCATGTTGGAAGGAAGGAGAGCTCCCTCCAATCCGAGGGTTGAGTCCTTGAACTTCTTTCGGTTATACGGGAGGCCGTCCGCCGAGTCGGAAATGATAGAGGATGACGGATCTTTGCATCCAATCGCCGCGGCTTCATCAGCATCTCCGGCAATGGGACCTTCACCTCTGTGTCCTACATTTCTTCACAACAGCTCTCACAGCCAAGATAGCGAATGTTAGTACGGAGGAATTATGTACCGCATGACCTATGTTGATTTTCAATCTCGACAGTGGGGCCCCTATTTCTTTAATCCAGACCATTGAGACATGGTCCATCTACAGTGGGACACAACTGATCATTGGTCCAGATTACCAAACCATTAGACGTCACTTGAAAGAACCCTTACGTGTGTTAACCGTGGGTCCACCTTGATGTATGTATATAACCACGCGGTCCAACTATTTATACACATAATCTCAGGGCATTATACCAAAAATTAAGCAGATCCAATAATCAGGTAGACTGTCATAAGAAACAGTGGTGATTGACCATTAATGGCCACAAGAGTTTTGGATCAAGCTTTTATTTGTTTTTTCCCTTTATCCAGTCTTATTTAACCTTATCCGCAGATTAAATGGTAAATAAAAGTTATGAAAATATTAAAGAGTGGCTTAAGAAGTTTTTAATGATAGGACAGGTAATCACCACTGTTTCTTATGATATGGTTCACCTGATAATGGGATCTGCTTAATTTTTGGCATAATAACTTAAAACGATACGAAAAAATAGATGGACAGCATGGATACATATACATACATCAAGGTGGGCCCCACTGTAAGAGCCACACCAACTTAGGTGAGGCCGGGGTCTCACCTAATCTGCTCTCAGATTTTAGATAAACATCCTTGGTTGGGCCCACACAACCATTGCCTAACATGTCTTAGTGAGTCTTACAGGGGTGGTCTCGATCGTCTTGACTCACCCGAGTCCATCCCATATCACCTCCCATTGTTTACAGGTGGGTGTGCCGTACCTTCCTAAGTTGTTCACAGTTCGTATCGGGTCATGTGTACTTTTCAACCAATATTTTAAAACTTGATTCAAATTGTTGAAATTGTAGATTGGATGTAGCCTAAAGTCATGTCAATTGGTCAATTATCGGGACTTCTTAATGAACATTTCTTGTTTGCAATTGGACCGTTGATTATTTTTCACTTCAACCACCCACTTGATGGACAATAGGACAGCTAGATCACTTTTTTCATGTCAATGTTTGAATATCCAGCATCCACAATGGGTTCCATGATTTGGATGGTTTGGACGGTTTGGATTGGAATTCGAGCATACCATGTGTACAGTGGCTCCAAGCCTGCCAGTGAGTCGTCGTAATCTACAGGGAGGTCGGTTCCTCAGCGAGTCCTGCACTACAAGGACGATTGTGCAGTGAGGAGCTCACCACGCTGTCTGTGGGGCCCACCGTGATGTATGTGTTTTATCCATCACCGGTGTTTTCTATGGAATGGTCCACCTGATAATTGGATCTGCTTCATTTTTTACATAATGCACTAATATGATATGGAAAAGCATATGAACGGAGTGGATACAGAATACATATATCAAGGTGAGCCCCACCTTAAGGGCCGCTCAGTCTTAGGTGAGGCCGGTGTCTCAACTAATCCGCTCCGGTGGGTGTTGCCTTTCTAATCTCTCTCATTGTTTCTTTACATTGTCAGCCGCCTGAGTTAACGAATGAGTCTGGATTTTTTTATCTAATCCTAGTGCTGGGCGCATCTACTGATGGCTTGAATGGTACTCCTGCGTCACAGCGGACCCCACAAAGTTCGACTGCGTGTTGAGTAAACTCTGTGGGGTCCTCCTTGGTCTATGTATTTTATCCGCTCTGTCCATCATTTTATTGGATAATTTTAGGGCTTCGAGCTCAAAAATGAAACATATCCAAAGTTCAAGTGAATTGTACTAAGGGAAACACGTCTACTGTTGAAAATTCCCTAGGGGCAAGGAAGTTTTGGACTAAGTTGAGATTTGTGCTTTCCCTTCATCCATATTTGTGATATCTTATAAACAGATTGGATGACAAATACATGTCATACTCAGGATGACAGTAAAAGCATACTGAGTAACTCAGGACTGCAATCCAATTTGATTGATGTATGTATATTATCCACACCATTCATCCATTTTGACGGTTCATTTTAGAGCGTGATCCCAAAAAGAAAATAGACCTAAGTAGACCAAATCACATGAAGCAGCAGTAGGGATTGAATACAGTACAGTTGAAAACTTCTTGGGAGCCCAGAAGTTTTAGATCAAGGTAACATTTTTGTTTTCCCTGAATCCAGGTCTATCTGACCTTATGATTAGGTTAGATGGAAAATAAACACCACCGAGGGCTCTCAGAAGGCTTCCATAGCTAGCGTCATTGTCATTGCTAGTTGACTTGAGTCTTCGATCTGCCTCCGTTTTGGGCTCCTGACCTAAGATAGTCGGTCAAAATGGATGGACTGTGGATAAAATTGGAGCGGCTTGGGCGGTGGATCCCTAATTGTGGGGGCTCACTGTGATGTACGTTCTTCACATCCACACAATCCATTCATTTTGACCGCTTATTTTAGGGCATGACCCCAAGAATGAAGCACATGCAAAACCTAGGAGACCATGCCACAGAAATCGTCTTGATTGAATCGTCACCATTAAAAACTTCACGTGGGCCACCAGAATGTTTGTTTTCCATCCAACCTGTTGATAAGGTCACAAAGACCTGAATGAAGAGATCACACAAATATCAGGTTGATACAAAGCTTTGGGTCCGACCAGAAGTTTTAAATGTTGGATTACCACTGTTTCCTGTATTGTGGTACACCTGAGATTTGAATCTCCTTCGTTTTTTTTTTGTATAATGCCCTAAGATGAGTTTTCAAAACAGATGCATGGCATGATATAAGGAATGTACATCATGGTGGACCCAACGTTTAGGGATCCACTGAAACCACGCTCGGATAAAACACATACATCATAGCAGACCCCATGGAACCCCTGCCAGGAACCGTCCGTCTCTAGCAAGGTCCTGGAGGGGGTAGTGCCCAATCCGCGTCATCGACCATTTCCAACTACCAAGCGTCGAACGTATGTGATCAATCACCTCGTGTTTATATATCGACCCCCTTCCAATGCAATTGCAAGCAATTCAAGTGGTCATGTCCTCTTGGATTGCCGCCCATCAACGGCTTATCCTCGACAATAATAAGAGGATCGGCGGCCACTCCTTCTCACCACCGTCCATCAAACGGCTCACTCGATCCCACAAAACTCCATTCCCTTTCCTCCCCAACATCATAATACTCAACCGTACGATCCTCAACCCGCCAAAATCTTCCTCAAGTCCCACCACACCAGCCCCTTTCTCTTTCCATTTCCCCTGCCCTTTCCCCTTCCAACTCGTCCTCCCTTCTCTCATCTTCTCTGCTGCCCTTCTCTCTCTTCGTCTCCTCCCCCAAGATCTCCCTCTGCGCTGGCACCGCCTCCTCGTTTTCTCCGAAGAGGCCGAGGCCGCTGCGGCCAATCTCCCCTCTCATGTCTGGCAAGGCAGTTGTCGCCTGCGAAGATCGCCGCTTCTTCTCGCACTGCGGAATTGATCTTGTCGGGATATCGCGTGCCATATTGCTCTTTCCAGCTGGAGGCGGCGGCAGCACTATCACTCAGCAGGTCTGTTTCTCTCTTCCTCCCTGCTTCCATTAGAATTTCCGGATAATTTGAAGCTAGGTCTTATTCAGAACAGTTTATAATCGATCTGAACCATGCTTGGGTTGGGGAATTGGAGTGTGTAATAAGGCCGTAGGGGTGGAAATGGGCTACAATGGCCCATCTGGATACTGGTCCCAACCCGTCCACCGTCCAGCCATGGCCTTTTTATTATTATTTTTTCTTTTTAATTCCCAGCCAATGATCATTTACGCACCCATATGTTCGATCTGTATGGGGCCCACTGTGATGTGTGAATGCCATCTAACCCCTCAATGAATGCACGCCTCACTCATGTTAGGCCTAGATCCCTATATTGAGCATGATGCATAGTTCAGGCGGCGACATCAAAGGGAACAATGGGGGACATGTGGGAGGGTGGCACCCACTGTAGAAACTTTCAGATGGAATGTGGGGTCCATCATGTTGTGTATAACCCAAGTCACCATGCGTGTCCCAACAGGATGAACGGCCACCAAAGTCAGGCTGTTCCAAAAACTTGGGTGGGCCACACCATGTGAATGCATGATTGTACATTGCTTCTGTGGTGTGTCCCACCTGGGTTTTAGATCAGGATTATTATTGGGATGTGCAGCAAGCATGAGGAGGCACACTGGACGCACAGTTTGATTCCAGATACACATTATGGGTGGGTCCCACACAGTGGGGATGTATGGCATTGCCATACATTAGAACGCATGTGATCACTCTCCTTTTCCCCCTGAATTAGGGCTGTACATCGAGCCGAGTCGAGTTGAGGTGGGCCAAGCTTGGCTTGACTTGTCTGTGCTCTCCTCGAGTTCGAGCTCACCCTCGAGCTTACCATTGGAGCTTGCCTTGTTTGCTAAAACTTTCGAGGCGAGCTAGTGGATCAAGTTGAGGCGAGCTTACCTCAAGTCGAGTCGAGCTTGCTCCCACCTCAATTTATTATATTTTTTACTACAAAATACAAATTAAAAGTCAACAGCATTAAGTTCAAGAAGTCATACATATATTAGGGGAGAATAGTATTTCTACAGGTGGGACCCCACCATTAAAATGACCTAGCTTTGATCGGATTTTTCTTTGGCCAGGTCACACATGCATTGAATGCAGACCACTAGTAATATTTTCTGAACCATAATTAACACAGTACATGCATAGCTCACCACATGAATGGACTGCCCTGATTATTGTGTGGACCATCTTCATGATGAGGCTTAGCTGATTCATGGATCAAATGCACCACCTCCCTTGTAAAATTGCAATCAATAGCCTCATATGTTGTTTGGTTTTACCATAGCCCTTGTTTTGTAGATATGTATGGTGTGTGGTCTCACCATAGCACCTGTGTTTGTGTAGCGTGTAAAACACACAACCACTGTGTGCTCACCATGTTTTGTACTTGAAATTACTCAATCCATCAGATATGTTCAATAAGGAATGTTCTTACCTGAACAAAACAGTAGGATTAAGAAACCCCCCCAATGTGTGAGGGTTTTATATGTCTTAAGCTTGAACCCCAATGTGTGTGTGTGTGTGTGGGGGGGGGGGGGACCCAATGGTCGAACTTGACTCGATTTATGGCTCGAGCTCCTAAATGAAGCTTGGCTTGACTTGTTCTACTGAGTCGAGTCGAGCCGAGGCGAGCTTTTTCGAGTCGAGTCGATCGAGTTTCTCGAGCTGACTCGGCTCATTACCAGCCCTACCCTGAATTGATTAACAAATGAGCTGGTCCCAGGTTCAACCATGTTTTAATTGAAGTCCAACCCATGACCAAACCCAAATGCAGGCAAATTTGTGACCTCTACTGATTAGGCCTGTTGAATTGGGTGGACCGTGCCTAAATTCTAGCCATAAATTGTTAAGCAGGACTACCCAGTCAGCCTGAACTATTGCCAACCCTATGCAGCCGCATAGCTCCAGTAGGCCTCACCATCAGTTGGCCCAAGAATACTGTCAGATGGTCCTGACCACCTGATAGTATGGGTTTTGCTCGTTGAATGTTTCTATCCATTTGCGGGACATTGATCAAACGGTTAGGATCATTTGATGCTTATGGCGAATGGACAACATGCATTGTGCTGATACCTTTATGTATTTCAGTCATGGGGACTGGTACATGGTCGCACTAATATTGGTTTCATAGTACAGATGTTATTTTGGTGATGTGATTACCACTCATCATCATCATTATCAAGATGACATGCCTGCTTGATTCGGAATAAAAGTGTGACAATGGCTTGTTCATTTTGATTTTTTTTAGAGCTCTCAGTGTCATTTATGGTTTTTTTTTAATACCATACTTCTTTTTCTGTTGATTTCACTTGCAGCTTGTGAAAAATGTCTTCTTAAAACATGAACGTAAGTTTTCAAGAAAAATTGTAGAGATGGTGTTGTCATTGATATTGGAGATGAAGATGTCAAAATGGAAAATACTATGTTCCTATCTGAGTAAGGTAATGTACATTTTTTGCATAATGCCAATTGTGGACACAACACTGTTTGTGTCATGGTTTTTGTTTCTAAACGTTTGATTGTATTATTGAATTGAATTCATTTACTCAGATGAGACTGGTATAGTCATTATTGTGAATCTTTTGAATGTTTTATGTTGAAGAAGGCTTTATATATTAAGCTTGCAATCATGAGTGGCAGGATTTAACAAAATGAAATCTGAATTGTTTACTTGAAGTATTGCTAAGCTTTTGTACATGACTGATATATGGTGTGTATCAGTGCTGCCATATCCAAACCAATAGGCTAAACTATAACCAAGCTTCTCCCGAAGTTTTACCATCCTTAATCTGACCACCCGATCATTTTAGTGGTGGTTTCTGCATATTTAGTGCTTTGTCTCTCTCTTTGCCATGCCTTCTTCACTCTTGTTTGTCAGTGGCAGTCATGTTCATAAGCCTAATTTATTCAAATGAAAATATCAGTACATCATGAAAAAACTAAGCTAGACACATGTGACCCTCTCATAACACGAATCTCAGGCCCAATAGATTACAATACAAAACAAGAAAAATGCTACAAGACTGAAATCCAAAGCTGCCCAAAAGCTGACTACAAATCCCGCCAATTTCGTATGAAATCTGCCGTAGAATAGCTTCAGAATTCCTGCTTTGATAATGCCCAGCTGATAAGCAAATTGCAGGTCCTTTTGATAGATTCAACTGATGAGACCTCATTTTCAAATATTATAGAGTTTCTCTCCTTCCATAATCCCCATAAAATCCCTAATAAACACATCTTCCACAAAGATTCCTTACGATCCATGAACAGCCATTTGACCACCATGCTTCCTATTGATTTATTGAAGACCCACACATCTCCAAATATAGAGTGAAACAAATCCCACACTTCTAAAGCAACCATGCAGTGAAAGAATCTGGTTTGCCATAGCAACCGAGAACCGACGCAATGCTTTGACCATTGAGGGGACAGGGCTTTCCACGCCCTTGCACATGGTGGACGTGAACCATTCCTTGTCCAAGCATGTTTGAGTGTGATTCAAATCAATGCATGTTGCTGAGTTCTCATAGCTTAGGTGAGCTTCTAAATATAAACACTCAAATCTGACTGCATGCCCCTTATTATTAGATGAAGAAAGAAAGCAGCAGTTTTCTGCTGTAAATTACTCTAAGAGAATATGAAACTATGCATGCTTTACATTCCGTCTCTTAGAGTCCTTCCTGCTTGATTTTAATGTCCGATCCATGATTGGAGTAAATCTGACATGCAAATATGGTTTTACAGATATATTGGGGACATGGGATGTATGGAATTGAGTCAGCATCTGCCTTTTATTTCGGGAAGCACCCTTCCCTTCTCAGTTTGGCAGAATCTGCAATGCTGGCTGGGATTATACCTTCACCTGAGCATCGATCACCACTAAGGGAACCAAGCAGGTTTATTAGCTTGCTGTACTTGTGGAACAAGTTTCAATTATTATTTTCACTTCCACTGTTAATTTGTTTTTGTTCATCGTCTTTATGATTACTGTTAGTGACATAGCTTTTGCAATTAGCCTTGTTCAGTTACACCCTTGCACTTTTTTGGTCAAGGTTTTACCCAGGATGCAATTCTTCATGTTTCCTTCTAGGGTAAAAAAAAAACACTAACTCTCAATTTCTTAAAGAGGGAAGATCGCCCAAGCTAGAGCATTGAGGAAGATGGTTGAAGCAGGCTTTCTTGATATTGAGACAGCACTGTTGGTTGTGAACCAACCTCTCTATTTACGCGTTGATGAGCCCGAACATGCAAATGGACCATCATGCACTACCTGTTCTTTTGGGGAGGTATAGTGTAAGACTTTTCTTCTTTATTTATTTATTTTTCAAAAATTGTATTTTTTTTTTTAATTGGGGGTATTCAGACTTCGGAGTTGATTATTTTGGACTGGATTCATACATTTAGCTTTGTTATATTATATGATTTTGACTTCTTGTTTTTGCGCATACTAGTACTCTGCGTGTAGTATTTAAGTTAAATGAGAAGGATCTTTATGGATTTAAACTCATTTGATTCTGTATTGGGTTCCTAGAAACAATCTTCTCCTACTTGTTGTCACTTTCAGAACAAAATCCTTATGTTCAGTTAAATAGTGGACTCAAAGAGAGTATTAAATCCTATATGCTATCCATTAGTTATCAAGCACTTGCTTTCCACACCTGTTCATTTATTTTACCCCTATGATGTATAAGCCATACGCCAAAAGTAGCAACACTCAGATGATTGTAGCATAAATTGAATGATTTTTACCCATTGAATGTTGACTGTTGGTTGGACTTTTGCATAGCTGGACATTTGTAATGTTCAAGACTCCTCCAATCAGTGGCTAGGTTACTCAACATGTGTAGTTTTGAAGGTACTCCTCATCCGTGGCAGGGACCAGTAAATGAAGGGATCCCATATATGTGGATTCCATTTACTGATCTCATGGTTTTGGATATCAAAGAAACCAAGTAGTCTCCATTTTTGTCTTGAACGAGCTGTGTTGGTTTCATTCTGACTTGGGTTGTTTTGGTTATTCTCAGCCCATTTTAGTTTTCGACCCTTCCGAGACGGATCGAAACTGAGTCAATGGTCCTCCAAAACCAACTTGGATCAGTTTCTGTCCGAAATGAGTCGCATTCTGAAACTGGGATTTAAAACCATGAATGATCACATAGATAATATTGAAAGCAGTGTCTTCCTGGACATAATTCTTTCTATAATCGCAGCAGTTGAGCTTCTTTTCTAATTGTAAAACTTTTGCCAGTCTACCCTTTAAAAATTTAAAGCCAACTCCAAATTGCTGGGAGAAAGGCTAAGGTCTTTTTTGGTTGCCACTAAAAAACGATTCATCGCATTTTAGTAAGTAGTAAGTAACAAAGTATGTATTATAGATCATAATTATAGAAATTATGGGTTATCAAGATTATTTTCAATCCTTACCAAAATCTCCAATATATAATTATTGTTAACTAAAATGAGATGAACTCATTTTTAAGACACACACACATACACACATGTGTGTGCGTATGTGTGGCAACCATACAGGGCCTAAGATTTTGATGACATCTGAGATAGTGCTTTTGATTGCAAAAGTTAACTTTTAAGTGAAAACAAGGAAATTGGGGAAATCCTAATTTTTCCATTTTATATTGGAAAATATGTGTTTTTTTACTGGTAGATAATATGAAAATTTTAGATATTATGAGTGTTGGCCAATCTATTGATTGGCTACAAATTTTGTATATATATATATATATATATATATATATATATATATATATATATATATATATATATATATATATCTTAAAAACACATGGTTAAGCCCCTTTTAAATGGAAACTAATTATCTGTAATTTGTTTTTGGAATTATTTTGATTCCTACATACCTTTTCTCCAACATTCTCCCAATGTTTCCCTTAGACAACAGCATTTTCCGAGTGTCGACGATAATATCAGCGATAACAATGCATGTTTTTGTATCCCTGGTCATTGATACATGTGATGTAACGATACTAATACTCTAAACATTGGGCCCATCCCCACATGTAGTTCCACCCCCCACCAATTCTCTACTGTTGGCCCATTCCCACCAACATTCCTTTGCACTGGAAGGAAGAAATCTCTGCATCATCATTCTCTTTAATGGCCAATGCTACTCTCCCCACACAAGCAAGAAGAAACCATACTCAGCCGTCGTTATTATATAGAAAAGAAAGAAAAGTAATAATGGAAGAAGATCCAACACGTTTTAGAAAACCCAAAATAAAACTAAAAAATCAGCTACAGAGCAATCTATTTTATTGCGGTTCTTGGAGGGAGGGAGGGAGAATGTTTTTAGAAAGAAAGTAGAACTAACCACCACTTGGTTTTTACTTTTTTTTATTTTTATTTTTTATTCAGCTTGCTGCCAGCCCTTAAAAAAATTTAAAAGAAATTGCTTCTTATTCAAATTGGCACCCAAACAGCTTGATAATGTTCGTACTCCATTAAAATTGCAGAAAGGAAAGATAATCATTTAGGGTGTCAATCACACAGGCCCTTATTGGAATAAAATTGAAATGCATCCATAATTCCATATACAGAATTTAACACAATCATGTAAATAATATAAAATAATAGCTGAAAACAGGTCATGATTGTCATAAATTCCAGCGAGTCATGATTGCAAGTAATTGTGAACATGTTTATGTACAATCTATGTGATGGAAACAACCTTTATACTTTCATCTCCGTGATTGGGGGATCTGCTTTTAGGGTGTATTTGGAGGCACTAACGAATTGATTTTCAACTATTAGTCTAATCAAGTGGGATATAACCAGATGGTGACTTCCATCCTTAACATTCATATCAAAGGTCTGGGATCAAAATTGCAATTACTTTAGTTTCAAGTTGGATTTGAAAGAAAATTTGAGGGCTACATCCTCATGATGATCAATAGGAAACATCACTATTCTGTCATTTCTACTAGAGCAAACTGAAATTTCACAATTCAATTCGTTTGTGCAACCAAATGCAGCCTTACATGAATCCTAGGCAGTGCGTAGAGAACACGTGGATTACAAAATTTGCATGTGAGTCGGTAGTTGTTTTGAATAGGCTTTAAGTGCTTAAGAAATGTGGTTGTTTTTCATTTGTAGGAAGCTGGGGAGTCCAAGAAAAAGGTAGGCAATACCACAGCTATCAAAGAAGTTTGGAATTGGAGAAGGCAAGTACTGTATGGGAAGTTAGAGAAGATATGGAAAAATGGGCATTAAGGATTCAGAAAAGAACCTCTGTGATCATGTCTATTGGAAAATCAAACTGAATCTTTTGTTATATATTAGTAAGAAATGCCTTCCTTTCTCATGAGCAAGCTCAAAATTTACTGTAGATTCTAGAAAGGTACTTTCTTTTAAAATATGCAGTTGTTGGGGAAGTGTATGATTTTCAGACTGACAACTTATGTTCTGTCCTCAAGCACCAAGTCTATACAAGTGGGGCGGTTGATTGACCTATATTGTTGCCGGGTGCAATTTGGATGGAGCCCCAGAAATCTAAGAGATGACCATCTGTCCAACCCTTTGGCCTTATTATGTTGAATGTGAACAGTTTGTGTATTTTTCTTGTCAACTGTCAATTTGCTGGCTGCCTATTGAGAGGATTCAGATTGTTCCATTGGAGAGATTTTTGAGTTGTGGTTCAACCCCAGGCTTCATTGTCATCGACCCAGGGTCAAAATCCTCGTGATTGCTTTAGCAAGGACCTTTTTTTCCTCTTTGCAAAAGGTCATCCTCCTGTATGTATTTATAGTTTTGCCTCCCTTCTGTAAACATTATGCAATTACCACATACTCAGAAAATAAGGAGAAAAAGGGAGGGAGAGAAGCGTAGAAGAAGAACATATCGAATGCAGCCTGGTCTTTCTCCATTACTACATTGGAAAACCCATTAGGCCATGATATAAAAAATCTACTTACAGGTGTTCGATTTCTGTTTTCTTTCTTCATGTTTTTTTTTTTTTTTTGAAAACAAATTCCACCATTTCCCCAGCTGAAAGGTAGGGAAAAAATTCCTGGGAAAAGCTAGAATTTATAAAACAATAGCATCCCATCCTTCTCCACGCCTCTCATACCATTCTAGCACAATCATCTCCTCTACTCTTCTTCTCCAAGCTCAAAGGTGGGCTCCTCATGATAGTCGTTTAAACCACTTAATGACCTTTGTAATATAATAAATATGGACCCCCAGCTTCCCCCTCCTTGAATAGTCATCATCAAATGATAGGTGAGCCCCTGTGCTTTTAGTGCAGTGGGCCACCCGAAAGAGTCTCTGTTGTACATGGGGGCTGCGACCTTTTTTGTGAATAAAATTTTCTTTAATTAAAAAACATATAATAATAAATATGGACCGTTTATCTCCCATCCATTGATTTGATGGCTAAGATTGTTTAGTCAAAGTAACTTTTGTGAG
Organism: Liriodendron chinense; assembly: GCA_003013855.2. Taxonomy (NCBI): domain Eukaryota; kingdom Viridiplantae; phylum Streptophyta; class Magnoliopsida; order Magnoliales; family Magnoliaceae; genus Liriodendron; species Liriodendron chinense. Next base: position 12,673,090 of record ML058513.1, read on the forward strand.
GGATTAACAATAGAAGGTGGGCCCCACATGTTGTACAGTGATTAGGTCTATTCTAATATGATGATATGGATTGTCCGTTCCCTAATAACTAATCGGATGGTTAGGATGATGAGATCAAAGCGACTTTTCATGTTGTATGGGCAATCAAAGGTGGCCCCACATGATGGATGGCCTAGATCAATGATTAGACCTTTTTAATATAACAAAGATGGACATTTCATTTCCCATCTATTGATCAAACATTTACTATCATCGTATGAGAGATTTTTGAGAGGGATGTGTAATCAAAGGCGGGCTCACATGATATATGATGATTGAGCCTTTTGTAGTGCAAGGATGGGTCATCTATTTCCTATTGTGGATGGAATGTTTGTGATGATGTATTCAAAGCGAATTTTTGGGAGGAATGAGCAATAGAAGGCGCCAAAACATGATGGATGGTCCATATGAATGATCAAGTTTTTAGCATAATCATTATGGCCATTTCATTTTCATAGCCAATGGTGGGCTAATTATGATCATTTAATCAAAGTCATTTTTAAGAGACATTCCATCAAAGGCGTGCCCACATGATAGATGTTTAGATCAATGATTGCACTTTCTCTAATGTAATCAATGTGAACCATCCCTCTTCCTAGCAATATTGTTTAGATTCATCCCATCAAAATTTAGGCCACTCCATGCATCAAATGGTCCACTTGATGAGTGGCTTCAATCTCCGACACATGTTTGCCGACTTGTAAGTAGATGTCTTAAAAACAAAATTTAAACTTTTCCCAAGATTTTCCAGTGCAAACCTAAAAGATCTCAAACTTCCACAGGAATCCTATAGGTCTCAACCAAAACACAATTTAACAAATTTCTGGAAAACATTTATCTTTACCCAGGTTTCTCCAGTAAAAGTAAACACTTGTGTGTACATAAATGCACACATATCTCCAACTAGTCAATAATGCTTGTTCCCTGCAACCTTCGTTCGGGAGATTATATGCTCACCAACTCTCAATGCACACTGCAGATATTGAAATCCTGGCCACATTATAAAAGAAATCTCTTCTTTTTTTGCTAAATGATCCAGTGGGCATTTTGAATTACGTCCAGTTCTGCATATTGAAATGGATAAAATTATATATAAAGGTAAATATTGATTACAGACTGAAGTCACTGAACTGAGGATGTTCTAACATAGACAGGGTTTCAACATTGAGGTATCAGGTCAAGGCCCTAAGAAAAGAACACTTACTAAGCCATACAAAGAAACACAGCGATGCTATTTGAATTAATCTTCTAGTTTAATTGGCAGGCACGCATGCGAGCCGACTAATCCCTTAGAGATTTTTTCTTACTGTGGGAGCTTATTGAACTTGCGGTACTGAAACTCCTTGTACGTCTTGGTATTAAACAACGGCGGGTTGTTATCGCCTACCAGCTGAGGCAGAGGCCCAATCACAGCATCCCCTGGGGGCGCACAAAACATGGCCCACGACATCCTCTTCTGATCCTTGCTCACCAGGCTCCTATGAAGAATGCTCTTGTATTTCCCATTGCTCAATACCTGAAAACAGAAAACGTATTAGTCGCCATTATCATCATTGCCACTGTCAAAGGTTCCAACTAAGTGGAAGAGAGCCATTGATGATCAACCTCCATCTGGTCACCGATATGGACGAATAGAGCATCTGGCGAGTAATCAACAGCAACCCAGTCGCCGTCTTTCCACAACTGAAGGCCTGGGACGTCGTTTTGGACAAGTAAGGTGAGCGCACTCATGTCTGTGTGGGGCTCGACCCCCAGGGCTAGTTCGGGCTGTGGGCATGGCGGGTAGAAGTTGATCTTCATCTCCAACTCAATCCTGTCACCCCCAATAATAGCTTTTAGGGCTGTTCGTTCCAGGCCAAGATCCAAAGAAAGCACCTCCAATAGCCGATCCACCACTCTCATTACTTCCTTTCCATATTCCTCTGTCACTTCTCTGGATCAAGGACATGTAAAAGTTGCGTTAAGCATGGCAGCAAGGTTGTTTATTACCCACTTTTCTTGTTGTGGTATGCACTTTCATGAATTCATTTTATGCATTATAGACTCCTAGAATCATGAGCAATCACAAATTTGTCTTGGCCATGCCTGTTGCACATCCTTGTTGGTAACATCAAATTTTGGGCCCCACCGTAGACAGGATCATAACCCGATAACGACAGTGATTGAACATCCATAACCATCTGATTGGTGACATTTACCAGTGAAGATATGGGTAATTTTTTTTTTTTCAACTTTCATTTAAACCTTCCATTTTGCAGGTCAGCGGCAAAACAGTTAGGACTGCACTATGTTTGCTTGGCAGCAAATATACAGGAAGATGACTGATTGCTGGCTCTGCATCCTCAATCATGTGCAATATGGTGATCGCTGGCATGATCAGATTACTATAATTGCGGATCTCTATATTCATGATTTGACGAGAGGTAAACTAATTTATTTCATGGAAACAAGTGGCGGTTTAGGCCTGTCAATGGATATCCAGACCAATGAACCAGGTTGGGTTCAGGTCTCACTTTTGGGACCTGATTAAAAATCAGGTCTAGTCTGGCTCAGGTTTGGGTCCAGTCCATCAACCTGGACCCTGTTAAAATCTAGCTCAGGTGAAGTGGGGTCTGGATCATGTCCAATTAATTTTAACATGTATTACTAATTTTAACGTGTGCTTGTAGTGATTGTTCTAGCCCCAAGACAGGTTTCCTTAAGCCACAAGCATATAAGAGAGCCCTTTTGCACACCATTCATAGGTCGGCACATGTGTATGTGATCTAATCCATCCATCCAGTGGCCCGAAGACCCAAGACCTGATGGGATCTGGAGACCCGATCCTGGTCAGCCTGGGTACGAGTACTATAGGATCCAGCCTGAACCCAACCTGTTGATGGCCCTAGGACGCTTCCCTGGTGTTGAGCCAGGAGGGGATTCATGATGTAGTGACTTGCATCTCATGCCAATGATGCCAGAATCTTTATTATTATTATTATTATTATTATTATTCTTTTATGGCAATGAGATGTGGGCAGTGATCAGGTTATCATGTATTGATGTTGAGAGAAATCATAATTCACAACACATCTCTAGGAGGGTTCAGGTCAGTACCTGTAGGACGGAGGATTGGTGGGCCACAGCTTGTAATTGACCCTGGAAGTAGGAGTCATGAGGTGGAAATAGTAGTCAATCCACTCAACCTTCTGGTCAAGGTTCTTGGTCATCTTGGTGCCATATCCCTCCATGTTCCCGGATGTCGGATCATTGGCATATCTCTCCTTCTCTTCCTGTGGGAGATGGAAGAACTCCTTCCCGACGTCCTGGAGACTTCTGATGAGATGGGCCGAGATGCCATGGTCAGTGAGCACGAAGAAGCCCCACTCTCTGCATGCACTCGCAAGTTGATCCTTGAGGACATGATCTGGTTGGGATAGAGAGATCTTGGGCACCTTTACTCCTTTCACGGCCTTAGTATTAGCAGGCTGCTCGTGGTTGGGCCGCACGAACTGCGAATGGAAGCTCATTGAGGCCCACTGAAGCAAGGGACTGGACTCTCTCCACTTCCATTTGAGGATCACCAGCTCGAGCTCCTTAACTCTATCACTGAAAATGGTTACTTTATCGAAGCTTGCTGCTCTACCCTACTCAATGCTTGTGGCTCTACCATTATGATTTCGCCCCATTGTTTGGTTGGATTGACAGTTATTCTGTCCTGTCCCACGTGGACGGAGAGCTCTATGGGTCCCACCGTGATATCAGCTTGATACAAAACTCCTGTCACCCCATTAAGTTAGTTAACGGTGGGCGTTAAATCCCCACTGTGGTCCACTTGAGCCTTGAATCTGCCTCATTTTTGGGTTTGTAACCTAAAATGATCTGGAAAATGGATGAACGGTATGGATAAAACACATACATCACGGTGGCCCCCACAGAGCCCCTGCCTGGACCGATTTGTGCATGTGCGGGTGTCGGTCGGCTGGAATTTGGATGAGCAAATGTCTCTTGTTTAATGCACATTTGTGGCCCACGTGACAGGTTCGGGAGCGGATTAGGTGAGACCCCGGATCCACCGTGGTGGGTGGGATCCCTGACTGTGGGGCTCACAGTGATGTATGTTCCTTAAATCCACACCGTCTAACCATTTTCAAAGCTCAATGTAGGATATGCTATTAAATATGAAGCATGTCCAAATCTCAGATGGACCACACCATAGGAAAATGTCGGGATTGAATCCCTACCATTAAAAACTTCATGGAGTCCACCGGAATGTTTATTTTCCATCCAACCTGTTGATAAGGTAACAAAGACCTATATGAAGAGACCACACAAAAATCATCTTGATCCAAAGCTTTTGTGTCCCACAAGAAGTTTTTAATGGCCATTTACTACTGCTTCCTGTACTATGGTCCATCTGAGATTGGATCTGCTTCATTTTTTGGATCATGCCCTCAAATGAGCGTTTTCCTTTTCTTAGGCCAGTTACACATCTGTGGGTCCGGCATGATGGACGTCCCGGATAATATGCCACATTGGCAGGTTTGTGGCTGTAAGTAGCATTCCTCTCCATCCAATGGTGCGTGGACACAGTGAGATCTCTCTGACCATTAAAATTTGAGGATATTCACATACATCTCAATGGACGTCTAGATTACGGTCTGTTGAGTTGCATGTGACCAACATGGAAAGCATATACTGCATCCGAGCCGTAGGAAAGGTTGGCTTCACCTTGAAGGTCAATTGTTGAAAAAAAAAAATAATAAAGAAAATTCGTCAGATTTATTCATCTGGTGGGGTACTTGTGTACATTGATCAATCCATTAGCCGTGCATCATTTTCTGCAGTTTTCTACAGAGTGGCCGCTTTATTAATGGATCAGCCTCTTCAAGGTGGAGCCAACCTTTTAGGAGGCTAGGATGTTGCATACAATTGACTCGTGATCGTATGCAACTCAGTGGATGGTAACTTAGCCGTCCATTGAGATGGATGTGAACATTTCTCAATAATTCGTATTACCCTCTTTTTATGTGAATTGTCAGGATGACCCTTTTGGGGAATGCTCATTTAAGTGGTGGTTATTTCACGTTGTAGCAGTATCGTGCTCATACGCAGGCGCTCAAAAAGTGTACATGTGGCATGTATACATTCACTCGTATTAAACCGGCTAAAGTCATGGTCTTAAAATCTGACCGGTGGGACAGTTCTAATCTCTGATTAGTGGACACATGTTTGGTTAAATAGTACCATTCGTTATTTATCATTTCAACAACCCAATAGATGTCCATTAATTCATTATTTAGATAATCAATGGTAATCTAGGGTGGGATCAATAACTTGCACGATGAGCTAAATAGAATTGGATGAAATAAAATAAAAGGTATGCTAATCATTTTGGACTTGCTACAACATTGTGTTGGATAAAGTGAAAAAGTTAAACTAAGCTAAGCTAGGATGAGCATTTATGTAGGATGAAAAGATAAAATATCAGCATTGAGTTGAATAAGATATTTGCATGTTTGAATTGGTGAGGGCCAAATGCTTTCTATTCTTCATTGCTTTTATTGATAAATAAGCAATGGGCTTGCATATGTTCTCTTTCGCTTGCAGTATTGATTGGCTGGTTAATTAGTGGTCTTGGCTTGCTATGATTCTAATTGAGAAGAAGGCTAGTTAAGCATCATGTTTCTGTATCTATTTGTATTTTTATTTTTTGATGCCTTTCCTTTCTTATTGTGCTACCAACAAGCTTCTTAATGCTTATGGCCAATTGTATATGACCATGTGTTAGTGCGCATTTGCCTTAATATTATGCTAAGTTACATGTGCTTTTTAGAGACTTTGCACATACCTAGCCTATACCCTTCAACCACATGTTGTTGGAAGGATGATTACTTTTAGAGTTTCAATTGTTGTGTGTATGTGTCTAGGTGTTACAAGCTTCTCGGTGTGACATGTGTTTCTGGCAAAGACGTCCTTTTGGTCCTTATGATCTCTTTGCTCATATATATATATATATATATCGAGAGAGAGAGAGAGAGAGAGAGAGAGAGAGAGAGAGAGGAATGCTCACCTGCACACTTCTCTCACGAGAACTCATGGCTTATCATACATGACGTGAGCTAAAATCTGAGCCGTTCACATGATGCAGCACTCTAAAAAACCCCCAGGGCCCATCTCTTAACTTGTTTTAGAACGTTGCTGGGCCATTAAAGAAGGAAACAATTTTCTCCCTTGATTTGCCTCTTGCTTTCTGCTTGTACCTACCAGAGTTTTGGATCTGCTTGAAAGATGGGCTTAGGGGTTTTTAGGGGTGCTGCATCACATGGACTCCTCAGATTTTGGGCTCACATCACGTGCGATGAGCCATGAAAAAGTGCGCGCGCGCACACACACACACACACACACACACACACACACACTCTAGATGGGGTGTGGACACGTGGCGGCATCCCATTTGTTAGATCTAGTTGTGAAATGTAGAGATTTGATACTATTGACAAATAGTTCTAGAAATTTAGTGTACGTGTCATGGAAGGTTTTTCTTTATATAAATGTGCAAATTAGAAATCCTTTGTCATTGTACACAAAAATAGTGATACTCAATTTAATTGAAATCTTTATGTCATCCGGAAGATCAGCAACGTAGGCATTGTCATTGATCTTGCGAATGATTAGTACCGGTCAAATCTTCTTGCGTTTCAACTTGTTGTAGGTCCCGGTAGGAAATCACTCTTTATGTAAATGGACCATCACTTGATTACTTATTTCGAATACTTAGGCACGCCGATGCTTGTCGGCCACTTACTTGTATTTCACGTTCGAAGTCTGTAATTTGTTGCGCACGTCTGTATGTATGTCCATGATTCGGTCCGCCATATGTTCAACTGCAACGCTCATGCTCGAAAGCTTGAGCAAGACAACCAAATCAAGTATGTGATGAGGCACGCACCCATAAACAATCTAGAACGAAAATTTCCCTGTAGATCGATTTACTATGTTATTGAACACAAACTCCGCTTGTCATCACTATCTAGAACCTATGTGTGCCACACCTTAGGGAAAAGTTGGGATGTGATACCATCTAGAACTTGAGCACAGCCCACATGGGCATGTATATTATGCCATCCAATCCATTCACTTGATGTGCCTCTTCAGGATGAAGATTTACCAAAAATAAATAAAAATTACAGTATTCCAAAACTCAGGTGGCCATCCCACGTGAATTTAGAGGCCTTTTTAGGTGTAATTTTATGAGGGTGGCCCACTTGAGTGTTAAATCAGCCTGATTTTTGGGTTCAAGGCTAACCAAGGGATGATGAATCTGATGGACAGTATGGATTTCACCCACGTTATATATATATATATCATTTCCCCACGTGAAAGAAAGTGACCCCAGTAGGTACCTACACTAGGTACACAAGCGCTTTCCTTAGGTCAGTTACACATCTTTTGTGGGTCCCGCATGATGGACGTCTGGATCGTGTGCCGCGTTGGCAGGCTTGTGGCTGTAAATAGTATTCCTCTCCATCCAATGCGCCAATGGTGCATGGAAGCAGTGAGGTCTCTCTAACCGTTAAAATTATAGGATATTCCCATACATCTCTCAATGGACGTCTAGATTACGGTCTGTTGAGTTGCCTATGGCCAACATGGAAATCATATACTGCATCCGAGTCGCAGTAAAGGTTGGTTCCACCTTGAAGATCAATGGTAAGTTAAAAAATAAAAACCCGTCAGATTCATGCATCAGGTGAGCTGCATGTGTACATTGATCAATCCATTGCCCGTGCATCATTTTACAGTGTGGCCACTTTATTAATGGATCAGCTTCTTCAAGGTGGTGCCTCCACATATATGCAACTCAGTGGATGGTAGCTTAGCCGTCCATTTAGGGAATGCTTATTTAAGTGGTAGTTATTTGATACTATGGCAGTATGATGCTTGATACACAGGCGCTCAAAAAGTGCACATGTGGCATACACTAAGTCATATTAAACCGGCTAAAGTCACAGTCCTAAAATCTGAACTAGGGAACATTTTTTTTTTTTTTTCCCTTTTACAGAGACACCCTCACACCCACACACACCACATGGGTACTCAAACCCATGACCTCAGGGTTGAAACCCAAAGGTCTACCAGTGACCCATGAATATGCTACGTGTGACATGTCTAAGTGCCTGAGTATCATCCATCATACTCTCCCAGAGTACCAAAGTTTTCATTGGAAGGGAGTTATTTGATAGTCACGCATAGTACGACTATTGAGTGGAATATTCAACTTGGGTCGCTATCTGGGCAGGAGAATCGGTAGATGAGATGGATGGGAGCGGATTAGGTGAGATCCCTGACTGACCCAAGTCGGTGCGGCCCTTACAGTGGGGTCCACCTTGATACATATAATCTGTATCCACTCCGTCCATCCATTTTTCCAGATCATTTTAGGGTACTATGCCAAAAATGAAGCAGATCCAATTATCAGGTGGACCATGCCATAAGAAGTAGTGGTGATTGATGATTAATGGGCCAAAAAATTTATGGATCAATCTGATTTTTTTTTCCCCTTCATCCAGGTTTATGTGACCTTTTCAATAGATTGGATGGCAAATAAACACTAGGGAAACATTAAGGTGTACCTTCAGAAGTTTTTAATGGTATGGCGTTAAATCACCACTGATTCTTATGGTATGGTCCAATTGATAACTGGATCTGCTTATTTTTTGGATAATGCCTTAAAATGATCTGGAAAAACAGATGAACAGCCTAGATACAGAATACATACATCAAGGTGGGCCCACGATAAGGGCCGCACCTTCTTGGGTGAGGCTGGGTCCTCATCTAATCCCGTCTCTGGATGGATCATTAGCATCCACCTAACGCTCTTCAATTCCTAAGACCGCCTGATGTGGGTCGATTGTAAGGACTTTTCAACCAACGGCATTTATGATACAATGAAAGAAAAGGAAAGGTTCCAAAAAGATCATTACAATTTTCCATAATTTAGATTTTTTTTTAATAAGATATTAAATGATCGGTGCAGGAAGTAGGAACCAAACCTTACAGACTCAACTCGGCCTGATTTGAAACCTGAGTCGAGCCCGGATTGAGTAGTGAATGTTAGATCCAAAACTCGAACGAGGCTGACCTGAAACTGATCCGAATGTGATCCGATTCGATCCAAATCCGATTTGACTTGGGTATAAATTACCGATTCTTCTGGAAACTGATCCGAATGTGATCCGATTTGATCCAAACCCAATTCGACTCGGGTTTAAATTACCGATTATTCAGCTCTACTATGTTCATATCTTGCAATATATCTAGTCATTAAGAGCTATAGCCTCTGCTACTTGATGTGTCAAGAGAGAGAGAGTAGTCGTAGTTGTTTTGACGAATTCTCCTAATGGGCTTTCCACACGTCTCAATGGCACAGATAAAGTAGTTGTAGGACCATGCGTCTCCATCTAAAAGCTACCAACTGAAATGCCTTTATTAGAATTTAGAACCAGTCCCCAAATTATAACTACTCGTTTCAACATCCAATGTTGCGAGGGAGCATGAAATAGGTGAACTTTCTTTGTTGAAATTGAGGGAAGCCATCGACTGACCTCTTTCTTCTTCCCTGGAACCTGTAGACTAAAAGCTTGGTTCCTTAATCGTTTCTTCCTTTTCACCATTTCCTCTTCACTAAAATCCTTATACAAATCCAATCCTTCATCACCTCTCATTTGATCATCACCATTCTCTTCTTTGTCATCCTCATCTTCTCCAATGTCAAAAAAGGCTTTGATCAAAGCATTAATTAATTAATGCTTTGCAGCTTGGGGTTTTATTTTCGCGCTTCATCATGTTTGGTATGAGTTTGGCCTGAGTTTGTGTTGACTCGATCCGACTCGGTCTGGTTTAGCCTAGGCCATGATCGGGTCGGATTGGTTCAGGCATGTTTGACTCGAGTCGAATTTGAGTCAGGTCTATTTCAAAACCAGATCAGCTGGGGCCAGCCCTAACTCGGTCCGACTCAACTCGATGCCCAGCTCTAGACCAGTGTCTCTTAATTTGGCCTGAAAATTAAGCACGTCCACTCATCAAAAGGGCCACATTTCAAATTGTTGAAAATTGTTTTAAGCCATCTATTACTCTTGTACTCATATGGCCCACCTGATGAGTTCGCCGGACTGATTTTAGGCAAAATTCAAACAATGGCACACCAGATGCACCAATTGGATGTCATAGACACGTGCCAACCTGGCACGTGTGGTCGTGTATAGAGGCGCATGTGGGCGTAGCAAAGATCTTGATAATGAATTCGAGAACTACTCATCTGTTTGCCTAATAATAATAGTAAGAACTGATCACGTAAAGGGACCGTAGAATTAACCGGTCACGCAAGCACATTTACCCGTGACATGACATTTTGGAGGCCATTCGTACCGGTAGAGTTTAAAGATCAAGATGTTCTACTCATGACTCATCAGGTGGGGCCACACCAATGGATTCAATGGATGTTGAATTGTCCAGACTGTGGGATCCACTTTAGATTATGATGCTTTATAAGCATTCACCTAAAAGAAGTGGCATGCATAAAACTAAAATTGAATTGTCCAGTGCGGGATCCACTTTAGATGGGTCAATTAATTGAAGAATTGCAATCAACTAATTTTTGAGTACTCTCTAGTTGGATGATGCGTAGGCCATCAGATACTAGTCGACTGTTAGTGACAAGTAGGTAGAATATTCACGAGAACAACTTTGATGCCATGACAGATTACTGAGCTCAGAATAGGTACTAGCCCGACTGTGCAGAACTTAGGATAGGTTGGTATGTATCAAACTTTGTATTAGTGGAGAAGAGATATGACAGGCTTGTGTCAGGCATGCTAATGTGGCAGGTCTCTTCTGACAACGTATTCTCTACCAATACAAGCTTGACACATGAAGCGTGTTACCTAATCCAGGCTCCAGATTATGATGCTTTATAAGCATTCACCCAAAGGAATTGGCATGCATAAAACTAAAATTGAACCATCCAACCTGTGGGGTCCACTTCAGATGGGTCAATTAACCGAAGAATTGCAATCAACTAATGTTTGGAGTACTCCCTGGTTGGATGATATCTAGTGTCTCACTGCTAAGCTGGAAGATGCTAAGGAGACACACTAACACCCACCAGTGGGTAGGTGTATCGAGCCCATTGCACAGGTGGGTGTGTTGCATGCCTCTATATATATATATATATATATATATATATATATATATATATATATATATATATATATACACTGCCTGTTTTTTGTTAACATCACACCGTCTCTTTGGAGACATACAAAATAAAATTGGAACGATACTGAGAAGATTAGCATGGCCTCTATGGAAGGATGACATGCACAAATCGAGAAGTGATGGTATCGCTGAGAGAATGGCACCTTGAGTTTGGTAATCTGGCTTCCCACCGGGCATTGTGACAAATATCAGTATCAGGATTTTCAAATTTTCAACACACTCTAATTTTACAAAATATAGTAGAAGTTTTGCTAGAAATAAAATAATTTAATTTATAGTTAGTATATTTCAAACTTTAAATTTTGTAATAAATATTTGTTTCCAGTGAGAAATTCGCAGTGAGAAATCCCCATCAGATCACAATGGGGCTGTATGTACATTAAATTGGACCCATAAGGTCAGTTTGGGTCGTAACCACCATTCCCTCATTTATTGAATGGATTTGGGTCCTCTCAAAGTTGGCCAGACCCAAGCCACCTTAGATGGCATATTTGAACCAGCCAAAGAATGAGCATAACCAAATCTGCTCCCGAACTTGATTTGAAAACTAGAAATTGAAACTGGCTCAGCCATCTAATGAGTCAAAACTCCAATAAGTCAGTTAGGACTGATGCATATTGTATAAACAGCTGTACTTACAGCTATACGTAGCTCCCGTACATGAATACATGCTTCTGTTAGGATTGGCCCACTTTGATTGGGAATTTCAAGATATTCATAAATTGATGTCTATCAGGTAGCCTATTGATGATTGGATCAAGTAGGGTTTTCAGACAACGTAGAAGGTGGTGCTTCTCAAAACTAGTACTCTGACTCCACAAGGATAGAAAAATCTCTAAACATGAGAGGCAAGTTTAATATTATTGATGAAAATGCTGATCACAATGCATTTGATATGCTTACATAAGTAGAAAAAATCATAAATTTCTAATTTGAATCGGAACAGAAGATTTCACTAAAATAATAAAAGATGTCTAATTCTACTAAACTTATACACAAGCCTTTGATGACTAAAACAAAAAATTTAGAAATACCTCTGAATTTGTAAAACCTTAAAGATAACAAAAAAATGTAACTTATTAAAAAAAAATTGACTTGTAAAATTATTTAATTTTGTGAAGTTATTCTACTGCAGTCAACTAATTAATCTTAGGTAATTGTCCAAGGGTGTAGATCTTGTCAATAACTTTCTAATAGTATATTATACATGTTAAACAAATAATCAATTCCATAGTTGTACCTATCTTTTTACTTCCGGCAATATAATTATTTCTTTTGATTTTAGCCATCCATGAAGTCATTTGCCACCTAATATTCTACATAATGTGGCCATCCTAATTTTTGTGGGGTGCATGTGTAAAATGAAAAAATAAAAATAAAAGAATAAAAAGAGATATTACTTTAATTTTTTACTTATATATACACTCATTTTCTTCATGAACAGGACAAGCTCTTCCTTTATAATTTTGAACTCAAGTCTTTCTGTACAAAACCAATTTCACAGGACATGTTTCCAAAGAACAACCATTTTGACAAGACGATCATAATCACCATACCTGTGGCTTGGCAAACGAATGGTGGTGAAGATGCCAATGTGTAGAAAGCTAGCAACTTTACATGGTAATTAACCCATGAAAGTAGGGCAACTGATGAGCAGTCCACATTGAATTTCAAACCATCCACGTGGCATGTGTTAAGGAGCGCTACAACGGTCAATTGCTTGGGGGCACATGAACTCTTGATTTATAAAAATTATTGCGTGAAATATATAATCACTCATGATAAATACTGATATGAGGTGATATGCATGAAAAATTTGGATCGTAGAAATGATATATCAATCAATGGTCTGGATTCAACATACACGTGGGGCCCACATAATAGGCGAACTGCCTTGCGTTTTTGGATTGAGGCACATGCAGTTTGAGGCCCACCCAATAAATGCCCCAGATCTTGCAGATGCGCGCATTCCGTATATGGTGCTTGCACGTTCTCAAGGAATGAGACTGGGGACAGTTCACCGGCACCTCAGTTGCAGTGTTGCATACACGGTTGACATTGCATTTGTGAAAGCTAATCTGGGCCGATCATTGTGGATGGAACAACAACCTCACTAACAGAACGATCCTACATTCCATGTGATGGCTATAAATTGGACGGTTAAAGGTAAAAAAAGGGTCAGCTCATGTCCAATTTCACAGAGAAGAATCAGGTGGTTGCAACTGAATTCAGGCTATGATCTATCAACAATGAAGCTTGCAATTTGAACAGTCTAGATTTCTAGACATGCATGCCATGCGTTTGGTGATTTTTTATTTATTTATTTATTTATTTTTTTGGGTGTGTGGTGAATGACCTTGGGGTGGCAATGGGCCAGGCCGGCCCCTGCCTGACTATAGGCCAGGGCCTGAGCTTGCCATGTGCTACACATAATATGCTCAAGTCCAAGCAACAAAAAATTTGGTTTGATCCATGGCCAGCCCCAAAATTGATCAAGTGACAAATTCTCACAACAAATGTTCCTAACCAATCCCTTGACCAGGTAGTTCACACATGCTCATCTTTTAAGATAGAGCAGGGAAATACTTCTTGTATTGGAAGATCGGCTTCAGACTACTGTAGCTATTACACAGCACAAATTTGAGATAACATCATGGTTTGCACAAGCTTAGACTGCAAAGTAAAACCTAGGCCGAAACTTTGTCAGGCTTGTGACTAGCTAAAACAAACAGGCCCAATCCCGGGCCCATATATTAAAATTATGCACAGCCCGAGCCTGGCCCTGTTTTTCCTTAATCACACCACTTCGACTTTGTTGGAAATTCGGGCTCAGCCGTCTACTTTCATGCAAAATCCAGGCTCTTCATGAGCACTGCTGCATAATATATGACAAAAATGCCCTTGAAATCCTAAACTGACTGCACTGGGCTAGGCATGGACCTGGCTGATGGGTTCCTAACTAGAGCCTGATCCTAAGATGATTATTAAATGGGCCTAAATTTTAGACCCCGGTCCGGTCCTTGGGGATAATATTTTAGCCCAAGCCCGACTGAAGTGGGTCAGGCCCGAAGTCTGGTGAGCCTGCCCGGCCCATGGAAGCTCCGTTTTCCCAATCCTTTTTAGGGTCCACTGTCAATCTTTAATAGCCGAAAGAAATAAATAAAAATATAAACAACCGGTCTTTTAGGCCATCCATTAGCGAAAACGAATTTTGATTTATGACATTAGAAAAACTTTGATACTCTGGCAGAGTATGATGGATGATATGCAGGCACTTACCACTTGGATTTTGCATGCGTTACATACCAGAAATGCAAAATAAATCATTAATTTGGTACCTGGTTAGATGTATAATGAAAAAAAAAAAAAGTGGATGGATAAGATTTAAGCGTGTTGTGCTTGTGATTGTGGTTGTAAAAAGTTGGCTTATAATGAATTGTTTGTCTCGACAAGGTCTCTATTTGAGGGTTTTTCACGTAGAAATTTTTCTGTGTCGTGTGGTTGGTGATTTGTTTTAGTTTATTGCATTATCATATCTCATAATTCAGGTGGTTTGGTGGACTAGATCTAAAGGTTTTTGTAACACATCCAACGCATGCAAATCAGATGGCGGTGGGTGCTCGGCAATGGTGAAGGTTGATCCAATACATTTTTTCTCTAAACCAACGGTGTTGGATGGTGGTAATGGGTCCCACGTAGCTTGTGGATGTAAAAGATTGAAGGTTTGACGAGTTTTTCTAGGTGGGTTCGGGCTTTGCAAATTGCGGTAGTTGAACATGAAACTCAGGAAAACGATGTACACGGATTGCCTACAAAAGGCTACCTTTCGCAGCTTTCGCAGGCATCTCTTGCCTCAGAATCTGTGGGGCCTACCGTGATTGTTATAGCATAAAATCGGTGGTCAAAGATGTCGAAGACTCAAGACCCACGAGCACCTTTTTAGCTTCAGTATTCAACCGCGAGCCCTTATGGTCAAAGCTCGAATATCATGAAAGTACGGTATACACTCCTGAAACTGCGAACAGGCTTGGTTGCTGGTCATCGGATGAGGCAATCTTCATAATTTGTATGCCTTTACTCCTTAGTTATAAAACAAAGGTTCCGCATGTGAGCAGCTCGACTCGTGGTCGTTGAAAGAAGTTATCCTCCAGTCCGAGCATCCCTTGCCTTTTTAGTACCAGTAGCCTGTATAGGCCGGTTTTGGGCTTGTTTCTATTCATAGCTCTGAACATCTCCATCCAGAGATCATAGCTCCGAACATCTCCATCCAGAAATTATAGCTCCGAATATCTCCATCCAGAGACGTAATCGGTTAGACATCTAAAGTGGTTAGGTTATCCCCTTATCTAAAGATTAAGAAGATAAGAACCTTATCCCCTGAAATCAGCAGTAATCTTAACAGCTTGCGTAATAAATTGGATCACCTGAATTTATATAAATAGATGGCCCCACAGGTGATAAAGGTATACAACCTCTAAACTCATTTCCTACCTCTTACTCTACTACCATAGCTCATCTAACTTAAGCTTCGGAGGGCCTACGGCTAAACGCCGGCCACTCTTAGTTTTCTCCTTTACTCTTTCAGGTTTGAAAAGAAGCTTGCTCAAAAGGAGGTGAACGTCTGGAGAATCCTGTTATCCTATCACTAAATTAGATGTAAACAGATTGACACCGTCTGTGAAAATAGTAGTCAATCCACTCAACCTTCTGGTTAGAGTTCTTGGTCATCTTGGTGCCATATCCCTCCATGTTCCTGATGTCGGATCATTGGCGTATCTCTCCTTGTTATCCTGTGGGAGATTGAAGAACTCCTTCCCGACGTCCTGGAGACGTCTGATGAGATGGGGCGAGATACCATGGTCAGTGAGGTCGAAGAAGCCCCAATCTCTGCATGCACTCGCAAGTTGATCCTTGAGGACATGATCTGGTTGGGATAGAGAGATCTTGGGCACCTTTACTCCTTTCACGGCCTTGGTATTAGCAGGCTGCTCGTGGTTGGGCTGCACGAACTGCGATGGAAGCTCATTGAGGCCCACTGAAGCAAGGGACTGGACTCTCTCCACTTCCATTTGAGGATCACCAGCTGGAGTCCTTTACTCTATCACTGAAAATGGTTCCTTTATCGCAGCTTACTGCTCTACCCTACTCAATGCTTGTCGCTCTACCATTATGATTTCGCCCCATTGTTTGGTTGGACTGACAGTGGATTCTGTCCTTTCCCACGTGGACGGAATCGGTCCACGCAGAGCTCTATGGGTCCCACTGTGATATCAGCTTGATCCAAACTTCTGTCACCCCATTAAGTTAGTTAACGGTGGGCGTTAAATCCCCACTGTGGTCCACTTGAGCCTTGAATCTGCCTCATTTTTGGGTTTGTAACCTAAAATGATCTGGAAAATGGATGAACGGTATGGATAAAACACATACATCACGGTGGCCCCCACAGAGCCCCTGCCTGGACCGATTTGTGCATGTGCGGGTGTCGGTCGGCTGGAATTTGGATGAGCAAATGTCTCTTGTTTAATGCACATTTGTGGCCCACGTGACAGGTTCGGGAGCGGATTAGGTGAGACCCCGGATCCACCGTGGTGGGTGGGACCCCTGACTGTGGGGCTCACAGTGATGTATGTTCCTTAAATCCACACCGTCTAACTATTTTCAAAGCTCAATTTAGGATATGCTACTAAATATGAAGCATGTTCAAATCTCAGATGGACCACACCATAGGAAAAAGTTGTGATTGAATCCCTACCATTAAAAACTTCATGGAGTCCACCGGAATGTTTATTTTCTATCCAACCTGTTGATAAGGTAACAAAGACCTATATGAAGAGACCACACAAAAATCATCTTGATCCAAAGCTTTTGTGGCCCACAAGAAGTTTTTAACGGCCATTTACTACTGCTTCCTGTACCATGGTCCATCTGAGATTTGGATCTGCTTCATTTTTTGTATCATGCCCTCGAATGAGCGTTTTCCTTTTCTTAGGCCAGGTACACATCTGTGGGTCCGGCATGATGGACGTCCCGGATAATATGCCACATTGGCAGGTTTGTGGCTGTAAGTAGCATTCCTCTCCATCCAATGGTGCGTGGACACAGTGAGATTTCTCTGACCATTAAAATTTGAGGATATTCACATACATCTCAATGGACGTCTAGATTACGGTCTGTTGAGTTGCATATGACCAACATGGAAAGCATATACTGCATCCGAGCCGTAGGAAAGGTTGGCTTCACCTTGAAGGTCAATTGTTGAAAAAAAAAAAATAATAAAGAAAATTCGTCAGATTTATTCATCTGGTGGGGTACTTGTGTACATTGATCAATCCATTAGCCGTGCATCATTTTCTGCAGTTTTCTACAGAGTGGCCGCTTTATTAATGGATCAGCCTCTTCAAGGTAGAGCCAACCTTTTAGGAGGCTAGGATGTTGCATACAATTGACTCGTGATCGTATGCAACTCAGTGGATGGTAACTTAGCCGTCCATTGAGATGGATGTGAACATTTCTCAATAATTCGGATCACCCTCTTTTTAATTGTAATGTTAGGATGACCCTTTTGGGGAATGCTCATTTAAGTGGTGGTTATTTCACATTGTAGCAGTATCATGCTCATACACAGGCGCTCAAAAAGTGTACATGTGGCATATATACATTCACTCGTATTAAACCTGCTAAAGTCATCGTCTTAAAATCTGACCGGTGAGACAGTTCTAATCTCTGGTTGGTGGACACATGTTTGGTTAAATAGGACCACTTGTTATTTATCATTTCAACCACCCAATAGATGTCCATTAATTCATTTTTTAGATAATTATGGGTAATCTAGGGTGGGATCAATAATTTGGACGATGTGCTAAATAGAGTTGGATAAAATTAAATAAAAAGTATGTTAATCATTTTGGACTTGCTATAGCATTGCCTTGAACAAAAGTGGAGATGTTAAACTGAGCTAAGCTAAGATAAGCATTTATTTAAGAAGAAAAGATAAAATAAGTAGCAATGAGTTGAACAAGATATTTGTGTGTTTGGATTGATAAGGGCCTAAAACTTTTTATTCTTCGTTGGTTCTATAGATAAATAAGTAGTGGGCTTGCAAATGTTCTCTTTGGCTTGTAGGATTGATTGGCCGGTTAATTAGTGGTCTTGGCTTACTATGATTATAATTGAGAAGAAGGCCAGCCGAGCATTGTGTTTCTATATTTGCTTGTATTTTTATTTCTTGATGGCTTTCCTTTCTTTCTTTGCTACTGATAAGTTTCTTAATGTGTGTGGCCAATCATATATGTTAATGTGTCAGTGCACATTTGCCTTAACATTATGCTGAGTTACATGCGCTTAATTTTTAGAGACTTTGCATATACCTAGCCTGTACCCTTCAACCATATGTTGCTGGAAGGATGACTACCTCTAGAGTTTTGATCGTCGTGTGTATGTCTCTAGGTGTTACAAGCTTATTGGTGTGCATCTTTGGCGAAGATGTCCTTTTGGTCCTTATGATCTCTCTGCTGCTCCATGCATACTACACACACACACACACACACACACACACACACACACGGATAGGGGGTGTTGACACATGGCAGCATCCTATCTGTTGGATTTGGTTGTGACATGTAGATATATGATACTATTGATAAATAATTCTAGAAACTTGGTATAACTATCATGTAATTTAAAAATAACCAAGCTACTTTTCTAACAAAATCAAGTTTGACCAATATAAGAATATCCTTTGTCACCATACACAAAAGTAGTGATACTCAATCTAATTCTCTTGGAGATAAGTGGAGGGTAGTTAAGGACAATTTCCGATGGGAATGCCTACTTATATGTTGCAATGATTATAGCAACTTAAAGCAATCCATAGGTATAAAGTCCCACCATATGGCTATAGTTCATGTTGTAAAGTACACAATATTAAGCATATATATGTTAGAAATGGAAAGCCAAACTCATTCTCAGTCAAATACTCAAAGTGAATTTGTGAGAGGAATGAGCAATAGAAGGTGCCCATGCATGATGGATGGTCGGGGTCAATGATCAAGCTTTTAGCATAATCATCATGACCATTTATTTTCATAGCCAAAATTAGCGATCATTTAGTAACGTCATTTTTAAGAGACTTGCAATTAAAGACGTGCACATGATAGACGGTTTAGATCAATGATTACTCTTTCTCTAATGTAATCAATATCTATCATCCCTCTTCCTAGCAATAAGATCAAATAGTTTAGATTCATCCAGGTTCATCTTGCTTAGAGAGAGAGAGAGAGAGTGAGAGAGAGAGAGAGTGTATGATCAATCAAGATTACTGTTTTTGGCTGTTTATCAACGGTTTTGGTGGACAAATCTCCCACTTGATGAATGGCTTGGATCTCCAACACATGTTTACCACTTGTAAGTAGATGCCTTAGAAACAAAATTTAAACTTCTCGCGAGATTTTCCCGGTACAAACCAAACAGATTTCAGACTTCCACAGGAGCCCTGTGGTCTCAACCAAAACAGAATTTAACAAATTTCTAGAAAAGGTCTACGCTTACCTAGTTTTCTCCCAAATAAACATAAACACTGTGTGTACATATATGCACACAAATCTCCAACTAGTCAATTGCTTGTTCCTGCAACCTTCTTTAGATGGTTGGAGATAATATACGCACCAACTCTCAATGAACACTGCCAATATTGAAATCATGTCCACATTATAAAAGAAATCTCTTATGTTGCTAAATGATCCTGTGGGCATTTTGAATTAGTTCCAGATTTACATCTTTCTCAAACAACCACTTGATCTAAAAGCTCGAGTTGTTAGAGGATGGCATATCAATGTACATCAAGGGACTTTAACACTCTCCCACACTTGCAAGGTAGAACTCCACACCGAAACTTTCTAGGCAAGTGCCAATATTGAAATCATGCCCACATTACTAAAGAAATCTCTTCTTCTATTGCTAAAGGCCTGTTTGGGATGTGGGATTAAACCATATTGAGTTGCATTGGATGGGATTAACACCATTATTGCACAATGATTGCATGTCTAGAATACCAAGGTATTTGACCATCCAATCCCCATGTTTGGGATAGACTCTTCCTCTGGGATTTAGCCAAACCCATGTTTGGATGACCATGGAATTGTAATCAATCGGGTACATTCCCAACTAATGTTGGCCACTCGGCATGGATAAAACACATGCTTCAATGTGGGGCCCATGGATGTAATGGATTTCAAAATCCAATAGATATCCTGCTCGGGACCAAATGCAATTTCATCCCACCTAATCTCAATCCATCCCCCATCCCCTGGCCTCCAAACGTTGGATGGAATGGGACATAGGACCAAATGCAATTTCATCCCATCTAATCCTATCTAAGCCCACATGCGAAACAGTCCCTAAATGATCAAACATCTTTGTCGAGAACATACTGGGAAATGATAGCTCTTAGTGGGAGAATATATTATGAAGGCAAATTTGGTGCTCCTGGGATTTAAACACTTAACCTTCTACTCTGATATTATGTAAAATAATCACTTGCTCTAAAAGCTTTACTCATAACAAACAACGATTTACTCTAAAAACTAGAGCCGTTAGTGGATGGCATATCAATGCATATCAAGGACTCTAACAATCTTCAAACATAAAATTATATATAAAGTTAAGTATCGATTACAGACTGAACTTTAAGGATACTTACTAAGCTGGCTTTAAGCCTGAAGCTCAATGGTAGAACGGGTGCCAACATTGAGGACGCAGGTTAGGCCAAAAACAAAAAAAAGAAAAGAAAAAAAAAAGACACTAAGCCATGCAAAGAAACACAGCGATGTTATTTGAATTACTCTTCTAGTTTAATAGGAAGGCACGCATCCATGCAAGCCAGCTAATCGCTTAGAGATTTTTTCTTACTGCGGGAGCTTATTGAACTTGCGGTACTGAAACTCTTTGTATGTCTTGGTATTAAACAACGGCGGGTTGTCATCGCCTACCAGCTGAGGAAGAGGCCCAATCACAGCATCCCCAGGGGGAGCACAAAACACGGCCCACGACATTCTC
This sequence comes from Liriodendron chinense, assembly GCA_003013855.2. NCBI lineage: Eukaryota > Viridiplantae > Streptophyta > Magnoliopsida > Magnoliales > Magnoliaceae > Liriodendron > Liriodendron chinense. Next base: position 12,694,441 of record ML058513.1, read on the forward strand.
TTCTGATCCTTGCTCACCAGGCTCCTATGAAGAAAGCTCTTGTATTTCCCATTGCTCAATCCCTGAAACCAGAAAAGATATTAGTCGCCATTATCAACATTGCCACCATGATCACAAGGTACAACTAAGCCGAAGAGTGACATTGATGATCAACCTCCATCTGGTCACCGATGTGGACGAATAGAGCGTCTGGTGAGTAATCGACAGCAACCCAGTTGCCATCCTTCCACAACTGAAGGCCTGGGACATCGTTTTGGATGAGTAAGGTGAGCACACTCATGTCTGTATGGGGCTCGACCCCTAGGGCTAGTTCGGGCTGCGGGCATGGTGGGTAGAAGTTGATCTTCATCTCCAACTCAATCTTGTCACCCCCAATAATAGCTTTTAGGGCTGTTCGTTCCAGGCCGAGGTCCACAGAAAGCACCTCCAATAGCCGATCCACCACTCTCATTACTTCCTTTCCATATTCCTCTGTCACTTCTCTGGATCAAGGACATGTAAAAGTAGTGTAAGCAGGGCAGCAAGGTTGTTTATTTCATACTTTTCTTGCAGTAGTATGCACTTTCATGAATTTGTTTTATGCATTATAGACTCCTTGAATGATGAACAATCACATAGTTGTCTTGGCCATGCCCATCACACGTCCTGTTGGTAGCATCAAATTTGTGGGCCTCATCGTTGATGGATCATAGCCCGATAATGACAGTGATTGAACTCCATAACTATCTGATTGGTGACATTTACCCAGTGAAGATGGTTTTTTTTTTTTTTTTTTTTTTTTCCTTTAACCTGTGCATTTTGCAGGTCACTTGCCAAACAGTTAGGACCTTACTATGTTTGGGCGGCGGCACATCTACAGGTAGATGATTGGCTGCTGGCTCTGTATCCTTGATCATGTGCAATGTGGTGGTGGTGGTTTGATCAAAGAACCGTAGTTGGGGATCTCTAGTTCTCCTGTTTTAACTAGAGGTACACTAATTCATTTCATGGAAGCAAGTGGCGGTTTTATTACACCTGTCAATAGACATCTAGACGGTGCCGAGGAATCAGGTGGGGTTCAGGTCTCACCTCTTGAACCTGTTTAAAAAATTGGGTCTACTCTGGCTCAGGTTCCTGAAGACCCAGTACCTGATTGGAGCCGGAGACCCAGACCCAGCAAGACCTGAACCTAGTTAGCCTGGGTATGAGTAAGGTAGGATCCAACCTGAACCCGACCTGTTGATGGCCCTAGGACGCTTTCGCTGGTGTTGAATGAGAAGGGGATCCATGATGCAGTAACTGCATCTCATGCTAAAGGTGGGCAATGATCCGGGCAGGGTTGAGTTAGCCCTAGTTTGGTTTGGCTTATTTTTGTGCCTTCCCAGTTTGTGGATTGCTCCAGTTTGAGTTTTGAGCTGACCCATGCAGCCTGAGTTTGGTTTGCTCTAGAAAAATTTGGCTCGAGCTGGGATCAATTTGGTCGAAAATTTCAAACCGAGCTGAGCCAAGTTCGAACAGTTGCTAGCTCTTTTTGTTTGTTTGTTTGTTTAAATAGAAAAGAATTTAGAAAGTTACAAAAGAAATACCAAAGTATCTTATTGCATGATGTTTAACATCATCTTTGCAACTTCAAAATAGACATGTAAGAGCCTTTCCAAACAAAAGTACACAAATATAATTTTACAATTGCACATAAACAACATGCATTCATATATATATATATATATATATATATATATATATATATATATATATATATATATATATATATATATATTATCCACATCATCATGTATATGTACTAACCACGCCGTCCATCCATTTTTACATATCATTTTTGGACATGATCCCAAAATGGAATCATATCCAAAGCTCAAGTGGATCACACCACATGAAACAATGTGCTTATAATCTACATGCTGAATCAAATTGAGTTGAATCTAACTGAGTTGAATCAAACTGAGCTTCGAGCCGTGTCGAGCTAGTACTGCCCTAGTTTGAGCTTGGTTAGTTTTTCAAACGAGCTTAACTCCGAGGTTTGACTTGGTTTAAACTTTTATTCGAACCAATCTAAGCCGAGCTGATGTAGAACGGGTCGTTGATTATTTCATGACCCAGATGGACCAAAAGAAGACAGGTCGGAGTCGAAATCGATCCAGACCGTTAGGACCGTAAAACAATCATATCTCGTAATTTAAAATGAGTTTCTGGACATATAATATATGATTTTGGGGTAGCATGAGCTACTTTAGCCACCCAACCCCGCTACGTCAGGTTTCCCATGCCGAAATCGCGACATTCGACCGGATCAACGATTATTAGGCTAGTTTATTTTCAATTTTACTATTTATAGTAAGTTTTAATTCGATCATTACTTTTGATCTGTAGGGTTTTAGAGTTAGTGCCCAACATAAAAAGGGCTTAGAATAATTAGTAGAACAAGGTGGTTAGCCCATTTGAAAACTTTCTATTTTTGGCGAAAAACCATGAGTTCTAGAAGAATTGTGAGACTTCGATAAATAATAAGTTTACTATTTATAATAAATTGCATTTTCTAGGAGTTTGAGTTTGAGTTTGAGTTGGAGTTTGATACTAGGTTTAGTTTTTTATTTATATGTATTGTAATTCCATTTCAATCTATTATAAATAATTATTCGGGGTTAATTTTCTCTTTTTATCATTTTATTTTTTCTCGTGTAAATGAGGACTATCGAGCTAGGGAGACGGTGATTGACCTACCACATCCTCCCTTCGTCACGAGCTTTTTCAAACCAATCCGAGCCGGGCTTTTGAGCTGGCTTGGTTTGTGCCCAGCTCAATCTCTGCCAATGATGCAAGACTCTCGTCATTTTGTCAGAAATGAGATGTGGGCAGTACTGATCGGGTTATCATGCATTGAAATCATAATTCACCCAACACATCTCAAAAGAGTTCAAGTGATCAGTACCTGTAGGACGGAGGATTGGTGGGCCACAGCTTGTAATTGACCCTAGAAGCAGGAGTCATGTTATCTATCAAGTAAAAAAATCAGATTGATCCAAAACTCAGGTGGACCACATCATAGTAAACAGTTAGGATGGGGATCCTCACCATTAAAACCCTTTCAGATGTTTTGTGAGGCCCATCGTATTTTATATAATACATCCAATCCGTTCAACAGATGCATCCCTCCACGATGAATGTTGAAAAAAAAATTCAGTAGATTCTAAAACTCATGTGGGTCATACCATGTGATTATAGTGTTTCTATGCCTGATTTTAGATGCTACAGCCCACCTTAGTATTGGATGAGACTCAATTTTGGATGCCAACGAGAATACAAGGGAGATAACATGATCGACGGATTGGATTTCGTGTAAACATCACGGTGGGCCCCACATCGTTGATCATAACATACAAAGCTTTTATTAGATCCGGCCTAATATTGGTTGTTGGGGCCATCCAATCTGGAAGACTTCTATAAGATCTTCTCCATCTACGGTGGGATTAAACGGATCAATCGTCTGGATTATGGAACTATGGGCCCCACTTTCCATAACTTAAAATCCGTGTACTCTGGCTCCACAAGGATGGAAAAATCTCTAAAGATGAGAGGCAAGTTTAATATTATTGATGAAAATGCTGATCACAATGCATTTGATATGCTTACGTAGGTAGAAAAAATCATAAATTTCTAATTTGAATTGGCACAGAAGATTTCACTAAAATAATAAAAGATGTCTAATTCTAAACTTACATATAAGCCTTTGGTGACTAAAACAAAACATTTTGAAATGCCTCTGAATTTGTAAAACCTTAAAAATAACAAAAAAACGTAACTTATTAAAAAAAAAATTGACTTGTAAAATTATTTAATTTTGTGAAGTTATTCTACTACAGTCAACTAATTAATCTTAAGTAATTGTCCAAGGGTGTAGATCTTGTCAATAACTTTCTAACAATATATTATACATGTGAAACAAATAATCAATTCCATAGTTGTACCTATCTTTTTACTTCGGGCAATCTAACTATTTCTTTTGATTTTAGCCATCCATGAAGTCATTTGCCACCTAATATTCTACCTAATGGGGCCATCCTAATTTTTATGGGGGTGCGTGTGTAAAATGAAAAATTAAAAATAAAAAAATGAAAAAAGATATTACTTTCAATTTTTACTTATATATGCACCCATTTTCTTCGGGAACAGAACAAACCCTTCCTTTATAATTTTGAACTCAAGTCTTTCCATACAAAACCAATTTCACATAACATGTTTCCAAAGAATAACCATTTTGACAAGACGATCATAATCACCAAACCTGTGGCTTGGCAAATGATTGGTGGTGAAGATGCCAATGTGTAGAAAGCTAGCAACTTTACATGGTAATTAACCCATGAAAGTAGGGCAACTGATGAACGGTCCACATTGAATATCAAACCATCCACGTGGCATGTGTTAATGAACGCTACAACGGTCAATTGCTTGGGGGCACGTGAACTCTTGATTTATAAAAATTATTGCGTGAAATATATAATCACTCATGATAAATACTGATATTAGAGGCGATATGCATGAAAATTTGGATAGTAGAAATGATTTATCAATCAATGGTCCGGATTCAACATACACGTGGGGCCCACATAATGGGCGAACTGCTAGGCATATGCAGTTTGAGGCCCACCCAATAAATGCCCCAGATCTTGCAGATGCGCGCATTCCGTATATGGTGCTCGCACGTTCTCAAGGAATGAGACTGGGGGACAGTTCACCGGCACCTCAGTTGCAGTGTTGCATACACGGTTGACATTGCATTTGTGAAAGCTAATCTGGGCCGACCATTGTGGATGGAACAACAACCTCACTAACAGAACGATCCTACATTCCATGTGATGGCTATAAATTGGACGGTTAAAGGTAAAAAAGGGTCAGCTCATGTCCAATTTCACAGAGAAGAATCAGGCGGTTGCAACTGAATTGGGGGCTATGATCTATCAACAATGAAGCTTGCAATTTGAACAGTCTAGATTTCCAGACATGCATGCCATGCGTTTGGTGATTTTTTTTTTTTTTTTGGGTGTTTGGTGAATAACCTTGGGGTGGCAATGGAACAGGCCGGCCCCTGCCTGACTATAAGGCCCAGGGCCTGAGCTTGGCATGTGCTACACATAATACGCTCAAGTCCAAGCAACAAAAAATTTGGTTTGTGCCCAGCTCTATCTCTGCCAATGATGCAAGACTCTCGTCATTTTGACAGCAATGAGATGTGGGCAGTACTGATCGGGTTATCATGTATTGAAATCATAATTCACCCAACACATCTCAAAAGAGTTCAAGTGATCAGTACCTGTAGGACGGAGGATTGGTGGGCCACAGCTTGTAATTGACCCTAGAAGCAGGAGTCATGAGATGGAAGTAGTAGTCAATCCACTCAAGCTTCTGGTCAAGGTTCTTGGTCATCTTGGTGCCATATCCCTCCATGTTCCCGGATGTCGGGTCATTGGCGTATCTCTCCTTCTCTTCCTGTGGGAGATTGAAGAACTCCTTCCCGACGTCCTGGAGACGTCTGATGAGATCGGGGGAGATGCCATGGTCAGTGAGCACGAAGAAACCCCACTCACTGCAGGCACTCGCTAGTTGATCCTTGAGGACATGATCTGGTTGAGATAGAGAGATCTTGGTCACCTTGACTCCCTCGATAGCCTTGGTATTAGCAGGCCGCTCGTGGGCGGGCCGCACGAACTGTGATGGCAGCTCGTTGAGGCCCACTGAAGCAAGGGACTGCACTCTCTCCACTTCCATTTTGCGGGTATCACCAGCTGGAGTCCTCCTATCTCTACCACTGTAAATGGCTCCTTTGCAGCTTGCTGCTCTACGTACCCTCCCAAATGTTTATTGCTCTACTTATAAAATTTTAACCCATGTACGTGGTTAGGTTGGACTCGTGGCTAGCTACCCTCTTCCCACTCAAGGCCAAAAATTCAGGTTCGTGCACTCATTTGCCATATGTGGAATTTGAACGGCTAGAAATAGGATAAGCTAACAAATGGTTCTTGTTTAATTCACGTACATTGTGGCCCACCTGACACGATCGCTGGCCTTGTTCAGAGCTGCCACGCGGGTGGAACTTTTGTGAGATTGACCCTCTAAATCACGTATGCTGCCTCATGTTCACCTTCCAACCCAAAAATCATCACCATCCATAACTCATGTGGCCACACCTTAGGGAAAAGTTGGGATGTGATACCATCCAGCTGATGTGTGCCTCTTCAGGATGAAGATTTACCCCAAAAAAAAAAGAAAATCACAGTATTCCAAAACTCAGGTGGCCATCCCACGTGAATTTAGAGGCCTTTTTAGGTGTAAATTTATGGGGTGGCCCACCTGAGTGTTAAATCAGCCTGATTTTTGGGTTCAAGACTAACCAATGGATGATGAACCTGATGGACTGGATGGATTTCACCCTCGTTAAATCATTTCCCCACGTGAGAGAAAGCTGACCCCAGTAGGTACCTACACTAGGTACACAAGCGCTTTCCTTTCCTTAGGCCAGTTACACATCTTTTGTGGGTCCTGCATGATGGACGTCTGGATCGTGTGCCGCGTTGGCAGGCTTGTGGCTGTAAATTAAATAGCATTCCTCTTCATCCAATGCGCCATTGGTGCATGGAAACAGTGATGTCTCTCTAACCGTTAAAATTATAGGATATTCCCATACATCTCTCAATGGACGTCTAGATTACGGTCTGTTGAGTTGCGTATGGCCAACATGGAAATCATATACTGCATCCGAGCCGCAGTAAAGGTTGGTAACACCTTGAAGATCAATGGTAAGTTAAAAAATAAAAAACGGTCAGATTCATTCATCAGGTGGGCTGCATGTGTACATTGATCAATCCATTGGCCGTGCATCATTTTCTGCAGTTTTTTACAGTGAGGCCACTTTATTAATGGATCAGCTTCTTCAAAGTGGTGCCTCCATATATATGCAACTCAGTGGATGGTAACTTAGCCGTCCATTTAGGTTATGCTTATTTAAGTGGTAGTTATTTTATACTATGGCAGTATGATGCTTGATACACAGGCGCTCAAAAAGTGCAAATGTGGCATACATTAAGTCATATTAAACCGGCTAAAGTCACAGTCCTAAAATCTGACCTAGGAATAGTTTTTTTTTTTTTTTTTTTTTTACAGAGACACACTCACACCCACACATACACACCACGTGCGTACTCAAACCCATGACCTCAGGGTTGAAACTCAAAGGGTCTACGAGAGAGCCATGAATATGCCACGTGTGACATGTTTAAGTGCCTGAGTATCATCCATCATACTCTCCCAGAGTACCAAAGTTTTCATTGGAAGGGAGTTATTTGATACTCACGCAGAGTACGACCATTGAGTGGAGTATTCAACTTGGGTCGCTATCTGGACAGGAGAATCGGTAGATGAGATGGATGTGAGCGGATTTGGTGAGATACCTGACTGACCCAAGTCGGTGCGGAGAGCGGATTGCCTGTGACCCCGGGCACAGAGATATGGAGCTGTGTGGGGCCTATAGAGATGTACATTACAAATCCACTCCGTCCATCTGTTTTGAAAGACCACGATAGTAGTAGGATTATAAAAATCACCCAGATCTAATACTTAGGTGGGCCATACCACACAAATGCGTGGGTATTGAACACTTAGCGGTGACAGAAGTTTTGCATCACGATGATATTTTTTCCTACAGTTTATCTGAGTGTTAATAATTCTTTGAACGGTTTGGATGGCATATAAACATCATGGTCAGTTCCAAGAAGGTTTCAATGGTGGACGTTGGTGTTCCCACTGTTTTGTTGGTGTGGCCCACCTGAGTTTTAGATCTGCGTATTTTTTTGAATCCCGTCCTATCGTGGTCTTTCAAAACAGATAGATGGAGTGGATTTGTAATGGACATCTCTATGGACCCCACACAGCTCTGGGCACAGAGATATCTCTGTGCCCGGGTCACAGGCAATCCGCTCCCGTGCGGCCCTTACTGTGGGGTCCACCTTGATACATATAATCTGTATCCACTCCGTGCATCCATTTTTCCAGATCATTTTAGGGTACTATGCCAAAAATGAAGCAGATTCAATTATCAGGTGGACCATTGCATAAGAAATAGTGGTGATTGATGATTAATGGGCCACAAAAGTTTTGGATCAATCTGATATTTTTTTTCCCTTCATCCAGGTTTATGTGACTTTTTCAATAGATTGGATGGCAAATAAACACTAGGGGAACATTAAGGTGTGGCTTAAGAAGTTTTTAATGGTATAGCATTAAATCACTACTGTTTCCTATGGTATGGTCCAATTGATAACTGGATCTGCTTCGTTATTTGGACAATGCCTTAAAATGATCTGAAAAAACGGATGGACAGCCTAGATAAAGACTACATACATCAAGGTGGGCCTGCGATAAGGGGCACACCTTCCTGGGTGAGGCTGGGGTCTCATCTAATCCGGTCTCTGGATGGTTCGCTAGCATCCACCTAACACTCTTCAATTCCTAAGACTGCCGGATGTGGATTATAAGGACTTTTCAACTAACGGCATTTACGATACAATGAAAGAAAAGGAAAGGCTCAAAAAGATCATTACAATTTTTCATAATTTAGATTTTTTTAATAAGATGTTAAATGATCAGTGCAGGAAGTAAGTGTTGGGAAAGCGGGCAGCGGAAGTGGAACGCCGAACGCTTGAAGCGATGTGAAATTAAACAAATAAACAAGATGAAATCGATCACACACAATCATTCACCACAAGAGACTTCGAATTTAAGTGGAAAAAACCCTCAACGGGTAAAAGACCACGGCACAAAGCGATTCACTATGAATATTAGAATATTACAAAGATTGACAGCCCACTAGCAAAGAAAAATAGAGAAAACTCTAACTTCTCTCTCACACACACCTCTCCCTTCTTCCTAGTACAAATAGTAAACCTTAGACACCTTAGAATACTCATCTAAATCGGATCACAACTCCTTAAATAAGTAATATTCCGAAATTAGAAATACCACTGTGCAAGAAATCCGCGCAGACAGGTCAAGGAGAAAAAGAATTGTTGCTGCCTCACCACCGGTCGGAGCCCCCTGCAAACAGGTTGGTCGATTGGTCTGGGCATAAGAAAACTCTCCACGGGGGGGTCCTTCGCTGCATCTGGGTCACACTGTTCGGCCGGTCAGAGCACCCAATTTGTGCAGTTTGAAGACTATCCCAACAAGTAGGAACCAAACCTTACATACTCAACTCGACCAATTTGAAACTTGAGTCGAGCCCGGATTGAATAGTCAATGTTGAATATGAAACTCGAACAAGTCTGACCTGAAACTAATCCGAATGTGATCCGATTCAATCCAAATCTAATTCGACTTGGGTATAAATTACCGATTCTTCCGGAAACTGATCCGAATATGATCCAATTTGATCCAACCCACTTCGACTCGGGTATAAATTACCGATTATTCGGCTCTACTATATTCATATCTTGCAATATCTAGTCATCAAGAGCTATAGCCTCTGCTACTTGATGTGTCAAGAGAGAAATAGCAGTCATAGTTGTTTTGACGACTTCTCCTAACGGGCTTTCCACACGTCTCAATAGCACAAATAAAGTAGTTGCAGGAGCATGCGTCTCAATCTAAAAGCTACCGACTGAACTACCTTTATTAGAATTTAGAACCAGTACCCAAATAATAACTACTCGTTTCAACATCCGGTGTTGCGTGGGAGCGTGAAATAGGTGAACTTTCTTTGTTGAAATTGAGAGAAGCCATCGACTGACCTCTTTCTTCTTCCCTGGAACCTGTAGACTAAAAGTTTGGTTCCTGAATCTTTTCTTCCTTTTCACCTTTTCACTAAAATCCTTATCCAAATCCAATCCTTCATCACCACCTCTCATTTGTTCATCACCATTCTCTTCTTTGTTATCCTCATCTTTGCCAGTATAAAAAAAAGGCTTTGATAAGAGCATTAATTAATTAATGCTTTGCAGCTTGGGGTTTTATTTTCGCTCTTCATCTTTTTTGGTATGAGTTCGGCCTGAGTTTGTGTTGACTCGATCCAACTCGGTCTGGTTTAGTCTAGGCCATGATCGGGTCGGATTGGTTCAAGCATGTTCGACTCGAGTCAAATTTGAGTCAGGTCTATTTCAAAACCAGATCAGCTGGGGCCAGCCCTAACTCGGTCCGACTCAACTCAATGCCCAGCTCTAGACCAGTGTCTCTTAATTTGGCCTGAAAATTAAGCACGTCCACTCATCAAAAGGGCCACATTTTGAATTGTTGAAAATTGTTTTAAGCCATCTATTACTCTTGTACTCATATGGACCACCTGATGAATTGGCCGGACTGATTTTAGGCAAAATTCAAACAATGGCACACCTGATGCACCAATTGGATGTCATATTCACGTGCCAACCTGGCACGTGTGGTCGTGTATGGAGGTGCATGTGGGCGTAGCAAAGATCATCTTGATAATGAATTCGAGAACTAGTCATCTGTCTGTCTAATAATAATAGTAAGAACCGATCACCTAAAGGGACCGTACAATTAACCGGTCACGCAAGCACATTTACCCGTGACATGACATTCTGGAAACCATTCATACCGGTAGAGTTTAAAGATCAAGATGTTCCACTCATGACTCATCAGGTGGGGCCACACCAATGGATTCAATGGATGGCAGAACATACGTGTGGCCCATTTAATCAGTAGATCAGTGTGATTTTCAAGGTAGTAATTCCATGGGATTTTTTTTTTTACCATGGCATGGATGCCCTAAACGTAGGTTCTACAAGTGATGGTGCTGCTGTGCGTAATCCATCAGATATACTAGTCGACTGTCAGTGACATGTAGGTAGAATACTCACGATAACAACTTTGATACCATGACAGATTATTAGGTACTAGCGTGTCGTGTTGTGCAAAACTCAAAACAGGCTAGTATATGTCACACTCTCCCCCAAACAGCTTAGTGGGTGTTACCCCTATGGTATGGCCCACATGGATGATATTTTGTATATCCATACCATCTATCCTTTCCTACAGCCCATTTTAGAATTAGGTTCCAAAAATTATGCAGGTCTAAATCTCAAGTGGACCATACCACTAGAAACAGTGTGATTGAGTGCCACAGCATTAAAAATTCCAAAGAGCTTATCATAAGGTTTTGGTTATGTTTATTTGCAATCCAAGCTCTTAATAATGTCAATAAGCTCTTGATGAAGTAAAAATATAAAGATCCAATTGATCCAAAACTTTTGTGGCCAACAAAATGTTTTTAATTCTTATTTGTCACTATTTTTATTTTTATAGTCCACCTTAGATTTATATCTTCTCAGGGTTTTAGATCACATCCTAAAATTATAAAAAAACATATAGCGTAAATATGTAAAAAAAAAAAAAAAAATACATCAAGATGGGCCCCACACCGTTAGGGTAATACCCACTATGCTATTCCCAGGTAACACCTAATTCACGCTTGTATTAGTGGAGAGCAGACATGACAAGCTTGTGTCAAGCCTGCTGATGTGGCAGATCTCTCCTGACAAGGTATTCTCTACCCATACAAGCTTGACACATGAAGCCTGTTACCTAATCCAGGCTCCAGATTATGATGCTTTATAAGCATTCACCCAAAAGAAGTGGCATGCATAAAACTAAAATTGAACCGTCCAAGCTGTGGGTTCCACTTCAGATGGGTCAATTAACCGAAGAATAGCAATCAACTAATGTTTGGAGTACTCTCTGGTTGGATGATATCTGGTGTCTCACCTGCTAAGCTGGAAGATGCTAAGGAGGCACACTAACACCCACCAGGGTGGGTGTATCGAGCCCATTGCAAAGGTGGGTGTGTTGCATGCCGCTATATATATACGGTGCGTGATTTTTGTTAATGTCACACCGTCTCTTTGGAGACATACAAAATAAAATTGGAACGATACAGAGAAGATTAGCATGGCCTCTATGCCAGGATGACATGCACAAATCGAGAAGAACGTAACACTGACAGAATGGCACCTTGAGTTTGGTAATCAGGCTTCCCACCGGGCATTGTGACAAATATCAGTATCAGGATTTTCAAAATTTCAACACTCTCTAATTTTACAAAATATAATAGAAGTTCTGCTAGAAATTAAAATAATTTAATTTATACTTAATATATTTCAATCTTTAAATTTTGTAATAAATATTTGTTTCCAGTGAGAAATTCGCAGTGAGAAATCCCCATCAGATCGCAATGGGGCTGTTCGTACATTAAATTGGACCCATAAGGTCAGTTTGGGTCGTAACCACCACTCCCTCATTTATTGAATGGATTTGAGTCCTCTCAAAGTTGGCCAGACCCAAACCACCTAGATGGGATATTTGAACCAGCCAAAGAATGGGCGTAACCAATTCTGCTCCCGAACTTGATCTGAAAACTAGAAATTGAAACTGGCTCAGCCATCTAATGAGTCAAAACTCCAATGAGTGAGTTAGGACTGATGCATATTGTATACACAGCTGTACTTACAGCTATACGTAGCTCCCGTACATGAATACATGCTTCTGTTAGGATTGGCCCACTTTGATTGGGAATTTCAAGATATTCATAAATTGATGTCTATCACGTAGCCTATTGATGATTGGATCAAGTAAGGTTTTCAGACAACGTAGAAGGTGCTTCTTCTCAAGACTAGTACTCTTGACTCCACGAGGATAGAAAAATCTCTAAAGATGATAGGCAAGTTTAATATTATTGATGAAACTGCTGAACACAGTGCATTTGACATGCTTACATAAGCATAAAAAATCATAAATTTCTAATTTGAATCGAAACAGAAAATTTTCCTAAAATAACAAAAGATGTCTAATCCTACTAAACTTACATACAATCCTTTGATAACTAAAACAAAAATTTTGAAATACCTCTGAATTTGTAAAACCTTAAAAATAACAAAAAAAAATGTAACTTACTAAAAAAAATAATTTGACTTGTAAAATTATTTAATTTTGTGAAGTTTTTCTGCTGCAGTCAACTAATTAATCTTAGGTAATTGTCCAAGGGTGTAGATCTTGTCAATAACTTTCTAATAGTATATCATACATGTGAAGCAAATAATCAATTCCAATGCTGTACCTATCTTTTACTTCAGGCTATGTAACTATTTCTTTCGATTTTAGCCATCCATGAAGTCATTTGCCACCTAATATTCTACATAATGGGGCCATACTAATTTTTGTGGGGTGCATGTGTAAAATGAAAAAATAAAAATAAAAGAATAAAAAAATGTATTACTTTCATTTTTTACTTATATATGCACTCATTTTCTTCATGAACAGAACAAGCTCTTCCTTTATGACTTTGAACTCTAGTTTTTCCATACAAAACCAATTTCACAGAACATGTTTCCAAAGAACAACCATTTTGACAAGACGATCATAATCACCATACCTGTGGCTTGGCAAACGATTGGTGGTGAAGATGCCAATGTGTAGAAAGCTAGCAACTTTACATGGTAATTAACCCATGAAATTAGGGCAACTGATGAACAGTCCACATTGATATCAAACCATCCACGTGGCATGTGTTAAGGAACGCTACAACGGTCAATTGCTTGGGGGCACATGAACTCTTGATTTATAAAAACTATTGCGTGAAATATATAATCACTCATGATAAATACTGAAAGTAGAGGTGATATGCATGAAAATTTGGATCGTAGAAATGATTTATCAATCAATGGTCCGGATTCAACATACACGTGGGGCCCACATAATGGGCGAACTGCCTTGCGTTTTTGGATTGAGGCACGTGCAGTTTGAGGCCCACCCAATAAATGCCCCAGATCTTGCAGATGCGCGCATTCCGTATATGGTGCTTGCACGTTCTCAAGGAATGAGACTGGGGACAGTTCACCGGCACCTCAGTTGCAGTGTTGCATACACGGTTGACATTGCATTTGTGAAAGCTAATCTGGGCCGACCATTGTGGATGGAACAACAACCTCACTAACAGAACGATCCTACATTCTATGTGATGGCTATAAATTGGACGGTTAAAGGTAAAAAAAGGGTCAGCTCATGTCCAATTTCACAGAGAAGAATCAGGCGGTTGCAACTGAATTCGGGGCTATGATCTATCAACAATTAAGCTTGCAATTTGAACAGTCTAGATTTCTAGACATGCATGCCATGCGTTTCGTGATATATATATTTTTTTTTGGGTGTTTGGTGAATAACCTTGGGGTGGCAATGGGGCAGGCCGGCCCCTGCCTGACTATAAGGCCCGAGGGCCTGAGCTTGGCATGTGCTGCACATAATACGCTCAAGTCCAAGCAACAAAAAATTTGGTTGGATCCATGGCCAGCCTCAAAATTGATCAAGTGACAAATTCTCACAACAAATGTTCCTAACCCATCCCTTGACCTGGTAGTTCACACATGCTCATCTTTTAAGATAGAGCAGGGAAATACTTCCTGTATTGGAAGATCGGCTTCAGACTACTGTAGCTATTACATAGCACAAATTTGAGATAACATCATGGTTTGCATAAGCTTAGACTGCAAAGTAAAACCTAGGCCGAAACTTTGTCAGGCTTGTGACTAGCTAAAACAAACAGGCCCAATCCGGGGCCCATATATTAAAATTATGCACAGCCCAAGCCTGGCCCTGTTTTTCCTTCATCACACCACTTCGACTTTGTTGGAAATTCGGGCTCAGCATCTACTTACATGCAAAATCCAGGCTCTTCATGAGCACTGCTACATAATATATGACAAAAATGCCCTTGAAATCCTAAACTGACTGCACTGGGCTAGGCATGGACCTGGCTGATGGGTTCCTAACTAGAGCCTGATCCTAAGATGATTATTAAATGGGCCTAAATTTTAGACCCGGGTCCGGTCCTTGGGGATAATATTTTAGCCCAAGCCCGACTGAAGTGGGTCAGGCCCGAAGTCTGATGAGCCTGCCGGGCCCATGGAAGCTCCGGTTTCCCAATCCTTTTGAGGGTCCACTGTCAATCTTTAATAGCCGAAAGAAGTACATAAAATTATAAACAGCCGGTCTTTTAGACCATCCATTAGCGAAAACGAATTTTGATTTATGAATCATGACATTAGAAAAACTTTGATACTCTAGGATATGATACGCAGGCACTTAAAACTACTTGGATTTTGCATGCGTTGCATACCAGAAATGCAACAGCTTAGACGTATAATGAAAAAAAAAAAATGGATTGTTTATTTGGACAAGATTTAAATGGGTTATGCTTGTGATCGTGGTTGTAAGCAGTTTGCTTATAGTGTATTATTTGCCTGGACAAGGTCATGTGTTTTTAACTATTTGAGGGTTTTTCACGTAAAAATTCTCTTGTGTTATGTGGTTGGTGATTTGTTTTAGTTTATTCTATTATCATATCTCATAATTAAGGTGGTCTAGGAGACTAGATCCGAAGGTTTGTGTAACACGGCCAAGGCATGCAAATCAGACGGTGGAGGTCGATCCAATACATTTTTTGATAATGGGTCCCACGTAGCCTGTGGATGCAAAAGATTGAAGGTTTGACGAGTTTTTCTAGGTGGGTTCGGACTATGCGAATTGCGGTAGTTGAACATGAAACGCAGGAGAACGATGGACGCGGATTGCCTACGAAAGGCTGCCTTTCGCAAGCATCTCTTGCCTCGGAATCTATGTGGGCCCACCGTGATGTTTGTGAGAAATCTACGCTGTCCAACCGTTTTGTAAGATCATTTTATGCGTTGCAGACGAAACATGAACGGGATCCAAGACTCAGGTGGGCCGCACTAAAGCAAAAGGTGGGTAGGAAAATTCCTACAGTTGAAACCTCTATGGGATACACAGTGATGTTTATATGCCATCCATACCGTTCATAATGTCATTCCTACTGAGATGAGCTGAAAACACAAATATTATCCTGATTCGAAACTTCTGTGGCCCCACGAATATTTCAATTGTGGAAGTTCAATCGTCACGTTTTCGGCCCACTTGGGTCTTGGATCCCATTCAGTTTTTGTCACAACGCCTAAAATGATCTCACAAAAAGGTTGGACGGTGTAGATTTCTCACAAACATCACGGTGGGCCTCAAGTAGATTCAGAGCACAAGAGATGCCTTTCTCAGGCAATCGGCGTCCGAGAACAATGTGCTGTGCTCTTCTTTGATTGGTTCTCGACTCCAGGCAGCGCTGGAGGACTAAGGACCGTCGGATGTGGCAGGAAAGAACAACTGAGATTGTGGATGGAGTTTCATGCGGATCGCCAGAACCTGCGTGACGTGTGCAGCTTTGCCTCTAACACAAAAGAGGAATGAAAGATCCGTAACAACTGCGAGATTTCAGAATTCAGTTGCTAGGTGGGGTCCACTGAAATGATTTCGGAGAGATATACTCCATCAAGTTCTGATCAATCCAGATAGAACGTGGGTTAAAATCGAAGCAGATTGGATGTTCAAATGGGTTGCACGACTTGAGGAATGGTGGGAGATGCTTACCGTTGAAAACGTCCGTGGGGTGCGCTTCTGATGAGCGGCGCGGATCAGGTTGAGGGGCCCACCATAATGGACGGTTTGGATGCAGATAGTGCAGCTCCTTGGTTCCAACAAATGAAGAAGGAGGAGCAAGCGAGGGGCCAGTAGGGGTGTCAATGGGCCGGGTTAGGGCTGGACCAAGCTCTGTCCTAAACCCGGCCTGCCTCCTCAACACATGCCCAAAACCCAGCTCGGGCTCATGACGGGCCACATTAGTGTAGCCCGAGCCCGGCTCAAGATGCAAATGCAGGGTCCGCCCTGAATCTAACCTAGGCCAAGCCTGGCCTTTTACATAGGGAGAGAAATTGTCCTTTAATCTTATATTTTTGCATATATGAAAAAATTCTTTAACACTACAAAGAATAAAAGGAGATTTAGGAGGGAGATGAATTTTTGAAGAAAATTTGTGTAAAATTTAAATTTTGAAAAGGGGGGAAAATAATTTAATTCAAATTTTAAATTAAAAAAATATATTCAAGTTGGGCTGGGCCGATGGGTTTTTAATAGCCCAGTCCAAGTCCAACCTGTTTATTTGGGTCTGGAGCAAACCAAACTCGGGCTGTATGGGTCGGCCCAAAACCTAAATCGAGCCGATCCACAAACTATGGTTGAACAAAAACAAGCCAAACCAAACTAGGGCTAACTCGGCCCGGCCCAAATCGTTGCTCACCTCTAGTTATGGTGGATTGTTGTTACTTGTGGGTTATGAAAGATTGTGTTTGTATTATGGATTATTGGTACTTGGTGGTTGTGGATGATTGTGTTTATATTTTGGAGGATTGTGGGTGTATTGTGATGGTATTATGTGTTGTGGTTGTGGTTGTAGAGGATTGTGGTTATATTATATGTTGTGATTTTGTGAATTATTTATGAATCGTATATTACAAGTTTACAGGATGTATATTACAGGTTTACAAGATTGTGGTTGTGGAATGTTGGTACTTGGAATTAGTGATGTTGGAAAAAATCAAAGGTATTATTTTCGCCCGAGCAGTAGGGGAAGTACTGTTGCATGAAGAATATTTGAGTCTACAAGGCAACGGGCAAACAAGGGAACTCTTTGGTACTTGCGGAGGATGTGGTTGTGGATTGTTGGTACTTGTAAATGATTGCGGTTATATTGTGTTGGTTATGTAATGTGATTGTGGAGGATTGTGGTTGTATTGTGTTGTTTATGTATTGTGGTTGTGGAGGATTGTGTTATGTATTCAGGTTGTAGAGGATTGTGTTTGTTATATATTGTGGAGGATTGTACTTGTATATTGTATTCGTAAATGGTGTAGTTTTCTAAATTATTTATGAATTTACAGGTTTACAAGATGTATTGGGGCACAACCCCCACAAAATACAAGTTATTTTTTTTCCTGTGTAAATAGAAATTCGACGGTTTTGGACCGTTGTATTTATTTCTCAATTGTCTAGGATTGTCGAAATTTCCTATAACTTTTACCCAGAATGGCGAGTTTGACCATCGAATTATTTTCGATGGCTTTCAACAGTTGAAATTTTCTATAATTTCCACCCAGAATGGCGGTTGTGGATTGTCGAATTATTTTTTACAGTTCATAGCTGACAAATATTTAGATAAGAATAGTGGAGCTAGACCGTCAAAAAATATTTTTCGACGACTTTTAACCATCAATTTTTGTAAGAACCTGATACTTCCCGGATGACGAGTTCCTAAAATAGTCAACGGCTTTGGACCGTCGAATATTAGCCGACTGTTACCAACCATCGAATTTAGATTTCGACGGATGATATTACGACAATTTTTTTTACAGCACGGATCGTCGAATTTAGTGCTTTTTCACGTAGTGGAATAGGCGATCGATCTTCATAGATCTCGGTTATATACGACCGATTATGGTGTATCTTCCTATCTTGGCGATTGGGGTCAAAGTTGTTCGGTTTAAATCGAACCATGCAATCGATTCTGGCATGCCCGTAATCACATCCCATACGTGACCCAAAAATCGAGGACAACACTCTTCTTACTTTTTCTTTCCTTTTCTTTCGTCTTCTCATTTTTTATGCTTTTGGCACTCATTTTTGTAGTGGCCTAACTCACCATAATTATAACAATAATATCATTTCTTGAGTTAGATTTGTCTCCTAATTTCTCTTGGTAATGAGGTTTTTTGCTTTTGCTTTTCCTCCAATTTCTATGATAAGTGGCTCTGATTGAGAATAATCCATTTATTGATCAAATAAAGAAAGAAAATCAATTGGTTCAACCATAGCTTAGACCGAGAAGGTGGTGGGGTCAGCTGAATCAATCAAATCAATTGCTTTCACTCGAGTTGGATTTCCATCTTGTTTCTTCATTCAACAAGCTTCCTGGTACTTGACTCATGTTAACAACTCCATCTGGATCGGAGTTACTTAGAGACGCCATTAAGATCTAGCATGATGAAAGACAAAGAATTGAGAAGTAACAAAGCTTGCAACTCATCATCTAGCATCATCTTCATAGAAGATTGTTGATTCACAATACTTTGAAATTCATTCAAATGCTTCGTAATTGATCTTCATTCTTTATATTTTAAATTTACTTGCTTTCTAATTAAGAAAGCCTTGTTGCTCACGGTCTTTCTTTTATACAATTCTTTCAATATCTTTCAAAGTGATTATGCTGAAGTTTATTTAGATATGTGATGAAAGACATTATCATCCAACCATTGACGAATAAATTACCCAACGGTGTTTTGGTCTAGTTTCTTCCACTCATCATCGGTCATATCTTTTAATTTTGCCCTAACACCTTTTAATGGTACGTATAAGTCCTTATAATACAATAAATCTTCCATCTTGGGTTTTTAAACCATCCAATTGTTTCCATTTAAAGTAACAATTTGACTTGTGCTTGCCTCCATGATTCACATTCGAAATAACTAAAATCAAACCGAGATCTATGATGCCATTTGTTGGGAAACTACACATCTTTCTCTTCTATGCATAAATCAATGGGATTAACAATATGAAAGATTTAAAGGATGAAAATCACTTCCAATACAAACAAGCAAATCATTAAACGTGTAGGATGCAAGAGATATTAAGATTTTTTATGTGGAAAATCCTCTGAAGTAAAGGGAAAAACCACAGGACCTAGTCCGACACAAATCCACTAATAGAAATAAAGAAAGTTCAGTCATTAAAAGAATCTCTTTAATACCCAAACTACTTCACCCAAAGGTGGATTACAAATAACAATAAAGGCCTACTTAAAAGGATGTAATTTATGAGAATTGTTATGTATTTATCCCTTTTTAACATTAATTACTTACCCTAGGGATTTAGGGTGGAAGGGAGGCTGTATGTCATTCATAACAACACCTTTTAGGTTAAAAAATTGAGACAAACTTAGTGGGTCTCACCATGATGTGTGTTTTATCCATGTCATTCATTCATTTTTCCATATCATTTTAGGGTATGAAACAAAAAATGAGCTAGATCGAAAGCTCAAGTGGACCACACCATTGGAAAAATATTTAAATGGTTATCGTTCAATCCTCACCATTTTCTACAGTATGGTCCATTTGAGCTTTAAATCTTCCTCATTTTTGGGCCCATATGCTAAAATTGTCTAAACTATTGAATGGACAAGGTGGATATAACACATATATCATGGTGGGGCCCACAGAATTTTGGCGTGGAATCACCTCTGATGTCATGAAAATTGGTGTAATTTTCGAGGTGCAACTCCTCTTTCCATTTAAACACCCTTGGTATTATTTATTGTATGCATTTATTGCTGATTTGAGAGAAATTTTATGAAAATATGTCAAACCAAACAACTCAAAAGAATTTTTTACCAACTAGGAATTATAAAAAAATAACCCAACACAACTTTTGGAGAAGATAATCGAAAACCCGGATTTGTGGTTGGACTCTTACAAACCGGAACACAAAGATTTCAGTTGTAGGAATCTCGTGTTCTCTTCTACAAAATCCGTTCTCCCTTTTTCTCTCTTCTTTTTCTACAAAAAATAAAATACACAATGTTAACGTAGCTAGCTTTCTTTAGGCAAAGAGCCATTTTTGCTCTCCTTTTAGTTTGGTGGGCCAAAAGACAAAATACCCCCATACACGTGTAACTAAAAGGCTACCTAAGCCCACACATGTGGGTCCCTCCTCCACATGAGATAGGGCTGTCAACAGGCCAGGCCTATGGTAGGTCTCGGCCCGGATTTTGAACTGTTTCAGGCTGGGCTGGTACGTTGGCCGGCCTATTTAAAATTCTAATTTTTAGGCCCCAGCCCGGCCCATTGACACCCCTACATGCACTACAACAAATTAGGCTTTTTGCCGCGAGTCAACTCATCGCTAAAAACCCCAAAATCGTCGCAAAAGCCTTTTTACAACGAGTGTTGTTCGTCGCCAATTTTGTCGCAGATACGGCGTCACAAATTCTATTTAGCAACGAAAATGCAAAGTCGTTGCAAATGAGTTAATTATTTGCGACGACTTAATAACTTGTCGCAAAATATAGTTAATTAGCGACGAGTTGACACATCGCCATTACACATTATAAAACGTCGCTAAAGATCGAACTCGTCGCTAATAAAGACTTTTTGTGACGAGTCTACTCATCTTTAAAAACCCCAAGGTCATCGCAAACACCTTTTTGCGATGAGTGCTGCTCGTCGCCAATTTTGTCGCAGATACGGCGTCACAAATTATATTTAGCATCGAAAACACACTCCTCGCCAATGAGTTATTTATTTGCGACGACCTAACAACTTGTCGCAAAATATAACTAATTAGAGACGAGTTGACACGTCGTCATTACATATCATAAAACGTCGCTAAAGATGAAACTCGTCGCTAATAAACACGTTTTGCAACAAGTCCACTCGTCGCTAAAAACCTCAAACTCATCGCAAACAATCGTTTCCGACAAATATTGCCCGTCGCCAATTTTGTCGCAGATACAGCGTAACAAATTATATTTAGCAACGAAACATCAACTCATTGCCAATGTATTAATTATTTGCAACGACCTAATAACTTATCGCAAAATATAGCTAATTAACAATGAGTTGATATGTCGCCATTACATATCGTAAAACATCACTAAAGATGAAACTCGTCACTAATATAGACTTTTTGCGACGAATAGTGGTCATCGCGAACTTTATTTATTTATTTAATAGCGACAAGTAAAAGTCATCGCTAATAAAAATGTTTTTTTAATTTTTTATGTTTTTTTCTTGTTTGTAGTAATTAATCCAACAAAATAACCTATATCAATCAATATTCATCATCATCCATTATAATATAAAAATAATTAATTTAAATTTAAACCAAATTTATAATTATCTTGAACACAAAAATATGTACACAGATGTCCAAATTGTCCAACAAAAATTAATAAAAAAAGAAAAAGAAATGCGCGTCCTTGATAATGCGGTGGGGCTCAGGAAGATCGCACCTCTGTAGGGAAATCTGCAAAATAATTGTAATAAATTATTATTAGTGATTATTCTACACTACTTGCATAATTTAAATTAATAATGAAGTGGGGCCCAGAAAGATAGCACCATATCCCAATGATGATAGAATTTTTCCTGACAACAAAAAGAAAAAAGAAAAAAGGCGACAAAAATCATATTTCCAAACTCATCCAACCATCAAAATGTATCTTAGAAAAAGAACCAATCATTCATCGAAAAATAGTGCCAAATTGAACATTTCATCTACCAATCATAGTTATCATTCTACTAAGCTGAAGAAGCTTCAGAAGACTCCAATCTGTGTAATGTGTAGAAAACACCAAACAATCACATTATGAAACCTTGAAAATACAACTTGAATTGAAGATATTTAATAAAAGTTGTCTTTAAGTTGAATTCAAATCATGTATACCATTACTGGTAACTGCAACAAATATACAAGTCAAAATGAGCACATCCATTCATAAAACATTCCTCAAGTCATTGATCAATTTGATGTCCAGAGCAGTTAAGAGGTGATTAATCATCTAAAAAAAATTAAAATAAAAAAGACTCTGGTTTAAGAGGAGATTAATCATTCAGCTCCTTATAAATGATCCATGAGTTGAGAATGCGTATTAACCTCATGTTCTTAGTTTGCACATGCGGAACCCATGATTCAATGATTCAGATTGCTGACCTTGACATGGATGAATCATGTCCAAAATATCCTAAACACAGGAAGATTCCAGTCATCCAGTCTTTGGGCCTTCTTTCAGTTGAATCTAGACCATTACTGAAATACACATGAGGAGATTTTGGGCAATGGTCCATCAGACAACACTTTGGATCAATGAACCACAGGCCCCACTAGTACAAACTGAGCATAATATACTTATCCTCAGGATAGGTGATCTAATAAGTCCTCTGTTTCAGTTTATCAATTATTCCATTCCAATACTGGTAGTTAAGTTAGAATAGCTCGAGTAATATAACTGAAAGAAATAGATGAAAGCATGGTAGTAATGTTCATCATGGGATATTGGAATGAAACAGTGCTTCCTAAAAATCTCCCAGAATAAAAGACCTTAACCACTAATCTCGGGGGCCTTTTTTTTTTAAGATTTTGAAGTATCAAGCAAACTATCAAATGCAATGATAATAATAGTATCAATCAATCTATCATATTGTGAAACAATCAGTACACAAGCAAAAAAGATTTTGAAGACCGGATGAAACTTCTGCTTTATTTTTTAAGAATTGAAAACTCGAGCAACTTCCCCATTTGCACAGGCGGTTACAAACTCCACTTTAGAAAATGTTCACGAACTATTTCAAAAACTAGATATTGATAAAATACATACTGTTGCGAGAATTCATTATATCAACAAATCCAATGTTCATTAACTATAGTAATAACTAAAAATTAGAATATGGTCCAAGATTACCTTGGAAGAGGTGGTCCGGATCTTGTTTGTTAAAGAACACACATCGGAATAGTCTTCATCTGCTTACAACCTAACACCACCAATACCAACTGACCAAATTAGATAACCAACACAAACAAGGAAATATACAATACTTGGTATGAAATAACAGTGTCTTCATTCAAACTAACACACCAGTTATGTGGAGCCCACTTTCAAGCATTCCAGTCATTTATCCATTTAGCCCCATCATTGAAGGGAGACCATGGGAAAACACCCTTAACAAAGAATTCTAGGCATCTTCTAATTGGCCTAGAGATGGGAAACACTGGATGAACAGCCTAGATCATAGAAAAGTGGGCCATGCCTTTACAGGATGTTGGCTCAAATGAAATTGGTAGTGATTTAACCTCAAATTGTAGTTATGCTTCCTTCAAATCTTACTCAAGAGTGGCACAATTAGGAGTCCAATTCCTATGAATGTTAAGCAAATTTTAATTTCCCTGTTTTACACTTTAGATTGAACTCCTTAGCTGAGGCATCCACCTTCATCTAATAAAAATAAAATAAAAAACTTGACACTGTCAGAGAGTGATGGATAATATAGACTGTTATAAATTTATGAGAAATTCAATCTGGCATAAAATTAGTTCAAACTAACTGTCCAAATTATGGGCATAAATTTAGATGTATCTTAAACAAACCATTACTCTTATCAGGATATGTAACTATTATCCAATTAGTAATGAAAAAAATATGCAATGTTTTTAATTACCTGCATGTCATTTATGCAATTTCCAATTTTAGTTGTCCTCTCATTTTGTCATTCACTGAGCTACTTGAGGAACGAAACATCCTCTTTTTAAACTAGAAGATCTAATCAGCATAGCCCACTTGATGGAAATGTACACACATTTTGCCTTTCCACAAGTGTGCTTACATGTGGGTGGGCAGGGCTATACACACTTGTGCTAATCACTTCTCTAGTTTCATATGTTCCTGTAGATGATTTCTCATATACTAGAAAGAATTATTTATTAGAACAACTAATGAGATTATTTATAAACTAAAAGGGTGTGCATTTTTATGATAGAGAAAAATCAAATGACCATGAGATTTATTTTTTTTTAACACCTAATCCTTTGCATTTCTGTCAGCCAACATCTAATCCTTTGAAAGACTTGTTAATGTGTGTATGGAAACTTTCCCATGCACAATTGCATTAGACTGAGTACATCCACTCACCTATCTAGCCCATCCATTAGGTCCAGTTCACTCTTCTTCCATTACTGTACAAAAATAACAGCAATCAAATCATCCTAAACTTTTAAGGTTTTAATGAATGGACTACATTAGAGCCATTGTTCAACTCTTAATAATATCTGATTTTCAGTTCTAGTGAGAACTCTAAACTGGAAACCATGTTTCAATAGCTCTCAGACCTAGCCCAGGCCAAACTAGGTCTTGAAAATCAGGCCCACACTCAAATGATGGGCCTTAATTACTAAATCCAGCCCATCTATATTGGGCCTTCTATGAAGTATATGTGACATTAACTCTGTCGTCCATCGTTTGCACCAGCTTGTTTTAGGACATGAACCCAAAATAAGGTCAATAAAAATTTTATGTGGGCCACATCATAAGGAAAAGTGGTGAGGGGTGCCTACCATGGAAACCTTCTAAGAGTCCGCCAGAGTTTTAGATTAGGATGATATTTTGTTTTTCTTTTCAACGTGATGAGACTCACTTTATGAGCGGGTTGGATGGGATATGGACACTAAGTGTGCCCCAATAAGGTTTTTAATGTTCTGCATCCCCATCCCCATCTTTTAACTGTTGATTTACTTGGCCTATGTTTGGACTATTTAGATCATTCAAGATAAAACCACTCATTTAACTTCAAAAACTACCTGGCCAATACCAGGACTAATTTACTTTGCCAATGTTTACATCATAGCCAATAGCAAGGCTAAAATAAAATACGTGCTCATCAAAACCTTCAAGGTAGAACCACTCATTTAACTTTAGAACCTTTTCTACCTTTTGCAGTTAAAGAAAAAGAAAAAGAAAAAACAAACGGTGCATTACCTATTTTATTGAGAACCATCATAATGGATCACGGACTTTGGCAAGCCATTTGGCCTCAACTCTTTCTCATTTAGACCTTTTGTATATTCTCTAACCTCAACCTGTATTCTGTAAAGAACAAGATCCATTTTAATTACAAGAACAAGCCATTCTTAAAAAGGCATACTAGCATGTTAATTACCTGGACCAAATGTATAACATGATCCATGCAGAAACAGGAATTTCAACATATTGGGTATCAGCAGGGATTATTTAATATGATACTGCAGCTATAACCTAGATAGAGCACACAATGAACAATCATGAATCCAATGGACATGTACAAGCAGTGGCATGCAGGTAACAACTTTAACTACAATTAAAAGGGAGAAAATGAAGATAAGTCAACAACAATACTTCCAAAAAAGGGTCACCAAATCCAAAAAAAGAAGCTGAATTCAGGAGGGATTTCTAGGACAAATAAATACTAACTGTTCTTGACTTAATTGAAAAACAAATGCTACCCATCATAGACTGAACACTACATTTTGGTAGAGTGCCAAAGTTCATTAGACACACATTTCAAAACACAATAGTCTTATACTAGTTCCTGGGTATGCATTGATAATGAATATTACAAACAATAAAATCCTTTTTTTTAATGTCTCCATTGTGGTTTCAGTACTATTTTTTGCTATATTAACTTACATACTCATCCCTAAGTAGCACCATCTCCTTTATAACAAATCAAATCTTGTTCCAGTTTTGTTTTCATATTTTTAGTTGAATCTATTACATCATTCTTAGCAAAAGCCTTCTTAATGCTTTCTTTCTTAAAGCAAGGCCTCCATAATCTTCATAACAAATATGCTACTGCTTTCATACTATGATCCGGAAAAGAAGGAAAAATCTTGCAAGCAAATGCAACTTAGAAAATGAGTATAATTATGATACTATATTAGAATTCTACTACTTGGGATTTGGGGCACAAAAGCAGGAAAATGCCAGCCCACACATCCGGGAGGAGCTTAGTGTAAAACAAGTGCAGATCCAAGATCCCAGGGCTAAGCTCACTCGGTGAAACATGATCCTCCTCCCAACGGCATTCATCTCCTCTCTGTTGTTCGGAGATCAGGTGTTTGATGAAAGTCTTGGGAGAGTATGAAGGCGATCTGAACTCTGATTTAAGAGTCGGTGGAGAAGATTCCTGCAAAGCTCTTCTTATAGAGAGATTTGAAAATTTCTAGCTGTTACCTGTAAAGAGATTACAGCTGAAAGATTCTTTGAGTAATTTCATCGAACATGTGAGTTGTTGTTTCTTTGATCGTCGGTCATCATCTGTATGGAATTGGCTACTGTCCTTCCAACCACACCACCAACCCTTCTAGATCCGGTACGAACACCCGCACCACTGTACTTTCCAAATCTGGCGCCCCCGCACCATCACCACAACAGCCGGAACACATCCCCCGCCACAAACCCCTTCGCAATCGGGCGCCCCTGCTCCTTCGCGAACCTCCTTCAAAGTAGCTACAAGCAGAAGAAAACGTGATTTTGAGCAGAGACGTATTGAAGAAAATGTAATTTTGAGAAGATGGGTGTGAGAAAAAGAATCGATTTTTGTATTGATTTTTTTTTTTGGAGAAATCAAAGGGGTGGGGCAGGAGATTCAAGAGGCGTTTTGATTTCACCCCTTTGAGTAGAGAAGGAGAGCTAGGGTTTTGCATTTTGGGAGAGGAGGGAAATACAGGGTTTTGCTTTGGAGATGAGGGAAATGAAGGGTTTTGCTTTTTGGCAAAGGAGGGAAATGCGAAAATAAAGAGAGGGACGTTGATTTCCTGCGAAAGCCTTTTCCAGAAAGTTCCACGGTGGGAACCTAGGTGGGGCCCACTATGACGTTTTTGAGAAATCCAACCCGTCCATCTGTTTTGTGATCTCATTTTACGACATTAGACAAAAAAGAAAAAGCCAGATCCAAGACTCAAGTGGGCCGAAAACGTTAGGATTGAATGTCCACAGTTGAAATATTCGTTGGGCCACATAAGTTTTGAAACAGGCTGATATTTGTGTTTTCAGTTTCATCCCTATGGGGCCCAGCCTGTCCCGAGCTCGGTACAACAGAGCTATGCGGGGGCCACTATGATGTTTGGGATTCATCCACTCTATCCATCCATTAACCCATACCATTTTATGATATGATAAAAAAAATGAGGTAGATCCAACCCCATCAGGTTTCGGATGAAAAAGATATTGGGTGGACAAGGTTGATCATGAGCCATATCTTGCTTAAACAGATCTGAGTGAAATTTAATATAAAAATCTAAGATCATTTATTTTTCAATCTAAACCAATAAAGATGTTAACGCTGCCACTAGCCATGTGGCTAGTGCTCGGTGCTTGGTGCTCTGAGTCAACATGAACCAAGTATCGAGTCGAGCAGAATCGAGCTAGGGTCAGTTCAAGCTTGGCTCAAAAATCTTTGAGCTAAAAAAAAAAATTTGTTCAACTCGGTTCGAACTCATTGTCGAACCGAGTCGAGCAAGCTGACCGAGTTAACTCGGCTCGTGTACAACTCTAGTCTTAACCCGATCTTACCTCGCTTGGACGATAATCCGTCTAGGGCTGTCAACGGGTCGGATACGGGCCGGATCAGTGATGATCCGAATCCGACCCAATTAAGAATATATCCGACCCGAATCCGATTCGGATCACAAGTATATGATCCGAACCCGACCCGATTAAATTTTTTGAAATCCGTTTCCGATCCGATTATGATCCGACCCGATATCCGACCGGATATCCGAGAGAGGAGAGAGAGAGAGAGAGAGAGAGAGAGAGAGAGAGAGAGATTATCATGTGTTTTTATTTTATTTTATTTTATTTATTTATTTTTTTATCGGGTCGGATCGTTAACGGGCCAGATCAAGGTTGATCCGAATCCGACCCGAATATTAAACGGATCATCTTTGGATATCCGTATCTGATCCGATTATCCGATTATTGATCCGAATCCGATTAAATCGGATCGGATACGGATCGGATACGGATCAAGATCCGTGCCATTGACAGCCTTAAATCCGTCCAAGCAGAGCTCTGTCAGTAGCTACTTGGCTGCTGGCAGCGTAAACATGAGGCCAAATATGAGGTAGATCTAACCCTCAAGTGGACCACACCATAGAAAGAGCTCTTTGACAAAGCATTCCATGTGAGATTTTCTCCAACTCTAGTGTGGATATGCTTAAATTGGGCTTCATTTTCGATCTTCGAGTATGCTTAAATTTTGGGCTCATTTCACACTCGATTGAGGACTTGATGAAGTGATTTACGGTGGTTTTTACCATTCGATAAAATGATTGGAGGTTGATCAGATGGTCGACGACACTTTGTCTTTGTGAACGTTGTACCCACACATTTCCCTCTCGGGAGAGTGCGGAATCGTGGCCTTTCACCGGTTTGCCTCTTTCGAGGGCTTTCGGGATTGATGATTTGATGTTTGATTGATTGGAGTCGCCACTAGCCAGTGGGCTAGACCCTGTAGAAACGTTAGAGAAGGGGATACGAAGATACCTTCATCTAAATGTCTCATTGATCTACGGTTAGATATTCAAGGTAAGAGACCATGATTACTGGGTGGGAAGGTGTTAGGCACCCACTCTGCCCATACAAACGTATGGTCTTTACTTTACTGAATCTGACTAGTCTTTAAAGGTTAAGATCGATCCTTATACATTCTACAAGAAATACATAATGTAATAATGCATGAATATGGGTATGATCAGTAAGAGTTTTTTATATGCAGGTTCCGACTAGATCAGCAAGTCGCAAAGCATACGCTTGAACTGTCAAGTGCTATAAAAGATAAATGATAGTGAGTTTGGTTAGTCAGAGTTTCTGATGGCCAAGATCCGGTTAAGTCAGCAAGCCACAGAGTATACGATAAGACCGATCAAGTGTGTCTATAATGGATGTGAAGAGCAAGGGGATTGAAAGAATAAAGAGTGTTGCACTATTGGTATGTATGAATGAGACGATGCTGATATATAAATGGCTGGATGGATGGAGGTGTCGCGTAGGTTAGCTCGAGCGGCTTGGATCTGGACTTGGATGGCTCTTAGAGAGGCTTAGACTAGGGTCAGGCTAAGCCGAACCAAGGCTAGGCTCTTCTCACTCGCACTCGGGCTTTCCTCGGTGGAGGAATGGGCTAAGGAATGAGGAAAGGAGCACTCGGAAAAGATGACGATGGATTGGATTTTCTGAATTTTTTTCGATGCTGAAACAGGAGGGGAGCTGTGCCAAGTGGCACTTTTCGTAATTTTGGACAGGCGACCCCCATATAGACGCTCTCCTCCAACTTCAGACAGCTGAAGCTTTGAACCTGGAGCAGAAAAGCCCCAAGTTTGAGGCTCGGACTTGTTCTAAGGCTGAGGGTAGGAGCTGGGCTTAGACTTTGGCTTAGATTTAAGCTTTAACTAGGTGAGTTAACTATATGCAAGGGCTGGTTTGACCGGATGAGTTGACTCATTAAGTTGACCTACTAGGGAATTTCGCCCTGATTTTTCCTATAAGTAGGGCTTTAGGCTGATGATTCACGGTGAGTTAATTGAGTTTTAGTTGGACTCAGGTTATGAATTTAGGGTTTGGATGAGTGAGTTGACTGGGTTTGGACCTGGGGTTTGAATTATGGACTGGGTGAGCTAATGGGGTTTGGTCCTATGGTTTAGCTATGGATTAGATTGTGGACCTCCATCCATCCAGTCATTCAATTAGCTTTTCAGCTTGGGTTGGGGTGTCTACAATGTTGTACAGTCATTGATTGGGAGGTCGATTGGGCAATTATCTATAATGTGCATTGTTCGATCATCGATCGAGGACTTGATGAAGCGATGTACAGTGGTTTCCACCCTACATTAGAGGATTGGAGGTTGATCGGATGGTCAACAACGCTTTGTGTCATTCGATTGTTGATTAGAGTTGATTAGGCGATTGTCGATGATGTGCACCTCAATCCTCGATCGGGGACTTGATGACATGATCTATGGTGGTTTGTATCATTCGATCATTGATTGAAGGTTGATCAGATGGTCGACAGTACTTTTTCTCGTTCGATTGTTGATTGGGAGGTCAATCAAGAGATTATCGATAATGCACACTGTTCGATCGTCCATCGGGAACTTAATGAAGCGATCTACGTTGGTTTCTACCATTTAATAAATGAGTAGACAAGTAGATGAAGGAAAACTATTCATAAGAGCACATAAACTGATGAAGGGAAAACTCAAATATCACATGTACAGTAGTCAACAAGCCACCAACATTTTGAAAAAACAACAGGAATGAAGCTCACCCGCGTACGAGATTGGGAATGAAATCGAAAAGTTTCACAATGTAGGGCCCACCTTGATGTATTTTCTATATATCCAAACCATCCATATGTTTTCAAATCTCATTTTAGGAAGTGATCCAAAAAATTATGCAGATATAAATCACAGGTGGGCCATATCAATAGAAACAATGATGAATAACCATTAAAAATAAAAAAAAACTTTTGCGGGCCACAAAAGTTTTGGATAAATGTGATCTTTCTAAATTTTCTTCATCCAAATCTTGTTAACATTATCAACAAGTTGGATTGCAAATAAACATTACTAAAACCTTAGAATAGGCCATTTTAAATTGTTAAAGGTGAGACACTCAATTACTACACATTTTTTGAGTTTTCATGAGGTCGGCAAGTTGCGGCTCAAACTTCTCCTTTGTTTTTCTTCTTTTTTTTTTTTTTCAAAATGTTGGTTTTTTTAAAACTACTCAATTTTTTTTCTAAAATGTTGTTGTTTTATCAAACTTCTCAATTTTTTTTTAAAATACAAAATCACAGTTTCTTTTTAAAAATCTCAATTTTTTTAAACATATCAATTTTTCTTCAAAGTGCTCATTTTATTTTTGAAAATGTTATTTTTTTCAAAATAGTTTAAATTAATGTTTTTGCAATGAGTATAATAAGTCGTCGCTAAAAGCGGATTTTTAGCGACGAGTATAACAAGTCGTCGCCAAAAGACACTTTTTGCGACCACTTTTGTCATGGCAAAAAATTACTTTTTGTGATGACACTCAATTCGTCGCAAATTTTTTGCGACGACGTTTGAAACTCGTTGCTAAAATTCCTTCCCGCCCCTGCGAAAAAATTCGCTCGAGAAGTTTTTGTGATGATAGTTGGTGCTTGTTGCAAAAAAGAGACTATTGGCGACATTTTAAAATTTCGTTGCAAAGAGTCTACTTTTTTGCGATGAAACCATATTCGTCGCAAATAGCCTAAATTGGTGTTTTGTGACGAGTATAAAAAGTTGTCACTAAAAGACACTTTTTGCGACGACTTGTGTCGTGGCAAAAAATAATTTTTTGCCACGACACCTAATTCGTCGAAAAAAGTAATTTTTTTGTGACGACATTTGAATCGCGTCGCTAAAATTCCTTCCCGCCCCCGCGAAAAAAATTCGCGCGAGAAGTTTTTGCGACGACAGTTGGAGTTCGTCGCAAAAAAGTTGACTATTGGCGACAATTTGAAATCGTGTCGCAAATAATACGTTTTTGCGATGAAACCATATTCGTCGCAAATAGTTTAAATTGATGTTTTTGCAACAAGTTTAACAAGTCGTTGCAAAAAGCTACTTTTTGCGACGACTTTTGTGTCGTAGCAAAAAAATTACTTTTTGCTATTATCCAATTCATCGCAAAAAAGTAGCTTTTTGCGACGACATTTGAAACTCGCCGCAAAAGTCCTTTAAAAAATTCATGCGAAAGTATTTGCGATAAGTTTTGCGATGATAATTGTAGTTCGTCGCAAAAAAGTTGACTTTTTTGCGATGAGTTTTTAACTCGTTGCAAATAGTTGATTGCTTGCGACGGCTTTCTAACTCATCACAAAAAGTCAACTTTTTATGACGAAATTTGACTCGTTGCTAAAAAAGTCGCGGCAAAAAGTCTAATTTGTTGTAGTGATGAGAAGGGACCCAACAGTTCGGTGATGTGTGTGGCACACCACGCAATCCGCTTCCGCAATAAATCTAGACGTCTCTATAGCTCCATTTTATTAGAGAAGAGAAAAGAAAAGACAAACCAAAAAAAAAAAAGGAAAATTCTTCGTCTCATCTTCTTCGTTTTCCACAGCGTTATTTACGTGGGTCAGTTCGATGGAGGTCGAAAGGGTGCAATCCATCGCTTCTACGCACATGTCCAGAGACGACATACCTACGGAGTTCATCCGATCAGAGAACGAGCAACCAGGCACCACCACATTCTATGGTCCCACCCTAGAGATACCGATCATTGATCTCAGCGACGAAGATCACAATCGAGTGGTTCGAGAGATTGCAAAAGCTAGCGAGGAGTTCGGTATTTTCCAAGTCGTGAATCATGGGATCCCCACAGATGTAATAGAGAAGCTGCAGAGCGTAGGGAAGGCGTTCTTCGAATTACCAGAAGAAGAGAAAGAAGAGTACGCTATGAAGCCAGGGTCTGAGAAGCTAGAAGGCTATGGCACGAAGCTGCAGAAGGAGTTGGAAGGGAAAAAGGGCTTGGGTGGATTTCTTCTTCCACAATGTATGGCCGCCTTCTTCCGTCAACTACGACGCTTGGCCCAGGAACCCTAATTACAAGTACGCATCGAGCTCATGTTAGAATGTTTGCAATGAGCTTTGCTAAATTGCACAGGGGGAATTTTGTGTAAACCCATTTAAATCGATCAGACTGGGGGATCCGTAAATCAGGTGGACGAACCCAACGGATCGGCCTTTTGATGAATGCATCAACGGTGGATAAATGCAGTGATTGGATGCTTCTATCTGATTCATAACATTTTTAATTTTTTATGGGGAGCGGATTAGCTGTTGCCCGGGTAACACCTTAGTGGATGTTACCCCAACCGTGTGGGCCCCACCTTGATCTATTTTTTGTATGTCCCACGCCGTCCATCTGTTTTCCCATCTCAATTTAGGATGCGACACAAAATCTCAGGTGGACCATAACACTAGAAACAGTGATGAATGACCATTAAAACAGGTTTTGTGGGCCACGAAATTTTGGATCAAGCTGATATTTGTATTTACCCTTTATCTAGGTCTTCTTGACATTATCAACAGGTTGGATGGGAAATAAACATTACAAAAATCTTACGATGGGCCCTTTGAAATTTTTAATAGTGAGGCACTCAATCGCCACTGTTTCCTCTATTGTGATCCACCTGATTTTTGGATCTCCTTAATTTTTAGGACAGCATACTAAAACTGGCTGGAGAAACGGATGGACGGTGTGGATATACAACAAATCATCAAGGTGGGCTCCTACATTAAGGGTAACACCCACTAAGGTGTCACCCGGGTAACACCTAATCCGCTCCCATTTTTATGGAAATCGATCTCGACATTTCATGAGAGAAGTTTTTTGTTTGTTCTTTTGTTAGTGCAGAGTCAGCGGTAAAACTCTTCCTTAGAATGGGAGTGCTGTTTTTTTTATTTATTTATTTAACACGGATTGCGGCCTTTATCTTGTAGGACAGACTTGGTCAAGGCAGGTGCACTGTGGCCCATCGTGATATAAGTCTTTGATACCTCTGTCCATCTAATTTTTTCAGATCATTTTAAGGCATAAGCTTAAAATTAAAGCATATCCAAAGCTCAAGTGGACCGCACAGGAAATAGCGGGCATAATGATACCCACATTTGAAGCCATCCCAATGCTAGTCGTGATATTTATTTTCCATGGAGTCGGTTGATATCACTTTGATTTGGACAAAGAGAAAAGACAAATATCAGGTTGGCGTTCAGGAAGTTTTTAATGGTGGGCTTTCAATCCCACTATATGGTCCACTTAAGCCTTAGATCTGTTTTATTTTTTCTCTCACGCATACAATGATATGAAAAAATGGATGGCTCCATCGAGGTAGGCTACAATCTGTCTTTTTCTGTTTGAAGGTGGTAGTAAATTGCATTTGGTCCAATGCAAACTCCAGCCAGGGGTATTGGTTTAATCCAGCTATCTATCGTATCATTTAGTCCCAATGAGAAATAAGGCATGATTTTTAATCCACTATATATATGGGCCTTACATTGATGCATGTGTTTTATCCACGCTATCCATCCATGTGCACCATCAGATGTGACCATCAAGTTACATATGCATATAAGTGATTGGCATCAATTGTGAAATCTGCAACATTGATTACAATTCCATGGCCATGGTTCACCAAACACAGGATTTATTTAATATAGTGTTTTTCTCTAAGGAATAATTTGATACCGTGAGGTTGTACTGTCAAAATTTCATGATATTTCGTGACACATTTTCGTTGTGTAATAGTGGTATCAATTCTGATTGTACGGTTAAATGCTCATGTACATGCCACGTGTGTGCCATGGCAGATAAACACGTGATCCAATTCATCCATAAGGTTGGTCTGGCCTTAACCATTTGGAGAGCGCTCCAATCAAGTGCTGATTCAGCTAACATACGCCGCAGCTCCCACGTTTGATTTTTATGCAAATTTATGTATGTTTTGTTGCAGGGAGGCTAACGAGGAGTATGCAAAGCACTTGAAGGGTGTGGTGGACACAATCCTGGCCAACCTTTCCCTAGGGCTAGGCCTGAAAGGCGGGGTGCTAAAAGACGCCGTGGGTGGCAAGGACCTGGAGTATCTATTGAAAATAAACTATTACCCACCTTGCCCTCGGCCAGATCTGGCGTTGGGAGTGGTGGCCCACACAGACATGTCAGCTCTGACGATTCTGGTGCCCAACGATGTCTCAGGCCTTCAAGTCTTCAAAGACGATATCTGGTTCGACGTCAAGTACATCCCCAACGCTCTCATTGTCCACATTTGTGACCAGATCGAGGTATACATCTCATCAGAAGTTCTTTGGTCTATGGAAATCCAACCCTTGAACTGCGTACACTTACCGTGGATGGGTCATAGGACAATCCTTGCCCTTCATCTAGAGGATCTTTCAGAAAAGAAAGAATGTCCACCTACTCAACTTAATCATAAGTCATCCAATTCAATGGTTAGGATTGTCCAGCGCAGGCTTGGATCTCGCACATCAATAATATCGTGTTATTATGATTATTTAGAAATGAGTAACGATATTGCGGCAGTTGGAACCCACTGCCCATCACGTGTTGGCTCCTTAAAAAGAGATTGCCACACGTCACAACCCTGTGCGCCGATTGAGTACTACCCCGATCAGGACCTATCTAGAGACGGACGGTCCTGTCAAGGAATTTGTGGGGCCCACGCGGTGTATATGACTTATCCATGCCATCCATCCATTTTGAAAGATAATTTTAGAGCATGAGTCCAAATACGAGGTGGATTGAAGGCTCAAGTGGACCACAACACACGAAGCAGTGGGGATTGAATTCCTATGAAAACTTCCCGTTGAAAACTTCTATGGCCTACTGCGATGTTTGTTAGCCATCCATCACAACCTTTCCCGCCAAACGGGAGCGGATTAGGGAAGCTTAGTGGGTGTTACCCTTACCGTGTGGGACCACCTTGATGATTTCATTTCGTATACATTCTCACCTCAGTTAAGGAAGCCAAAACTTAAGTAGATCCAAATCTTGGGTGGACCACACCACGGGAAAAAGGGGTGAATGATCATTAAAAGCTT
Source organism: Liriodendron chinense (assembly GCA_003013855.2). NCBI lineage: Eukaryota > Viridiplantae > Streptophyta > Magnoliopsida > Magnoliales > Magnoliaceae > Liriodendron > Liriodendron chinense. The sequence continues at coordinate 12,730,549 of ML058513.1, forward strand.
TTGGTAGGCAACAGAAAGTTTTGGATCAAGCTAACATTTGTATTTTCCATTCATGTAGTTCTGGTTGACCTTATCAACGGGTTGGATGATAAGTAAACATTAATGATCTTCTTACAGTAGGCCTTAGAAAATTTTTAATAGTGAGCGTTCAATCATCACTGTTTCTTGTGGTGTGGTTCACCTGAGATTTGAATGTGCTTAATTTTTTTAATTGTATCCTAAAATGCACTGGAAAATCGAATGGACGGAGTGGATATACAACCTATCATCAACGTGGGCCCTACCGTAAGGTTAACAGTCACTAAGCTGTTACCCGGGTAACACGTAAAGCATCCCTACCACCCAAACAGTGGGCCCGAAAGTGTAGATGAAATGGCATCATACTGAAGCCCGTTGGTCTTATCAGGTTGGCCGCACAGAACTTATTGGGAAAAGAGAGGGTCCTACTCATCTCACGTGACTTATCTTGCAAAAGAGATTTGCTGGGCCCACGCATGTGTGGAGGATACCATCCACGCACTACCGTATGTGAGACTGCGGCATATGCTCGTGATATCTAATCCATCCATCCTATGTGTCACACCATGTAGATGCCCTCTCCCTAAATAAAGAATCTGGTCTAATTATCAAATGTGTGGACCAGATGTAAGCCAGATAAAACCGTAGGGCTGATTTTTTGTGCCATCTGATCTGCGCACGTGCCTATCCACGGATGTTTCAGAGAGTGGCATGTGGAGAGAAACATGGTGGTGCATTAAAGCAAGAGTGAAGATGGTGTAGGCGTTGTTCTTCTAGAAGACCCAGCTACACGGGCGCGGATTTCCTGCGAAAGCCTTGTGCAGGAAGTTCCTGCACTGGGAAGCAAGGTGGGCCCACAGTGATGTTTGTTGATAAATCCACCCCGTCCATCCGTTTTGGGAGCTCATTTTAGGACTCGAGAACAAAAATGAACCTGATCCAAACTCAAGTGGGCCTCACTAAGGGAAAAGGTGGGTAGGTAAATTACTACCGTTGAAACCTCCCTGAGATCTACAGTGATGTTTATATGACATCCATACCGTTCATAACGTCACTACTACTGGGATGAACTGGAAACACAAATATTATCCTGATTCGAAACTCCTGTGGCTCCACAAATATTTCAACTGTGGACGTTCAATCCTCACGTTTTCGGCCCACTGAGTCTTGGATCCGGTTCATTTTTGTCCTCATCTCCTAAAATGAGTTCCCAAAACGGATGGACGGCGTGGATTTATCAAAAAACATCACTTTGGGCCCCACCTTGGCTCTCAGTGCAGGAACTTCCTGCACAAGGCTTTCGCAGGAAATCCGCGCCCGTGCTGATGCTTGGATTTTGTGGATGCGGTTTGGCTGCTGACGTTGCCATTTGTCGGTACTTTGTGCGCCCCAACATGATGTATGAGTTTCATCCACACCGTCCATTCATTTTTCCAGATCATTTCATGGTATGAACGGAAAAATGAGGTAAATCCATATCTCAAGCGCACCACATCACCGGAAATATTGTTGATTGAACGCCCATCATTAGAAACTTCACGAGGACCACAAAAGTTTATTTTGGATGAAGATGATATTTGTTCTTTCCCTTGACCTTATGCTCCGGTACTATATTAAACGATAGGGTTCTCAATGGAGTGGGTAAAATCTAGATTTGATTCGCTTTGAAGTCATAAAATGTAGAGTCGGATCTTAAAATAGGTTTGATTAATTAAATGGACTGAATTTAGATTCACAAAAATAAATCTGAATTATATTCGGGTCGGATCCAAATCTAATAGTGAGATCCGATAGAATTTCAAAGATCTAGATCTTAGGTGGACCAAATAATAGAAAATAGTGAAGTTATATGTCTACCATTAAAATCATTTCAGGCCTATTGTGATGTGTATATGTATCAAAAGCTACTCAATATAGGGCTCTTTGGGCCCTTAAAAGGCTGACTGAGCTAATGAACGAAGCAAATCATTTATAGTTGGACCCACTTAGCCAAGAATAAAATAAAATAAAATAAAATAAGAAGAAGAAGAGACACTGTGTTAGCAGAGAGGCGGACAAGTTGACGCCCCTTTTAGGCATGAACGATGGTTCCACTGGTGGGATCCACTTATATATATATATATATATATATATATATATATATATATATATATATATATATATATATATATGTGTGTGTGTGTGTGTGTGTGTTATATCCACACCGCTCATTTGTTTTTCCAAATCATTTTAAGTCGCGTCCCAAAAATAGTGGATTCAGATCTAGATCAAACCTGAATCCTACGGCTATATGGATTTTTGGATCGAAAATGGATCACACTATTTATAAATGGATCAGATATGGATATCACATTTTGGATTCGAGTCGGATCCAAATCCGATCCGAATCCAAATAAAGATTTTCAGAATTGGAGCCTAGAGAGCCCTATTGAACAAGCAGTTGTTTTAAGAGTCCGAACACTTAAAAGATGGTGTATCAATGGATATCAAGGGACTTTAGCAGAGACAACCACTTCAGAAGATTGGCTCCAGCATGGATATGAGATTCAAACAGAAAAACTTTCTCACATGTGAGATGTCCACACGTGGGTGCTTAAAGATGAATCAGTGACACTTGTTGCACAAGTGGCAGATTGACACATTTGGACTTGAGAGTTTGAAGATGAATGGTGAGACTTTGTACAATGGTACATGTGGGACACTCAAAGATGGTTGGTCGCACATGTTGTACATGTGGAGCAATGATGGATAATGGCATGTGGGGGCACTTGAAGATGATAGTGGTATATGTATCACGTGGCACATCAGCATGTGGGGCATTTGAAGATGGTTGGTGGCATATGTTGCATATGTGGCGCTATGCATATGTTACATGCATGGGAAACTTGAAGACGAAGATTGACACACATTAAGGGACTTCAAGATGGTGGTACATGTAGCTAAGACACGTGTATAGAGAGATGGGTTCTCTTATTTCTCAAATGGATGATTAAGAAAATGTTGATTAAATGGTCCACATCCAATATAAATGTATTTGATGACTCTAAGGTTGTTTATTGATTTTTTTTTTTTTTCTATTTTTGTTATTGCAGATACTAAGTAATGGAAAATACAAGGCAGTACTGCATAGGAGTACAGTGAACAAGGAGAAGACAAGGATGTCTTGGCCAGTCTTTTGCTCTCCGCCACCAGAGATGTTAGTGGGACCTCTCCCACAGCTTGTTAATGATGAAAATCCTCCCAGATTCAAGACTAAGAAGTACAAAGAGTACCAGCACTGCAAGCTTAATAAGCTTCCCCAGTAGAGAGAAATTCTGTGAGTCTATGTGTTTGAAAGCTTTATCTAGGTTTACATCAACTAGGTACGTTTTCTTTCGTCTATGCCCCCACCCAATGTTGGCCCACCGGATGAATGGTTTGGACAATCTTAAGATGATCCAGTCCCAAGCATTAATGTCCCTATGTATCATGTAGCAATACAGCATGCATTCCAGCTAACCTCTTTTAGGTTGGCCCTCTCTCTGTTTGTAGACTATAACGTGAGCCTTACACACGACATGTGTATGATGATCAGAACCAAGTATTCTATTAAAAAAAAAAAAAAAAAAATCTTTTGATTGGACAATCTGTCCTTTGTATAAGTGAATCGACTCCCTTGAATGTAAGCCGTTACTGCCAATCCATACGTAGCCTATTTAAGGGTTAGGATTATCCGAACAGTATGAGTTTTTACAATAATCCATTCGCTATTTGACCTATTCTACGAATTGTTCTGATTGATGTTGCAATGACATGAAGGTACCTTGCAGGTGCCTCTAATGGTTTTGGCTCAGGTCCTACGTCTGTATCTTCATTAATGGCAGGGTTTTGAAATGGACCCCGACCAGCAGGGTTCCACACTGACCCAACCCAATTTTAACAGGTTGAGTTCCTATTTTTTCTGGACCTGTCTGGAAATTCTTTGATTTGCCCTGTTATGATGAAATGGGTCTAGTTCGGCTTTTGTGTGGTCTACCATCTTAGATCATGGTACAATCAGCTCCAGTTAATACAATATATGTGATCATCCTGCTATGATCTTTATTCCAACTAATTGAGGTCAGCTATATGAAGTTCCCTCATTCCACTATTAAACCACATGTATGTAAGAGAAACCGTTTGCACACATGCATGTGCCTAGTGTGCAATCTACACCACACATCTAACGGACCTGTCCATGTAAATGTCCTTATATGACTCAAATTCGATTCAGATGGACCTGACTAAAAACCAAGGTCCAAAGACCTGGAACCCAATAAAATCCAGGTCCACGTCCAAAAAATGAGGGCCAGACCTAGCAAGAACAAACCGATTAGCCCAAGTACGGGTACCCTATGACCTGACCGGAATCCGACCCGTGACCTGACCTGCTGGGTATCCCATCTGGTTCATCACTCGCCAGATGCGGTCTTAGGCCTGGGATTGGGTCTTTCATTGGGTGTTTGGTCCGGGGATCGGGTCTTACCACGGGCAACGTCTGGTGAACGCCCTGCCATAAAAAGAAACAGAGGTTTGCTAATTCCACACTGCCCTACTTTTTACAAGTACACGTGCTAATATGGGAAATGTGTGCGAGATCTGATCCTTCCATATGGACGAGAATAATGGCTAGATCTTCTGTCAAAAAATTCAGGCAGTTTCACTAAGCCACAAGAGGACAAACTAGCCATTTGTTTTGGTATATTGTGGCCGCCCACCTACTCTGAAATGGCCTGCTATCACGACAGTAGATCTAAAGAGTATAGCCCAGCTTATGAAAATCTCAAATCTAGCACATATTTATCACATTGACACGTGTGCCTATGTGTGGATGGCAGGGCTCCTACACGCGTGTGGAATTAGCAAGCCTATGTGAAAAGTACTTGTACCAGCGGGAAGTGATTTGATATACTTTGGCAGAGTGCTAATGATTGATGGGCAGGAACTCAGTAATTGTATAAATGTCGTATATTCAGTCAAATAAAACGGCCTAGATTGCTGGACACTGTAGAAAGGTGATCTTCTGAAAATCAGATGAACATAAAGGAGGACTAATGGATCGCCCACATATGGTCGATTAAAGATGCATTGATCAAGGCCACGCAATGGCTTATTTCATATCGACAAAAATACTCCAATGGTCTTGATTACAGGAAACCATTAAGTGGGCCAACCAGTTGGGGTTGTTAGTCGCCTTTTTCTCAAGTGCTGGACGGCCTTGGCGTGTCCTATTCAAGAATGACTGATACCATCTCTCTTTGTTGAAAAACGCAATGGCACTAATATTGCACCGTTGACAATTAGTGTTGAATCTAACGCTTCTTTGGACTCTCTCTCTCTCTCTCTCTCTCTCTCTCAATATTTCAGTGTTTTTATAGACTCTTTGACTTGCAGCGCAGTAGTTAATAGAATTTTCAGTTTGTCTAGAAAAAAGTGAAATTGAAATCCTTTCCCCCCTTTACATGCCAATATGGAACATTATAGATAGATCCTAACGATTCATTTGGTATGCTCTACTGAGCTTGCACCCAGCCCTAACGTCAGTTAGGTCTTTTAGTTGGACAAATGTATACAAAAAAGGAGTGTCGAACAAATTGGCCAACATTAGGCTTGTGAATGTAACAATATGGTATTTAGAACACCTATACCAAATGGTGTCCCACTGATGAGAGATCCAAATCTTACATGTAAGCTATGAAAACCTCACTTCTATAATTGCTGCAGCAACTTAAATTAATGAGCTATGCGTTTAGTTCTAAGAGGACCAACCTTCACACCACATAAATTACAAACCACTCTCTCTCTCTCTCTCTCTCTCTTCTTTACACCCTTTCTTCATAGTTTCTTTAAAGTAACATAACTCACACTTAAAAATAAAAAGCTAAGTTGGACTTAAATTGAAAATAAAAAAAATTTCCTAATAAAAAAATAACAACTAATTCTAATCTATCATATTATATCTTTGATTTTGCAAAATCCATTTGCAATCACTTTACCTTTCACTAGCTTGTTACTATGATAATATTTGATGTCTGATATCTTTGCTTTTGCAATGAAATAGTGGATTCTACCTATTCATTGGCCTTTAGTTATTAATGATCTTGTAAACTCGCCTGCATCTTTGTCTTTGATATGAAAAATACAAGCTTTACTTGAGTCATATCAATTGTGACAACCATCATTGCTATTTAGGCAAATGTGGGAATTATATCCGTTGATCTTGTAGTTTGTGCCAACCACTCATTATGTCAAAATTTAAACATTACATGCTTCATCTTGGCCGTTAGGGCCTATTTAGATACCACCTAATGGACTATTTTTCTACTTACAGCAATAGATAAGTAACTAATTCGAGAGAAGCAAGTTTGATTTATTATCACTTTTAAGTAACTTTGTTATTTAAAGTTACTTAATCACTTCAATTTAATAAGTAGAGATCAAGATAAGCTACACGAGGCATAAGTATTTTATCTTAAGTAACGTACGATCCAAATGCCCCTTTGTATAATAAGTGTATTCTTAATTCTTTTCATTATTTAAAAATAATTTTATTCTATCTACTTTTACTTTCACATCTTTATCATTGAATTTTAAACTTGAAATTTCTCTAACTTTGGTTCTTGAAATTTCAGGACTAGTGTTTTATGAATAACTATACAAAAATCAATTTATGCCTTCTTCTATATCCACAAAGTTTTTCAAATTAATTAGAATATTTCTTTTTCTCATCCTCCTTTTTCTCTCAGAACTCTCTATAATAAGCTCATTGTTATTGTTCCCTATCTTATTTAAATTGGTGAAATCAAAGCTTAATAAATTAAAATTTATGGATTCAAACTTGGAAATATGTTCACCTTTGAGGTTTTAGCTTCATGTTCGTAGAATTCACTTATCTTGTCTTCAATTTTTTCTTTGATAAAACTTATTTAACATTCTAATATTCTTCGCTTTCCTATCCTTGAGAAAGGAAAAAAAAATAGTTCTAGTATCTTGATCACAATCCACTTATATATGTTCTATAATATTGTTTCCATTTCTTTCACCTTTTCTTCATTTTTTTTATAACACTTGGAAGTGTTGCAAAATCTTTCACATTGAATCTTATTTGACTCTTCAAAATTGAGCTCAATAACTCAGAAACTTATTTGCTTGAAAGAAACTAATTTAGTAGTTTATGGGTACATTCAAAATTCTGCTCTGTGTAAAAAGCTCCAAAAGTTTATTCTGAGCTCAGGATCGAAAACTCAATGCAAGTGTCTAAACATCTTGACCTCATTTTCATTCCCAACTTTCCAAAGTCCACAACTTTGAAAATACATACATACCTTGGTCCTTGGTGCTAATACCACATGTAAGCTATGAAAAAAGTGTCTTAGGTTCAATCAACTCAATGGTCTAAAGTTGAGGATCCGTGACCCAAGCCCAATTTGACATTAACACGACCCAACCTGACACAATCTATAGTCAGGGTTGGCAAATTGGCTTCAGGTCGAGTGCAATTCAAACTGCCCACAGGGCTTAAAATCAATGCATCAAATATCGTATCACTCACCACCCATAGGGCCTATATGGGCTATTTTAGGCTGATATAGCTATATTGCTCATGAGCGGGCATGTGTTAGGCGCAATGCATTCCCTCTTCTTTTTTTTTTGTCGTACTTTTAACCGTGCTTGCACAAAAGTGGTGCAGCACAGTCCGTATGCCGTCAGCTAACCTGAAACATGATAAAGAGATGTGTGCCCATGAAAATCGAAGCAGCCAAACGTGACTTGTGTGGCGCCGGGTCAACTTGAACATGGTCTGTCCTGAAATCGACGGTGGTCCTGGCCAACCTACGCGTTTGGGATGACTGAATTGCATTGGTGTTGTGCGGCCCACCTGATGAGTGGATTGCGACCCCATTTGTAAGCTCTTCGGTCCAATTCAGCATCAGCTAAATTTCAGATTCGTTTGAAATGTCTCCTACTTTAATTTGCAGCGGAAAAGCACAAAAAAGAATAGGAAAAAAAAAAAAAAAAAAAACCCCACAGAAGATTCAGGTCATTCATATGGTGGCACCTAACGTGGATGAGCTGTGCCCAAAATCTCACACTGATTGAGAGATCCTAAATACTGATTGAAGAACGTTTTGTGCGATGAATATGGACCTCTGGTTGAACCCTTATCTAAATATTCATGTATCATCAAAAGTCATCCGATCAGCCGTTAGGATCACCTGACAGTGTGATTGTTTTCGGATACGATCCATTTATGGTGGTGCACATCAGATGAATGTGTGGGTCTTATTGTATGATCCATTTTAATGGTGGGCCCATCAGATGAATGTCCGGATCTCATACACGTGTCACTTGAAAAGGCGTAGCGTCTCAAAGATGGTTTACTGGTTGTCTCAACTTGTGAAAAATAAAATAAAATAAAATAAACCTAACAGAGAGATAAAATAAGAGATGCCGACTGGCGGCATGGCAAACGTATGCCATATTACCCATCCATGTGACGCGGATTGGCTTAGTGATCGACCACTAGCCCCCACCATGGTGTATGTGTTTCATCCACACCGTCCATCTATTTCTGCACATCATTTTATGTTATCAGCCCAAAAATGAGGTAGATCCAAATCTCAAGTGGACCACATCACAGAAACAGTGTTGATTGAATATCCACCATTAAAAACTTCTTAGGGGCTACAAAAGTTTTGGATCAAGCTGATTTTTTTTTTCCCTTCATCCAGGTCTGCATGACTTAATCAACAGCTCGGATGTCAAATAAACACTACAGTGGGTCCTAGGAGGTTTTTAATGGTGGATATTCAATCACTACTGTTTTTCTGTGGTGTGGTCCACCTGAGATATAGATCTGCCTTTTTTTTTTATTCAATCCTTAAAATGATATGGAAAAGTGAATGGACGGCTTGGATAAAACACATACATCATGGTGGGTTCACAGAGAACCGACCACTAGCCACCCACCTGGCTAGCCGAACCGCGTTCCATCCATGGGGCCCACCGGTTCAATGGATTGGCTTTACGTTCACAGTCGGCCTCACCCGATGAATGGATGGATCACACACGTCGTAACGTATACGAATCTCCTCTTTAGTATGATTTGGTTAGATTGCCAGTCAACCCTTCTAGAAAATGTAATAAAGGTGGGCTAAGCCAAATCATGCATTGTGGGCAAGTGACAACCTGGCACGTGTGTATGGGCATTCACCCCACTACATAATTCAGTCTTTTTTTCAGCGAGTGGCCACACACGTGGGTTTAAATGTGGATGATTCAACTTATGCATGGCCCACCTCTCAGCCACCGTATGAAGGGTTGGGATGTAGTAAGGTAACGCACCTGTTAGGTTGGCTCGTGTGCTACGTTTCAACATAGGTTAGACCGTCGGCTGTCCATTGATTTCGATGGTATAACTCGCCTGATGAATGGACCAACCTGGTTCTTTCAGCTGGTGATCTTTATGATGCGTTTCAACTTTTTCACGGTTCGGATGTTACACGCAATTGAGACGTGGAAAGGAAAGAAAGACGTTGTATGTGAACATGTTTCTTGCCAAGTTGCAGTACACTTTATTTTCTAGTAATAAACGTGTCAGCAATGATGCATGATTCTCTCTCTCTCTCTCTCTCTCTCTCTCACCATATCCAATGTATATTTGATGGATAGATACCATACAACTGAAAAATAAAGGACCGTTAGTGGGTCAGCCAATGGGCCTCAAAAGCTGGGCACGTGCCTACATGGGTTTCAAGAACAACATAGATTTTAATGACCATCTGATTAATGGCCCACAAAATGGAAAGTAACCTGGAAATGGTCTGATGCAAGTTCTCATTAGAAGGCCGAATTCATCCCAAGGTGATTTTGGGTCATGTGGACCCTCAAGTGGGCCCCTCCTATATAGTGTCCACTATGATCGTTTGTGGACACTGAGTTCAATGAGACCCTAATACAGAGAGATTTGATTGAGCTAGGTGCTACTGTTAGAGATGAGGCCATGCAAATCATATTTAAGAGTGGTTTGGTCAATTGATTAGGTGGTGGGTTCCATAATAAGGGTTGGTCGGGCCATATTATAGTATTATTTTAGTAGCCTGTTAGGCAATTGTCAGAGAAAGGCCCACCAACTTTCAAATTGTGAGATAAAGGCCCACTAACTTTTAAAAAGTAATGCCTGGCAGGTCAATGAAATGGCGCTGTGTCACGATTTAATAGAACTTGGTGTTATCCTGCCTGACCGAAATCACTCTGACTCACATACAAGCTAGATTAATCAAATCTTCCCCATCAAGGCTTCATTGTAGTCAGTGTTTCTCTCTGGTTCCAAACAAACCCACCCAGTCTCTGCGGAAGAATTTTCAATGTGTATGTAGTAAGAGTTGGGATCTTGGCTCTTCAGTTGTCCGGCACTATATCTTTGTATGAATGGCAACACATTTAGAAGATCTAAGCGTTCATTTGTTAGGCCCTATTTGATTGGGTTTATAGCAATCAGTGTCTAGGATCATCTAGCCGTTTGATTTTCGGGCTCATCACAGTAGGCTCAATAGATTAACAATCTATGTGGGCCAAATGTAGGGCTACTTTTCTTCATAACTAAGGGACTAGGAATATCACCACATCATTTCTCGTAAATGACACACAGAAAACTTTGCTAAAAAACAAAGGCTGCTGCTCAAGTCATCAAAGTGGCCATAGATGTACGCAAATGAATAGATGATTAAAAAAATCCAACGATCCACATTCAGCATGAATGCGTGGCCTGCTTGATGAGTGGACCAGCCCCTGTGGGTCTAGTCATCTACAGAGTGGGGTCCACAGATACGTGCCAAGTAAAACTGATAAAACACTGCGGAAAGATGAATTATGAGGACGCCTGGATAGGCGTAGGGACACTGGGCCTGGGCCTAACTCATTTATGGTGCCCCTCAATCCACTTAGCCCATGAGTTTAGGACTAGTATCCCAGCCATTTTCCAACCCGATGCACAGAACTCTACATGCGCTCACATATGCAATCCTGGCTCTTGATTAAAACATATGGACGTACATCAGATGGTAATCTAGCCTAAAAATCAGATCGTCCATTCGTTAGGTGGGCCACACAGTGCATCTAATGTAGATGGTTTGAAGCCATTTTTATAGGCATCTTTCGTAATTTTTGGGCCACTTGACGGAGTTGCAACCAAATGGGTTGGAATTCAAAACGCCAAAATGGTGAAGGCAACTCGATCCACGGATCGGATATCCAAGACACGTGCCATTTAGCACGTATGTCTACCTGTACATGTCTAAGAGGCAAGGGCATTCCAATAGTTTCAGCCAGCAAGAGGTTTGCTACTTCCACAAGCACCTTTACACACGTGTGCCACACGTACACACCTAGCAAGTTTCTATAAAATCTTACCAGTGCATAACGTAGATCCCGCCGTGAAGGTAATCATTCATAAAATGTGAAGTCGACCCACTGATCACACATGCCACATATGCAAGTTGAATATGAACCGTTGAAAATTTGTCTAAACGGTCCAATCTATTAGTGTTAGGGATGGTCTACCTCATCAAGGGACGAGACTGAATTTTGTACATATTCATTTTCGAAGTGAATCCTATCATGGTCACTGGTCGGTCAGTTATCACAAAAGCTTGCCAGATTGTCACGTGCACTGCGTGTGGATTGAATTCACGTGTGCCTTGCAGACCCCTTCAAGGAAATTCAGGGGCCATTTAGTAATTTGCTCGCCATCCTTCTCTCCGTCGCGTATTTGATACCTTCCCACCTTCAACGCCTCTCTCTCTTTCTCCTTGGCCATGGCCATTCCTCAACACCAACTGCAACAACAACAACAGCAAGCACAATCCAAACCGTTCAGGAATCTGCTGGCCGCTGATGGGCAGATCGCCTTCTTCAGCGGCCCATCTTTCCCTGATCAATCTCATCCGCAATTCGCCCCTCCCTGTAATCTCTCTCTCTCTCTCTCTCTCTCTCTCTCTCTCTCTCTAAAAGATCTGATTTTTTTTTTTGCTGTTCCATTTTTTAACCCTTTTTGTTGACTTTATTTTTATTTTTATAGTCCATGTGGTCGGACTCGCTCCCGTTCCGATTCCTGCGTTGGACGGGACAACGGCCGATCTACAATGGGCAGGTTCCGAGCCCAAGAACAAGAGATTGAAAGAACAGGAATTCCTCGAGAACTCGCAGATCTCGTCCATCGATTTCTTGCAGACGCGGTCCGTATCCACGGGATTAGGGTTGTCTCTTGATGACCGTCGCATGGCTTCCTCCTCTGGAGATTCCCCTGTTCTATCCCTCCTCGATGAGGAGATTGACCGCGAGCTGCAGCGGCAGGACACTGAGATGGACAGATTCGTCAAATTACAGGTCCGATTTTTTCAGTCTGCATTTTGAATTCCTAAAATTAGATTATGTTATACCTAGTTGAGGAAATTAGGGTTCTTGATTTTTATAACATGTGATTGGCTTGATAAAAATCACACATATGATGGTCCGCATTTGAAGGTGAAGGATCATCAGATTTGCTTAATTTTCTGCACCATGGCTTGCCACTAGCGGTATGAATGAATGGACGGTCTGATTTCATGATTGGCTGCCCCATATGTCAATTAGAAGCTTTGGGGATATTGCAAATGTCCCCATGAAGGTGGGATGGTTGCACTATCGCTTTGTCATAGGGTTTTCATTCTTTGTGTTTGGACCATCGACAATGTATTTTTGTTATTTTCGCTTTTAGATTCTAGAAATTTAGTCAAGGGTAAATTGATTTTCCCTTGTCTTCCTATGGCAATTTCAAAAGTGGTCAGATTTTGGATTTGGCGGTTCTTATGTGCCTCATTTCTATTGCTTCCATGGATCAGGATTTTGATGTGCTAATGGCCTGAATTGAGGACTCTCAGTTTATTCAAGAGCAAATTACAAAAACAAATTGTCTTTCCTAATATACATGATGAGGAAGTGGCTCTTAAGAGTTAAATCGTAGTTGTGTTCCTTTTGAGTACAACTCAAATGCAATTGTAATTTGGAGGCCAGATCCTCAATATGAATCGAAGGATGAAATGACAGTTCCATTATTTCCATTTCATTAGATTAATAATTTCTATTTGAAAGCAATGTAATTGCAATTTGGAGACCACGTACACTTGTATTTCCACTTTAAGACAATAATTGCGTATCAATTCATTAGTGCATCAAAACACACCTAAACTATCATGCAATGCAATTTGTATGGATTTCAGAATCGGCCTGAAATTTTTTGTATCGCTGATATCTTCCTTATGTATTATTTTTATGTATGCTCATCATGTGTCCGTGTGTCAACTTATGTTTACTGTTTCTTTCTATTTCCTGCACTTTGTTCTTCTTCTGCATTTTTTGAAAGATTCCTCTTCTTCATTTTTTCTTATTAATGTTTATCAACTTTTAATTTTCTTCAACCAAATAGATCTACTTCATATGTTCCAATGTACATCCGCTAAGCATCATAGCAGGCCACAGATGTCAGTAATCAGGGTGGCTGACACATGCTCCAATATTTATCTGATCCTTTGAAGTTTCTCATGGGCTGCGTCATTCTATTTTTGTCTTTTAAAACTTTTTTTTTTCTTTACTATTTATTTCAACCCTATATTTTTCTTTGTATAAATGCTTTTGAGGAGGAGCTTTGCATTTCATTATCAGTGGATGCCTTCAGTGACACTTTGGGATGTGTGACCTTTTAGTGTTTCTTGTCTCCCATGAGCTTTCTTCCCTGGTTGTTGAGAGGAATTTATATGCATAGGAAGATTAATGAAGGAGAATGAGTTTATCTGAAATTTTCAATGCCCAATCCAATTAGCTTTTATTATTTTCATTTCATGCCCTGAGGGATCGATCTCCATCAACATGTGGGAATGGTTCCATTTCTATGGACCAATCAACTGGAAATGTGCAGTTTGAATGCCTATACCCTGATGAAGGATTTTTGGGTCCTGAGTCTCAGCAAATGTATAGTTCCCTGAGTTACAGGATTCGATATATCATACATGTAGGACTATTGGTTTTCTGATCCAGACTGTTGATGTGGTCCCCACTGTGGATGGGGGATGTCAAAAAAAAAAAAAAAAAATCCAGATTAAAGCCTAAGCAATCAATCTTTGGCCTTTTCCCCTTAGAATGCCAGACTGTTGCTGTATTATTTTCTTACCCTTTTCCCACTTTCTGGCCACTTATTGAAAGGTTAGGATCTTCCAATCTGTGAGGTTTTCAGGCATCCCCCATTGATTTTGTGGCCCATCAGCCCAACAGTCTGGATCACCAAACCATGGTGATTCGACCAGGTAATTCCCCGTGCCTTATAACCACATCTTGATCAGATTGGATTAGTACTCATCCATTCATGTCCATACAATATGCCCACTGATTTTGCCATCGAACTAGTAGGGTGAGCGCCTGAGGCAATCAATTCTGAAGAAGGTTCAGGCCAATCAGCTCCAAACTCTTTCATCCGTAGAAGAAAAGATCCTTCAAAAGCTCCATGAGAAAGAAGCAGAGGTAGAAGACATCAACAAGAAGAACATGGAGCTGGAAGAGCGGATGAAACAGTTGAATGTTGAAGCAGGTGCATGGCAGCACCGTGCCAAGTGCAATGAGAACATGATTACTGCCCTGAAGTTCAATCTCCAGCAAGTCTTCGCGCAAGGCAGGGATAGCAAAGAAGGGTGCGGTGACAGCGAGGTAGATGACACAGCCTCTTGTTGTGATGGAGGGGCAATTGATTTCCACCTCCTTGTTAGCAAGGAGAACAAGGATTTGAAGGACTCGATGACTTGTAAGGTTTGCAGAGTTAATGAGGTATGCATGCTTTTGTTACCTTGCAGGCATCTCTGCCTGTGCAAGGAATGTGAGAGTAAACTCAGTTACTGTCCTCTGTGTCAGACCTCGAAGTTTATCGGCATGGAGGTTTACATTTAATGTGACAGCTTGGTTATGATATCACTATTAATACAAACGCCTTGTCAATCTGGGTGATCATTCAAGTTTCTTGTGTCCGTTTTCCTCATTTTTATGGATCACACCTTGTATCTTGAGAGTCAAGTAAGCTAAAAGTTTCGTAATAATTGTGGAGTTGTTTGCATCCTGTTCTTATCATTTTGTATCTGTCACTGGAGTCAATGGCTCTTAACTGTTTCCATGAACACCTTTTATATCTAATTTCAAGGTTCACAGGATAGCATGTTGCAGGGATTAGTTAGCCTTGAGTGATATTTATGCAGTTCTTGGCTGTCTACTTCATGCAAATCTTTTTCTTCAGCTCACTTGACATGGGGAAATGACTGCACAGCAGTTTGCTTATTTTGTGGTTTCGACATGTGTGGCTCCAGTCCTTTGTTTTAGGATTCTCTAAAGTCCATTTTCAATGAAAAGCCTGCTTAACATTTTCTTTTGACCTTTAGAGCTCTTGTTCACCTTGCTGTTGCTGCTCACATTGAAATATTGAATTTGGTGGCCCAGCATTGGGATCCTTGATTTGATGCCCCATAACTAGCTTTTCATTGGTTAGTCAGGTTTTGTGAGTATGAGGTTTGTTGGCTACCTGAGTTCTGGTAGCATAACAGCTTGTGTGGCTTTGTTTCCATTTTCTTTTTCTAATTTTGCCCATTTACAGGCCCATTGTGATTCAGTTGTGCTATGTTTTTACCATGTAATGTAATGGTCCCATGTGGCCACAAAACAATGTACCTTCTCGTTCAATATCAGAAGGGTACTTAGTACCTATGTTGTATTACTCTTAGCCTATATTTGTGTATCGATGCATGAACCCAGTAAGTTACAGAAAAACCTTCTTCATTGTTCAATTATGGGTTTCACAATTGTGATGCATTCTGAATAAGCTGCAACTCTTCTACCTAGTTGAACATCGGTTTGGTATTACATGTTGAGTACGAAACTACAATTGTACAAAGAAAATTATACAGCATGTTGAAATGAAATTTAGATTCCATTCAAGTGCTAGTTTATGGAACATTCCTACTTGAAACTTTTGTATTTTCCACATATCTTTTCTCTATCTTTTGAAGTTTTTAGTTCTTGACATTGAATTTTATTTGGGGTCATTATTGTTGAAATTTTGATTGCTCTCACATTTATTTTAGTTTCCAATGATTCGGTGTTCTTTTTCATAATCTTAAAGTGCTACTTTCCATAAGCTTGGAGCTTTTTATTCACAGCTGCATTAAAGTTTCTTTTTTCTTGGATTTGGTTTGCACTTACGAGTTTGCAATCAATGTTCACCTGGAGGAACTCAATTTACTTCATTCACTGTCCTGAAATTCTTGAAATTTTGTTCTTGCACTTGCTGTTTATTTATACATGTTTGCCTTATCTGAGTTTGTAGTTGCTGTTCGGTTTTGTTGGGCGCTTAGGACTGTTTTATAGGGAGACATCCATCTTTTGGTTGGGTGTGAAGGATTCTTTCCTTGCAGGTTAGGCAATAGATTTGTTGTTCCTGAGAGAATCCAGCCAATACTAACAGTATCGCACAGGCCCAGTACAAGATTCAAGTGGAATATTGAAATCACCCCATATCTGATGTGATATCACAAAATATCCCATGCTGCCCTTAGTTTCTATGATACATTCGATACATATCATTGACACTTAGGCTTAACCTTTGAGGAAATTGGGGGGAAAAAAGGGAACTTTTCTCCACAATTTTTGTGGGAATTTGTTCTTGGGAGCATTTAGGCAACTCCACTCAAGCTGTTCAGAGAGAAATCTCGTTTTTGGTGGAGAAATCCAATCCTACACACACTCACACATACATACAGACGTATATATGCATTGATATCGATTTGAGACCTGTTTTTTTTTTTCTTTTTTCGTGCGTGTGTATCTGAATTTAAGGGTGATGGAAGAATTTATTCTTCCATTTTCAACTGTTTAAAATGCAATTAGAGCAAGGAACAATTATATGACACTGCTTGTAGGCTAATCTACAGTTTGGCCACACTTTTTTAAATTTTTGGAAAAAATATTTTCTTAAGTAGAAGCTAACAAAGGAATGATTCAAAATAAATTCTTTTTAATTATTATTTTTATTTTAATATGATGATCAACCAAAATTTGTTGATCCATATATAATGTTGATGAGTGTGAGCCGATCTACAGATTGGTCACACCCTTTTGTGTTTTTCAGAAATAATTTTTTTGATCGACTCCATGTAGATATGAGCAGATCTACAGATTGTTCATGCCCTTTTTTGTTTTTTTTGGATTTTTTTTTATGTTTTATTACTCATATTATATGAGATTTGAATGATACGAAATCTTTTTTGATAGAGTTCCATCACTTTTATCCAGCAACCCATAGTTTGGACCTCTATACAACAGAAACCTATTATACTTTTTTCAGGTAATGTTTCAAGTTCTAAATGTGTGATCACGTCTCTTTCCAACATCTCCTGAAGTTTCATTGAAAAATTCCATTGTTTTCCAATGCTTACCTCTGACAGTGATACATTCACTGTACAGTGTACACAGTACACGTGGTATTTCCCGTGTGATAACAGTTATGTTTCCATGTTCCAATGGCGAATACGGGGTGTGATACCTATACACAAAAAACTGCTGCTTCAGAAAGGTGCTAAGATGTCATCGTTGGAGGATTGAGCCAGTAGGTTTCTCTCTAGGAAGCCTTCTCGTTAATGAGGTGGTGAAGGCCAGGTGGGTATGGATTTCATGTCAAGAGGACAAATTTATTGTGTTGGGTGGGTCTAAAAATGTTTCCTGTCGATCTCATTCTCTAAAAATTAAGGGTAAAGTTCCTATAGAAGGGAAGGACTTCAATTTGTTTGAGTATTTTGGTTCGGTTGTGTTAGCCTTAGTAATTTGACTATTTGTTGGGAAACATCCACCCTTGGGTATGAAGGGGATTCCCCACCTCTTTGGTAGGGGATTTTTTTTTTTTTTTAACAGACAATTACCCTAATGCTGCTGCAGAAGCTATTGAGATGTTGTCAGAAAATCAAGTCATTCAGACTTGGTTGATCTTTTTGTGTCAAGGCCCTCTTGTAATGTAGAAGAGCATTTACGTAATCTTATTTCTCGACTGATAGGATGTTCTAAGCATTGTGTGCAAGAAAGAGTTTTATGTAGGTGGCATGACTAAGTTTCCCACTTAGTTTTTGCCACATTCCAACATCAAATTCATTAGAGGCTGTGCTTTTGTGCTGGTTGTGGCTATTTGAGATTTGCACTTCTCAAAAGGAGGGTGTTCATTTGGATTCCGTGCCTGGTATCAAGAGTCCGACGGTCATCTCTCATCATTCCCATGGATTTCAATAAAGTAAAAAAGTAATTGTACCCCATGTCTGAGGTAGTGTTTACTAGAGTCTTTCTGGTCAACAAAAACGGGAGATTTTGGATTCCATATTCCAAAAAGGTGTTGACAGATAGCCATTGAGATGTTGTAGCCCTGGTACCTTATGCTGCTGCAGAAGCTATTGAGATGTTATTAGAAAACCAAGTAATTCAGGCTCGGTTGACCTTTTTGCATCAAGGCCTTCTTGTGAATGCAGAAGACCATTTATGTAATCTTATTTCTCATGCTGATAGGATGTTCTGAGCATCGTTTGCAGGGAAGAGTTTTATGTATGCAGCCTAACCTAAGTCTCCCACTTAGGTTTGCCACAAAATCCAATATCAACTGCATGACAGACGATGCTTATGTGCTGATTTTGGCTATTTGAGGGATTGCACTTCTCAAAAGGAGGGTGTTCCTTTGGATTCTGTGCCTGGTATTTGGGGTTTGGAAATCATCTCTCATCTTCATTTCCATGGATTTCAATAAAGTGAAATAGTAGTTGTAGCCCGTGTCTGAGGTAGTGTTTACTAGAGTCATTCTGCTCAATCAAAGCGGGAGATTTTGGATTTCATAGTCCGAGGAAGAGTTGATGAATAGTCATTGAGATGTTGTAGCCTGGAATCTAATGCTGCTGTAGAAGCTATTGAAATGTTGTCAGAAAACTGAATCATGAATTGTCATTGAGATGTTGTAGCCTGGAATCTAATGCTGCTGTAGAAGCTATTGAAATGTTGTCAGAAAACTGAATCATGAATTGTCATTGAGATGTTGTAGCCTGGAATCTAATGCTGCTGTAGAAGCTATTGAAATGTTGTCAGAAAACTGAGTCATTCATACTCGGTTGATCTTTTTGTATCAAGGCCTTCTTGTGAATGCAGAAGACCTCTAAAGTTTATTTCTCGGCTGATGGGATGCTCTAAGCATTGTGTGCAGGGAAGAGTTTCATGTAGGTGGCATAACCTAGTCTCCCACTTAGTTTTTGCCGTATTCCAATATGAACTGCATTAGAGACCATGCTTTTGTCCTGATTGTGGCGATTTGAGGGTTTGTGCTTCTCAAAAGGAAGAGGTTCATTCCAATTCTGTGCCTGGTATCAACGGTCCAACAGTCATCTCTCATCTTCATTCCCATGGATTTCAATGTAGCAAAATAGTAGTTGTAGCCCATGCCTGGGGTAGTGTTTACTAGAGGTGTTCTGCTCGATGAAAACAGGAGATTTTGGATTCCCCATTCCGAAGAAGAGTTGATGGATACTGTGAGTTGGGGAGATTGAGCATTATTCTTGAGATGCTTTCAAAATTATAAACAATGGGTAAAAGCTCCAGGCCTATATTTTGATAGGGCTGTAAGACGCCTCATAATTGTTTAGCATTTTGAAGAAAACAAATGGTGTAAATGGGATAGCAAATTGCAGGAATAAAGGACAGGGAGGACTATGGAACTTGGTGTCTACTAGAGATTATGATCTATTTATCCTAGATACCAACTCGTTTGTGGATATCTGACCTTAGTTGTAGGAAACCTCCTCCAAGGTATCACTTCTGCTCATGTTTCCGAGCCTCCTAGGTCTTCTACTACAATAACTACCATGATTCCATTAGGGCTAGTTTAACTCGATCCATCACCAGCATAGCCTTTTCCCAACTCCCTACTATCATCATCACCATGCAACGCTTATGGTATTGATGGTATGGGTACTGAGGGTCAGCAACACCAAACAGCCCGAAAGTTACCAAACTCCCGGGTATCGGGAGTATCGATGGCAATATAGGCAAATATCACAATGTATTGTGGAAATATTGATACATTGCAATATTTTCAATTGATCGTCGTTATAAAATGTCAAGTATCGACGATACATGTGATATGTATCGTCGATGCCCAAACAACTAAAGCCCCTTGGGAAAAATCGGGAAAAAAACAATTTCTCTTAAATCTTTTGTTTCTAATCCCTTCTTAACAAAAAATCATCCTCCATTTTTTAATTTTTTTTGGAGAGGAGGAGGTTTGGTGTGGAGGTCGAGATCAAAGAATGGGTGCACCTGAATTGCAAACAGGTGAAAAAATTGGATTGAAGAAAAAAGCACCATATTTGTGAGCCCTCCTTTTTGGCTGTCTCCCCACTTGTGGTATCGAGGGTCAGCAACACGAAATAGCCTGAAAGTGATCAAACTTCTAGCCATTGGTGGAAATATCAGCAAATATTGCAATGTATCATGGAAATATCAATACGTTGCAATATTTTCAATTTATCGTCAATAAACAAACAACATGGGCCACTTCAAGGTAAAAAAAAAAAAAAATCATATTCTTGTAAATCTTTTGCTTCTAATCCCTTCCTAACAAAAATTGACCCTCCATTTTTTAATTTTTTTGGAGAGAAAAGAAGGTTTGGTGCAGAGAGCAAGATCGAGGGGTGAGTGTAGAGCTGGGCACAAACCAAGCCAGCTCAAAAGCTTGGCCCAGATTGGTTTGAAAAAGCTTGGCTTGGATTGGTTCAAATGGAAGTTCAAACTAGTTCAAACAAACCAAGCCTCGGAGTCAAACTCGTTTGAAAAAACAAAGCAAGCTCAAACTAGGGCAGTACTGGCTCGGCTCAAAACTCGATTTGATTCAGCTTGGTTTGATTCAGCTTGATTCGGCTCATAGATTGTAAGCACACTGTTTCCTGTGGTGTGATCCACTTGAGCGGATATGATTCCATTTTGGGATCATGTCCTAAAATGATATGTAAAACAGATGGACAGAGTGAATAATATATATACATGATGACATGGATAATACATAATACATATACATGGATGCACACTGTTGCCTTGCACTTGAAAAATTATGCTTGTGTACTTTTGTTTGGAAAAATGCTCTTACACGTCTATTTTGAAGCTGCACTCCTCTGGAGGATGTTAAACATCATATGGTAAGATACTTTTGTACTTTTTTTTTCTAACTTTTAAAATTCTTTTCTATTTAAATAAACTAGCAAAAAAAGAGCTGCCATCTATTTGAACTCGGCCTGGCCTGATTCAAAATTTCTGACCAAACCAATCACAAATCGAACCGGATTTTTCTGGAGCAAACTAAACTCGGGCCGCATGGGTCGGCCCGAAACCCAAACCAAGCGGATCCACAAACTAAGATGACACAAAAACAAGTCAAACTAAACTAGGGCTAACTCAGCTCGGCCGGATTGTTGCCCACCTCTAGGTGGGTGCACCCGAATTGCAAACGGTGAAAAAAAAAAAAATCAGAATAAAGAAAAAAAAACACCATATTAGTGAGCTCTCCTCGTTGTTTCTCTGCTTCCTTGGTTATTTAATACTCGCTTGATATGCAGGCACTTAGAAGCGGTATTACGTGGCATTTTAACCCAAATTAACCCAACGAAATTGTGGATCCCACTCTCATTAAGTTACAATATAAAAATCAGGTTGGTTGAACAATAATAACCATTGATTTGTGGCCATTGGTTTTTTTTCTTCTTCATTTCTAACCATCCAAAAAGTGCCCAACAATCTACTATTTTAATAATCAAATAAGAGTTATTTTTGGTCTATGATACATCTAAATTAGTGCCCATAATTTGGATGGTTTGTTTTGAATTATTATATGCCATGTAAGCAATTTTTTTAGTAATTTCTATGTGCCTGTGTATCACACATCACACTGCCATACTATCGAAGTATTCTCTATTTAAAAAGAAGGGGAATTCTTTTTTAATAAAATCATCATCTTTCAAAAAAAAGAAAAAAAAAAGAAAGAAAAAAAAAAGAGGGGGGCATGCACTCAGAAATTGTACAGGTATCATATATTAACTAAAATTAAACCTATTAAATTGTGGAACCCACTGTCACTAAGGATCCCAAAATCAGATTGTTTGAACAATCCTGACCTTTGATTTGTGGACACTAGTTTGTTGAAACAGGACATTGGAAAATTTTCATTCTTAATTGTCCAATAAATCTTCATCAATCTCGTTGTTAGATAAGGAAATAAACCTAATTTTTGGGTTACGAGACATAATTTGGACAATTTAATTTTATTAACTTGTGTGCCTCGTGTGCAATTTTAAAAAATGATTAATTGGTTGTGTTTTCATACATATCTTATCTGATTTATAAATTATATGAATTCATTTTTAATATAGTTGTGTCACCTCTGTCAAAAAATTTAAGACCCTATACAAAGGAAACTTATTATTATGTAGTTGTTTTTTTTGTGATATTTTGAGTTCTAAGCATACATCGTCCCTTCTAACATTTGCTGATGTTTTATTGAAAAAGTAAACCAATTTCCCAATGTCCCCCCTCCCCCTTACATAACGTGATACATGCGATATTTCCCATATGATTCCTGATATATTTTTGTATCCCAAGGGTGTGATACATGTGTCAATGCCGACATTGAAAACATTGTCGCCATGATTCTTCAGCGATCCTGCTCCATGCATATTTTCATTGAATCTGTGCTTTTCCTCTGAAGTAACCACACCTAAATCTGTCCTTGCTCCTCACAAGTTGCTCCATGCATAACGTGATCAGGTTTTTAGTTTTGATAAGTGTTGCCCCTGATTCAGTTATCAATACCATTGGTCCATTGGGCCCCGCCATCGATGGAGCATGCAGAAAAAAAAATCCTCGAGAGAAGTCCTTACCCTTCAATTTATGGCCTACAAATAGACAGTTGAGAAATGCAGCAACAGTCTCAAGATCGGTGGCCATGTCTCTGTGGAATTGTCCATCCACAATGGTCTGGATCACCAAACCATGGGCCCCAATTGTCAAAACTGAAAATCTGAGTATACTATGTAATGTCCGGGCCAGGGATCCTACGAAAAAAAAAAGAAAAAAAGCTACAGCTCTTATGGCTCCTTTTTTTAATGCATTAGCAACACTTTGTTACTAGTCAAGAGAGTTGAGGTAACAGCATTTGTACCCGGTAATATTAGAGAAAATCTATGTATTTTTCCATACTCTGAATCAGTAGTTGTGATTACTTTTTAGAAATATATATTCAGGAGATCTAACAGTATGTTAAGTCATTTGAGATCAGAAAACACACATCATGGATATATGTTTAGTTGAAGAAGAGAAATGAGCTTCCAAGCTAGCAATAATGAGGTACATCTGTTGCCTTTTGACTCAGGAAAATACTTGCATGAAATTTGTATAATCTATGCTGATTAAAACAATCTTGTCCAATCCATTGTCATACCAAACATTCCTACTTTTGATTTTAGTATCGGTCTGTGCATGTCTGTGCACCCGAGTGCGCATGTGGTGGCTACTCTTGAGTATTTTGTAAACAACAATGTATGTTTGTTGGCTACTCTTGATTATGATATAAAAGGACAAGCTTTCCATTGGTTTGATATACAAGTCCATTAATCCAGTGAATCAAATTATATATGGCCCACATTTTTTTTTTCTTCTTTTGGTGATAGTAATCTTGTTGGTTTTACATGGGTCTTTTCATATCACCAACTTGATTACTACATTGTCGAGTACTAGTGATTTCATTGTATACTGAGAAACGCCGAGGTTGTGTGCAGCATGATCAAGGCCAATCATCAGGTGTGGGCCACCCTGGCCCAGAAATGAAGATCCCAACCCCCCCCCCCCCCAACTGCTCATTTTCCATACACATGGCCTACTAGTGGGTGGACCCACCTGGTTTGGTCACATTCATGGCGGCCTGAGCCTGACAATGGCCTGATTGCACATGAGTATCCCCTTTGGGTTACCTCGTCAATTTCTAGTGGGAATCATCCGAGCACGTAACATCATATTCTTGGGTATACTCGAAACTTGCTCAATCCCATCCAGCTGTTTTTTCCTTGCAAAATGTTTAGTTTCATTCATTCGCCTGTAAGATCTACGTGGGCCTTGCTTGTGTGGGTATCATGACTTGGTTGCAAGGATCGTTTGACTTAGATTTTATCATAGACTTTTTCTTATTCATCAGGATTTGAACGCTAAACTACACTGATTTGATTGAAGCTGCCCTTGAATTATGGGTTTTTTTTTTTTTTGGCACATCTGGGCCGCAAATGCTGTGGTTCCTTCGAGCACTAGGCCTTTGTGGGGTCAGCTCATGAATATCCATGTGAATCACATCCTTCCATAGTCCGGTGCAGCCTTACCCCCTGTGGGACAGCATTTAGATTTTCAATCTGATTAGGCTATATAATTCTTTGCAACAATTGAATCTGCACCATTCATCAGGTTAATACCTGACTGACCATTGCAGCTACACGATTATGAGGGGATGGACCTTCGGTGAGACTCAACAGAGTCGTAGGTTACTAAAATGACCACAGAGCATGGTTGTGCTCATGTGTGACAGTTTTTAGGAGGATTCTTGATGGATGGAAGGGCGTGCGAGAGTGAGAGGAAGATCATCGTCTACCTTAAATTCACCTGGTAGTTTTTTGAATTCACGGAAAAAATAAATAAATAAAATAAAATATAGAGAGAGATAAAACTCAAATATTTTATTTAATAATGTCTGATTATGCCTACTGTGTATTTTTCTCAATTACATCATTAATAAAGAAAAATAAATCAACATTCGTAATTATAAAAAAATGGTAAATTCCAACCCTAATTTACTTAAAATAGTAAAACTTATCTAAAGTTTAATTTACCAAAAATAAAAAGTCTAGATAAACTCTAATAAAAGAGTCCTACCATGATTGTAAGTGATTTATAAAAAATAAAAAAAAAAGATAAAAAAAAAGATAAAAATCTAAAACTCTAATCCTCTAAAAATAAAGAAATATTACCAAAATTGAAATTATAGTAAATTTTTTCTTTAAAATTTTGTTTTTCAGCTTGAAGCATGCATTTTCTAACTAAAAGGTGCATTTTCTCACTAAAAGGGTAGGCATGGTTGGCCCCAAATGGCCTATTCTAGTCAAAATTCATTAGTCGTGCCTCCCATAACAATACCCGGTCAAAAATTATGATTGAGTTACGGTTCACAATTTAAACGGCATTTTCTCTTTAACTGTATTGAATTTCTTCAAACCGAACGTCCCAATTATACCATACTTGGGTCCAGCCATGCTAAGAATAGGCTTGGATATGACAGACTACTTCCACATCCATTTGGCTTTCAGCCATGAATGTTCCTATAATTCTTCTCAATCTAGCAGCTCCTGCGATTGAATGCTCAACAATAGCCATCAAAGAACCGGGCCGAGTTAGTCCCGCCCACCAACATTCTATTGATTCCTAAGCTGAAATGCACTTCCGCATGATGCCAACCTGCTGACTTGGCACATCGGGGTGGTGCAACAGGCAGGTGCTATTTAGATTATGCAGGACAAGTATACAGGTGGACCACGTATATGATCACATTTATGGACCATTTAAAGAAACTTTACCGAGGTCCACTTGTAATCAGCATGTGCTGCCCAAGGAGTAGACTAACCGGCTATCTGGGCCACCTCAGCTTCAATGTGTAGCCCACCTGATTCAATGCTTCGATCATCATTTGTAGTTTGGGGAGGCGCAAGTGGGCCTAGAAATAAGTAACTCAGCTATTGCCTACTTGCTAACGGGGAGTATAACTAGCAAAATGGCAAAGGGAAAAATATCTTTTTCCAAGTGTTGCAAAAGATAAGGAGTTTTAAACGTTCGATAATTTTACAACTACTCTGCAAAAAATATGGAAATTTATAATTGCAGTTTTGGTAACTAGGTGTGGTAGTAGGTTGGGCCTCAGGCCTGGCTGGTCTTGGTCATCTCCAGGTTTAGCCCATGGCTCAAGGAGCCTAGCCTCACACCTGAAGAACGAGCTTAGAAATTGGATTTGGGCTACTGTGGCCCACCATTAAGGGTGCAGCACAGCAGGCTTGGTTGGCCCTGGCTAAGCCCGAAAACTGATCAAATTCATATTTCCCACCATGAAGGTTCCTAATCAATCCGTTGATCAAGTGGGATGCACATGCGAAAATAAATGGACATTCAAAAAATGACAGCTAAGGTCTCCACTTTCAGATCTGTGTCGCCTAACCGATGATCGGAACAGAAAATGTGTGGAAGAGAACACACGAAGTTGGGCAGGGCCATGCTGGGTCAGTCTTAAATTATCTAAGCCAATAATTAAGTGGACCATATATGCCACGCCCTAGCCCAGCCGATGGGCCAAGCCAATATGTCCAAGCCCGGTTCAGAATCAACGGAAGAATGTTTAAATATTGGTGGTTTGTTTGTATCATTTTCAAATTGGAGATTTGTGGAACATTCTCCAATGCAGAAAACCGGACAGCATTTCTTGTATGGGAGCGGATTAGGTAAGACGCCGGATCCACTGAGGCGGGTGGGACCCCTGACTGTGGGGCTCACAGTGATGTATGTGCCTTAAATCCACACCGTCCAGCCATTTTTAAAGCTCAATTTAGAGAATGACCCCAAAAATGGAGGTGACTCAAATCTTATGTGGACCACACCACAGGAAACAGTCCTGATTGAATGCTCACCATTACAAACTTCATGGATTCCACCAGAATGTTTATTTTCCATCCAACCTGTTGATAAGGTCACAAACACCTAGACAAAGAGACCACACAAATATCATCTTGATCCAAGGTTTCTGTAGCCCACAAGAAGTTTTTAATGGTCAATCATCACTGTTTCCTGTACTATGGTCCATTTGGGATTTCAAACTACTTCATTTTTTTTTTTTGGATCATGTCCAAAATGAGCTTTTCAATACGGATGGACGGCGTGGATGTAGTCACATACATCACAGTGGCCCCACGTGGAGAGAGAAACGGTAGCGGATTAGGTGCGGCCCTGACCGTGGGGCCCACCTTGATGCATGTGTAGTATATTCATGCCGTGTATATATGACTTCCATCCATTTTACCAGTTCATTGAAGCAATACAAATTTTAGGTGGACCTCACTACAGGAAACAGCGGTGGTTGAATGGTCACAGTTAAAAACTTGTAAGGCACTATGTAATGTTTATTTGCCATCCAACCTGTTGATATAGTCATACCTGGCTGGATAAAGGAAAACAACAAATATCAGCTCGATCCAAAACTTGTGGCCCACAAGAAAGTTATGGTCAATCGCCAGTGATTCCTGTAGTGTGGTCCACCTGAGATTTGGATCTGTTTCATTTTTGTTCTCATGCCCTGGAATGATCTGCAAAACTGGATGGACGGTGTGGATATAATTACAAATACAGTAGGCCGCACGGACAGGGGTGCACCGTGTTGGGTGAGGCGGGGGCAAACATGCATAAGAACCACCCGTTCATCAGATGGGCCATTACATTTCCACAATGAATCCAGAAAATCAGTGAAACCCGAGACTTATATCAGCCACAACATACGGAACGGTGTAAAATCATTACTAAAACCTTTAAATTCACATGATTTGGCTAAGATGAGTATTGGAACGTCCTGGTTTTTTGGAAATACATTAAAGCTGGTGTAGAATGACAGATGGGTGGATCAGATGGCATTACACATCACGGCGGATCCCCACGAGCAATTCGGACTACTTTAATTAATGGTGGGACTTCCCACATTGTAATTCACCTGAGTGTTGAATCGGAATGATTTTTGGGCCCTGGTCCTAGCACCGAGTGGCCCACCTGATTAACAAGGTGGATCTCATTCACATGATGTCATTCTACCCTTATCATTGAAAATGATGCTTTAGCATCTACTAAGAGGTCATGCTTGTGTTTTGGAAAATCCGCAGAGAAAAATTGGTACTTGGAGAGATTTATTGTGGGTTGATGATTAATCATTGATTACTTTTTACAAGTGAAATCTGGACTGTTACTTGAATAGCAATTATATTTTTTATTTTATTAAACATCTCAACTTTTAATTGAAAAATCTTCCCATGCCCTTTGAAATATTAGAATTATTTAAAGAAGAAAAATGTTAAAGAAGAAAAAATGTTCAAACATGACTCACATTAGACATGACATTAGATTATTTATAGGGTTTTACTAAGATATGGTAGCCCTGGGGTACATAGTGTGCCCTCATGGCTGTTTTTGCCTTGGGTTACATTTTAAGTGAACCATTTATATTCTAAATTTTAAGTTACTCGACGCTTGGGTAAGAAACATTTGTTGAACTAGTTATTTATACAATTCAATTAAACATGAGGGAACATGTGTGGGTGAGGACCTATATTCAATCAACATATGTGATTAGAAGTGCGAGGCATGCTAGAGTTGTACTTGACTTAATGTTTGATTAAACGTTGGTGCCCCCACATTGAGATGGACCAATTAAGATTGGATTCAAGAATCCAACCACCAACTATAAAAATGATCAGGCGATTTACAAAAGGGTAAGAGTTTTCTTTATGGATTCTTTTTGCCTTGTGTCTTAGTGATTTATTCTTTTACTAGTAATTATAGCAAAAATATATTTCTCAAATGAACGATGATGAACTGACTAAAACAAAAGAAGGCTAAAAAAAAAGACAATGCTGATTTTTATAATTAATTCATAGATGAAACTCATTACAATCGATAGAATAACAAAATAAAAAAGAGATAAATACTTAAAAATTGTTTGAATGGATAGACGATCTAAGCGCATGGCCAACAAAATGTGACCGTAATGTTTAATCTTTTAAGTAAGAACTTAGTTGATTGGGATCCACCAACAAAAGGTTGTGGATGTTTACACTACTACAATACTATAGTAATAACGCTAAATAGTAGCGATCTAAACAAAAACTAGACTAGACTATGCTAAGATAAATATAAATGTAGAGAAGATATATTGTACGTTTAGAGTGGGGCCTTGACTTCTTTATCACGTTCTCCTTTTATAACTTCTAGAGGTGACAAAACCTTTGTTGGGCTTTCTTGTTGGTCCAGGATACTTCGCAACAACGATTTATTATAAACTCTTCCTATAAGAGATCTTCATAAATCTAAATCATTTTAAAATCACCTGCTAACATGGCTGTAACGATTTTCATAGATTAGAAATTGTTTTCCGAGCTCTATTGCATATAATTATGGCTCCATCAGAGACATCTTTAAAGACCTATAGTGATCATAAATATTCATAGAACCTGAGGAATCGGTCTCACCATATCTTAATTAATCAGGTCTTGATCTATTAATTTTAATCTGCTTAAGTATTGATCTGATCTACGAATCTTTGTAATCGGCGCGAGAGCCTGCACATCTTTGAGAATGTTTTTCATTTTGGAAGGATTTATGAGAGATGGCAGCAAAATCGAATTTATGATAGGATTCTTGTCTTGATAGGTCTTTTATAAGTGTGCTAGGTACGCTCTATAGTTATGCGCCACACGAATTAGGCCATGTATCATTTATTGTTTCATTTACTTTAAATGCATGACATTGAATTTATGGTAGGAGAAATATTATAAAAGGGTAAGAAAAAAATATATTTTCAGGAGATGAGTACGATTTTGTCATTATTCGGCGCATATAATGTTGACAAATGGTGACCTCCCATTAGTCCAGGTTATTGTGTAAAAAAATAGGTGTCACCCGTGATCATGTACGAAGATAAATATTTAATGATGCATGCATAAATTCAAGATTCAAAGGTTAAGATCATCAATGTGGCATGATATAAGATAATAGCTTCTATACGGAGATAATGAGAACATGGACGAGCTAAAATCAATCTAATAATGCAAATCTGAAGTTCAAATCAAGGATGCAATCCATAGTGGAAATTAGTCACTGTGTCATACCGTAGACTGTAGTCCACTGTATCCTAGCAAAACCTTCTTTATATATAACATGTTCATGCACCTAAGCTCTTCTGATGCATTCACGAACTTATGGGCCCGCTTACAGTCCCATCAAGCACGGGATCCGTTTTACTATGCAACGATTGGCTATGATCTTGTACACGTTTGACATATTGGCACAAGTCCCGTGATTCACCTCTTCTATTTCTCCCTTGGTATGGAGGCAGCCATACTTGCACAGGGATGGCTTGGATCATCACAGACGAGCCACGTGTAAGGCATACAATACGGCGGCTCGAAAATGTCCTGTTCCCAGCAGCACTGGATCACGTGCACAGATGAGATGAGATTGAGAGAGGACCGGAAATATCCTCTGCAACACTGTTTTACACAGCGGGTATGTAAAACACCCAAGCTCTGTGGGGCCCACCAGCTTCATATGTGAAATCCACTCCGTCCATCTGGTTACACGTACGACATATTGGCACATGTCCCGTGATGCACCATATCTGAATGGACCGCATGGATAAAACACATACATCTTGTGGGGCCCACAGTTCTTTTTCCAGTACTGAGCTCGGTACTGGAGCTGTCACTACCGAATCTGAGTCCGTGTGTTTGTGGGTGGCTGAGATAGGCGTCTTGAATTGGCTCATCACGACCTTGACACGGCTGGTCTACAGTCAAACGCGACGAACCCCGGCGCCTAAAAGCACCTTTCCCTTTTGACACACTTTCCCTCGCACAAGACTCCTGCGTTACACGTGCGATATCATTGCACGTGCGACTGATAAAGGATACAACCTAGGGTTAGGGTTTCGTATAAATCAGAAGGATTGCATGGATGGATTAAAATATTATTATTTGGGTTCGAAAGATATTCTCTTCGTCATGTTATAAAATGCTCACAGCTTAAAATCGTACGTTACGTTCGGGCTTTGCTCTTGTAAGATAAGAGTCAATATCTAAGTGATCCAAACCGTTTATATGGTGGGAATCACCGTGGATGGTCTATGTACTAAAAGTCCAAAGATTATAACATCCTAACCGTAGAATATTTGGATTTATTGCTTGAGTTCGTCCCATACCCAAAGTTTTACGAATTTTCCATATGGGAAGTTTGAAACAGTGTATCAATGAAGATGATACCCATAATATCAACAGTTTGATTACTTGTACCGTAGAATCGATGGGTCGGAGCATTGTATGATGCTCATTCTCTTTGTAGCCTCGTCAGCTTCTTACCGTCTTTTAACGCCCTGAGAATCCACCATCTTTCTTTCCTTTTCCTTTCCCAGACTTTTTCCATTTCCTTCTCTCTATAAATTCCTCCTTTTTCTAGGGTTTAGGGTATTTGATTAACAAAGACGTCTCGGCAAACGTCCCTCGGACGTTAGTCAAACTCTTTTGTGCTACTTTTCTTTTTAATGATAAAAACATTAGAAAAGGAGGGTGGAGTATGGACATCTTTGCTCATGTAAACGGATACTGTCCACGTGGCTTATATCTAACACAATCCTATCCATTAACATTGTCTAGTCTACGGTATATGTTCCATAAGCTGATTATTAGCTTAAAATGACAACTGTACTGGCAGATTACAAATGAATGGTCAAGAAGAAAAAATTCGACGGTCCAAAATTAACCAACAAATAGCATTGGTGGGAATCTATGATTCTGCAGTGGATCTGAGTTCTGTAATATTCAGTATCTACAGTGGGGCAAGATATTTTGAACGACTTAGATTGAGGTGCATGCATGCCATGTGGAGAGAGGCAGGGTGCACGCCTATGAATAGTCATACTCTCTGGCAGCGAATCGAATAAAACTCTTTTGTGGGAGAATGGACGGAAATGCAAGCAAACGAGAGAAAAGAGATGGGTCTAAGACAAAGGAGGTGATGTAAACAGTCAAAGACCTGTGCATACTTGGAAGAAGAGAAAGGGAGGGGATCCAAAGGGTTCCATGAGGAAGTGTTTGATCAGAGACTTAAAGTTGGAAAAGGGGGAAGTTTTTCGTGAGGAGAAAGATAGAAACGTCTCAATGCAAAGACCCCATTACTTCCTCAGTCACCAATCAGAATCTCTATCTTTCCTTGTCTTTCAAGAAAGCCCATCTTGTATATATTTTCTTGTCGTGGTAGAACAACTTCATGCTTCCTTCTTTCATTGTATTTCTACGTCTTTGTTTATCATCTTGCTATACTGGCTGTAAATCTCTCTCTCTCTCTCTCTCTCTCTCTCTCTCTCTCTCTCTAAATGTATGGTTAGATAAGCTACAGCTCATCCATCAGGTTGGTCGAACTAGGTAGATGCCTCTCTCTCAAATGTATGGGTAGATAAGATCCAGCTTTGCTGTATGGCGCATGAGAAGATATCCTATCCATCCATCAGGGTGAACGAACTATGTAAATGCCCCGACCCAAGAATCAGGTGGGCCGCAAGCTTACAAAACAAATGTATGGCTGAAAAACTTGGCTCAAGTTATTTAAGCCCTCCACCTATTTATAACGCTGAGGCCCACCCTAGTGAGTTGACCCGCCTTTTTTTCTTATGAGAACATCTAAAAGGTCGGACCCAAGTTGTGGATGGCGTGGACGTTGCACCAGTCTGCCATGCTGGCACGTATGTGTAAATGGTGTACACGCTTTTGGGCTTAGCAAACCTCCATAACCTAATGAGATTATTACTACATTACAACTGAACAGAAAATTATAATCTTCACAAGCTGACAAGATTTCATGGAACTAATTAGCATTACCATTCTCTCTCTCTCTCTCTCTCTCTCTCTCTCTAAGAAGAAGATGGAATAATATCCTCATCCGCCCTGATAGATATGAACACCCTTTTCTTTCTAATATTGGTAATACAAAAGTACAACTTTGTACTACTGTATATTACCATAAGTACATAAGATAGGATGTATCTTATTGGTGGATGTAGATAGCGGTTCCGGGAGCGGATTGGGTGAGGCCGGGGTAACACCGAGTTCAGTCCGGCCGTAACTGTGAGGCCCACCTTGATGTATGTGTTGTATATCCATGCTGTCCATCCGTCATTCCACGTCATTTTAAGGCATGTGCCAAAAAATGAAGCAGATCCAAACCTCAGGTGGACCAAACTGCAGGGAATAGTGGTGATTGAATGCCCACCGTTAAAAACTTCCTAGCCCCATTGTAATGTTTAAAACTTTTGAGACCTACGAGCATTCAATCACCACTGTTTTGTGCGGTCCACTTGAGATTTAGATCTGCTTCGTATTTTGGGTCCCTGCCCTGCAATGAGCTGCCAAAATGGATGGCTGGCATTAATATATAACACATATATCAAGGTCAGCCACACGGTCATGGCCTGACCGTACTTGGTGTTTTCCCCTATCAAATCCACTCCCATGGTTCCCTCCTTGAAGCTGCTATTGTTGTTGTTAGCAACATTATTATGATTCATTGCTCATGTGGTCATCACCATCTCCACCTTATCTCAACTGATTAATGTGGCCTACATGAAATCTCTGCCGCCATTCCACTCTATCAAGGATCATAACTTCAGTTAGATCATTAGTCATCATGAAGTCTTTTACCACATTATGATTATTATTAATAGTAAATAAAGGGAAAAAAGATTAGTTGCTAATAGGATTTCAAAGAGCTACTATTTATGACCTGTTTGATTGTCACTTGAAAATGAGTTCATCTAATTTTATCCAATGGTATCTATGCCTTAGAGATCTTTATTTTTAGGGATTAACTATAAGTATAGATTATGATCTCTAGTAAGTAATTGATATTAATTAAAATTATGAGATGAACTCATTTTTCAGCGGCACCTAAATAGGCCTTAATTCCGTTCATCTTACAGGATCAACCGTGGATAGGGAATTCCACAAAATTAAATAAAATGTTTCCTCGTAGATAAGTGGCCAAGAAATGGACAGTTAAGAGAAACATAGAGCAATAGCTACAGGCGAGAGAAATGGTTAAACATTAGTGTCTGGGATCTACCAATGTGGAAGTGTTTCCAGTATTTTTTCCATCCGAAGTGGTTTCCGTAAGATGAAAGGTCAGTATGACCGAACCATAGGGTCCACTTGCAAGAAATGGGTGCATCAAGACACTCTTAACCGTTGGATGCATGAGGGCTAACGTCTCTTTTTTCTTTTCTTTTTTTTTTTTTTGAAGTTTTGTAGCAGAAGATTCCAAGTATCTGGCAAGTACCTGACACGTCTACGTATATCCGTATCCGTACAACTCCAAT